>JAWNLA010000091.1:16462500-17095944 GCA_035041605.1 Drosophila atroscutellata | reverse complement strand
CCATGCGCAACCAAAAAGAAGAAAAAAGTAAAAGGAAAAATCAATTGTGCGCAAATTGAGTGAATTTCATTGGGACTTCCGTTTCCGCTGCTGTTGCTTAGCGCGAAAGCATTAGCAAACAATTGTCAAGCACGCACACACTCCGACAAATATGTGTGTACATATGGCATACACTGTCGGAGTCGGAGGTGCCACAATGTGGCATATGATCCCGACAGGCTCAGCCACTTGCATAAATATATAAGCAGACAATTTTAGAGGCATAATATATATGCCAGGCCAACACTCACTCGCACATGTTTGCGCATCTCTGTGTGAAAGTGTGTCCTTTAAACGCAATCTAATGTCAACAAGCCTGATAGAGCAGGAGAAGAAGAGGCGGGGCCACGACATGGTATTGCATATGTATGCCAAGCTCGACTTATAAATGCGGTTTAACTTCCATGGGCTTGTTGAACGCATGTGGTGCCAAATGCTCAACTTGTGTGGTGCGGTTCGAGGTTATCTTGCTTGCTGGCTGCGTATCAATGAAGTTGTTAGTCGAGTGCCTCTTCCTGTCTTTCTTCGCCCACTTCTCCTTTATGTGTATGATGTCTGCGTTTGTCTGTCGTTGACTTTATTGGATTATCAGGCAAATTTTATAGTATTCCATTATCCATTATCTCTTCTCGCATTGTGATGCTTTCTTCTTTCCAACATTTTTAGTTGGGCTACTTCAATAATGGGTCTTATATGTAATTGAGTTTCGGATGGATAAACTTATCAGATAGCTAATGTGTTGCCTGTTAATGTAAATAATTATGTTATTATTAATTATATCTCTTTTCATAAATGCCTTAAAAACTTTCATTAATAGTTTAAGCATTACAATGAAATTAACTGCTTAGTGGTTTAGGCCAATTAAAGTTCCTTTAAAATGATCAAATTGCATTAATTTTTTTTATGTTTTTTGAATGATTTAAATGTGATTATGTTTTGCAATTAAAATTCATTTAGAAATTGAAAGCAGTAAATAACAATTTCTCGCTGATGTTTCAAATAATTTTTGCCAATAAATCACAAAATTAAAAGCTATGACAAAATATTCACTTTAAAACTAGGGCAAAAACTTTCACGATATAAGATAGATGTGCGTAATCGATGGTTGAAATTGGAAGCAAAGCTTAACTTGTTAGCTGGTGCAGCGTCTTGCAGCACACTTTCGATGTAAACCAGGTGAAAAATATATTTATCTATCTAAACCAAAATTTGATTGTGGATTTCACTTTGCTGCCGGTTGCACACCTTTGGCGCATTGAATTTTCAAACTTGGTTGCTTGAAACTAATTTGAATGCTGGCCGTGTGCGATATGTTATTTTTCCGGTGATTTAACAGCGTTCCTTGAATCGGAGCTGCAACTGCCACAAAATACGGGCTGTCTCCTTTGCCTGGCAAGTACAAAATCAGTGAACTGAAACTGAATTCGGGCTGGATTGGGTTGGGACTGTGCTGGCCAGCTGGCAGTTTGAATTTAGTGTTTGCTTTCGTTTTTAATTTTGACTTTATTTATTTATGCCTTTTAGCCGTTTGTAGATGGAAAATTGGTGCCTAAATTAGAATGCAGCTCAAGTTGAATTCGACTGCAGGACTTGTATGTGGGTTAGGCAAACAAACTGCAGTCGGAATAGGAATGTGTGCGTCTTCTATTTTATCTACCCGCTCTACCTCTATCCCACACTCTTCCCCTCTCTCTCACTCCATCTCTATCTTTTCCTCTATCTCGTATTTCTATTTTCATGCAACATGGCAAGTTCCTCATGCAGCTGGCGCCCTATAGCTAAATGTAAGCACTTCTGTGGTTCAACAATTAAAACGAAGCATTTGGGGAATCGTTCTCCATCTCTCCTCCTCTGTGTGTTCTAGTTATGCCCCGCTATGTGTCTGTGGCTGGGTGTGTGTAAATGTGTGTTTGTGTGTATGTGTGTGTGTGTGTGAGTGTGGGTTTGCCGGTATTTACCCCTGGGGTACGTGTGAATCTGCACGAAATCTGTGCTCGTCCTGCTGTCGCATTGTGCAACGTCAATTGTTTTCCATTGTTTCGGGATATTTTTTTTTTATTTTTGCGGGTCCTGTTTTTATGCAACACAGCTGGGCGCGCTGCACATTCTATTGGGAGTTAAATGCGTAATTGGAATTTCTGGGCAAAAGCATTTGCCAAATGCACATTTTCAATGCAACTTATTTTTTCTCAATCGCCCCGATCGATCTAAACTGAATGCAGGTATTATTTGTGTGTAGCTTTTATCTGCTAGTTAAATTAAGTTTTAAATAATTTTAAATTCCCATCTTACAGTTATTCCGTATCATCAACATTCCTTATATTATGTAAACTGTGAGTGTTCGAATAAATCACAATTTGGAAAGATTTCACAGATTTTGAAGAGATTATTGCTTAGTTGGCCACATACTTTATGATTGATGTGCTGCCTGAAGTCTCAGCTTAAGGTTCGCCACGTAAATGAAATGCCGTTAAGAACAGATCAAGTTGACAGCAGCACAGTGAGCTGTGTTTCAATACAAATTGGCAAAAGTGCATATATTTTGTGGGAGGGGTGTTTCAGTGGTGGGGTTGGGGTGGTTAGCAAGGGGGTATGCAAATGGGGGTAATAAATTTGAAATGTTTGCACGTTGCAGGTGACTTTTTGCCAGCGAAGCTCTTCACGTTTTTATTTGCTCTAACAATTTGAGCGCGCCACGCCCACTGCCAACCCTTTTTAGCTGCAACATTTCTTTTATTTTCTTTTTGTGCCCCGGCAATTTGTCGCTCAATTGAACTATGCGCCAACAAATGCGCACGAATTTGCCAGCTGCTCAGCATCCATCTGTCTGTTTGTCTGTCTGTCTGTCTGTCTGTCTGCCTGTTTTGCATAAGTTTTGACAGTTTTTGGTTGTGCGCTGCAGTGTGTTCCGCATGTTTGTAAGCTGTCGGTATGCCGACAGAGGTACTAACGAAGTCGCTCAGCGTTTCAGCTGCAAACGTGACAGCCTCAAAGCAGCAACCAGCAGCCAGTCAGCCAAATTTCACTTGCAACTTGCAACTGCAACAGAGCGCTCTTCACGAAGCTGCGATTTCATTATGTTTGCTCTGGTGTGCTGCAACTACATTTCAGATATGTTCCTTTGTGTGTGTGTGTTCATGTATGTTGCACTGCGTATGTGTGTGTGATTGGAGTAACTGTCGACTGTGTGATTTATGTTGCCAATCAGACATTTGGCTTGTGGTCGGCCAACGTGCACAGCATTTGATTTGTTGCACATACGCCACGTAAACAACATTGCAAATCTGTTTTTGTGTTTGCCTCTGTGTAAGTGTGTCTGTGTGTGAGCTGCATCCTGATTTTACCTAGTCTAGCTTAAGCGCTTTCCACCTCAAATGGATTGCACTGCAATG
This sequence comes from Drosophila atroscutellata, assembly GCA_035041605.1. NCBI lineage: Eukaryota > Metazoa > Arthropoda > Insecta > Diptera > Drosophilidae > Drosophila > Drosophila atroscutellata. The sequence continues at coordinate 17,092,513 of JAWNLA010000091.1, read as the reverse complement.
ACATTAACCTGAAATTTGTCGAGCTGCACAACTTGAATTGGACTTCGTCACATAAAAGTGTGACACTCAAGTGCCACAAGTGTTTTGTTTGATTGCAGCTTCTTTTGCCACTGAAGTACCGTTTTGATTAGCTTAAGTAGAAGTATGCCTACACGATAATTAAAAGCATAGCAATACTTGAACCCACTTTTTAAATTGTATACAACTGTAATATTACAACTTCTGTGTAAAAAGATTCGATAAAATTTATTAAGCCATCTACTATCTTACTTTACACTTTTTTTACACAATGCATTTTTCGAGTTTTGCCAACAACAAAACTAGTCTCAGCACTTTTACCTTTGGCAATGTACAAGCCCATTAGACCAGGCCAAGACTATAATTCAACATTTGACTGCTCCCCACTGACAGAGTCAGCTAAGTTATGTGAATGATATCAGAGCACTGAGCAATATTTTTTTTTCTTCTATCCTCGCACATTTTCACATTCTGTGCTTGCCAAGATTTTTCTACTGTACTTGCCACATTCAGCATTGAACAGCGAAAACGTATTAGATTAGCTGAATGCGCTCCATTGCGTCGCCATTATCACTGTCAGCCAATTTAAAGTCTGTTTTCGGCTAACCTAAAGCTTTAACCGGATTTAAGTGTGCAAAAAAAAATATATATATATTTCTTTGCTTTAGTTTTTTCTACTAATTTTAAAATAGTTGTGGCTTAAGTAGGGGAAGGAAATATTACTATTTTCTGTAAAAGCAGAAAGGTTAAATCGATACTTTGAAAGAGTTTTTTGATCATCTTAATAGTTAATGAAAAAATCACACTTATTTCGAATGTTTTTTTTACTTAATTTGAGCATGTGTCACAGAATTTTTTAACATTATTTTGAGCGCAGAGATAATACAAATTGCAGTGTATTTGCAATTCGAGTATTGATCATTTGTATTTGCTTATTTTTGGCAGCTTGTGGCATACAGCGCATTTTAATTAAGTGTAATACATATATAAAAGTATATATACATATATATAGACGCACATATAGCCGCATATAGCCGACTAATACGAGTGGCATCTGTCACGTTTCTCGCATGGGCGCGCGTGTGATGAATACTCGGCAATTAGAGGCTGGCTCTTTGCTCGGTTGGTTGTCGTTTATTTCATGTTGACAGAACGGCCAACAGGATGAAATCAGTTAGGACAACGTTGTCGTCAATTCCGGCTATCCCTGGATTACACATTCTAATAGCGAGATGGGCCATAAACGAGCAAAATAACAGACCAAAAAATTAAAGAGACAGAGAGCACTAACGGTTCTTTTGCTCGCATAAATATTTTATTTATTTGCTTTGCTGATTTTCGTAATTCCTGTGTCTGTGTCTGTGTGTGTGTGTGTTTTTTTCCTTTCTAACTGCTACGTGCGCAAAATACTCGATTGATCGAACTGTTTTTAGTTGGCAGTAACGGCAAAAGAGCTGTAAATGCTATGAAATTTGTGTAATTTTGCGCAAAATTAGCTGACATATGTAGAAAATCATTGATTGAGTGATATGTAAACAGCAGTTTATGAATGCGGGCGTTGCTAATTTGAGAGTTGGTAAAACGAACGAGATCATGAATGAGATTCAATCAGGAAATTTAAAAACAAAAATGGTCTACAGAAATGCTAACAGAACCTGCCAAATGCAATTATATAATGAACTACCATTAACAAAATTAATACAACTTGACAATCATATTAATTTACCAATTTATTCGTTTACTTGCAGGTATGCACAAACTGCTGATGCGCTTAGCTTCCACATTTGCGCATTTGAATGGGAGACTGCTAGGCAAATAAATGAGTGTAAGCATTCAAAAGAGTCCACAACGCATGTATTTGCCACAAGTCAAGGGGTTGGCTTCCCGAAGTGGGTTGTTTTGGGCTGTTGTGCTTGCTAAAGGAAGCAACGCATCACGTACCCCCGCTCTGTGGCTCCCGTGCAATTGTAGATTTGAATGCTCCCAAGCGCGTGCCGCAATGGCAGGAGCTGCAGCAGCAGCAATAACAACAGCAGCAGTTGATAATAATGTGAAGGCAGCGCCAAGGAACAGCATCAGGACGAATTGAGAGCTAAGGGCAAATAGTTAGTGGCGCACATCACGCAGCTGGTAAACTGTTGGGTAATTCAATTTGTGGTTAAACGCAAGTTAGTCGTTAGCAAGCAGCAACAGCAACAGCAACATCAACAGCAATGAGTACCACCAGTTGGTTACGTGCACAGCTTGAATAATCGGTGAAAAGAGTTGTGATGAAGTTGACTGGGAAAGGAGTAGTGCGGGGAAGGGGTTATGTCGTAGCAGGCAAGTCGTTCTGGCAACGTGTTTAATTGTGGCACAGAAATAAACGCAAGTTTCCAAAGGAAACTAAGCCGAACCAAAAATAGAAAAGCAATTCAACCATGGGTGTGTGAGTGTGTGTGTGTGAGCAAACACAGCACCAAAGCCTCAAAAGCTGCAACCGCTGAACCTGCCACCAACCACCACTTAAATACAAAAGTGCAGCTAGCGACGCATTTGATCCACTTGGCAAACCAAAGCCCAATCCGAATCCACGCATGTAGTTGTCCTTGGTTATTTTATTTTTATTTTTACTTCATTTCTTTTTTTTATGTTTTTTTTTAGCTTTTGCGATTGAGTTTTTTGGCTGTCGTGTTTTTGTTGTGTTTTTCAACATGCATTTTATATTTATATTCCCTTTGGCTGTGCCACATGACGTATGAGTAATGGCTTTGGCCCTAGCGCTCTGTCTTTTGTCGTTATTTATTTTGCGGTTGCATTGCTTTCAACAATGTGTGTGTTCAAGTATGTGTATGTGCGTGTGTGTGTGCACGAGCGATAGTGAGGATTTTAAGAGTTTTTGTTACGCCAAATTGGTTTGTTTAAATTGAATATGCGAAGTATCAATTTGGTGGTAAAAAAAATGTGTAAAATTGCATTATTCGAATGCACTTTAGATTGAATACATTAAAGTTTTTTATGGCGGATCACACTGGTTAATACAAGCCTTAAAGTAACTTGCAGCTTATTTGAAATGTAAATTTGATTAACCATGAATTGAATACACATTACAGCGCCAGCTTAAGCTAGTACTGTGTCTGTTATTATATATAAGCTGTAGGATCTAGGAAACTATTGGAATCTGAAATTCTATAAGGGCTCAACAATATTACTTGTAAATTGCTTTGACAGCTTAACTTTGTCCACTTACTTATGGCAAGCGCCAAGAGCATTTTTCCGTCTAGTCATAAATCATGCTTTCATCAGCGCTTCGACCACAAAAAAAAAAAAGAAGCTGAGCTGTAAATAAGCCAACGGCATGCGCAGTAACCCAATCTGCCGCATAATTCAAATCCGCTGCATGACAAAAGGCATCGCCAACAACAACAAACAAAGAAGCCCAACAAAACACAAAAACCAAAAAAAGAAATCAAAGTTAGTAAAGCCGAAAACCAAAGCGAACCACACGCGAAAAGCCCCAGAGCCAAATTTTCGCTGGCGAAAAACTTTTGCTCAGTTACTCCTTTGGCATAAGGCGCCTGCTGCCAACACGGCTTTTGTGCCAAAAACAGTCAAGGCGTTACGGCCACTTTGAATTGCCGTACACCCACTCGCATCCCGGACGGAGAGCCAGCTACTTCATATTTATATAATAACTTTATGTTTATGTTGTAGCTTTTTGAACATTTTGCAATAAGAACAACAATGTTATGCGATGAAGAACAGAACTTGCGCCAGTTGTTGGCAAAACAGACCGTGGGGCAAGCACCAACCAACAGCATCATCCGATGAGGCACACACAAATGCACACGCGCTCACACACACGCACACACATCTTTGTAACCTAACAAAAGACGAGCGCGTCTTAAGTTGATTTCTTAATGTTTGGCTAGCAACTGCTGCTGTTTGTCTTGTCGCAACATAATAGCAGCACCAGCAGCGGGCACACACACAAGAACACAACCACACACAAGACACATATATGCACTTATATGTATTTTAGTTCATTTCACATGTGTGTAGAGTCAAGTTTCAAACTTCCACTCAAATGCAGACAGGATAGACGCGCGAGCCCATGGCAATTTACACTGGCAACTGTTTATTTCGAAACACTTGCCAGGACATCGCGCGGCAAAGTACAACAGACGCAGGCAGGCAGCCAGCCAGCCGGAGACAAATGCGAGGTCGGAAGCAAAAGCAAAGTCATTGGCAGATAGCTAATATTTGTTGTATATGGAGCGGATGCGGAAATGTGCATTATTTGATAGTATTCTATGTTTGCCAGCAAACAAACACTCTCACACTCACTCGCTAACTGCGCTCACAGTATCTTGTCAGGCGTTCAATAGATATTCCAGATGGAGTTTCCCCCAAGCATTTATCAGCTACTTAGTGCTTTTGACTTCTAGTACTCAAATATAAGCTTCAGCTAATTGGAAAACGCTTAATAACTGCATCTTAAGCTGTTAAGATCGCAAATTTTGTGAGTTATTCTATAACAAATGGAATTTCGTCAAGTAATGTACTGCATATATTTCTCTGTAAAAATGATGTCTAATCAAATAGAACTTGTGAATTCACAAAACATTGTTGATTAATTGACAGCTGTTTGTAGTCTTGTCAATTACTAATCAAAATAACGATTGAAATATTTTCAAAACACCCTTTGAAAAAGTTGAGCAGTCCCAAACGGTTTCAATACGGTTTTCATAACTTGTGAACCCAGTTTGTTGCCCACATCGAATTTGTCCACTTCTTTACAGATTGCACAAGTTCCATCCAATTAGTCGCACTAGAGAAAAGAAAAGTCAACGAGAAACAACAATGCGCAAACACCCTTATCAACCGAAGAGTAGACAACAGAATTTCAAAGATTTATGCATTAAACTGAAACCGCATATAACAAATTGCCCAGTTGCTAAGCGACTAAAACTAATTAAAACCAAAACTTTTACCTTTGGGACCGCAGAAAAACAGCAAACACTATTATAGTAGAAAATGCGCGTGAACCAAATTCAGCTTCGTCTCAAATTGGCGCCCCTCTCGAGGGCCAACTTTACAAACATTGTAATTGTGGGACGGCCAATTTTGAGCGCTGAAAATTGTACAACAAAGTTCTACAATAATCCCAGTCAACAGCTAAACCCAAAAGTAAATACAAACAAAAAAGTTTTTAATCAAACCGATACCAAATCAAAATCCTTCAAACTTTTCTCTCCACACATGCAACTCTGTCGCAAACAATCCCAAATTGACTAGCTCCACAAAAAAAAAATAAATAAATATAAAGCTCAACGTTCACAAAATTAAATTAAATAAAATCGCGTAGAAATCCAATTAAAATATGCTGCAGGCCAACACGGCGTATGCGTAACGCTTTGCAAAGCCAAATAACGTTTCATGCTCTGTCGCCACGGCACAGTAGCATTTAGTGGAGCGCAGTGCATTAAAATATTCGCGATAAAACTTTTAATTTACATCCAAGCCGCAATAAACCGCACCAAAAAAAAAAAATAAAATGTGAAAACTTTCAAACTGATGCACAAGGAGCGGTCAAATTTACCACTTGTCTAAAAACCCAACAAATAGAACAAAAAATGGATGTTTTTTTTTTGAAAAATTCAAGAGTTTGAAATATTATTTATGTTCCATGGAAATTTTTGGTACGTGAAGTGCGCAAAAAGTTTTACTCAACTCCGGATACTTCACATTTCCGTAATGTACTCGGGCTTCAATTGAGGCCGAAAAGTTTTTGTGCGCTTTTGAATATTAACGCTGTTTCGGTCTTCATTTATTTTGTTTTTTTTTTTTTTTTTGTCTGAGATGAAGTCGACTGCAGAACAGTTCTTCGCTATCAAATTCCGAAGTCCGTCAAATGCAGAAACACTCGACGAGAGTTTTTGCCCCGAACTCTTTCAGAATAATAGCAACAAAACATAAATGAGACTTGTGCAAAACTTTGTACAACAGCTATGCAAATTTGTTGTTTTCACTGTTGCTGTTATTGTGTTGAAGTGTTTTTCAAGCATATTGACTTTAATTTCAATGGGTTGAATAGCACATTATTATTAAGCCAGTCCTTCGTACGTATATAAGCTGCTTAAGGTATAGAAATAACAGCAAAATGCGTTAACAATTGAGTTATTTCATGGCAGAATAAATTGAGTAATTAATATTTTCTCTTTTGGGTTTCTCTAAGCTGCATGAAAGCTGCTTGGCATATTTAATAGACTTTGAGTGAAATATTGACTTAATTATAATAGACATACGCAATTTTCTCCAACCAAATTTACTTTGCTCATTTACTCTATTTTCGTCTAATATATATATTATGTTATTCTCTTTCGCTTCATCATTTTAAATACTAGAATAGAGTACGCATGAAATAGTTCTTAGCACCAAAGTGTTAATTCATGCTTCACAAATGTTTACAGTATATATAGAGAATATAGCAAGGTCACTCATAAGTAATTACATTTCTGTAATTTGCTACAATGAACATTATTGAAAACTTGTTCTGCAATATTGTGTGCTGTAGGGCAAGCAATTCGCAGATAAATATGTGCACTCTTATATTTTTACAAGTACATAGTTACATGACCATTTTTGTGACAGTTATTGAAATAAATTGGGAAATTACAAAATGCCTTTAAGCCAGTTACTCAGCCAAAAGCAAGGCCATTGTCATTATTGCATCACGAATGCGTTAATATCGAAACAAAAGAAATGCTCACTCAAAAGCGCGCACACACACACACACACACACTTAAGACGTGACGCTTCATCATTAATCATTATCATCATTAATTAATCACATTTGACATGGTGTCGACTTTGTCATCAGCTTGCAGTAATTCATCAAAAATACGCAGTATTTTAATTACTTTTAATAATGTCAGGCGTCAAGTGTTTCTCTTTCTTTTTACCGTACCATATTGTCTCCTTATACCCTGTAGCAAAGCTGCATAAGTTATATAAACAACAAACTAAATATGCACAAGCTGCGGCAAACTCAGTGACTAAGCTGAACCGAATTTGTTGAAATGAACTTACTTAAATAATGTACTTTAGTTCTCTTTAAACCCGAATTAAATGAATAATAAATGAAAATTGAAAGATTTGCTAAAAGTTTATTATTTTTGCTAGCCTTAACAGGATATGCCATAATCGAATAACTTGGCCAGCTGCATAAATACATATTTTTCACACTTTATGTGTATTCCCCAGGCTTATTATTATTATGTTATGTGGAAATTGGCTGTGGCACAAAAAGTGTGTGTTTGCATGGGTTGTGCTGGAAATTGAAGCCATGTCAGCTCCTTGGTTACTATCTTATTTGTATACCCTTACGGAGGGTTTGAAAATGTTTGTATATATAAAGTATATATAATCTTCATTAGTAAGAACAGTCTGTCTGTCTCTAAGCGAATTAGTCTCACTCCTTAAAGGGAGCAAGCGGACAAAAGATGAGTTCTTTTAAATACAAGCTTTTGTGTTCCAAAGAAGGGTATTTAATCTTCGACGTGCGCAAATATAATTTCTATTTGTTTCTCTTAGTTTCATTTTTTGTTCTTTTTGTATGTGTTTTGCCATCGGTTTGGCATACGGATTTACTTATTGGATTTGGGACTTTGCGCTGATGCTGCACTGGGATTTATTTGGTATCCCTCTCAATTTCAGTTCAACAACAGCTCAGTGTATATAATTAGGCATGTGTATACGCATAAGTATATATATATATATATATGTGTATATGTGGCAAATATACTAAGTAAATGCTAATCAGGTCTGCTGCGGCACCTGTCAATGCCTATTTATGCAAATGCCTGCTCGCTTGGCCCAACAGCTGCCCTCGAGAAACGTGCGTAGAAAAATAGCTCAGACAATGTCCTTCAACAGTTCAACATATTCAAATGCATATTGATTCTGTGGTCCATTTCAATACTTAGCATGTGTGGGTGTGTTAGTCTGTTAGCCTGTCTATCAGTCTGTTTGCAAGTGTCGGAATCACGACACGCATCAGCAGGCAAATACCAGCTACGTTTTCCAATCCCAAGTTGCTCACTTAGTAACACGAGCAGCAATAGCCACAGCCGCAGGGCAAACATTTTCACTAAAGAGCATGTGTGTATGTGTTTGGGTTTTTTTTTTTAAGCAAATCCAAGCCAAAAAGCAAACAAAAGTAGCAGAAAAAATTTGCATATTTTTTTTTGTGTGTTTGGCTCGAGTTTTTCTCTTGGCTCGTGATTTTTTTCTGGTATTCGTTGGCCTCCTAATGCTCAAGTGAATAATTCTGAAAGGGACCTTTTGGCTTTGGTTAATGACTTACAAATACATTGTGTCTAAGCCGCACAAGACTAGGCCAGAAATGAAAAATGGCAAACAAGTCCGAGCAGTGCGCCATATATCATTATTGAGCTTTGGTGTCCTTAATGTTTTCTCAGATTTATGTTTACCACACAGGAAATTTGCCGACCTCAATTGGTTTAACAATTTTCCCCCTCTTCTCTGAACTTCACTTTTGAATTCAGGTAAATGTAAAGCTAACAATAACGATGGGACTTATGCGATCAGCCGTAAAAACAATACTAACAATAACATTTGCAACATTTTTAAACTTGATGTTATATCACAAATATCCACAGGCAGCGCACAATAAGTCTGTTTCTGGCAACCCAATCTCGTTCGTAGTAACAACTTTCATAAATAACATTCAATTAACTTACGGAACCGGTGCAATCGTCAAGTATTTTGCCAGTTGCAATGTTTTTTTCCACTTGACTGGCTGTCATGCCAAGAGCTAATTGCGTTTTAAAGGCTGGGTCCATTCAAGCAAAAGTGTATGCCTTGCCACATTCAACGGTAACGTGTGGTACCATAAATTAAAAATTGACTGCAATTGTACAGCAGAGAAACACTCGCGGTGCGAAGCGCTTTGTTTGTGTTCTGCATAAAATTGCGCATGTTGTAAACAAAAGTGAGAAAGAGTGAAGATTCGACAGGGTGGCATCCTCTCCTCTCCCTCTCGATCTCTCTCTCTCTCTCTCTCTCTCTCTCTCTCTCTTTTTCTCTCGCTGCCACAACGCGAAAAAAGGGCGGTCACTTTTCTTTGGTAGCTTAAAGTTGAAAGCTGTGCCACACCGCACGCAGCATACAAAATTGAATTTCAATGGCATCACAATAGTTGTCAAGGCAACTTGTGTTGCATGCTTAAGGGCGCAATCCAGCGCATTGCACACCATTTGCCATTGCTCTTCTGCGTAGACACTTTTTGGTGCACCACTGTTGTTCTTATACCCTCTACCTATGCTCCTGCTGTGAGGTCACTTAACCTGGCTGAATATAATATGTATATATAGAGATTTGGTTGTGTCCAAGTTCTTTACATTGAAAAACCATTAAAATACAAATTTGAGATAAAATGTTAAAAATTTAAATGAATAATAAATAAATTTCAGTCCTGAAGGAATCACTTTACATTCCAATGTCACCTAAAAGTAGAAAGTATATTGGATACCAATAAAAATACGTATGGGACTATGGCGACATACAGGGAATCCACGTTTGTCAACCCTTGTCAGACGGAACAATTTTGTCTTGCTGTGTTATTGTTACTATTGTCATGCAACAACACGAAGCCATTAACGCCCGCCAGCAGCGCCCAAGTCAGCGGCAGGAGCCGATTGGCGCAGTTGAGTGCCAGTTTCTGTTGTTGCTGTTGTTGCCGCTGCATTTCGCATACGTGTAAATCGTAAATATCCGGCACAGAACGATCTGAAAGTTGTGTGGCTGGGGCAAGCAACATTCGCAAAAACCGAGCCTCAGTGCGACAATAACAAAAGAGTGACGCCACTTGGGTGTGCGGCTTGGGCACCTCTGCACATATAGATATGTATACATACGGGTTGGGCTACGTCCATATATATGTGGCCATATCATTGTGGGGCAAACCTTATGGCGCATTCGCAATTGTGTCAACAGAAGAAATGCAAATTGTCTGTGACAATTGCGAGCGGTAACGGATTCACTTAAACATAAATGCTACCGCATGAAGGCAAGGCATATACCAGTGACTCTACTGGCAAACTGCACTTCTAAAATGGCATTTAGCAAACCAATTATTCAGTTCTTAAGCTAGCATTAAACAAAACACTGGAAATCTTAAGGCGTTAAGTCTTAAAGCTCAATTAATGAATGCTGTGCTCAACGTATAAGCTGAGCAACATTTCTGCAGTCTTATGTCCTTCTAGCTCCTAGCTCAATGTCAGTCTCAGTCATTTTTTTTGCAGTACTGCAGTTAACTGCAACGGTAATGAAACGTACTTCTCACAAATCCCATTATCAGCAGCTTGCTAAAAACCCATCAGCAGCGTCATTATATGGCATTTGCATATTTGTTATGTGCTCGTTGACCAGGTAAAAATGGGAAAATATGCAATCCAAACATGTCACATATACATTTCTCATCCTTCGCTTGCACTCTGCGGAGAATGCGAACGGGAATCTTTTATGTCTTGCACCACGGATGCTGTGGCTGCTTTTTGTCCACGTGCATAATTTTCACACTGCTGCAGCTTGAGTTGCCCTTCAGCGATTTTTGCTTCATGTTTCCACTCGCTTTTCTGTACTTATCCATTTGCGTCTGCTTCTCTCATGGCTGATTTGATTGCTCTGCGCTTTGGATGGCATTTCTTTTATACAAATATATATGTATATATATATATTTTTTTACGCTGGGATTTCTTTTATTATGAAGCTGCATTTTTGCTCTGCTCTCATGTTCTGAGAATGCATAAATATTCATGAAACAGCTAACAGTCCAAAACAAAGCGAGACTCCTGATCCATTGCTGTACCGCTGGCAATAGCTTCAGCATTTTCAAAATCACAACCCCCCCACAACGTGCCCAGTGGCAAATGTAATCTGGCAAAGTGCATATGAACCAATCGACTTGGAAAAACAATTAAAAGCGCTTAGGCAAATACAAAATTCATGGGCAGGAAAATTCATTCAGACGCAATAAATTGCAAGTACTAAATATCACTTTAAAATAGATATGCGAGCGTGAGCAAAGCAGATATAAAGTAAACACAAGATTATCCATGTGTATTCATACTGTAGAAACACGTTTTCGACGTTCAAGCAAATGTTTATGGTAGAAGGCAATAAGTTGAATTTCATGAATGAAACATGGAATTCAATCGTTGGCCAACAAACACCCAATTACCCATAAAAGTATTGCTATAAATTTCAGTTTTAGCGTGACTCTTATTGCGTGCGTATCGTGTTTAAAAAATCCTATAAGCTCATCTCGAAAGTTTAAAACAAACATAGGGCCAAAATGGTCTGGTTGAAATTGCAACTCTCAAAACAATTTCAATTTCATTCCATGATACTGTGTCTGTGTGATAGTTGAAGATGTATGAATGAAAATCGTTTATTTTTATGTTGGCTGAATCATAAATATTTGCATTTATCTAAAGGGACCGTTTGTGAGTGTGTGTGTGTGTGTGTGTATGTTTGTCACTGTTAGTCTCTGCACCACACCCAAAAGTTCCAAAGTTCGAATGCCAATTTGATTAGTTGCAATGAGTTTTTTTGTGTGGTCTGCCACGAAAACTTTTTGTGTTTGGCAAAATTTTCAATTCAACATATTAAAAATACTTTGAATGCCGGACCTGTCAGCTCAAAACTATCAGAAAGTGCAACATTCAATACTTATTGACGTTGCTCAAAATTCAAATAAAAGGCTAAACTAAAATAGAATCCAATTATTTAGCTCAATATTGGTTAAGAACTTTGTCATAGCCTAAAAGTTGGACCAAAGTTGTTCAAACATTAAATTTAACACAAGACAAAGCTTTGGTTTAAACTTTCAGCATTTTTTCAATATTTCAGTTACTTTCACAAGGCGAACAACGTTGCGTATGCGCTATGTGTTCACAATCTCGAATTGTTGCATACATTTGTGGCGTGAAATAGTAGGCAACACATGTGGCCTCCTGGTACCGGCTGCTCTTTAATTTTACAGTGTTCATCATTTTTCGCTTTTTGTTGGTTTGCTTTTCTGGCAGGGTTTCCGAGCATTCGGCACGAATGACAACAGTTGTCGGAAACTTGGCAAGTCTTCCTCCTATTTTATTTTTTTTTTGTGTGTGTGCACAACAAGCAGAAACAAGAATAACAAATCGACTCTTTTTCACGCACTTCATTTTGCAGCTGCTGCTTGTTCCAGTTTTTGCTCAACATTTTGATAGGAATGTTGGAACCTCATATATACCCTGTACTCATAAAGGTTGCCTAAGGAAAAGGTTGCTGAGAAGTGGGGCATATCGAAAGCATAAAGAAACTAATCGATACAAGTTTACATAAGAATAAAATACAATTAAATATCAATTAATTAAAAGCATAATTTTATACCACAATAATAAATTCGTGATTACAGGCTATCTGCCCGTCTGTATTCCTTACTGTGTATCTTGTTGCTATTTTCTTACTGTCGGTTGCCTGTCAGCGCACAACTTTTGGTCTGACTTTAATAAAGTCAGAAAACTTAACGCTTGCAATAACAATAACAATAAGTGAACCATCAAAAAGTCGCTTTCACTGCTGTCCGATGTACTCTATATATACACATATATATATCTGGTATAGCAATCATAAATTTTGACTGCACAACCCTAACACTGCAGCTGTAGCCGCCTTATTTCATAAATTATTACATATTTCATTTCCTTTGCGTGCTGCAGTGCCACAAAAAAATATAGAAGATATATATATATATACACTATATAAACACTGCGAGAAATGTGTCGGGGTAGCTGTTAAATGTATGCCAACTGTCTGGTCGACCCGCAGCGTTGCAATAACATTGTCCACTTTATTGTGCTTTTTTGCCAATGAAAATATTATATTACCAGTGGCAACTTCAATTTCTTGCTGCCAGCTTTAACTTTAACACACTCTTACAACTCGGTTGTTGCTGTGCTGCTGACTAACCTAAGTATATTCTTTCGATCAACCAGTTCCCGATTACCATTTTATTTTCTCTATTCATTTGCCAATTCAAATTGGTCACAACTTGTTCACGTGAAACGAAATAATTTGTACGCAAACTGACAATTGTTTTCCAGGCAAATATACTGTGTGTTGCCGTAATTAATATACTATTTGCAGCAATTTCATAATGCCTCCAAGTTGTGACATGTTTTCTCCATTATCTAATTACAACAGTTTGCGGAGATTGCACGGGGAATGTACAAAATTAAAAGCTATCACGGATCTAATATTATTATATACGCCTTTTAATTTAATTTTTTGCGCTGATATATTTACAAAAATGTTGCGTTGCACATGGCTAATTTGCAGTGAGTTATATTTGTACCAAGTTTAACATTATTTGGGAGTTATTTTCTTTCCTGTTGCGCAGAAAATCCAATTATCTGGGGATTTGTAGCAAACGCCGCCAGCCCTTCTCTCTTCGTAGGCATCCTTAACGTAGTTGGGTACGTCATCTGGTCGCCCGGTTGGTAGAAAGTACCAAATATCATATGTGGGATTGTAGCCCAGCTTAAGCACTTCATCCGAGGCTATACTATAAAATGAATTTTGACACTCGTAATTCAATTCACACTTTATTTTCTTAATGTGGCACTCACTCTTGCTTAGCATTGACTGTTGTCAATAGAACCAGCAGGCTAATTGCGATAATTATACGTTTCATGACAACTGTTGGCTGTTAGCTGTTACTTGTTGCCTGTCTGCCTCACGTTTTCCAACTGCCAATTTGTGGAGCTGCTCTCCGATATATATATGCTCGCCTGGAGGCCGCAGCGCAAATAATATGTGTTAAACTTTTCTGTTTTGTTTTGTTTTGCACAGCCAGCTGCTGAGATCGTTACATTGCCTGACACAAATTAATAAACACTCTTTTATGTGGGATATCGAAAATACAATACCCTTATTGCTGAATACCTACAATGATCTAAATTCAAAGGCGAATGTTTTATTTAGTTTGTTTTAAGTTTATCGCACAACTGACCAAAGTAATTAAAGCAAATAAAATTTTAATTGCAAATTGCTTTTCAAGTCAAGTTAATTACACTTTACTCTAAGCATTTGCATATTTTTGCCACCCACTAAGCCTTTGTGGTTTATGAAGCTGTGGTTTTTGCCAAACTCTTGGTCAATACTTATATAAATATGTATAGCACATTATTAATCAACTTTTAAAAATAACTATTCAAAGCTATAATTTGCCGTCAGAGAGCATTAAGTTAAGTCATAAAGTTTATCATCATTGGATAGAGACATTGTCCATCAACTAGCTGGGCTTTAACTTGATTATTACTTTGTATTCATAAGTATATGTATTGTATTTTATTGTCGAACAGCTATTTGAGTACTTGTAGTAAAAAACATGATTAGCACAGATATTCTATATTAGTTGTTTTTCAATAGCAATTTGTAGATTTTGTTAGCGCACGTCCGAAACGACGTGGCACAATCGATGTCGTTGACAATCAAATTAGAGAAAATAAATAATAAATAAGTACAATGTGCAAATTTATTGAATACTTACTTAAAGCCCCGTCATATATAAACTTAAACCTTGTTATCTTACATCTGTTTGTTGTTTTTGATTTCAGGCCCAATGCAGGGCCAATGCGCCAATGTCATGAGAGGGGGCGATAAGGCTACACGAAAACAAAAACATTTAACAATAGTTACAGATAAATTCCCCTTTAGGGGAAATGCGGGTGCATTTATTTATGTAATGGCATTTCACTAGCCTCGTATGTGTAATTTGTCAAGTAGTATTCCTAAGGAGAGCCTGTGAGCAGCCAACAACTGTGGGCAATGAGGAAAAAAAAGTTATTGGATAAACACTTGGCATAAACACATTATGAACCAACCCAGAAAGGCGCCGTATAGTTGAGTAAATAAACAAACACAAAACGAGGCAAGTCAAACAAAGAGCACGTGCATACGAGTGTGATTGTGTGAGTGTGAGTGTGACTGTCACTGTGTGAGTGTGTGTGTAAGTCTGCGAGAGTGTGTGTATAACAATTGTTTGCTCACCAACAATAACATCAACAAACGCCTATAGACAATATAGCATGTCTGTTTTCAACTTTTTTGTTTTGTATGCCAAAAATAACAGTATATATTTACACTGTACAAAAATATGCCTTTTAATTCAATAACTCTATTTATTTTTAAATTAATACATTTTGCGTTTCAAAATTGCAAGTGAAAATTTTTTTTCTTTCTTTTAATTTCGATTACTAGCTACAAAGGGTTTAGGACTGATTGCTTGAGCTGTGTTGAGCTTGTTAATCGTATTGGACTTTGGTTAAACTTACTGTGCATATTTCTTACTTACACTTACGTGTTTGCATAATAGCACAAATACATGCATATATATATATATATATATATATATAGTATATATTTTAGCTGTAACTTTCTTTATGCTGTCATTTGTCATGATTTGCAGCGGCCTTGCATGCAATGGCATAATAAGCCAAGCGAACACATTGACACAGAAGCTTGCCCCTCTCGCCCTACTCTTTCCCCAAAGAGTAGCTGCAGTAAACACTCATACGGCTCGTTGCACGGACTGGCTGCACGACTCGCCCCATTGTGTTGTGGCATGTTGTTGCACATGTAAAGCAGCACTAACAAGAATAGTTGCAACCTGAATATTGAGAGTCTGGTATGTAAATAAAATTGCTGCAGCATTTCGAGTATGTGTGTGCGTGTGCGTGTGCGTGTGAGTCTATGTCTTGGGTTAAAGACTCCTGTCTCTGGAAATAGTAAATATGCATACAGTTTCACAGTTTAATTAAATTATAATTTGAGTACTTTACACACTTGATGCTGACCACATTGTGCAGCCAGGCAAACTTTAGTTCACAGATTCCACACGGAACTTTGCATAGTTTAAGTGCTCAATTAAGTCAACCCTAACGGGTCAGTTACGTATGCCCCTTTGTCGTTGTGGGCAATGGCCAAAACATTTGTGGCATTTGTTGTGAGTGTTCCGGCTTTCTGTCAAGCCACAAAAGCATAGCACCAACAAACACATGACGTATACGTAATGCGTTTAGCGGCATTATTCACTGAAACACTAAGAAAACAAATCCTTAGGGGACCAACAACACCGTTGCGCTGCTGCCCAAAAGATTAGCTGGCATTTGATTAAAGTGCGAACATTTACAAAAAGAAAACCAGTCAAGGACAATGGCTCGCCCAGGAAATCAAATCAAATCAGCCAAAAAAAAAAAAAAGAAGCACAACAGAAAGATAAATACACGGAAGCAAACAAAGGCAAGGCTAAAAAGCAGGCCCTTCGCCAGTCCACAGACTAGCAGGAATTTTTCTTCAGCCATTTCAATCAGCATTTTTCAAGGCACCAAAAAAGAAACATAAAAGAAAACATCAAGGAAATGACATTGTTAAAAAACATTTGACCATTTTTCCTGGCCATGTCACACTAAATTGAATTGTATCCCAGAAAACAAGACGACAAAAAGTCAAATTTAAAGCCACCAAATTGTTTGTCCATTTTAAAGGATTATACTTTCTTAGCAGTTCTTGCAACACAAAAAAAAAAACATCAACTGGATTATTTTGACAGGATTTTTTGGAAATCAAAAGCTGACTTAATACTTCACCATATTATCATTTAGTTTAGTGAATGGAAAAACTCTATATCAATTGATAATATCAACTTATATCTTAGTACGGGGTATGCTTAGTCGAAGACACTGTATTCAAACCTTATACAAAAAAAAACCCTTGTCATTGTGTGCTATGACAGTTGACGGTAAACAAATAC
Source organism: Drosophila atroscutellata (assembly GCA_035041605.1). Lineage (NCBI taxonomy): Eukaryota > Metazoa > Arthropoda > Insecta > Diptera > Drosophilidae > Drosophila > Drosophila atroscutellata. Next base: position 17,075,634 of record JAWNLA010000091.1, on the reverse strand, counting down.
GTTCTTAAACTAAGTGACTCAGCCAAATCCTGGAGATTACCTTACTATGATTTACTTCTCAAGTAACAAAACCAAAAAGAAAGTCATTTGAACAACTTTTAGTTGCCCAAGGACGAAAGCGAAAGCAAAAACGAAATCACATTTTATTTAAATTTACGCGCCGAGTTGAGTGCAATAAAGGCAAATATGAAAACTTGAAGAAATAATAACCAACATAAAATGTCAAAAAAGTTGACAACATTTTTGGCCGGAATTAAAATTGTTTAAAAACAAACGAAGTGCCGCCGCCGCCGCCGTCGCCGCCTCGCCTGTAAGGTGACTTAAAGTCAGCTTGTTCTTCTACACGTATATACATACATATATAGTACAGGATACTTTACACATTTTTATGGTCCTGACAGCGAAAACCAAGAGGCAACAGCTCGGCACAGCGGTCGCCAATTATGTCCCACACACCCCATCCCACAAAAGGCGGCCCGCCACAACAATTTCTTACACCAGTTTACGAGCATGAAAAAGAATTTCGTGCTGTTAAAAAGAGCAATTAAAATGCTTTGGAGAGCGCTAAAAAACAGAAGAAAAATAAAAAACATTGAGATGCATAAGAAAGTAAAGTGCTTGAGTGATGCAACATTTACTAAACGCTAATGTTGCAACCATTTAAAGATAAACGCTGCAGATGTGAATGCGATGAAGATGAAAAATTCTGAATCCATTGATTTGGTCTATCATCATTTTCAAGCCATTTCACTTCATTTACTGCAAAACCGAAACAATGCTAAATGACAGCGCAATAAATGATAAATACATATAGAGTTAAAAAGTTTGGTAGATTGGGTGTCTGGAATCCAGTTATCGAGCTGAGCGCGTCTCGTGTTTGCTGACGTGATTCGAACACGCTCCAAAAAAATGTGTTAATATTTAATTATCGGATAAAGGACAAACAAATAGACGACTTAAGTCTTTCTCGCTTCTCATTTTTTTTTTTGGCGCTTAACGCCTAAAGATTCGCAACCTAAAGTCGTTAATATATAATAATTAAGTTGTTATGCATATTAAGTGATGAGTATTTCATATTTATATGCAAATTGGAACAGTTGTGTATTTCGTGTATTTTATCCAAAATATTATTTGTCATAGTAACTGCACGAAAATTGAGCACGCGTCCATCTCTAATGTGCGCGTAAAGAGTCTTTTGGCTCATCATCAGCATTTGGTATCATTTATTGTTGTTGCTGTTTGTGTTGCTGCTGTTGCTGGTGTTATCGCATGTTAACACTTCATAGGAAATGCGGCCTGGTCCTTGCAATGACCTTTGTATAACTGCGTGAGCTTAGTTTTGGCCCATTTACACCCCGAGATCTCTGGGGCCAATACGCTTAGTTGGCCTGCTTTCCTCTTGGGCCAAGCTCATCAACCGCTTTGCGTGCAAAATGTCAAAATATATTTTAGTTGAATTTATGGCCAGTGACCAAAAGCAAACGGACAGCCGAGGACTCATCCAAAGCTATTCAGCTCTTATGGCCAAGGGATTTATCTTTGTAGGTGTGTGCGTGTGTGTGTGTGTATATGTGTGAGTGTTTGGGTATGGGTGAATGTTGCATGTTGTCTCTTTGCTTATTTTTGGGATTTACACGACGCTTATCACACACACACACACACGCACATCCTCTTACTCGGAGACTAGTCGTGAATTTCAAGCAACGTCTAAACTGAAAATATTATGCTACATTTCATTAGGACACACAATCACACTAACACACACCCGCATAATAACACACACACATGGTCCATGGCGGCGAGCTGGTCTGGAATGTTTAACAGCCACTTCAAATAGATTAGCTTTCAACGTTGTGCTTTAAAAAATAATAAATTGCTACCCCATAATTCGTTGTTGTTCTTTTATGTCTTCTCGTTTATTTGTTGTGCCACTATTTCAGTTGCTCTGCTGCAAAGAATATAATATCCATTGAAAGCATAAGCAACTGTCAATGATTTAATGCCCCAAATCACAGCAGACAGGATCCCAACTTGCCTTTGATGAATGAAATGACAAACATCCTCCACACACACACTCACACACATGGACACAAATACATGCACATAATCAAATGAAAACATCAATCCGTAGTGCTTAATATGTCCAATATCTACGGTTTGCACATGTCACACATGATTGACAACTAACACAACTTAATTTTCTTGATTGTTTCATTTTGCGTCACATTTAATCATCTCCAGTTTTCCCAAATATTTTAATTGAAATCAATAAAAGTAATAATAAAAAATATTGGCGAATAACCGCAGTCTAGCAGTTACAAATATTGATTAAAGTTTTTAAATTTGTATTTAATCGGTTTGAAATATTTATTCATATTACGCATATGAAATTTTTAATAAACCTCGAGTAAACTCCGCTTAACTATGGCCAAAGCTTATGAATAACTAAGCATATCTGCTTAGGAGCAACAATAATAATACATATTTCTACGAATATCACGATTATGTTGAGCAAAATGGGCAGCAGCACGCAATCAAATATTTATGTGCCTCTTGCCAACTTGCGTGACTTTGGCATTTCCAAATGCGAGCGTCAAAATGAAAAAAAAAAGTTAATATTTGCCGTGTAATAATCGCGTTGGCATGTTAAAATCACATAAGCGACCTTTTTATGCACAAAATGTATACAGTTCTCAATGTAAATTACAGAGCTCGATTCCCGCCCCAGCTCCGCACCACGTTTCCGCCCACTTCTTGACCCATACTCAACTCGATTCGCTTCTGTGTGTTTTTGTGCATTTTCATGTATTTGTTTAAATGATAATAAAATGCAGCACTGTAATGTAATTTATCATTCTGACAAAGCGTGTGTGTGTGTGTGTAAGTGTGTGTGTGTGAGTGTGTGTGTGTCTGTGGGTGTATCTGCATCTGTGTGGGAGTTGCCACATAGCCAGTGGCATATACATTTTATATTTCCCTTTTCATGCCAACCAAACGGAGCATTGAGTTTATGCGATTGTTCGAAATGCCCAAAATGTATTCTTCACCTGCCAGATTGCGTGTGTATGTGTGTGTGTGTGGGCGTGTGTCTGTGTGCACGGCATTTGTTTAGTCCTGTTGTCCCTTTGGGCTGGCCATTTTGTGCGCTGCATTGTATGTGGAATTTGTGTGCTCTCCAGTTGCCCATTGAATTGTTTGCCTCTAAAATGGCATATGACAGCATCGAAGCAACTGCTCCCAACTCTCTTAACTTGTACTATATCGCACGTATGTGGCTTGGACCAACAATTGTCGTCAGTTCGAATTTATATTGAATTGACCAAAGGTGAGTTATGTTTTCACGTCTCTCGTTATTGAAATTTGAATATTTTAAAGTTGTTCTCAACTCTCATGACTGTAAAGAGAAAATTTAAAATCGTTTTGCATAAAATTTCCTTAAAATTAGAATTGTCTTTATCAAATGTGTACTTAGCAAGTTGTCTAAAAAGTGTTCATTGATACCCAAGGTGCATTCACACATATTAAGCCGCCGCTTAGGCATTAGCCATTGACTGCCTTGCAAACTTGGCTAATTGCCAAATTAAACAATTTGAATCGCTTAAAGAGTCGGACCGTGAGGCACGTCTTTGTTGTGCTTTGTGCAAGTTGTTTTTGCTATTTGTATTTGCATCGCGTCGAGCCTAAACGTTTCTGATCAGCTTGTTGGCAGCTGCCACTGCTGCATGTAAGCGGTAAATCCGAAAGTCTCTTCACTGCTTGTGGCGAGATTGAGGTGCTCGCTTGTTTGCCCCGCTTTGAGCCTTGAGCTGTTTGCAACTCCATCCTTCTTGCGACTGTGCCACGAAATGCCAACTGGGCTGTGGCTGCAAAACTGGCTGCGTGCGGCAGTCCCTGAATTGAATTTCCATGTACGAACGTCTCAAAAATTTGGGGGGGCTGGTAATTTGACCAAATTCGATTAAGCCATTTAAGTATTGGGCGTGACTCCACTATTTTGTATACTAAGGTTGTTACCTGTGTTTTCAATCATTCGTGTGTTTGCCACGTATGCTGAGCAGGTGCTCATTTTATGCTTTTGACATTGGTTGTAGGCGTAGAGTGAAGTCAATGTCGAAATTGGCCAAGTGAAGCTTAAAACTCGACAGTCTTTCAAAAATAAGCCAAGTTTTCTTTTACTTTTAACAGTTTCTCTTCATGACATATTTGGACAAGTGCCTACGTGTTGCAAGAAATAAAAAAAAAAAATTACATTTCTTGTCTCGAATATGTAATAAAGCAAAATGTGAATGCGTCTACAATTTTGTAGATTCTTCAATTTACATTTTCGTACAATTTTATGTCCCTGGTAGTACGTATTTTAACAGTTTCCATCAACTGTTCTATTTCGCAACATTTTTTATGGCCGCCCACCATGATATCTAAGAAATAAAATTCTTTTCTTTTCAGCACAAAAAGTTTTATTGTTTACATTTGGAGTGCTTGCAATTTACGAGTCTCTCTCAGAACATGTGTGTGTGTGTGTGTGTGTGTGTGTGTGTGTGTGTGTGTTGTGCTAGCACTAGCACAGTTTTAAGACTCTATATAGATATACATATGTATGATGGTGTTGCTGCTTCATAAAGCACACAATCTTAAATCTTAAATCTGTGCCGCACACACTCGTAAATATTAATTTACTTGCCCGAAACTTGCGTCTCTTTTTTTTTTGTCTTTTATATTTCATTTCACTTTTGTTTTTTTTCTGGCAGCTTTTTGCGGCTTTCTGCACATAGATAACAAAATTATGGCAGTCACAATCGTAAACCAAATGGACTATCACATTTTCCACCTGTTTTCCATAACTTAACTGCTTTGATGGCTATAAGAGCTGTCGTTTACTTGGATTGCCTGCAAACTTGACACTTAAATTAATTGGCAATGTGCAAATTTGGACACAAGACAAGATTGAGGTTGATTTGGGGAAACCTAAGAACTTGGAGAATAATAATAGTTTGGCACAAAAACATTAAGTTAAAGCATTTAAGCTTGTTAACCATTGTTACTTATATAAAATAGTAAATAGTGTAAAAATAGTTGTACAAATAATTGTACTTTGCAATCGAAACCATAATGGCTAAAAGCTGATTAAAGTCTCAACAACAACACTTGCAAACTATTTTTTTTTTTTTTTTGCGTATAATAAAATAAAGAAATAAAGTTTTACTAAATCATAAAGCAGTCATAAAAACGTAGTTGTCTAAATATCCGTATTACGAATATTTTTATTGCATTTTTTTATATTTATTATAACGATTATAGATTCCGTGAGAGATTGTCGAGCAGCAGCAAGTTTACGATAGTTCCATCTCGTAACACGTACACATCTCTAACTTAGCTAAACAGTTAAGAACATAGCTAAAGCGCTCACACATTTAATAAACCCACACAATCCGTATCTGTATCTGTATGTGTGTGCGTGAGCGGGTGTGTGTGTGTGTGTGTGTGATTGTGACTGTGAGTGTGTGCATGGGAATTTTTGGTCGCGTGAACAGCCAACAAATTTGCGCACTAAATGATTACTACTATAATAATATTACGGACCGCTGCGACCATTACCAACCATGTGGCTTGGCCCTGCTCGGACATTTTGGTGGATTTTTTGGCTGTTGATTGTGTGTGGTTTTGTTCAGTGGCTATATTCTACGCTATTTTTTTTATGGCTGCCTATAAAAAGCAATTAAACTGCCAGAGAGCGAAAGAGAGAGAAAGAGAGAGAGAGAGAAGGAGACATACACATGCGGAAATGTTATTATTTTTACTATACATAATGTTTCGTCGCTGTTGACGCCACTTTAGTTGCGTTACACGTTACGCGGAAATAAAATTAAATTACTCATTTGTGGTAGATTTTCGTCTCATTTACGATCAAATTACATTTAATATGATGTACATAAATTGTATTCATATATATATTTATATCCAGCATCATGAAGTTGTTGGAGAGTATGTCTTAAAGCCACGCGCATCTGTTTGTCAGAGACAGCAAGAGCTTTTTTTTCCAGGACACGCTTTTATCCACGACGATAAATGCATTGACATAAATTGTAACTGTTTCCAGACGCAAATCATAGAAATTTAAAATCCCAAACCACTCAACAGTCACTAATAAATTGTAGCCTGAATGCTGGCAGGGTCAGGACCTTGGGTGTTGTATAAGAACAAAGTTGCACAGCAACCAAAAAATCCCAAGGGCATCAGTCGCAAAGTCGTAGCATTTTTCTAGCAGATAATCGAATTATCTAGTTGCTGAGATTGTTGGTTTTGGTTGTTGCACAATAAATTCAAAACTTTTGCACCTGCCCGGGCGGTAAACCTTTGCCACATGCAGCTGCAAACGAATATCCCTTGTTTATTTCTGCCCGTTTTATCGCCTTCCTGTCTCTCTCTGGCAAAGTTAACACGCATTCATCCGCTTATAACGAGCTGCGTGTGGAACTTTAAGATAAGGCCTATGGTCACACACACACACACACACACACACACAAACGAACACACAAAGAGAGCACACAAAACCCCATAATACTTCTTAATTTTCTCGGGATATCACCCAGCACCACCCAGCCGAGCAAGCAACCAAAACCAACTGCCAATTGTTTAATGAGCTGCTCAGTTGCCCGAATCTTTCTTGTTGTTGTTGTTGCTTGTTAGTTGTTCCGGCTTTCGTTCTCGTTGCTCTTCTCGTATGGCTTTTGGCCATAAGAAGCGGAAATGGTTAGATAGAGGAGGAGAATTTCACCAAAAGTTGCTCATTTTAATCGAGAAACTTTTCTTCAGTTTTTGATGACGTAAATGCATCTCTTGTCTCATTTTATCTTTGACGGCCACTTGCTTTGCAGCAACAGCTGTAAGAAAATCATAAACCATTTACTCATTTGCCAAAGTTGCTTGAACATCACACTTGTTGTTTTTAATTGGTTTTCTTGTGTTAGTTCTTCAAAAACTTCAAAACTAGTTTCTTAGCGTAGAAATTTCATTTTTGCAATTTTCTTGCAAGTAATGGAAATATTTTTAAAAGTCGTTAAAACAATGTTTTTAAATATTGTACTTCCTAGAAGTATATATTTATCAAAACTGACTTCAATTACAAAAGTTTCTTCCATCTAAGTTGATCAGAGGGAGAACAGTTTCCTCTTTATTCCGTTGAAGTACAACTTCCTTAAATGAGATATGTTTCTTTATAATTACAAATAAAGGAACTTAACTCATATTTCAAATTTACACATCCAATTGGAGTCATATAAGAATCCATCAGATATCCTCCCTGTTTATTTAAAAACACTGCTCAAAAGTATGCAATGGAAATTTGATCTCCAATTGCTTTTAATGCGATATTAATATCTCGGCATATGGGCACATAAGCAAATGGGGTAAATAGCTCCAGTACAGCTCAATTGCAAACTTAATATCCGTTGACAGAGTCCAATAAATAAAAATGGGCAACAATACGCGGAGAAAATAATAATAAAACACACATGAAGAGTGATGGAGTTACATTCAGGACTCACAGCACATTCGGGCAGTGTTCAGCGCTGACATGCCGGAAGATATCACAGGCAGCAGAGCTGCTTGTCGCACCAGAAAATAAACATTTAATCCCGCTGTTCATTTAATTAATGTTGAATACAAATAAACACTCAACAATACCCACACACACACTCACACACAGAAGAATACCGATACACACACACACACACACATGGAGATACTTTATTATATTTTCTCTGGCAATAAATTGAATTTTAAGCCCCATGATGGCAATAACATTAAATCAAAATGTTCAGAACAGAATATATGACTGGCAGATACCCTGTAGACAATAGTCCCATCTTTTGCATACCACATACTACTCTTTAGCTGGGAATGAATTCTGTACTTCATACAGACTCCAAGATTTAAAATACATTTCAAATATTTATAATGTGCACAGGGTATTAAGTAGTGAAATTACATTTATCAATATTCGGAGTACGCATTTTTAATGTTTGCACTTCTGCTCTTTGGCCACGAACCACAGGTATGCGCGCTCTCCAAACGCGCCGTGATGCTCCAATCCTCGGACATTATGGCCTACAATGAACTACAGCCTGGCGGCAACACAGCGTCGAAAGCCTCGGCACCACAGAATATTTTGGCCAATGCCGGACTCAGCTATGAGGATGTGCTCAACGATGACTTCCAGTTCGATATGGATGGACACGATGTGATGGTATTTTTGCACATACAGAAAACGGGAGGCACATCCTTCGGCAGGCATCTGGTGCGTGACTTGGATCTGAAGGTGAGCCACAGAAATTCTCCATTTAAACTCGATTTCTCATTAAATTTTCAGAGTTTTGATAACTCAAATTTAAATTGTTGCATATTTATCAAACGTATCTTTTGCAGCGTCCTTGTGAGTGCCAAAGGCAGCGCAAACGTTGCTACTGCTTCCGTCCGCATCGTAACGAGAACTGGCTCTTCTCCAGATACTCAACGGGTTGGAAGTGCGGCTTGCACGCCGACTGGACCGAGCTGACCAGCTGCGTGGACGTCGAGCTGGACAAGAACGAGGGCGAGACGGCGAAGCGTCGTTACTTTTACATCTCACTGCTGCGCGAACCAATCTCACGCTACATGTCCGAGTATCGACATGTGCGACGCGGCGCCACCTGGAAGGGATCGCGGCACTGGTGCCTGGGCCGTCAGGCCACCGCCACCGAGCTGCCGCCCTGCTACAAGGGCAAGGATTGGCTCGATGTCGATCTCGATCAATTTGCCGGATGTGAGTCGAATCTCGCCGCCAATAGGCAAACTCGGATGCTCGCCGATCTCGCACTCGTTGGCTGCTACAACAAGTCCTCGATGCCGGCGCACGAACGCGATCGTGTCATGTTGGCCAGCGCTAAGCGCAATCTTGCCGCCATGGCGTACTTTGGACTGACGGAATATCAAAAGGTATGTCCTAAAATATAAAAAGGTTTTTTTGAGGAAGTTCAAATAAACATCGTTTCTACCTTTGCTGCAGATGTCCCAATATATCTTCGAGGAGACCTTCAACCTGCGCTTCGCCATACCCTTCGAGCAGCACAACGCAACCATTTCGGCAGCTGCTGTCACGAATCTGCGCTCCGATCAGCGGCGACTCATCGAGAAACTTAATAGTCTCGACATTGAGCTCTATGTATTTGCCAAGAATTTGTTATTCCAACGGTGAGTTAGAACCTAGGACACTCCAGTGCTTACAGTGCATTTATTTACAAAAGTTAACTTGGAAGACTGATAATCGGATTAATTATTATTAATAGTTAGAAGGAGCATTAAAATAATCGTTGATCAAATACTTCAAAGGAGGATTGGCATACTTATAAAAAATATGCACAATTGGCATATGGATATAGATTTCAATGTGCGAATTCTCTTTCTCGAATTTCCCAACCATTCTTTCCATTTGAATAGTAATGCCAGATTTAAGGCTTATACTTATGTGTCAATAATTGGATACTATGCAAATATAATAATTTGTCTAGCATACAAATATTCAATATCATTTGCTAGTTGTTTGCTACTATTCCCTATTCCTGCTACTTACAACAAGTTTGTCCGGATGGAGAAACCTGATCCTTTTGTACATTTTGCATGCCACGCATATTTCTCAATTCAACTCCTCAGCTGAGGTCGATGACTCATTGTGCGTCGCTGATGGTTTTAGTATGCGTACAGGGTGCGAAACCCTTTTCTTTTGTAGCGATAAGTTTGTATTGACATCGGATTGGCTCAAAGGCAGACCAACAAATAGACTGAGAGAAACATGATAGCATAATGGCATTTTCTTTATAATGGATCCCGTGTTGCCAGCTCTTCTGTCTTGGCGTTACATTTGGCACATTGAATGCTAATTAAATTTGGTTATGCCTGATCAGGCATGGGAAATTGTCGGTGCCATGGAAATGTGTCGAAAAATATCCTTAATTTTCTCATGGCGGCATTAATGATCTTAAATTTGTAAAAAATGCCAGATGATCCAGCAGTTAAAAATCCTTATGCTTTTATTAATGTTATCGATTCTTTTTCGTGAGGAAAACGATATTCCATAATTCTCTTATTAATCCAACTTGAAGATATCAGCAGGAACTAATATGGAAATCTAGTTTAAGAAAGAAAGAGTTTCCTTTCTTCAACTAAGCTTAATCAAATTATTTAAAAATTATTTCTAAAATATTAAACGATCGATCACCAATTGACCTTAGATATGATATACATATAACCTAAGTTTATACCTTGTTATACAAGCTGTTGCAATTACCATATATGAGCAACCAGCTGCCAGCTAAAGCCATCTGAGATTCCTTGGGTCTGCTGATTCAAAGGTAAAGGTAAACAATTTACTTTATAACAGGCCAAACTGGCTGTCAACTCCTTATCACGTCGAACCGTCAGATAGGCCAATATATATAATACATAATACAATCTATGCAAATATATATGCGCACACATACATTCATACATTGTTATTTGTATATACAAAACTTCGGGATTCTTCTGTGACGCACTTCCTCTTTTTCCGCACAACTCGTTGGTTTTGTCAGTTTTGTGGCATTTCCCGCTGGGCGTGTAAAAATATGGTGAAGCATTGAGCGATTTGTATTTGCCACAAGCGTAATTTAACTTACCTAAAACCATTTTCCATGCAATTCAATTAAATTTGAGGCGCAGGCGCGACACAGGCGCAGTTTTCCACGACTTTTCCTTTAATTATGCGGGTCGAGTGTCAACTTTATGCTGGCTGCCAGCTGTGGCTGCTTATTTTCTCTCTATGTACTGCACTGGGGCGGACACTAACGGTTATTTGAGTGCAGCCGAGTTTTATGTGATTCTTAGACAGCTGTCTAGGCACACACACACACACAAATACACACACACACACAAGTACACCTAAGACATACTCAGTCGCAGTCTTACTTATTCCTTTGAGGGATTCCGATGTTGTCTTTGACAATTGCAACATTTGCGCGCGCCAAAAGTAGAATTTCTATGGTGCACATAAGATAGCGATAAGGAAGTGTGTGTGTATTTATGTATCGTGCCATATACAACCACCACCGAAAGCAGCAAGCAGCAAGACACAACATAAGGCAACCGGCAACTGCTGCTTACCTTTAAGCAATCCCCGACTGAAACGAGGGTTGTTTTGTTTTTTTTTTTATCTCTTTGCTTTTCGATTTGCGATCGTTTCGCTGCCTGCATTTGCGCCGTCGCAGCTCGGTGACGCCTCAGTTAGGTTTTGACAACGGAACGCATAGGAACACAGCTACAGCTAGCAGCAGGGGCAAGCGGGTTACGGGAACAATTTCATAAGAATAACAACAACAACGACGACGGACTTAACAGTACAGCCACAAAATTCAACGGACATATATGTTAAACAAGTTTAATAAACTAAAAAATGGTTAATGTTGTGTTTGTTTAACTAACAAATTGTTTTATTGAGTTTTTGTTATTGCACAACAAATTGTTATTAAAAAATCAAGTTAAAGAAACAACAAGTGAACAAAAAGCAACAAAAAATACACATAAATCAAATAGTAAAAGGCAACCAAGCAAGAAAAACCAACATGTCCTTTTCCAAAGCGAAATTGAAGCGTTTCAATGATGTGGATGTGGTTTGCGGCTCACCAGCTGGCTCCGCCTCCATCTCGAACTCCAACAGCTCGGCGGGCTCGGCAGGCAGTGCCACGCCCACAGCAGCTACCATCGTAGCACCGCCACCCGAGCGTAAGGAGCAGATCGAAAAATTTTTCAAGGATGCGGTGCGTTTTGCGTCCAGCTCGAAAGAGGCCAAAGAGTTTGCCATACCCAAGGAGGATAAAAAGTCGAAGGGATTGCGTCTGTTTCGCACACCGTCGTTGCCGCAACGCTTGCGTTTTCGTCCTGGGTCCAGCCATACGGCGGAAACCACAGTCGCCAGTGGCGCCTCAACAGCTGCCTCAACGCCGCTGCACTCGGTCACAACGACGCCCGTGAAGGAGTCCAAGTCTGTGAATCGGCTCAAGGGGAAGGAGGCACTGCAGCAAGAGATACGCAACAAGAACGAGATCATTGAGAGTTATCTCAGCCAGCTGGACGTGGTGCGTCGTCACGTGGAGCAGCTCAAGGATGCAGAGCTCAAGATGCGCGAGGAGCACGAGCAAACAACGGCCAAGACAGATCAGCTTCTGCAGGCACTCAGCGGCGAGAATCTGCAGCACAAGGAGCGCAACGAGCAGTTGAACGTCGAGCAGATGCAGCTCCTCGAACGCTATGCCAGCTTGGAGCAGCAGCTGCAGCAGCAACGAGAGCAACATGAGCAGCAAGTGGAGCAACTGCTCGCCGAGAACGAGGCCTACAAGCTGGCCAACGAGCAGCTGCAGCAGGCCTGCGAGCGGCAGCAATCGGCGGAGCAGCAGCTACAACAACAACTGGATGCACTGCAACTGGAGCTGCAGCAGGCACACGATCAGTCCGAGCAAAAGGCAGCGCAGCAGGCGGAGCTCCTCGAGAGCATGCAGCTGAAGAATGCGACGCTGCTTACAGATGTGTTGCAACTGCAGCGGCAGATCGAACAGGATGCGTTGTCGTATGCCCAAGAGGCAAAGTTCAGTCAAACGGAGCTGGAATGCATGCGTGTGGAGCGTAACACCCTGAAGAATGATCTGGCCAACAAGTGCACGCTGATACGCTCGCTGCAGGATGAGCTGCTCGACAAGAGCTGCGAGATCGATGCACATTGCGATACGATTCGTCAGCTGTGCCAGGAGCAGGCGAAGCACACGGAACAGCAGCAAGTGCAGCAACAGGTCGAGAACGATCTGGAGAGTGCGATCGAACGCGAGAAATCCTACTGGCGCACCGAGCTGGACAAGCGCCAGAAGCTGGCCGAGAATGAGCTAATCAAGATCGAGCTGGAGAAACAGGATGTCATGGTGCTGCTGGAGACAACCAACGATATGCTGCGTCAGCGCGATGAGAAGCTACAGAAATGCGAGGAGCAGCTGCGCAATGGCATCGATTACTACATCCAACTGAGCGATACTCTGCAACAGCAGCTGGTCCAGCTCAAGCAGGACATGGCCAAGATCATAACCGAGAAGTACAACTATCAGTTGACCCTAAACAATACACGTGCCACGGTCAACATTCTGATGGAACGGCTCAAGAAATCCGATGCTGATGTGGAGCAGTTCAAGGCCGAACTGGAGTCGGTGCAGCTGGCAAAGGGTGCACTGGAGCAGAGCTATTTGACGCTTCAATCGGATGCGGAGCAGTTGCGTCAGCAGCTCACCGAATCCCAGACGGCGCTTGGAACGTTGCGCAGCTCATCGCAGACCCTGCAGCAGGAGGTATTGTTGAAAGAGTCCATGCTGCATGAGTTGCTTGCGAGCGAATCTGACACAATGGCCAAATTCAATAAGATTGCTAACTCGTTCCAGGAGCGCATCGATGGCGATGCCCAGCTGGCCCACTACTGCGACATGTACAGCGATCTGAAGCGCAAGGACGAGACTCGTGAACTCTACATGGCCGACATGAAGAAGGCCCTCGACGAGTTCGCCAATGTCCTTCAGTTCGCTCAGCTGGAGCTGGACAACAAGGAGCAGCTGTTGCTCAAGGTGCGCGAGGAGTGCGAACAGCTCAAGCTGGAGAATATTGCACTCAAATCGAAGCAACAGCCATCGGTGGCACTTCAAACGCCCAGCAAGGCGAACAAACTGAACACCACTGATCTGGAGAAGATTGAGGATCTGCTCATCGATTCCGAACTGCGTGCGGAGTGTGACAAAATTACGTCCTGGCTGCTCAACTCGTCCGAGAAGAGCGTGCGTCAGGATAATAACGCGGAGCTTAGCGAACTGCTCTCTTGCAAATCCCCCAAAGCCCGCACCCCGCGCACCCCTCACAGCCCACGCACACCGCGCACCCCCAAATCTGCGACCAACACACCCAAAAAATCGCTGATCTTTGCCGGCAAGGAGAATGTGCCCAGTCCGCCCCAAAAGCAGGTGCTCAAGGCGCGAAATATGTAGAGCCTCTCTCGCTAGAGAGTTACACGAAATACAAAATAATATTGCACTTTAGGCTACATTTTCCCAACACTTACTTTAAATTATTATAAACTAGTTAAGAACCCGTACAGAAAACATATATCAAATACATGATGTGCTTTGTTGCATAGAAAACTCGTTTTGATTTCCTGCCCTGCTTTTTCTAGAAAGAAAAAAAGAAACCTACGAAAAACAACGTTGATTGCTGAGACGCAGTCAATGGAAACTTTTCAGGCTGGCGGCTTCCTTCTTGCCCACTTCCTCAGGCGTAACGGAAGTGCAGCTGCGCATGCGCTGCTTAAGGGTGGGCCCAAAACAACAAGCCCAACACAACCAGCTCAATAAAAAGTTTTTTTTCCTACAACTGCAATGACTTAAGTCCGTTGTTGAAATTCGAGGGGTTTTTCCTTGAAGGTACTAAAGGTAGTGTTTCTAAATCTGCTGCCTGTCGGGCCCTTTTGTCTTGGGTTTTTTTTTTGTTCAGGTTCTGCGTTGTACAATCACTCTGCTTATGACCTTTGACATTTTGCGCTAACAATGCCCCGGGGCCGGAGCCAAGGTACGGCGTCTTCTTACAGCTGCACTGAGCTGAGCGCAGCTGCAGCAACAATTGAATTTTGATTTGGTGCAAAGGTATTTGGATTTGCTTGCCACTGCTGCGCAGCTTTATGAAAAGAGGGTTGCTTGGGCTAAGAAAGTTTTCGCTCCTCAAAATCCTCCCTTTTTGTGCGCTTGTAACTCAAGTCTTTGTTTTTTCCGTAAGTGCCGAGAAATGTTTACAAGTATAAAATAATCAGCTTTACATTTGAGCGTTTTAAAATTGAAGTACAGTTGTGCAGAAGCAGCTGTGTAAAAGGCAGCTATTTTAGGAATGGAAAAGCTTCCAGTGCCACAATTTGAGCATAAAGCAGATGTTTTTCAATTTACCTACCTTTAAATGCAATATGCACTGTCCCTATAGATTTCTCTGGTTTCCATCAAATGCTTAAGAGGAATGAAGATTACTGGGAAAAATGGTCAAGGGAAGTAAATAGCCTGCGAGCAGGCATAAAGCAGGTATTCATTAACTATTCCTGCTCAGGCGGTCTTCTCATGAAAAAATCCTTGAAATCCGCAGCAAAAATGTAAAGCAGTCACAATATTCTACAAAGAATTTTGAAATACTTATATATATATATAAATGTATCTTTAATTTTATTGAGAAAAAAGCGCAACTCAATTAATATTTTGAACTTTTCTTTCTCTGTTTTACAGTTTTGAGCATCTGAAAGCGAAAGATGCAAATTTTGCGCAGCGCTTTGCGAATCTGGGCAACATCTTCTATAAGCAGGGCGTTACGGAATTCAATTGGGATAGCAACATTGAAGATGCCCTCAGCACGGATCATTGAACGGATCTTGGAAACCAAAAATTAGTGTGTAGCATTTAGTTCTTAAGAAGAGCCCAAAAACAAAAGAAACGATGCAGCGAAACGTGAAAGAAAATCATAAATGATGCATTAGGAAAACAAAACAAAGGACTTTAAACTAGGGTCTAAGCATAAGGTTAACAATTATAATAAAACTGAAAGAAATTGAATAACCACATATAACTCACTCAAATAACAAAGCTACAACATAATGCATAATACAGCAAATAAATGAAACTATCTGCTCTCATAAATGTAACAAAAATCTCTGTGCGTATATAAGAGGTATAAGGTTGTAGGAATATCGCTGATAGATAATATCCTACTTATAAAGCTGCTACTCACCTTGCACTCCATGCAACTCACGTATTGTAAATAAAACTCAGCATATACGCTACGTACATTATAAATTATATATAATAATATTATTATTTAAGTACACCCAGCGCATATACTTCACGCCATAATTTAGTTTTTAATATTAGTATATATTTTTTTATAATATTACTAATTTAATATTTGTTATGTAAAGTCTCTGCAGAAGCCAAATCTATATTTAGTGCATAGCTCTGAAAAAAAAGAATATTTTTTTATGTCCAAAATCGCATTTATTTTATTTAGTCATTTAGCACAACATGTAAATACCATAAAACACACTCGAACATACTTAACGTAATTTAGAAATGCAGCAAACAAATAAAGTTCAATTATACTATTTTAAATTATTAATACATTTTTACATGAATATTTGATTTGCAACTGTAGAAGTTTAAAGCATTACATTGTTAGCTGGCATAATTGTTTAAGACAATAACAAATTGAAAACAAACGAAAACTTTAAAATAAATTAGAATTTATTGAATGTGCGGAAAATTTAATAAACTTTGTTTAACAAACACCAACGAATTATGAACAAACAAAATTAAATAATCATAGAAAGCAAAAATTATACAAATAGATTATTATTTCAACCATGATTTCAAAATTTTCTAAGCCAGAAAAACAAATAGTGAGAGAACAGATAACAGAACTTGGGAATGCGAAAAACAATATAAACGACATTAAATGCAGGTCAAAATGAATAAACTCAATAAATAAAAATATAGAAATGTGATTTTCCTCTTCTGAGAACGCTCTCGCTTTACAGTAGTAAGTATAAAACTATTTACCAATTATTACCTAGATATCACACCTCTCTCAAGGGAACGTGCTTCGTGATTTCTGAAATCTTTCAAGTCCTGAATATCTTTTTGGAACTTTCCATCCTCTAAATAGAAAAAATTAGTTTTATTATTTGTATAAATTCTTTTTTCAACTTTTATTATTAGCGTATTGCTTTACATTGTTTCCGTAATAACAAAAGAAAACAATGAAAGCAAAAAGCAAAAAAAAAAATGCTTCTCCAATCGATCGAATCGCACC
Organism: Drosophila atroscutellata; assembly: GCA_035041605.1. Classification (NCBI taxonomy): domain Eukaryota; kingdom Metazoa; phylum Arthropoda; class Insecta; order Diptera; family Drosophilidae; genus Drosophila; species Drosophila atroscutellata. Next base: position 17,058,708 of record JAWNLA010000091.1, on the reverse strand, counting down.
GGCAACTAATTCGCACCCAATTTGTTGCCTCTTGAGCTAACAGCAAAAACAAACTTGAAATCAGCTCATATCGAATAATATCGATGAAAATTTTGCCAACGCAGCTCAGTACGCGTGTAAGTTTCAGCGGGAGATCATGGCAGCGTATAAGCGCCGCATGTCATCGGCTCCGCCGCTCGGCGTTGATATTGTGCAACATATTAACGGGAACTTTGGACGCTGGCAGCTGCGCACCATACTGCTGATCTTCCTCTGCAAGATACCCACGGCCTGGTTCATGGCCGTTATCATCTATACAGCACCGTATCCGCAACGTGGCGAGCTGATCTGTCGTCCGGCCAGCTGGAATGCCAGTGAGCCGGTGCATACCGAGAACCGCAAAACGGATCGATTGTTCAGCGTGGAGGTGTGCAATGCCTATGCACAGAGCTTGTCCGAGAGTTTTGTTCAGCGCTATGGCCACAGCTGGAATGCCACACCCAAGTCGCTGCCCTGCGAGCGAGTGGAGCACAATGCGGATTACAAATCTCTCATCACAGAGTTCGACTTGATTTGTTCGCGACGAGTCCTTGTCGCCGTCACACAATCCTTTCATGCCTTGGGCGCATTACTGGGAGGTCTATGGGCATATAAGTTGCTGAAATAGTAAGCCTACCTCTTATATAATCATGAATGCGCAAGACTTTATTAATCTTTATTATTCATCCACACTCAGCTTTAGTCCGCGTCGTTTGATGCTGGTGGGCATGCTAGGTCAGATCTTTTGTGGCAATCTGACTGGGCTGGTTGACACCTATCAGTTACACATATACTTCCGTTGCCTCACCTCCGTGTGCTGCACTCTCATGGTTACCGCAGGACAAAACATATGTGAGTACAACAAAAGACTTACGTCACAAACTTGCTCAGCTCTGGCTTTGCTCCCCACTAGTAATGGACATCACATCGGGCAAGGCGCGCATTATGGTGGTCACTCTGTCGGAGCTGTTCTGGTCGATTGGCCTAATACTGCTGCCTGCCATTTCGATATACTTTGATGACTGGAGTCATCTCTACGTGGCCATATCCTCATCCTTGATTGTGCTCGTCTGGCTGCATCGCTGGATAACGGACGCGCCACGTTGGCTGCTGCGACATCAGCGTGTAGATACCGCTTTGCGTTTGCTACTCGAATCTGCCACGCACAACAATCGCATGGTGCCCCTCACTCTGGACATCCAGTTGACAATCTATGCGGGCGAGTTGAGTGCGCAGAAGCGACAGCTCTATTGCCGTATTTGGGATAAGGAGACACAGCGCCGTCAGCTCATTTACATACATCTAATCTGGGGCTGTGCTCAAGTTCTGTACAACATTATTTTGCTCATGATACGCAGCCTGGGCGAGGCACAGGTGCATGTGAATACCGCTGCCCTGGGCTTTGCCGAAATGATTGGCGTTTTTGTGGGACTCTATTTTATACTCTACACACGTCGCTATTGGCGCTGGGCTGGCGATCTGATGATCATTGCGGGACTGTGCACCTACTTGGTCTGGCTGTTGCCGGAAACTGGTAAGTTTTGAGAGGCATTCGACATTCGATTTAATATTAACTGTTTGACTCAGTTGGATATTTATATATAATAAGTGAATTACCGTTATTTTGCATCCACACAGATCGCAACTCGAGGCGTGTGGGCTTGGAGCTTATATTTTGGATGCTGCTGAAGTTTGCCAATTCCGCTTCAATAGCTGTGCTCACCACCTGCACAGGTGAAATGGTTTCCCCAGAGAAGCGTGTCCTGCTCATGCTCTCAGTGGTGAGTTTTGGACGCCTGTGCTTGGTCTTCTCACCACTGCTGAGCACTTTGACTGTGGTGCATCGCCTGCTGCCCATAACCATAATTTCCACTGTGGGTTGGATGTATGGTGTGCTCATGCGTTTCCTCAATCGCTTCTATTGGAACACCGAACAGGAGCAGGTGGGCCAAGTGCCTACACCCAATACATATCGCCGCAATTCGGCGATTATATTGCGACGCTGCAGCACCGCCAGCTCCGAAGTGAGCGTATATAGTAATGACTTTGAGTCGAATTTAGCCGTCAGCATTTCCGATTTGTGGCACATTAATGTTCATACGATCCCCGAATGTGACAGCATTAAGGAAGCCGCTGAAGGCGCCATAAGATCGCATAGTTTGCACAGCATTTGAATTTTTGTAAGCTGCCGAAAAATATGCTACACTTTTTTAACGAATAGAATCTTAGACCTAATGTGATCAGTGAAGGAGCCATAACATTTTATGAGCATTTAACTTTACACATAAGATATATAAAATACATAAATATATACATGATAATAACAAGTAAAAAAGTCCCTACCTGCATTTCTATTGAGATCACTCTATTAAGTTTTTAGCGATTTTGTTGGGAATTAATCCATTGCTAATTAAATTAAGTAGATGAATAGTCGGTATTTTCAATTATAATATAACTAATGTGTGAGATATTTGAATCAAAAAGTGTCAACACACGTGGAGCTCAAGCTATTTTTATATATTTTTAGCACCAATATTCGTGTCACTGTTATATTTTTATATAAATGTACACAAATAGAAACAGACGAATAACACAACCAACGTAGTAACAACTGACAATCGTACACAAGGGCGTACCAAACTTTTCGTAAAGGGGTGTCCAATTTAAATTTTGTTCATCAAGCTAAATCTAAACAACGTTTCATACATTTTATTTAAATAATTAAAAAGATTTGTATGGTTTTTGGAAAATTTGTCCAATGTAAAGCTGTGATGTTGCTCGCTACACCCCCTCCCATTTTGTGTACCACCTTGACATAATAAATATTTATTATGTGATTATTATCGAGTAATCAAAGCTTGTCTAGGAGCACTAAGCAACCAAAAACCAGTGACGTCAATCGCCTAAATATTTACTGCACTAGGGATCATTACGATCGGTTTCCAGAGCGAATTCACGCTAATTTACCTGATCGTCGTGAGCGAGAGAGGAGCCGATGCCGTTGCGACGGCGAAATGAGCATTCGTATTCCCGACGCAGCTCATTCCGCTGCTTGCACGCATTTCGGCACATTCTCGCTGAGGTCCACTCTTAATGTGTGAAGCAGCAGAAGTAACAGCATTCTCCGAAAGTTTCCTTCTTCTCTTGCGGTACTCTTTACATTCGTATATGCTTATGTTTGATTTATTATTTCTTAAAGCTTTGCAAAGCACGGTGTAAGAGTTGCGTGTGTGTGTACATGTGTACAATTGCAAGCAAATTTATTGATATTAGTGACAATGAGCTTTGTCTTGCTTTGACCTGCCTCAACAGGTTTTGGGCACTTTTGCAAATGAGTATCCATATATAAAAATGATAATAATAATATTTATTATATTACATACTCCAATCACTGCAAAGGTAAATTCCACTCGTGTTATATGAATTAGTATCATATATATTTGTACCTTATTTACTACCAACATTTCAGTACATACACTTGTGTTTTATATAAACAATTTATAGCTGTTCTTAACACGAATGAACTTTACATGCTACTCTCAGAAACAGGTCAAATTTATTGCTTAGTTTGGGATTTTCGGGTAGTTCCACATTGCATTTTTCTGCTATAAAAGTGGGCCTTGTTTGTAAAAGTGTAACTGTGTCAGCAAATCGAAAATAAATGCCAATGCGTCACTTGGCAACATGAAGAACAAATGCGACAGGTACAATGATATAGATTAAAATAGAACACAAACAGCATACACAGCTATTAAAAAAGTGTTCTTATCAGTCAAGATATATCAAGTGGTTTTTTGCTTAATGCCAATTGTATTAATTGCACTTGTTTGTGTATTTAACAAGTGGGGTTATCTGCTTGACCAATGTAGACAAGATACAAGTAGTCTGCACCTAACAGATGCGCTAATAAAACAATGCGTTTTTTTATTGACTTAGTGCGCAGAAGGAAATAAAAAGAGACAATTTGTAATAAGGCTGAGTATGAAATTGTGCAAGTGTCCAGTTTCAACGGAAGCACTTCGCACATATTCGCCGCAATAATTTTTAATCATTTGCACAAATTCATTAAGAAAATTAACGCGCCGATTGACGAGCTTGGCCGGACTTCGTCTACGTCTTCGATGTAGCGGCTCGGGTGCCACTGGCTTCAGTTGGATTCCGTTTCTCGGCCGATTAAGACGCTAGTGCGCTGTTCTGGAGCCGCGTCTCGGAAATTGATTGACAAGAGCGAAAAGAAAAACACGCGCGTTGCATAAAACCAGAAGCGAACATAAAATATACAATACACTTGTATATAGAGAGCTCACATAACAATAATGTTTATTGTCGCTTAATAAGTTGATATTAATTTGTAGGCTGTCAAATAAACAAACAAAAGAAACTTTGCCATAAGCAGAAGGTGCTGAAAATCAAGAGAATGCGCGGCTAACCAACAGAAATAAATCGATTCAAATTTCCAAACATTGGGTGTTAATTGATACATAAGGGAAAAACGTGTTTAAAAGGTGAGCTATATGTCTTAAAAGTCTATATATTATATTATTCATATATATCCGATGACATGCAATCAGCAACTAATTTAGAAGTCAGGCTCAAACTTAACATAGATCGAAAAAAGTTTTACATTCACAAAAAATAATCTGAACCGTTATGTGAACAACGCTAATCAAATTTGAATTAATTTCACAATTAAGAACTAAAATTATGGAAGATATCGATCCTAGTATTTGTATTAATTTGACAAATTGAGGAGATCAATTTTAAATACTTTTCCTTAGCAATCTTTAAATTTATTAACCTTGTCATGAGGTACATCAACATCAGCAAAGAGCTGATATTGTAAGTGACCTTATATTATACATTATATTGTTCGAAAAACGCAATTCAGCAACTAACTTAATATCAGTACTCAATACTCTAGTTATGGAAATTGCTATTAGCAAGTGACGCCCCCCTTATATGGGGCTCTTGTTAGATTATCAAGGTGTTGATAATTTTGCATTTACATGACAAGTAATTCAACTAATTAGAAAAGCCGTGCCGCTCCCCCTGTACAGCGTCATCTTATCAACAGGTGTCAATTGGAATTCTTATGGAAAAATAAATATGAAGCATTGGGGAACCAGTTTCATACACATGTCTGTCCCGTACTTCAATTAACACTGCCACTGAAATTTGAAATTAAAATATTTGCCGCCCAATGCGAAAAGTGTCAGATGTCAGCTTTGGGGCATTGTTCGATAGTTATATGCTCCACATGAAAATTGGCAACTCATGTGGCTGTCTCAATCGGAATTAGCACCTGGTGAGATATCTGTGAAAATAAGTTGTTAAGTTGCTAAAGTGTGACTAAGGTCAATATTATCTGATTAAAACCTAATGCAAATATGATTTCAAGTTACCCAGTAGGCATTTCAACTGAGAGCCATCATATCATATTGGGTTAACATATCTTTCTTGTCTTTGGCAAATATAGTTATAGCCCCGATAATAAAAATGTAGCTGCCTGATAATCGATGAAAGAAACGCAAAGAAACTTAATGATTTATTATTGTTCTACCCTATCATCGATGTACTGTATTAATTGAAAATTTATCAATTTTATAAATTGCTTGTAAATGTTTTTCCATTGTGGTAGATCCAGAAAGCAAACAGAAGAGAAGCTAACTCGTTGGTACCGAATATAAAATACTCTTATAAGAAAATTGCAGTGCTATAAATTAATATATAAATAGTTTTCGTTGATTGTGCCCGATATTTATGAAACACTCATCATAACTTCAAATTTATATCACGTAATAAATCAGTTATACCAAAAATTAATATACTCAGTTTGAATTCTGAATACCCTTCTTAAGAGTATGAAAACTAGTTTCCATATTGTGAAATAGCTCAACTAATTGTGTTAATTAATAGAATTTCGCAAATGAACGCTAGAAACTTGCAGAATTGAAGATTTACATAATTCATTTTATATATATTATATAACTTCAATCAATGTTGGCTTCTGAGATCGAACTTACATATAACACCACTGACTTTTTGCCCAAATCAGGCATTCACACAATTGTTCACTCGACTTGCCCAAGAGGCAAATACCTCGCATCGAAATGGGATCAAATTTCGAACCACAGGCATTTGATGAATTTTGCATGACATTCAATGCCGCCATTCGACTGTCGACTGTCGACTGTCGACTGTGGAGTCTCAGTCGTGGAAAGTTAATTGATTTCTAGCTGTGACTGTTTCAATTGATTCCAATTGAGCTGCACATTTGGTAACGGGGCGGTGGGGCATGAAAGACAAATGTTTTTTTTTATAGTGTATCGTATGTTAATATTTATCCACAAATAAAATAAAATGTCACGCACATCAACTGATGGAGATTGTCGTCATTCACAGAGTGTATCCATTGCCGCAAAATGTGCCACTAGGAAGACATTGGAAATGGTCAATCAAGCGTCAACAATTCAAGGTGGCAGCAGCAGGCACTCACCCGTGCCCAGTCCCCAACTGTCGCATAGGAATATCTTGCATGCTAGCCCCAAGGGTTCGGGCCGAGTAGCGGTGGTAGCGACGCCAGCAGCACCTGCTCCAGCTGCTCCTGGCAACGACATCATTGGCGATGTCGTCGGCAACTTTGGCATCTGGCAGCTGCGCACCATTCTCATCATCTTTCTGTGCAAGATACCGGCCGCCTGGTTCATGGCCTGCATCATCTTCACCGCCCCGGAACTCTATCCAAGCACGGAATTCAAGTGCGACACGAGCTACCTGAACAGCAGCTCCAACTACAACGTCACGGACAATCAGTGCTATGTGCAGGACATGGAATCCGGCAGCAGCAGCGAGTGCAAACAGTTCACTTATGTCTCCAGCTTCGATTCGCTGATAATGCAGTTCAATTTGGTGTGCCTGCGAGACATCTTCATTGCCTGGACACAGTATTGGCATCTGTTTGGCGTCCTCGTTGGCGGCGTATTGGGCACCAAGATGATGCTAGGCATCAGTCCGCGCAGCACCTACTGTGTGGGTGCAGTGGCGCAGATCTTTAGCGGGGTTGTCACCGGCTATGCCAGGGACTTCAGTCTACACTGTGCCTTTCGCTGCATATCGGCTGTCTGCTGCGCCATTATGTTCACCGCTGGACAGGCTATTTGTAAGTCAAGTCTATCCAATACTTGGAGTATATATTTAGTGTTTGCTAACTAATTATTAATTACCTTACTAATAACAAGCCCTTCCAGTGACCTTCTTTAATTGAATCAACTAACATTTTAGCTGACTGGCTGGGGGTAAATGTCGGTTATTTATTTATGTATTAACCTGCAGGGAAGTTATTCAAGTAACCATGCAAATAACCTGCCCTCTTTTTGTTTTCAGTTTATTAATAATAAACTAACCATCAATCGGACTTCTGTAAAAATTGATATGAATTCCAAATATATTCAACGCTTTAATCTGTTTGCAGTTACTGACATAACGGCTGGCATGCATCGGATTGGAGCCATTATATTGTACGACACATTCTGGTCGATTGGCGTCATCATCCTGCCGACGGTGTCATCCTTCTTTAACAGCTGGTCCCTCATCTATGTGGGCATAACGTTTCCCACTGTGATGCTGCTCGTGCTGCTCTATTGGACTCCAGATTCACCACGCTGGCTGCTCCGGCATGCCGTCGATCGTCACTCCATTTCCAATGTGGAGCAAATAGTTCGCGAGGGCGCTGAGATAAATGATCGCTCCTTCAAAATACCGCCGGACTTTCGACAGCAGCTGGAGCTGCTCAGTGAGAGACTTAAGGCGGCACCAGCACCTGCACCCTGGACGCAGCTGTGGCAGGGCAAGCGGGCCAAGACTCACATGGTTGCTGCCCATTTGGCATTGGCCTTCTTCGTCATCAATTTCATGGGCATGTTGCTGAACATTAGATCCTTTGGTCGAAACTATCTGGTGCCGAATACCATAGCAATGGGTAAGCTTGAAGTTGAGTCCATGGAGTAGTTGATTATGTATTTCATTATTTTAGGTTTTTCCGAGATAATTGGCTGTTTCCTGGCGCTTCATTTTACACTGAAGCACAACAAATGGAAGTGGCAATGTGCCGGCACATTCAACATACTTGCTGGAATGCTGGGCTGTCTGGGCTGGTTATTCACCGGCGCTGATTCCAGTAAGTGACACAATCATCTTAACCATTCTTTTTTACATCCTTCAGACTTGCAAATCGATATTTCTTCATTTTTTATTTTTCATATCTTACATTTTTACTCTCAGTGGATGCTGACTTAAAGGTCTCGCTGTGGATGATCATTGCGACGATACCCAAGGCTGGCGTGTCCTGTGCTCAGTCGATGCTCCTGGCCTGCATGAATGAGCTGGTGCCGGCGAATAAGAAGCAACTCTTTGTCTTCTCAGTGGTGACGTGGGCACGCATCTGGCTCCTCTCGGCACCGTTCTTCAATGTACTTAAGCGTATCGATACTGCACTCTCTCTGACCTCGTACTGTGTCTTCAGCATCCTTGGTGGTATCTGCACCTGCCTGCTGCTGACGCCGCGCACCAGCAGTGCTCCTGTGGTGCCTCAACTGGAGCCGCTGCAGGATAAGAAGGAGCAATCGCCCTTAAGTACGGCTATCTGGACAATCGATTCGGATGAGCACAATACGCGCTTGTAGGCGACTAAAATTCCATATATTATTTAATAGCTAATTAAAACTCAATTCACTGTGATTAGTTAAGGCCAAAAAGTGTCGATAAATTTGCCTTATTAGCCTTAGTTTAATTACAACAGTACATATAACATCAACATAAGGAAGCACAAATGCCCAAATGTCCAAATCCAATAGATTCTGTAAGCATGCCGGGAGAGATTGTAAGAAATGGCATACTTTGCCAAAAGATTAATGGATCTTACCTGGTCACCTGCATTTTGTTCGCATCCACCGTGAATTGTTCGCGATGCAAATATTTATTAATGCCTATCATATGACACCTGACGTAGTCATCATAGTTGAGCTCATCCAGATTCCAATAGAGCATGGGAAATGTGTCATTCTCAATTAACTGCTTGAAGTAAAAGCGACTGCGATTCTTAAAGATCCACTCATTGAGCGAGAAGAAGCTGCCTGTTAAAAAGAGATGATGTCTTAACCAAACTTCAGACTGGATACGTAATACCCACCTGCTAGGCAGGCCTGTCGAAACTTCTTGGCAATGGGCGTGACAAAGCGTTTCTTGGAGCCTAGCAGCAAAGTGCGTAGATCCATGAAAAGGGCAGGCACAAAATGTAGCATCCACACAGCCAGCTCATGCATCATGGCGCCACGGCGATATTTGAAGTTGGGAAACATAATCATGCGCTTTGTGGGATATATGCGGGACCACTTCATCGTAAGCTCACCCAATCTCTGCCAGCTAATGGGATTCGTTACGCCCGATGTGGCATTGCAAATGCTGATGCTACAACAGACCAACGAAGGTAGTTTTTGGAAGCAGCTTGTAGACTCTTCCTTAGGCACACTCACCTGCCCAGCTGCGCCTTGTGCACCATCATGATCATTGCATTGACCACAAAATCCACTGGAATAATGTCACAGATAAGATTCTTATCGCCCAATATGCTGCTGATGCCACCCTTGCCGATTTCCATCATAATCCCACTGATCGCCTGTATATTATCGATCCAGCCCGGATACGGTTCTCGATAGGCAGCCGTCACAATCGAGGGACGCACTATGACAATGGGTATTATGTCCTTGTACGAGCTGACAATCTGCTCGGCTATAGACTTGGTAAATGTGTAGGTATTCACATGTGGACCCTTTATGTAGTCGGCCAGCCGATTCAGATACTCTTCGGGTATTTTCTTGGTGCATCTGAGAAAATGCTGCCAATCCACGGGCGGCAGTGTTGGATAGATGCACTCATCCACATATTTACGTCCCGGATTACAGTAGGCGGTGGAAACGTACAGGAATCTCTGTGAAATAGTCAAAGCTTATTTAGAAATGATGCCAAATTGGTAATTACCTTTTTAGATACATAATTAGCCAACTGATATACTATTTCTGGTTAATGATACATTAATCAAGTCTCATAGCTAAACTTAACTTAGAATTGATTTTTTATTTCTTATAAGTAAGTAGTAATTACCTTAAGCTGCTTCATTTCTCTGCACATTTCGAGCAGATTGTATGTGGCAACCGAATTGACGCGTGCTGCCACACTGAGGCACTCATTGAAGCGCACCTGAAAGCATTTAGTTAGCCACAGAGTCTAACCATGTTTCAATCTCGCACTCACCGTTGCGGCGCTGTGGAAAATAATGTTAACCTGTGCACACAGCTCCAATCTGTCACGTTCATTCAAACCTGTTGACAATTGAACGGAAAACAAAAACAACACAAAATAGCGTTAAAGTTGTTTGTCAATATTTTCACTCTTACCAAAGTTATCAGCCTCAATGTTGCCCGCAAAATATGCGATTTTCTTCAGACGTTCGGGGTGGCAGCTGCGCATACGCAGAAAAATGCCATTTTTCAAGAAATTTTGAAAACGCTCTTCAGGTACAATGCCAGCTTTGGATCTAATGAGCATGTAGATACGCTTGATTTGTGGAAAACTCCAGAGCAGCTTCTCCAGCAGGGCTTTGCCCACAAAACCTGTGGCGCCTATCGTGTAAAAGTCAAGCCATGCAAAAGACATTAAAATAAAATGTGTGTGAATATGGCAGACTTACCCGTTATGAAAACGACTGCATCTTTATAGATATCCAACTGCGGCTCCATCTCACGTTGTTGCCACTTTGGTGGCATGAATGCAACTGTTTGCAATTGCTTTTCTCTCAGCTTGACAATGCACTTTACACAGCGCTTCAGCCAACTCCACTGAAGTTGCCTCCAATAACAAGTTTTTCCAATTGCCTCGCAACATAAACAACAGTTGCGCAACAGTTTCGCCGAATCTTACACAACCAAAACAAATTATGGATGAAAAGGCCGGAGGGTGATCTTGATCCTGAACGAGGACTCTACTTATTCTATTCTCCCAGAACTTCACATAAATTCTGCGCTTTTTTATTATAAATATTAGCTTAAGGGCGAGGAAAAATAATCGAAATCCGAGAATTCATGTTTTCTCTAAAAGTAGAAGAACGAGAGACAAAGGACTATTTGCCTCAATGTAGGCCGAATATTCCTTGAAATGAACGGCTAAGGCGCAAGTCTTATATTTATCTTATTTAACCTTACTTATAATAGTAACTGTTTGACGCATCCTATAAATTATGGAATCGATGACACTTTTCTCGTGTGATTCATTAACAACTAAAACAAATGGACCAGAACATAAATTAAAATCTAAAATAATGGTTAAGGTACACTTGTACCCATATTTCAAAGCCATGTTAATTGCCAACAACGCGACTGACAGCCGCTAGATGGCGAGTTGGGTTGCAATACTGGTTTGAGTCTCCGCTAAGTATATTGCTGGTGTTAGCAGAAGAAAATTTATTTGTATGCCTATATTAATATTTAAAACATATATCTTAAATGAATATATAAAGTTAATACACAAATAATATATAAATACATTCATTCGTATACAAATATTTATTTATATGTAAGAGTTACTTAAAAATTAATAAAAATAAAAGGATTAATGTATATAACCAAAGATTATTATTTTAAGAGAATGCTAAAGGAGGATTTCATCAAAAGTGCTCTTCACAGACTATTTACAAATAAAATAGAATATGTACATAGTAATCAAAAATAACTTATCAATTCCATTAAATGCAACGTCATGCCACATTCCGGTCTTTCACAGTGGCTGCAAAATGTAAGCATTCGCGACTGTATTAGCCATAGCCCAATTGAAAGATCTGTGTCTCTGCATCTGTTTCTCCTCCTATTATTGACATAATCAGTTAGGAATATTCGATATTAGGCTGATTTAACAATTGAAATCATCTGATTTCATTGGGTGACAATTTAATTAGCAACGATTTCGTTGGGCAGCACCTCAATTCTCCTGGCAATGATAAGTGACAGTTATGTTTGAGGCAGTCAACCCATAAGACGTGGCTACTGACTTATATATGTGATCAGCTGAAGGATGGTCGCCAGTTACAGCCCCAATACGGGCTACAATACCAAGGCTCGTCGTCCAACACCAACACCCGAAACGGAGCCTCAGATATCCTATTTGGTGTACGGCAGCGGTCAGGATGCGAATGGGGATGTGGATGAGCTGCAAGCACAAAGTGAAAGTGGTGACATTATTAGCCAGGTGCTGGGCAACTTTGGCATCTGGCAACTGCGCTCCGTGCTGATCATTTTTCTGTGCAAAATACCCGCCGCTTGGTTCATGTCACTCATCATCTTCACGGCAACGGAACTGAAGCCCAATGAGGAGTACTGGTGCGATACGAGCGCCTTTGGGGATGCCGAGAACTGCAGCGTGTCGGACGATCAGTGCTATGTGCTGCACCCCCATGGCGATGCAAACTATGCGATACGCCAGTGCCAGAAGTTCGACTATGAGCACAGCTTTCGCTCGCTAATCATGGAGTTCGATCTGGTCTGTCTGTGTGATATATTTGTGGCCTGGTCTCAGTACTGGCATCTCTTTGGCTTGTTCCTGGGCGGTGTGGTTGCCACTCGGCTCATGCGTCTCCTCAGTCCTCGTCGAGTGTATATCGTTGGCATTTGTGGCCTGCTCGTTTGTGGCACAGCTACGGGCCTGGTCAACGATTTCAGTTTGCATTGCTCCTTTCGCTGCCTGTCTGCCGTCTGCTGCTGCTTTATGATGACTGCCGGTCAAGTCATAAGTGAGTATTATAACAAAGGATAGCAACTATTCCATTCGTGTAGGATTATGAAAAAGCAATCTTAAAGAACAAAAAGGTTCTTACAATTCTCCTTAACTATATCTTAAATATATCTTACGTTGAGTACAATTTCAACTTCAAATATGATATTTGATCTCGATCTTTTAACTTGAATTAGGTGTACCCACATTAGAGATATTGATATATATTTTCATTTACAGTCAGCGACATTACGTCGGGCAAATATCGCAAAGGAGTGCTGCTGCTCTACGAGAGCTTCTGGTCAGTGGGTCTTATGGTACTGCCCGCCATTGCTGCATTTGCTCAGAGCTGGCGTCAGGTGTATGGAGGCATAACATCGCTATCGTTTGTCATAGTCCTGCTGCTGCCCTGGCTGCCGGACTCGCCTCGCTGGCTGCTGCAGCATGCCGAGCCCACTGCTGCCGTGGAACACGTCATGGATCTAGTGCTGCGGGCAGCCCACATCAATGAGCTCTGCTCCAGAGTGCCCGTCGATCTGTACACGCAGCTGGAACTGCTTAGCGAGCGACTCCGCGTAGAGGCGCCTCCAGCACGCTGGTTGGAACTCTGGCGTGGCCATAGGCATGCCAAGTTGCACATGCTGACCACACATATGGCTTTGGCCACATTTCTCATCAGTCACATTGGGTTGCTGCTGAACACACGCTCCTTTGGGCGCGACTATCTGGCACCCAATACCATTTGCATTGGCCTGGCCGAAATTGTGGGCTGCCTCTTAGCCCTGTACTTGAGCCTGAAGCACGACTCATGGAAGTGGCAGTGGGCGGGTGGATTCTGCATTGTGGCTGGAGCTATTGGCTGCCTCTGCTGGCTAATTCAAGATGTTGAAAGTAGGTAATCTAACTAGACCATCTCTTACCAAGCTAATCTGTTCTCTGTTCATTTGACCAGTGCCCGCAGTCTTTGAGAATGTCCTGTGGGTGTTCTTTGCTGCTGTGCCCAAGGCTGCGGTGTCCTGTGGCCAAACTATGCTCATTGCTTGCATGGCTGAGTCTCTGCCGGCCGAGAAACGTGACCCATTTGCCTTCTCCGTGATCACCTGGGCGCGTGTCTGGTTGCTCTCCGCCTCGTTCCTCACGGTGCTCAAGCAGATTAACATTGCCTTATCCTTGTCCACATTTTGTGCAATGGTCATTTTGGGTGGCATTTGTACTTGCTGCTTGCGTACGCCGCAAGGAAAGCAGCTGGACCAGAGCCGCCAGCCGCGGGAAAAGGAAACTGACAGGTACAATACGCATCTGTAATATGTGATATCTTAGCTACTAGTTAAGTTATTTTCTGATGTTATATATAGTTATATAGATATATAAAGTTATAAATATATAGAAATGAAAGCTGTGCTTTTATCTGAAACTAATAAAAATGTTTAGAAATATTATAATCTGTAAACCCAACCCTTAATTAATTCCAATATCGAGCGTTTTCCATATAGAATCCATTTATCATTAAATTACCTTATCAAAAAGTATAAACTTATGAACACAAACTTCAGCAATATTCTCGACATACGGATAAATTGTGGATTATCAAAAGGAATTATTTCAAATAATATAAGAATTTTTAAAAATCATATTAGAAATGATAATAAAATTATTATAATTTATTTAACTAATTCTCAAAAATAAATATTTGGTATTCAGAACTTTGTTAGCACACCGGGACAGAAATCACTCGAGACCATATCGTATTTAGTGTGTGCCACCTCCAGTCGACTTCCAAGTTGCTGCTCAGGCTGACACAATAATGTAATAGGCATAGATATTTTAAGCGCATCGCTCTACTGACTGATTCTTGGGGCTGGCCTGCTCTTTCGCCTGCTCTTTCAGCCCCGAGCGAACCAGAATCGCAAATCAATAAAAGCGAAACCATAAAATTGCAGCAAGAGTCTCAATTGAATGTGGCACCAACTGTGTTGTTTTGTCATTGTTGGCTCAGCATTGGCGTCGTTGGGACGTGACCAGGTGACAAGTTAAGGACAAGGAGAACAGTAGCTGACTGTGCTCCATTTGGATGCCATGAAACCAAAGAAATCTGCCTTTGGCAATACTTCAACAGGCTACGGCAGGCACAAGCATAGCGGGCACGGCAAGGGACACGCCCACGGCGGGCACAAGGACAAGACCAAAAGCAGCAAGGACGGCAAGGATCAACAGCAGCATGAGCATAAGGAAGAACAGGAGAAGGATTTGAACTCCGGCTTTGGTGATTACCTGCGCTCGCCGGAGGGTCTGTAAATGCAACAAAAATTTAACAAAAAAGAAAATTAGAAATTAAATTATAATTAATTCTCTTCTCACAGCATTTGAGATGATGAAACTGTTTGTCTTTGCCAACACTGTAATGGTAATTGTGACCATGGCCTGGCCGCATCTTAAGGAACATATCTATATGCTTAATCAATGGTGGAGCAGCTATCGCGAGCAACAATAATAGTTAGATATAGCAGTACTTGAGTAAAAACTTTACACAAAAACATGGTAGGTCCATTTATGCAGGGCTTGCTGCTCATAGGCATCATCTATTGGTAAAGCTAATCTATTACAAATATTGGTAAATATATCTCTAATGAGTGTGCAACTTGCCAGGTATTCCAAGAGCATGATGTCCATGATTAATGATTATTATCGCAACGAATTTGAACGCCAGCTGAAATCAGCAGGCGACTCACAGCCTGCCGCGGAGTCGCCTCTAAGTATGGACAACTTTATGGATTATGTGCGGGAGTTGGACACAAAAGAACAGACAACTAAAGCAGAACCGGAAACCACATCAGATATCACTAAATATAGTTTAACAGGACCCTCCCATATGCTACTGTACTTCCTGCATATCACTGGCGCCACCAAATCGCTTGATTTGTGTGGCTTACGCCGCAGCGCTGCAGACAGCTCCATAAGCTAGCTTATAACTATAGCAACAATATGTTTATAATATACATAAATTAATATATAAAATATACTTACCACATTTGTATGACTTTCATAAGATACATCAATCAAGTATGCTCCAAATGTGACGGGCGTTTTTATTTAAATTGTAGCAGAATATATATTTCAAATTTGTTAACATTATCTGTTCGCTCCAGCTATACCATAAATATTCTAAACGTGTTTAATTTGCTTCTACGAAATTTATATTGCTTAAATTTCTTGGTCTCTTTTTATAAATCGCAGTTAATCGCACTTTCTATAAACGTTTTTTAGTTATCGCTCACTTCACTTTTAAAAGTTAGCTTCTATATACTTAGTTTCGATTCAAGTGGGAAAATATAATTCAATTAGATATGATAGATTGGGTTAAGGTGTACGTTGCAAATTCTTTATGCGATAGATAAGCTTATTCTTTTTGCTCAGGTATTCAATTCAATTATGGCACAAATTTTCAGATTTTACGCTTGATCTTTTGAGGTTATTTGGAAGTTTGGAAAAAGTTTATATGTATATATATCAGATAATAGCTTATAGTAGATGTGCCTTGTTCTTAACTAGTTCAGCTAGTAATGCTGTTTATAACGAAAGCGTGTGAAAAATGTGTGAAAAAATGCAAAACTTAATTAGCATATGACTCCACTAAGATATCTCTTTCAGCCAAAATCGATCCCGCAAATCCCTGGTTGTCTTAAGATCTCTGAAATTACGACTAATGACTTGCGTATAAAAACCGTTATAATCATTTACAACAATAAAAACAATGATTGGAAGAGAAATCATTTTTCGCTTTGCTGAGCAATCAGAAATCATTTTTAACTTCTTCAAGCTTCATTTTCCAATCACTGAATTTATTTTGAAATATTTTTATAAAAGTCCGGATTGAGATATACAAATCGTCATTACAAGTAGATGATTTAGATTTATGTTTTTCAGCTATATAAATATTGTAACTGAGCTGATTTAACGCTCAACTCTTTTTAACGCTCTTCTTTTCTTTTTCAGAATTATCATTATCATTTCAAATATAAATATAAAAAAAAAATATTTAATAAATTAGTTTAGAAAATCATAAATGACTTTTCAATGTATATTTTATATACACAACAAATCTCCATACATCATTTTATTATATATAAAATAAAAATAATAATAGTTGCATTACAAATTAATAAAGCAAAAATACAAAGTACATCAATTAAAATCAAATATGTACAGAAAACCCGCTCGAGCGTTGCATTTTCTTCTCGAAGTGACAATAATCAAATATAAAATAAAAGATCGGTTTTAGTTCCTTGTTTGTAAACCAATGGGAAGTACAAAGCGCAACAAATTAAGAGAAAAAGACTTATTTCAAGATTATTTCAACGATTCGTTTTCACTAAAAAGATCACACTAGAAATTGTCTTTGAGAAATTGGAACAGAGCATCGCAAAATTAAGGAAACACAAACCTATTTTTTTTCTTTCTGTGTATCACAACCTTTTAAATAAGGATAACAATAATCAAAAAACGAAATGAAATTTCGACAAATTGAGTTAATTCATGAATGCCTACTACAGACTATATATATATATATATATATATATATATATGTTTATGTATGTATATAATATATTTATGTATATGTGTGTATATCGTATATGGCTAAAAAACACATACATTTTAATTGCAAACAATACAAATGCTGAATACAGAATTAAGTTGCACTAATGCTGCAACTCATTGAAAAGCTTCGTTTCAATAAATAAATTACTGTGCGTTCAAGTCTTACGAGTAATATATATACATATAGATATATCTATATATATGTATATATATATATAGAAAGCGCCACCGGACTAAGGATACGCCCCACTAAACTAATCTACTAATCCGCCTGCTTGCGTATTGTGGGCGGCGGCGGCGCTGGCACCGTTGGCCTTTTGGGCGTTTGAAACGAATTCGGCGATATGGGCGTTGTGGGCGTGATCTGTTCCGCTACCGCCAAAGACGGTTGCGGCTGCTGTTCATGGTTATTGTGGTTCTCCTCCCTGCCAGCTGTTGTTGTTGCGGTAGTCGTTGCCGCTGCCGGCTCCTCTCGGGTGCCATTTGTATCACAATGTTCCTGCCGCATCTTATCTATAAACTTTTCGGTTGTGTAGCGCACACTGCCATTGCCATTGTCGATGCGCGCCTGCGATGGCGTGGTGGTTTCATCATCGCTTTTGCTCTCGCCCTTGGGGCCAGAACCGGAACCAGTACCAGGTCCGCTGGTTATGGCCAGCACTACGGGACGCTTGGGCAGTTGCGGCTTTTGCGGCACATCTGGCTTCAATCGAAAGCTACCAATGCTGTCGGTGCTCTTGCGATCCGCTGTCGGCGAGGGCAGACTGTCCAGACCAAAGAACTGCGTTCGCGTCATGGGCACTGGCTTGGCGGGCGTCACTGGTGGCGGCGACAACGCTTCCAGCTGCGTGTATGTGGCAGGCTGCTGTAATTGCGCCAAAGCCGGTAGAGGCGGTTTTGCCGGCTTTTCTTGCTTCTCCAGCTTGTCATGTTTATCCTCCGGCTGCTGAGGGAAAAGCTCCTTGGCATGCGGGCGATGCGAAATCGAATGATTCGATCCGCCGCCATTGGTGGTGGCTTCTAGTTTAGTGGGTGGCGAGGGCGCATTGGGCTTCTGGCGACGCAGCGTGCCATAGCGAGGACTCTCCATGACTTCTAAAAAAAAAAACAGAGAAATAGAGTTCACTGTAGTACTGGTAGTACAGTAATCATTCGAAGATAAGCACACTTTGGTTGCAACAAGTGTGTTTCTAATCTGTCCCATTTTTGATTTGCGAGTTATGCCAAAAAACTAAGGTAAATAAACACTAATAATTATTGATTTTGATTTGCTTGTTATCGAAAAATCAATAAACATACTTTCTGAGATTGTCCTATTATAGCTATATATAGTATATATACATATAGTAATTGCTATTATTATTATTGAATGGTTTCATGCACTGCGACCTATATCTATGGTGCCCCCTTTCAACTTATTGTCGGGTCGAGGGTATCTATGTCTTCCCTAGGCAACATCTTCTGCTGGCTAAGGCAACGCTCTTCGCTACGACATGGTCTCAAGATTCCTCCTCGTTGTCACATATTTCGCTAATAATTATACCCAGCTTGGCTTCCGTACACTTTCCCAACAAGAGACAGGTAAGTATTCCAAGTGTGTTCTCCACCACGGACATTATTTCCATACTACCTGATACTATTAAAAAAAAGGGTCCAAGTTAAGTAATTATTTTTTTATTTCTGTTAAATTGTTACTTTGAGTGATACCCACCACTATCCGGCTTGTTCAAATTCTCATTCGAGGAATTTGATTTGGCTTTGCGTTCCACAAAGAGTTTGTGCCGCTGCAGCGTCTGATAGAACTCAACTTCACCATCGAAGAAGTAATCCCACTGGCTAATCAGTAGCTCCACAATGATATTTGCCGCCGAGGAGCTATTCACCTGGCCCATGTAATCGGCCTGGGCATTGCTACTCTTGTCGATGCGCGGCCAAAGCATGTTGGGTGACATCACAATGGCCAAGTTTTGGGAGCTCATCTTGTTGTGCACGGCACTCTGTTGCATCAGGGCCAAGAAGCGGGTGAGGTAGCGCAGATTTGCATAATTCTCTTTGGGCAGTTTGCCCACCACAGCTCTAATCGCCGTCTTGCGATCGGCCTCAGTGTGCAGCTCCGCGATGCGTATGAAGTCGTTGTATAGGGCGTACGTGAGGAGCGGTTCGGGCAACTCGCGCAAATACAGCTTCAGTATGGAACCAATGACGTGCGGATCCTGATACTCCAGCGGCAAGGGGGTCTTCAAGTGTTGCGCCTCAAGCGCATGTTTCATGCGCCTTAGCTTGGTGCTGGCGCAGCCCACACGGAGCAGACCCTCCTCCTCGAGGCCATTCTCCAGCAGACAACAGCAGCATAGCTCCACAATGAATGAAATGTCTCGATGCGACGACGTCAGATGATCCTTCAGCGAGGTGCCAAATCGCGACTTCTCTGTACTCTGTATAGTGTCCTGGATGCGAGCCAGCGATTCATTCACGTGCTGCAACGCACGCTCATGATAGTTTCTTTGGTTGAGCACATAGTCCCGAACGCAGTTCACAATGTCGTCCTCTTTGGCTATTAGCTCGAGCATTTGTGCCGCCCACGCATCGCGCTCCTTCTCCAGTTTCACTTCACACTCCTCCTGCTGGCCCTTGATGTGGTTCAACTTTGATGCTGGCTCTTCATTCCGTTTAGAGGCCTTGAAAAAGATAATGGAAAATCGTGAATAATTACTTCTGCATGCTAAGGACAGATATAAGGTATAAACAGTTAAACATAATTGTGAATTGAGACTAGATGGCATGGTTTATGTGTGGAAATATCGACGTAAATATATACCCACAGTTACGTGCCTATTGTAAAAATATACCTTAATCTTTATGCAAACGTAACCCGCCGCAAAATATAATTATAATAGCTCACTGGCAAAGCATTAAAAGTAGAAAAGGCGTTTACCAGATTAGTCAAACACTAAAGATAAGAAATCTCTCACTTTGCTTTCTTTTGTTTGCGCCCGCATCGCTACTGGCGTCATTTTCACACGCCGCTTTGACGTTTCCTCACACCAGCATCCCCATTCCCCCCTTGCCCCTTATGGCTGCTCACACCTGCAAGTGGAATCAGCTTCCCCCCAGTGACTGTGATTGTTGTTTGTACTCTCAACCATACCGACATCTAAATATATCCCCTGCCCAGCTGTGCCAATCAACTTCATTGTTTCCCCGGTAAATGGAAGCATTTAACAGGGTAAACAAACATGAACCTCTTCTGGGTGGAGTGAGTAGTCTGACCGATATATTTTTGAGGGGTAATTGACATGTTGCGCGTTGCTCGGACTTCAGCTATACGTTGCAGCTTTAAGTCACACCTTTGCCAGCCCATTTAAAGTGTCTTAAGTGTGCGACATATTGATAAGAAATTTTTAATTGTAGAAAGGAATCGCACAAACAGCACAATAAATAAAGAAAATACAACTGAAATCAATATCGTGCAATGACATTTCCGCCGTTTATATACAATCTATTCTAACTTTAAGCTAACTTCACTTTAATATTATATTGTTCGAGATACTCAGAGAAAAATCGAAACCTCTTATGTTACACACATATAATCCGAAATAACTTGAGCTAAATAAGCCTCAAAAAACCTGTAAACATTTGGAGAAATTTCAATAATTTGAAATGATTGAAAATACTTATTAAGACTTTTCCACATTTCTCATTTCAACGGTCTGTTCTGAGGCGTACTTTGTCTCTTTATTGGGGCACAGAGCAACAAAAATATATATTTAAATATATTTTATAAAAATTCGTCATGCTGAAATGAAATGTCGTCTTGAAAATTACTTTGCACATCTGCTTTTGAAGTGATTTCGAACATGGCAAAAGTAACACACAGGAAATTGTTTACAAAAGTATTAAGAGTATGTATAACCATCGATTGTATGCTTAGTTTTAGCATTTAATCAATTGAATGCTCAATACTCTCTGCATTCAATTTCTTATCTTGACAGAAAGGCGACTGTTGTAAGCGTCGTCGTATGCTAAAAATAAATGAAATCGTGACAAATTGAAGAGCCAGCCCCCGCAACACTCTCACATTCTGGTTCCAACTCATTGTGCGGCTGTCTATCAGTGTGCAACTGTGAACGAGCAAACAACGCCATCCATCTAATTATAAACTAAACCCCAGTACGAAACAATTAACAGCACCAACATCTTTCAATGGCAGTCTCACACAGTGACTCACATCACATCATACATACACATATGTATTTGTTTGTAACCTCTAATGACCTACATTAGAGTTGCAAGCGGGTATTTGAGACGTAAGCTAGCATTCCAGAGCCAGCGCCAGAGCCACCAAAGATAGCAAAGTGCAAGGTATATAGATGTAATATATGTAAGTATGTCATAAATACCGCATATATAGCTCAATTATAGCGCTCCCAATACGGAAAAGTTAGACGATGATTAGCAGCGCAGCGTTCGCATTATTCTTTTATAGAGCACAGAACT
The DNA here is from genome assembly GCA_035041605.1 of Drosophila atroscutellata. NCBI lineage: Eukaryota > Metazoa > Arthropoda > Insecta > Diptera > Drosophilidae > Drosophila > Drosophila atroscutellata. Next base: position 17,036,781 of record JAWNLA010000091.1, on the reverse strand, counting down.
CACCAACAAGCGATAAGATTATGGACTGAGGGCTACCTACATATATTTATATATATATATATGTGCAGTCGGAAATTCTACTAAATTTGATTTGACATACGAGTGGGGAGGGACAATTAATAAGTTGATGTTGTTTAGTTGTTCGATTATGATGTCACTGGGTGTCCGGCAAGTCAACGAACGTCTTCCGACACCTTAAACAGCCACAACAACAATGCTCAAGAGTTGCGCTTGATTTGGTCGAGTCAGCAAATAAGGCATAAAGCGTGTCGTCGAGTTGTCTTGGCTTGTAAAACGGAAAGCACTGCCAAAATACAAAACACAAAAAGGTAACAAAAAAAAAATAAAAAAAAACTTGACTGTCTTAGTCATAAAATTTGTCGAGTAATCGTCCAAATGTTAACGGCAAAACACATACACATATAAATACATTATACAAAAAATCTAGTCAGTCTAAGTGAGAAATTGGAGCAACACAACCAGAGCAAAAGTCATCCAATCCTACGTCCATTTCACTAACACAAGGGACGCCAAGCGACAATCTTGGCCAAACAATATACAATAGAACTGCCAACAAAAAAATAAAAATAAAAAGAGAAAAAAAACCATAAAATAAACAAAACAAAAAAATACGTTTTGATTGCTTTCTTGACTGGCGCTTGTCATTGCGACGATTGCCGCAAAACAACAGGAACAGTGCTTAAAACGCAATTGGAAAAGTAAGCAGAATGTGTAGGAGATGATTATCTTTGATCAGCAATTATGTAAAATATATATGGTAAACAGCTCGTTATGTAAAATTATATAGTAAATGCAGATCAAACCAAGCAAAAGTTTCGAAACTTTAGTTTGAGTGTGAAACAAATATAAGAAAACAAATAAATAAAACAATTAATAATCCCAAATTATTTTTAACTTTGTATCACGGAAGTTGATTGAGATTATAATTCATTATTGAGTTCTGATAAGGAAATGCTAGACTTTTTAAAAACAAAACCTTTGAATGAAAGAGGTGTCAAATTAAGCTGGAAGCGAGGAGATCTCTTTGCATATACTCGGATATTTTTCTTGAAAAATGCTTAAAGCTATATTTAAGCATAGTAAGTCGTAATTGAAATCAAATACAATTTTAGAATTATTTCTCAACATACTAAGTTGGCGGTCTACTGATATGAGAAGTAAATATATTTAGTATATGGACTAATTATGTTTTCAAACCACTGTGCATTGTGGTTGCCTGCCGTTAAGAGGCGCACAAGCACGACAACAACTACGAAGTTGTATAAATATAATATTATTGACATTGTTATTGTAGTTTTTTTTTCTTTCTTTTTCTGATTGCTATTCTCGCACTTTGCCGTCGGATCTCCGCTCTCATCGCAATCAAAGCGAATTCCTCAATTTGGATAAGTGCTCGGTTGTTATCAGAGAGTACTAATTGACCAGCTGCTCCTCATAATCTGAGCGCTTCGAATATTTCATAACTAACTAGCCAAGACAGAAAACCGACTAGTGAAGCAAGAGATTTGCTTAACATTAAATTCAGAGTGAGATTAAGGTGATGTGCTTTTGGGTACTGCTTGGCGATTTTGTTGGGTGGGGGGTTGGGGGTGTTTCTTACCTCGTAGCTCTTTTTTAGTGAGGTGTATTCCTGAAGTGTGCGCGACACATTACGCTTGAGCGTTGAGATCTCTTGTATTTCTTTATCTAAGATGTTTTTTAAGCGCCGCACAACTTTGGTCTCCGTTTCCAGTTCGCTTTCGATGCTGCACTCAGCGATTGTCTTCTGCAGTTCGCCTGCAAATTGCGAAATATTTTTTTAAATACATAAATAACAAAGCATTTAGTTGATGATGCAAAGTGTGCAAGTGTGTGTGCGTGCGTGTCTGTGTGTGTATCTATGTGTATTGCCGAGTTTCTAAAATGAGGAAGTCAATGCTTATTTAAGACCTTATCACAGGCGAGCGGAGACGGTAGCCACTGTTGTTGTGCCGGTTCAAAGCTGTGGGCTGACGATTGTCACGAGGGGGCGGGGGGCGTAAAAATCCTCCTTTTACTGACGACGCTGAGTAAGCAAAATTGTGATAATTGTGTTGAGTGCAACGCTGCCGGCAAGTTGCAGCAAAAGCTGCAGCAGCAGCAGTTAAGCCTATAATACAATGGGTGCCCACAGCGCAGACAAGGAGTGGCGGAAGGGGAGAGGAGGAGGCGACAACGCCGCTGGAGTGTAAAATTGAAGATATGCTCGTTGTTTTTTTCACTGTGGCAAGAGATGAAGGCGAGACGATAGGGCGTCGTTGAATTGAAGCGCATCGTGGCTAAGAAATAAGTTGCAAAGGGCAAACTAGCAGACACATAGTGGGGCAAAGTTTTAAAGAAAATAAATGAAATTAAAAAAAATCGTGAAAAAGATCAAGCAACATTTATAAGTAACTATAAGATGATACATGGATAAAAAGATTAAATAAATTCACTGCTAAAATTCTAGTTAACACTTGAAGTTTTTTGAAACGCTTGTTAAATACAAATTCTGAAAATGAAGGTAAACTCAATAGATGTTAAGTAGTTAAGTAACCATGTTATGTAAATAATAATATTTTGTATATTCAGAGAGGTGCTCCTAAGCTTTGTGTACGTGAATTTCGAATGAATTAACATAAAGAGCTGATAGCTTAAAACATATACACAATACGCGTACACAACCAAACAGCTACAGATAGCATAATGCATGAATAGTTCACCTACTTTTTTGGGTTAATACGAAACAAAGACATTAGTTTTACGTTATGTCGTAAGCAAATAAAACTTGAACCAAGGTAAAGTTATAGCTGCAAATGCTGTTCCAATGCTCTGCCTCTGCTGCAGCTGATCGTCGACAGCGTCGGCAGCGCAGCAACTAAATTGCAATTGGTACACGCATCTGATGTGTAGTTGTGTGTGTGTGCTAAAAGTGTAAGTGGAGCCAATAATGAGTAATACAATAAAAGAGTGGGGAGAGCAGAAAAAAATAAACGACCAAAGAAATAAAATAAGGTGTGGGGGTTGCGTTAAATTTATCCATCAATATGTAGGAGTTTATATGAATAATATGTGAATGAGTTTTTCAATTTTTGCGCAACTTTTACTTTTTTTTCATAATTATTGCAGTTCACTTTTACTTGGGTTTTTTTTCATAACAAGCTCTAAACGAAATGCACAATGGAGTTGAAGTGGAGGAGCATTATGGAGCGCAACATTAGAGAGGTGCTGTTGGAGCGGGGGTTTGTATAATGAATACAAATAAACACAATAATGAGCAAAACAAAAAACAAAAAAGAACTAAAAATAGATAGGCACATAAAAATAAGAGCGGCAAACCGCAACAGCAACAACAAACACAGCGAATGACTGTTGAAAAGAAAGCGACGTTTAAAAGAAATATTCATCATAAAAATTATTATAATGATTAAAAAAAAACCGCCAAAGCAACAACAACAGCAACAAATCGACATCGATGTTGAGAAATGTAAATGCCACAAGGCCAAGCGCACAGACAAGGCGAGGCCACACGCACACACACGCACACATATATATTCACACACTCACACACATTCAGACACACATAAAGCGCACGCAAGCCCGTGACACATAGCATATGCAAAAGTATTTATGCCCCTATTCACAGACACAATCACACACACACATACACGCAACCACATAACTGTGCACACCTTGCGCTTTTCATGCGGTTTTGTATTTTATTTTGATGTTTTCCTACACTTTTCAGAAAGTGAATAAAAAACTCGGCACAGTGGTCACTCGTTTAATAGGACGTTGATTATTGGAAGGACATCTTTCATACATTTTTTTCATCATTTGCACACTTTCAGCACAACACATTCGATGGTAAATTGATTGACTTTCGTGGAAATCTTTTATTTTTTTATTTATTTTTTTTTCAATTTTTATGCTGGTGCCCTTATCACAGTCAGTCAACGAGACGCCTATCAACGCACACTTTCGCACAATCTTTTCACATTCGGCCCACACGGGCTGTAAGCAAAAAAAAATAAAATATACTTACCGCAATTGGAGAGAACCTTTTGCAACGGCATATCCCTGGGCAGTTCTTTGGCGGACTCGTCGAGCGCTTGGGCGATCTTGAAGTGGCTATTCTTCTTGATGCGCTTGTCATGCTCCTCAATGGTGATGATGCCATTGCTGCTGCTACCGCTGCTGCTCAACGCTGGCAATTTGCGGACAATTTTCTCGATGGTATCACGGTATCGGTCCACCTGTTTCTCAATAATCTCGAGCTCAGAATCTTTGCAATCCGATTTCGTTGATCTGTCACGAAGGCAAAACAAAAAAAAAAACATCAAAAATATGTATGTATATCAGTTTTGTATTTATATATCTAAATTCCACTACACAAATGCCGTTAGGTCATCAGCGTAGAGCAGCGCAGCTGACGAAGCGACAACGTAAGAAAACACGTATAAAAACGTAGACGCTGCGCTTTAATTTGACATTGATTTGTTGATGTTGTTGCCGCTGCTGTTGTTGTTTTTGTTGTGATGAGGCAACACCTGCTTACAGCTCACTGCTCGCGCTTTTGTCATAGACTGGAGTTTAGCTATTTGATGTCGTCGCGTCTTTACTGCTGCTGCCTGCCTGCCTCTTTGCCTGGCCTTTGAACTTACCTCAAGTTTTCTGCAGCAATTCTTATTTTTGCAATTTGTTTCTTCATTTTGTTGCAGATTTACAAACACACACGCACACACACACACTTCCAATCGCCGATTTACGTTTTAAAAATGCACTTTGTTGTTGTTTTTTTTGGTTGTGTGAAATTAGCTCGGCATTAAAAATATTTCCAAACACTCGCAAAAATTAGTCATTCTCGGACGACGAATTATGGAAAAATGATGTAAAACAGAGGTAGAATGATATCGATCAAATATCGATAGTTGCCATTCGGCGTGCACGACAAATGCAATTATCGATTACAGCAATAATCAGATTTGTCTGTTGTTGGCCGATAGCCTATCGTATAACTGTGCTGGGCGGGAAATTGTTTTACATATATAATAACGTTTTTGGAAAGAGATATCAGTAATGTTTACGAATTTTTGCTCATTGAACGAAAAATTAAAAGCAGTTATACGTTAATTACAATAATGAAATACTATCATAACTGAGTATTCGATTATATATATCGATTATCAAACTGTTGAGAATTGTAGGTCACGACAGTGTGTCATCTCTAATAAGCATTAGCTGCACGTGTGCGGTCTAAGCATATTTTCTGCATAAAAACATTGTTTTATTAACACAAACGCACCAAAATGAAACATAATAAAAGCGTCAACCGTAATGCTGGGGTACAACCAAACTCCAAGAAGAAGGATAGCCTCTTTGAACAGATGGAAAGCTTCCGGCAACAAGTGATCCATCTGCTCACAATACACAGGGTGCCATATTCCAAGAAAGAGGGTAAACAGAAATCTAAAGAATGCTATTACTCGATACTTAAAATATTCTCACTGTAGACGAAGACACCTACGAGGATTACTTGCTATCCGATGATGAAAATGCGAGCAACAAAAAAGGCAAAAAACTGAATAAACCAAGTAAAACAGTAAATGCAGCTGGCGACGAAGATAACGTCGACGATCGGATTGCGTCCATAAAGAACAAGCTGCGCCAGAAGAAGAAGCCGACTACAGAACGTCAACAGAAGCGAAGGGAGGCAAAGAAATTGAAGCACAGCAAAGGAGTGCAAAAGTTACTGCAATCCTCGGCGAAAACATTGAAAAACGAGAACATTAAGCAACAAAAACTGAAGAATGGTCTTGTTAAAACGGAGCAAAATGCAAATGGAAAGCAATTCGACAGCAAATCACTTATTCAACCGGTCAAAGTTCAACCCGTCTTCAATGAGGAAGCTAAAATTGTTTATTCCAAAATCGACTTTGCGGCCAATCCCGGCTCCAAAGCCAAAAAGTCCCATCAGAATCCAAAGGAAATTCTTAAAAAGCTGAAAGACACCCGCCAACAAATAAACGAACTAAAGGAACAAGGCGAAGCGGGTAAAGCAGCCGAATTGCAACATGATATTGCCTGGAAAAAGGCGTTCGACAAGGTTGAGGGGAAAAAAGTGAAGGATGACACCAAACTGCTGCAGAAGGCGATCAAAAAGAAAAAGGTGGAGAAACGCGCGGCGAAAAAGAAGTGGGTGGACCGCAAGGAAAAGGTGGAATACGATAAGACCAAGCGTCAAAAGAAACGACTGGAGAATCTTGATAAGCGAAGCAAGGATAAGAAGAATACGAAATTGAAGAAGGCAAGCAAAAAGGGACGAATTATAGCTGGCTACTAGGTGGCTGTTTGGCAAACTCACTTGTTTAACTACTCAAATAAAAAAAATTGACACTACGAAGGGAAAACTGTTGTTTAAATTCACTTTTATTAAAAATTTCCCATATTCTGGCCGTGACACTGTCCAAATTCTTTTGTGTATTTCTAAAATTCATTCGGTTAATTTATGTAGTTTTTTGTGTACCACGGTGCGCAGCACGGTCAAGAAGAAGAGCCGCGCATCACAGCTGTTAACATCATCATCACGAAACAGCTGATCCGAGAGGATTGCCGTATTGCTGTATTTTGTCAATTACCATAAGGATAAGGAGTGTAGCAATTGCCACCACAAACCTGGCACTTACATTGATTTGGTCTCTTCAATAAATCAATAAAAGCTCTCTAATGGGTCGACAACAATTACGACTATAAAAACAGAACTCCCAGTGAATAGCAAACAGAGCAAGAAGAAGCAGGAAACTGGCCAGCGCGCACGAAACGGCGTGTGAGAAGAAATCTGAAAACACACCGACATAAAACACACACACACAGAGGGCCAAACAAGTGCAGAGATACAGCGAAGCGCCGAGCGCAATCTATTTTATTCACATTTTCCACACAAAAAGGCCGCAACACAGCAGCAGCAGCTGAAAACGGCACAATTGCGTCGTATAACAAAAACAAGCACACAGGAAATTGCTGAAAATTCAGTTTCAAGTGAAAATCAAACAATTGCACAGAAATCAAGAATCGAATGACCAGCATTATTTGCTTGTCAAAATAGTCCAGAGCAGGCTGTTTGCAGCAACACCAACAACAGCAGCATTATTACCAGCCCCCCTCCCCACAGCTTAGAAGAAGAAGAAAGACGAGAGTGGGTGTGAGTGTGTGTGCGTGTGAGCGGACTCGCCAGCTGAGATTCCCGTAATAGCAGCAGTGCCTCATAATGAGCATGGTACGACGCATCTTTCTACTGGCTCCAAAATACAAAATTTGGACGAAGGGTAAGCGGAAATAAACAACTTAACAGTAACATAACAAGAATCTGCAATTCACACACATGCAAGCATGCCAAAAGCCACTAATTGTATGCTTATTGTGCAAAATCGCATACGTAACTGCGTCATTTGCGGAGAGCGGTCACGTCACGTAGCACGATCAGACCGATCATCAGCAGCCGTAAGCAAAAGCAATAACAACAACAATATCAGCGAATCTAAATTGTTAGCTTATCAGAATTTCTCTGGCTGCATATAAACTTTATTTACACACTGCCGCTGCCCCTACCCTCTCTCTTTCTCTCTCTCACGTGAAGGTTAATCCATCGCCAACATTTGAATTCGTAACATGATTTAAATTCATGTCAAACTGCTTGTGGCGAAGGTCAACGTTGTACCACTTATTCGCCTAGTCGTTACGTTATTCCAATCAGACGACGTACCATATATCGTATTTGCTGTGATTTTTTGTTGTTGCCATTTTGATGGCTTGTTTACAGCGCGGCGAGCGCGGTTTTGAACTGAACTTGAATTGTCTCAAATTGTGGTCGAGGCTTAGTTATTGCGGTTGCCGCTTTGACGCAATGATCAGCCGGTCGCATAAATATTTTTTTTGCTCAAATAGCAAAAAACATATTTTTTCTTGCTGGTAAAAAAGTGGCTGGTAATAACAATTTTTTAAAAGCCCATAAGGAAAAACATTTACGTAACTTTTAGGAGGAAGTGTTTTTTTTATTAATTATTTGTCTTATTTATGTGTACGAAGGGAATTAGATAAGCGCAATTTTGACTGAACTTGTTTAGGTTTCAGATTTTCGCTTTCCGAAGAGATCAGTTTATATAACACAGTTTGTTAAGCTCTAATTGAATTGAGTCAACTAGTATTGCTTACCAACTTGCTAATTGGCATCGAATTTCATCAAACAACAGCAAAAACAATAATAAAAAAATATATCAGAACCATGAATGTGAGTTCCTAAAAGAAGCAAAAATGAAATACATATATTACCTATTCCTATGATTGTTCCGGTGGTAACTGTATATATTATTATTATTTTCTTCTCTGCCACATTGTAGTACAAATTTACAAGCTCTCCACCAATTTTTTTTATAGATAATCTTCGATTTTGTGTATAATTCCATTAGTATATATAGCATATAAACTTTTGCAATCTCGAAGTCGTTGCGCCTTAGAAAAAGGTCAAAAACAAATCAGTTAACAGTGAAAACAAAATATAATAATTATGTGTTATTAATTAAATTGCGTTTTGTAGGAAGCAATCAGGTGCAGCACACACCAAGATGCATATTACTGAGCACAAGCGGAGGAGGGAGCAACCGAGCGATTATCGCCCGGCAGTTCCATGTGGCCACACGATACTGTGCCGCCAGTGGACATCTTGTGCTGGAGCCTCTCGCGGTCATACCCACCTATATTGACATAACCAATGGCGTCACTAGCATGTCCGATGGTAGCAGCAGCAGCAGCAGCAGTGGTGCGGGCAACGGTGCAGTTGGCAGTGCTGGTGGTGCCAAGACACCCAATTCCAGTCCTGGTGGCAGCGGTGCAAACACAACAGGCGGCAATTCTAGTGGTGACAAATTTCTATCGTGTCCGAAATGCGGCAGTGCCTGCACCCAAGTGGAGACTTTCGTCAGCTCGACGCGATTCGTGAAGTGTGCCAAGTGCAACTATTTCTTTGTGGTGCTCTCCGACGTTGAGACGAAGCAGCGCATCAAGGAGGAGCCAAAGAATCAACGCAAGCCGCCGCCGCCGCCCCAAAAGATCATGGAGTATCTGGACAAGCATGTGGTGGGACAGGAGTTCGCCAAGAAAGTGCTTGCCGTTGCAGTCTACAATCATTATAAGCGCATCCATCACAATCTGCCCCAACTGCATCAGTCATCCGGCCAGGGCTCTGGATCGGGCGGATTGGAGGGCATCCCGCGCACAGATCTCCTTCACATCACCGGCATTGGTCACACACTGAATAGCACGTCGGGCAGCGAGTTGCCGCCGAAGCCAGCGCAAATGGGTTTGGGTGGCGGACTGACGGGTTCCGGTCTCAGCAGTGGCATGCACGCAGCCGGCAGCAGCAGCATTGGCATGGGATCGACCTCACGCGGTGAGCACCGTCCCGGCTCCGACATCCTTGATAACCAGAACACCGACGTCAAACTGGAGAAGAGCAACATCATCATGCTGGGACCGACGGGCTCTGGCAAGACATTGATAGCCCAGACAATAGCACGCTGTCTGGACGTACCGTTTGCCATCTGTGATTGCACAACGCTCACCCAGGCCGGCTACGTCGGCGAGGATATCGAAAGCGTCATCTCCAAGCTACTCCAGGATGCCAACTACAAGTGAGTCCCGTCCTTATACACACAGACACATCTGGACAGTAAAAAATAACTTGGCTAGCTAATCACTGCTTTTCTAGTTCAATATTGTTTCCTTTTTTTGCAAATCTTGCCATCCCACCTGATGACTCTAAAGATTGATATATAAAGATTATATATATATATAAAAGATTATATATATATATAAAAGATTATATATATATATAAAAGATTATATATATATATATATATATATGTATATTCAGTTTAACAATTAAACTTCAGTTCAAATTAGTTTTCTACACACCTTCCAACCTTGGGGCTAAATTTAGATCACCTGTAGAGTAAAAATATTGAAATTGCTGCATGAAATCATAAAAATCAAAAAATACTCCAGGGGCAAAGCATTAAAACCCAATACGTATACATATATGTATATATATATATATACTGTATATATATATTGTATATACAAATATAGAACCATTATTTATAAACCCACATTTCCTCTCTTGTTTGTTGCTGCTGCAGCGTGGAACGCGCTCAAACTGGCATCGTTTTTCTGGATGAGGTGGACAAAATTGGCGCTGTGCCCGGCATACATCAGTTGCGCGACGTGGGCGGCGAGGGTGTTCAGCAGGGCATGCTGAAGATGCTCGAGGGCACCGTTGTCAATGTGCCAGAGCGCAATTCACCACGCAAGCTGCGTGGCGAAACTGTCCAGGTGGACACCACCAACATACTGTTTGTTGCCTCTGGCGCCTACACGGGACTCGATCGCCTCATTGGCCGACGCCTCAACGAAAAGGTGACTATGCTAAATATCCCATGTATAAAAGCATATCTGAATTGCATCCCTTTCTCTGTTTTTCTAGTATTTGGGCTTTGGCATGCCTTCGACAAGCGGTTCGGGTCGTCGAGCCGCCCAATCAGCTGCTGCTCCCATGGACAACGATCAGGAGGAGCGTGATAAATGCCTGACCAAGGTGCAGGCGCGTGATCTCGTTGAATTTGGCATGATACCGGTCAGTATATATATATATATATATATTATATATATTCTTATTGGTTGTTATTTAACTTTGTTGTTGGTGTTCCGAATGCAGGAGTTCGTTGGTCGCTTTCCGGTGATTGTTCCGTTCCACAGTTTGAATGTTAGCATGCTGGTGCGCATTCTAACCGAGCCGCGCAATGCGCTGGTGCCACAATATAAAGCTCTATTGGGCCTGGACGAGGTGGAGTTGTCATTCACCGAGGATGCAGTTGAATCAATTGCCGCATTAGCCATGGAAAGGCATACGGGTGCACGCGGTCTACGCTCCATAATGGTAAGTTAAAAATCCACCAATACTTGAGCTCTTCAATTAATATTTAATGCTTGCAGGAGCAATTGCTGCTGGATCCCATGTTCATAGTGCCGGGCTCGGACATCAGGAGCGTGCATATCACCGGAGACTATGTGCGCGGCACTGAACAGCCCGTTTACAGTCGCAAAGCCGACGATGAGGACAGCGGCGATGCCACAGTTGAGTCCACAGACAATACGGAGCGAACCAACGACAATGATAAGAACTTTGAGGATAGTGAAAAAGTACGGCTCAAACAGTAAACAAAACAACAACAAAAAAACAAGCTAAGGCGCCGCCAACACAAAAAACAATCGCAAACGCAGCAGTAGTAACAATAGTTCACAAAAAACAGTCGGAACAACAACAACAACAGCAACACTGCAACGCTTTTCCAATTGGTTTTTCCAACTTCACCAAAAATGTTCGCGAGCGCTTTTCATTTACTTTTAGTCTTTTAGAGTTTTCAATTATTGTTTTATATACATATTTTGCTTACATTGCTTTAACTGCTGACGTCAAAGCCAACTCTATTTAAACTTAGTTCCCATATCTACTTGTATGCATATGCGTTAATGTGTTATATTATTTTTAGTCACGTTTTAATGATACTTTGAGTGGCAAATAGCCCCACCTGCAAAATACATATAATCGCAAATATCCCCCTCAATATGCACCTGTGATTCACAAACTGACAAGCAGCGTACAAGATTTGAATACGCATCCCTCGTTTGCAAAATGAATGGAAATTGTAAAAAAATAAAAAACTGCGCAATCCCACAATAAAACCACAGATCAAATTGTAAAGCAACCAAACTATTAATAATAATAAAACAAATTATAAAAATACTTAAGTTCGACTAATTGGAGAAAAAATAACTACACCAACACAAGAAACGTAACTTTGGCCAGTTGGCGCTGCGTTAGTTTTTCTTCCCTTTTGCATACCCACACTACGATATATCTATCAATTATACCTGTAAAATATATATATATATTTAAAACTAGGCAATAACAACTTGCATTGTTGAAGTGAATTACAAATTTTTGAATAGCCTAATTAATGAAAGAAGAGAAGCAAAAATTATATTTTTAGCTAATTTAAGTTGTACAAGAAAACGAAAAAAAAATGAATAAGTAATTTAATAAAAAAAAAATTAAAAACAAAAATAAAAATGTTTCCTTTTAATAAAATGAAAATAAACTTTTCAATAATAATATGTTTATTTGATTAATGAAAGCTTTTGTACTGGGAAGAGGCCGACCGCAAAAATTATTATACAGCAAATGGAATTATGCTCACCGAAGATTACATGCCCTTTAAGACCGGAGTTAGTCTTTTCACATCTATATTTTTAATCGGATTTCGAATTAGTTTATTTTTTAGTTTTATTAAAAACATGTTTTAATCAAAAATATGCTCCTCTTAAATTTTTTTTTTTTTGTAAATTTTTTTTTAAGTTTTAGTCAGTCAACGTATTTTTGGGCCTAAAAAAAAATCTTTTGACAAATTATTCATATTCCAGCTATATAATATAGTAGGCTGATCTGTTCTCCACAAAAATTAAAAAAAATAAATAAAACAATCAACTAAAAAATATGAAATTTAAAAAAAAAACAAAGGAAAAACATGAGAATTATGATGCTTCAGTCCGGTCCATGGTGATGTAGCCATGTCCATGTCTTTATTCTCAAGAGATCGCCCAGATTAGAGCCATTTAAAACAGTGTTGAACCAATTTATGATTATTTTTATTTAATTATCATATTCAACTAAACAAAATTTGCACAAATTCAATTGACTAAAATAAACTACTCAAAACTACTCATGCAACTTTCATATTCGAAACTCTGTCGTGCGTGATTCGCTATTTAGTTTTGCGTTTCATTTGATTTATTTTTATTTTCATTATTATTGTTTTTATTTTAATTAATGTATCAAACTGAATAACGAAATTTGTCGCACTAATAAATAGTTTTTAAATTTATTGCACATCAGCACTTAAATATTTTCTTTCCTTTTTTTTGGGGGGGCTTTTTGTAATAGGTTTTTTTTTCACGTAGTGTAAAATTTGTATAAAAATTTGTAAGTAAATAAATATCTTTGTTGCGTATGTGTGTGTGTTTGTTGGGTGTGTATGTTTGTTTGTTTGTTTGTTTGTTTGTGTGTTTGTTTGTATGTATATAAATAAATAGTTAAATCCCGAATTTGGTAACGAGTTTTAATCATTCTCCTCAGATATAAGCAGCTCGTATTCCTGTGCCGCAAAGCGATCCCAATCGGTGTTCTGCAAAATGATATTAGTTGTATTATATATTATATACACATTATATACATATATATATAATTATAGTACAGATTACTTACAGACTCATCGCGTTGTGCGGCAAATGGATCGCGCTGCTCGTGATCCAGATATTTCTCCAGATTGAAGAAGGTATCGAAGAAGACGTGCGTCATTTTGCAGCGCTTCAAGTCACCCAAAGTAATGGAATCACGGTTCGCAGGCTTAATCATGTCCAGCATCTGTGAGGGAGTGAAAGATATATATTGAATTTCGTCAGTTGGACTAACTAGGATTGCTCACCTGACACAGACAGTCCTCGAAGGGTAGACACTCAATGCCAATGCCCTCCATGCGCTGCTGCTGCTCCTCATAGAAGTATTCCAGCTCGTACATGGACAGAGCACCATCACCATCGATGTCCATGCAACGGAACCAGTACTCAATTGCTGTCGGCGTGCGTTTATCCTCCTCGGACAGGATGAACCATACAAAATCGGTATAGGACATTTTTGGCTCATCTTCAGATGACTTTTTGTTATCGCTGCGCGTCACACAACCGGAGAAGATGCGTTCAACGATGCGGGTGGAGAGGGCATTGTCACTGTGCTTTGCTAGATCGTCCTGGTTGATGAGCAGATCGTGATCTTTGTCCAATTCCCAGAACTTACAGTAGATCACATAGAAGTGCTCGTAACTAAAGAAGGCCATTATCTGATTGATATCCTCCTCCTCCTCCAGCAGGCTAATCATCTGCACAACAAACGCTACAGTTGTGGCCATAACCTATCCATTTGGATATATGTATATATATATAACAGTTGACTCACCTCCAGCAGATCGGAACGCTTTAGCTCCGATATGGTTATCTTTCCGCTCCAACTGCGATTCACCGAATAGAAGATGCGCGCGATGACTGTGTGCACGTATCTGGAATGGAACTCGGTGGCTTCTTTGAGAAACGCCAGACCCGGATGCGTATCGACCACGTCCTGCACCATCGGCACCAAATCCTCCGGCACAATATAGGAACGAAAGCGTTGGCCGCGCGACATTATATAAACGAAGCGCGAGGCCGCCTCATGGCAATAAACGTTCATTCTGGAAAAAAAGCGGAAATCGGATAACTTTAATGATCCTTGAGGATGGACTTTGGCTGAGCTTACTGCTTCCAGAACTCGACGAAACGCTGTCGCTCGACCAGTCCGTTTGCGGTCGCCTGGCAGAAGATCATGACCGGCATGCGCCAGTAGAAGGGCAGGCCGCACAGTTTGAGGATGCGCGGCAGCTCATCCTTGGTCACCTGGTTGTTGGGAAAGCTATCGAAGGCGGACAATATGCCGCGTATAACACGCTCCATGGCGATCGTTGGCTGTGGCTTGCCATGTGGAAAGTAGAATCTGACCAAATCAAAAAGATACACACATATATATATATATGGAAATTGGATTGCAGTGGAGCAGAGCATGTGCTCACCTGGGTATATAGACGCTCTTTGTGCTGCGTATCTCCTTTTGCAATAGATCCTGTGTCTGTGGCGTCGGCGGTGTTGCATGCAGCTTCACCTTAAACATTCAACAGATATAGTTACCATATATTATATAGTTGCTCAACAAGCACATTTTATTTGACTTTTTCAGACAGTAAATAAAATTCCCAAATTCTTGCAAAAATTTTTATTTTGTTTACATTTGCTCCGCATTTTTTCGCAGATGGGGAAACAAACAACAACAAAGAAAAGAACAATAAAATGTTCAACTGCCACGCCCTAACACACTTTGCCCTTTTAATTTAGTATGAAATATGTTGATGTATTTAAATAAACAAATTTGTTTTTTGTTCTCGCTTAAAAATGATATCAATATGCGTATGTGATTCGAGCATAACTCAAATAACAAATACTTGAATACTTCGTGGAAATCACACTAAACTGAGAGAAAATCAGAGAAGTAATGAGCAAGAAATTAATTCAAACACACAACCATTTTGTGGGTTTGTTTTTTTTGTGGTTGTTGTTGTTGTTGTTGTTCATGTTGTTGTGCTAAATACAGCAGCAAATAGAAGCTAAATTTACAATATCTTAATTGGCGCCAATGAAAATAATCTATAGAAAGAAATCTATAGAATTGAGATGCGCTGTGGTTAGCGGATTTTTCTCTCTGTGTGTTTGCTGGTGTGCGTGAGTATGTGACTGCCCCTTTGGGGCTCTTAAAAAGTGCTTAATTTAATTAAATGAGGCGCGATTGGAACAGTCAAGCTTAAAGGTTAGCAACGAATAATTATAAATCAATTATCATATTCTCGAGCAGTTCAAATTGGTTATTAAACATTTGCAATTAATCACATAGATTTAGTTATTACATATTTTTCGATTGTTAAAAGTTCTGCTGCGAAAAATTGCAAGTTGTTATTCACAAATTTTGAACTGAATATATCTACGTAGTAAAATATTCACTGGAGATCTTATCCTCACAAATGTCACATATTTCAAAATAAAAATTTTAGTTCAGCTTTTTTATAACATCAGATTCATTTGCATTTCCCACAATTTTAGATTGTAAATATATTATGCGGACGTATTTTTATAATTCCCAGCAATTTTTCATATTCCATATTCAGACTCATGCCGAAAATTGAGATATTTCTCGTGAGAGTTTTTGGATATCCAAAAATTAAGTAGTATCATTAAGCAAACAGCGATTATAGTAATTTATCAAAAATGACTTGTGTGGTATAAATAGGTAGGTAGGTAGGTTTACCTATAGAACGGCCCACGTGCTAAATGTTCAATTAGATTGCGATGCCCCCCACACGAAACTCAACTTATTCCTTTTACTAAAACAATCGCCTTTGTTGTGCGCCTTTGTGTGCGTCTTGTGGCAATGCCACCATATAAGCAGCATCGTTTGCGTTTAGCCATCATTTTTTACGTTCTATGCCGCATGAAAAGCTGCAAGTGAACTGGCCGAAACCACGCGTTGGTCATTCATGATTTTAAAACTGTCAACGGCCGCATTAATATTAATCTTAACTCTGCACGCAAGAGTGAAAAGAAAAGAAAATCACATACATATACACACACACACACACACACAGACAAGCAGACAAACTGACAGATACTGACGCTATAATACGTATACGCACGGATACGCTCGATTGCTAAGCAAAATATTACGCATACGCACAGTAGCTGGATATGTTAAACAAATAAGTCGAATATATATCGAGGAGCTAGCAGCCAATTGCTTCTGCGAAGAGCAAATAGTACAAAATAATTGCCGTCAGAGTTGTGAATTATTTATAGCAATTATTTACTTAGCATCATCAGCAGCAGCAGCAACAGCAGCAGCAGCAACAACAACCAAAACAAGAACAAAATGATGGCATTTCAAAATGAAACGCGATAGAGGGTGGGGGGAGTGAGTGAATTAAATATTATGAAGTCAGACACCATAGCTGATATACTCAAAGCCCGCACACATTGTAATTAAATAATAAAATATATAACAAAAAACCCCCTCCCAAAAAAAAATAACAATAAAATAAAGCTCGACTATGACGCACCCTGAACATAGTTATAACGAATATTGAATTAATTTATTTGAAATTATACTGTGTACATTCAAGATTTGAACTCTTACAACAATCGGTAATCGATTTCAGTAGCAGCTGCTATCGATAATTGATATGTATTGGGTAAACAAGAACTTGCATTATCTGAACTCGAGTTTAACTTAGAGGCGGATAAGTCCACATCGAATCAACTGCTAATTTTGATCAGGCATATGTACATATATACCTTGTGAGGTTGCCTGTTACATTACATAACTTTTCCTCAACTTCATTATACCCTTTTCGAACATTGTCAATGCGCTGAGTATAAAAAATGAACGCAATTCGCGTTGCTTAAATAATCATGTGCATGTATTGTATTTTGTATTTTGTATTTTGTATTTTGCTTATATTCTGCTTATATATGTATGTGTAGAAGCGATTTCTATTTTTTTTATTTTTTTTTTGCCTATGCACATTCGTGCTGATCGTAAATGCTTGATTTGATTGTTTGTATACGAGAATATGCATGCTCAATAGGGGTACTCAATATTTGCTTGAATACGTAAAAAAAACACACGTTTTTCGTAGTAAATAAATTGATTAATGTTATCAATTATAAATACATATTCTGTTCTTCTGGTTGATTCAAGGCTAAGCAATAATAATATGCAGCTTATTTGGAATTCCATAATAATATTTGGTAAATTTCGAATGGTAATTTCAATATGATTTTCGACTCTGATTGAATTACTTGAGGTCTAAGACTTCTTAGATAGTTTTGATTGTATCACTGATAAATAAAATACGAGTCTTGTTTGCGGAATTGAGTAGCTGGATACATGGATCATATCAGCTGAACAACAAAAAGAATATATTTATTATCGCCCCATAGCCATATAGAATATAATCTGGTAATATTATACTTATACTAAATATCTCTCAATATCAGCTATCTTTTAGTTCATTTTATTATGAAATGCACTCAGGTGCGAATTATTACTCTTTACTAAAGGTATATCTAAAAAGCAATAAAATGTCACAGAAACAAATGACTCACAAAAAAACATATAGTAAATGTGGAATATCTGCAGTAAGACTATAAGATGATATTTAGATAGGAACTTTATCTTAAGATCTCTCTCTCTCTCTCTCTCTCTCTAAATGTAGTTAAGTATGTTATTTGCTGCCACACTTGATTATTTGTGCCTAGTTAACCTCAAGCAAGTGCTTCTAGAAAACACAGCCTAAGGCAGTACATAGACAAGGAATGGGTAACCCTAATGACTTATTGGCAATTGCAGTGTTCGATGTCTATATACAAATCTCTGTTGGCAAGCGATAGCAGCAGCAACATGTCTATGGCGTCTTGGGTTAACCTTAAATCAATCAATGATGCTAAAGCGGCCCGATAAGAGCAACACACTGCTACGAAATTTATTTGTTTTTTTTTTGTTGCAATTATCGGCGAGGGGGCGGTGGTGTTGCAGGGGATGGGCATAATATGTTGCTATTGTTGCTGGTTTGCGGCTGTGGCGATTTTTCACTTGCTATTTGCGATTGTTAGATAACAACTAAAATCGACACATTAAGAGCACTTTCGCTGAGGTAATTTTCATAAATTTGGAAAGTGGGTATGGGATTGGAGGTAGTTGCTGGGTGCTTTGTTTTGGATATTTCTTCTCGTACCTTGAGTAGTGTTTTGGGCGGCGCCTCCACTGGCCGCTTGATATCGAGAAATGAGTTGCGTCCATCCGGTCGCTTCTCAAATAGCATCACACGCTCGGCAACGGAGCCACGTGTCAGGATCGGTCTGCCCACTGCAAATTGAATAAGTTGAGCAATATGAATAATGTTTCACATGGCGATCTGTTGACTGATTGACTTATTACAATTCTTATCCTGGCCATTGGTGAGCGCTGCCCGGCTACCGCTAGTCGGTTTGATTTTATTCAACGTTGGCATCGTTGTGTCCGACAATGTTGCTGGCGACTCAGCGGCTGTTGCTGTTGCTGTTGCCGTTGCAGTGGTCACAATGTTGCTGGCATTGCTGTTATCAGTGTTGCTGCGATTGCTGTTGCTGCTGCTACTGCTGCTGCTGTTGATTATTTTGCGCGTGATTGTTGGCTTTTCTTTGGTTATGGTTGGTGCTGTTGCTGCTGCTGCTGCTGTTGTTGCCGGCTTCTGATGTTCGCTGCTGTTCTCTTTGGTTTTGCTGACTTTGCGTGTGGCTATTGACGTCTCGGAGGCGCCTTTAGCTGTCGCATTCATTACTGCCACACCCACACGCGACGCATCGACAACATCGTTGCTGCTGTTTACTTTGCTCAGTTTCTTTGTAGGCTGCTGCTCTTTTCCTGCTGCTGTTGCTGTTGCTGTTAACTTGTTGCCGTTGTTGCTTAAACTGCTGCTGCTATTGCCGGCTTTGCTGCTGCTGTTGTTGTTTTGACGCTTTTTGGCAGGTGTTGTTGTTGTTGTTGCTGCTCCTGGTACCACTGTTGCTGCTTCCTTTTGCAGCAGCTCGCTGATTTTCAGCAAATGCTGCGTTTGCTGCTGTGACAAATTGTTCACATCCAGCTGCAAATTGATGTCATAATTGAGATTCACATCGGGCATCGATTTGGCCGAAACAGCAGCAACTTTTTTTGGCGACTGCAGCGTCTCCACTTGACTCGTTTTGCCCACCTTGCTTGTTGCTGTTGGTGTTGGTGTTGCAATTGATGCTGTCGTTGCTGTTGTTGTTGCCGTTGCCGTTGCAGGTTTCTTTAGCTTTGTGCTGCCATTCGGCTGTGCTGCCGCACCCACTTCCGACTTTTTGATGCCACTCTTGCCCCTTTGTTCTTTGTCTTTGTTCACAAAGCTGGTGACCATCTTTTGCAAGCCTTCGGCGTTGCTCAGATCGGTTGTTGTTGTTGCCGCAGCAACTGCAACATCCGCAAAATCACCGGTGGCCGCCGCATTTGTGTACATCTCGAGCAGCTGAGCGGGCGGCAGGCCGCGACTCTTCCACGTGTGATAGATGGCATCGGCATGCTCGTTGATCTTCTTTGAAAGCTCCGCAATCTCGTCGTGCGCATCGCTGCTGATCACCGGCGTTGCTTTTGGGGACTTGGGACTCGCTGCAGCTGCTGAGGCGGCAGCAGCTGTTGCCGGTTTGCGTGTCGTTGTTGTTGTTGTCGTTGTTTTGCTGGTACTCATTGCCGTTGAGCTGCCGGCGCTGTTGCTGAGCTTTTTTGTTTTTGTGGTTGTTGTTGTTGTCGTCGAAGACGCCTGCATTTTGACAAATTGTTTGACTCAGATGAATTTTTCTTTCCTGCCTTTTGCTCGTCACTTAATTTTCCTCTCTTGATTTGTAATTCGCACGATTTGCTGTTGTTTTCACACAATACGTATTCGCATTTTCAATTTGGTCAGTGTGTTTGTATATACACTTGAACAGAATGTGGCATTATTTATACGAATTCAGACAGATTTCATCACTTTAAATGTTTGATTTGGCTTAGTCGCTTATCTCACAATTCATTTGCCGCTGTTTGGCTTGTAATTCTGGTTGATTTTTTTTTTACAAATTTCTCGTGCGTTTCATTCACTTTTCACATTTTCACATTTTCCTCGTTTTAACTTTTCTCCGTATGGCGAATTCTATTAATAAAAACAAATACCAAAATTTCCTATTTCGTTGATTTCAGACGCCGCCGAAACACACACAAACACGCACACACACACGCGCACACACAGGCCGCTCGCTACGTCGACGGCGCCGCACACACAAAAATATAACGTCGGCATTAGCATCGGGATCGGGGCATCATCACAATACGTAAGGCGCCCAGTACACTGTGCACAGTGGCCGCAGGGCTTTTGTAAAGTATTATTTCTACAAATTTGAAGTATTACGAAGAATTTGCTAGATTTGCTTGTAAATGAAAAACTAGAATATGTTTTGGAAGGCCTTTGCGTGAAACTTTTTGAATTTGTATTGCTTTATCTTTTGACTTGGCTACTGTTAATGCTCTGGCATTTAGTTGTTTACATAGTTTACAGTAATTCAAAGTGAACGGTGCGATAATCACTTAACATATCGCTCAAGCCAAGCAATAAATTCAATTTCACACATGCGTGCGAGATATTTGGCATAAAATCACTTTACGCACAACGTAACGCAAAATGTTGTCGAGCAGTTAGTCAATCCAATTATTTATGATTGTCTGCAATTTGAGGCAAGGCATATGCAAATGCAAATGCAGTGCCACTGTGCAAGCGTAAGAGATGAGGGAGAAGAAGAAGAAAAACAGCCCCTTTGCCCGTTGTGCGCGGCATTTTTGCCTTGTTTTTACGTTTAGCGGCGGCTGCTGCGGCTGCTGCGTCTGCTGCTTCTTCAACTTTGTACTATTTATTCGAAAATAAATTTCGAAGTAGTTGCCGCCGCCGCCACCGCTGCTGGTGTTGCTGTTTCCGTGCTGCTTGCCACACACTCTTCTATTGCACTTAACATACGTGAATAAATAATGCATGTGTGTGTGTGTGTGTGTATGAGTGTGTGTGTGTGTGAATGTCTATAAGTCTGCGCTATCGAGTATATTTGTGATGCTTGTCTGGCTTTATTAATGATTTAATTGCATTTATGCCCGAAAGGCGTGCGCTGACGCTGACGACAGTCACGATGACGCGTTGGTTGGATTTCG
Source organism: Drosophila atroscutellata (assembly GCA_035041605.1). Taxonomy (NCBI): domain Eukaryota; kingdom Metazoa; phylum Arthropoda; class Insecta; order Diptera; family Drosophilidae; genus Drosophila; species Drosophila atroscutellata. Next base: position 17,015,234 of record JAWNLA010000091.1, on the reverse strand, counting down.
TCATTAATTAATAAACCAAACGAAAGGTTAAACGAAATTTGCGAATTGACATTTCATTTGGACCACACCACACAATGAAAACAAGTTAACAGCAGCAGCAACGATCAAAGATCACGCATATAAAAACACGAAAAACACACACAAACCATTTCACATACATATATACAATATGTAACAGTATTTACACAGAAAAACGCATCTGGCAAGTTGGCGGAAAAATCTTTCCGTTTTGGAATCGTTTGACCGGGCGCTAAATTTAACAAAATATTGCCGTGTTCAACACACAAAAATTTTTACCGAGCGCACTGTGCACGCGGACGCGAGCGCTGCTGATTAGCTTCGTGTTGTTACTGTAAATCTTTGTCCGCTCTGCTCGCAGCTCAAAATAACATCAGCCTCAGTCTCTGTCGCTGCCGCCGTTGGCGTCGTCGTCGTCGTCGCAGTTGGCGAGTGCGAAATGGAAGTGATCTCAGCTGTTGCAGCAGCTAATGACACTGAGAACACACGATTAGGGCGCTCCCACACACACACACACACACACATACGCTCTCGATCACTCGTTCGTTGCGAATGAGAGCGCTAACATCGCAATTACTTTGGCGTTCTTTGAGCAGTACCAGCAGCAGCAGCCATTCTCTCTCTCATGGCTCTCTCACTTACCCCCACACAGCACGCACACTCAGGCGCAGACATAAACGCAGACGCAGACGCAGAACACTTGCCGTACCCACACACGACACTAAAAAAAAAACGAAAAAAAAGCAAACAGCAGAAATCAAAGCAAAGGTGTTTGTTATTTATGCGCTGTGCAAGCGAATGGGATATTTGGAATATGTTATCGTGTTCGCTACTCAATCAACATAAAGACTTAAGCTAAACATAAATATTGTATAATTTAAAAGCCAAAGCAGCTATAAAATACAATAATCGACATAATAAACCAACATTTGCATGCTTCATTTACAACTTATATGCGAGCTTAAAGTGTTCAATATTTTCATAGAGTATGCAAAAATCAATATTACGATTCCGATATCCAATTAATTTTTTAATGTGTCAGACGTTCGGAGAAGAATAAAACCTGAAACATTTATTTTGCTCTGCTAATGCTAAATAACTTATATCTGTCGTGCCTTTTTCTTACGATGTTTGTTGCAATCAGTTTTGCTTCTTTTTTTTTTTTGTTAGTTTTGTTAGTTTTTTCTTTCGCGCATTTTTTGGTGATTTTGTTTATATTCATTTTGAAGGTGGGCGGTCGTCTTTGTTTGTTTAAAGCAACTTGAAACGATGTTCGAATTCAGCGCGAATAGTCTGTCATATAAAATGATCGCATGAGGCATCTTTGTTATTTACACGCTTGCTGTTAAATTTTACACTTGCACACATAGAAAAACAAACACACACACACACACACACATAGACAGACAGGGCGACAGGTGGCTGGCAGGGTGGGTGGCTTAACCGCAAACAAGCCGCTGTAGCTAATGAGATGATGTTCACGTTTGTAATCATGATGAGCATCAGGCAGAGCAGCGCAGCGCAGCGCAACGCAACGCCGCACAGCTCAGCTTCCGGTTTGCGTTTTGTTTGATCATTTCTATCTTGATTGCATGCTGTTTCTGTTGCCGTTTGCTGTTGCTGTTTCTTATGCGCCAGCTCGTTTCGCGCTGCTTTGCGGTAATTGATTTCAACCAAAAGATCTTCACCTTTGCACATGTCGCTTGTCCCATAAATTGACAGTTATTTAGTTTAGCTGCTAGATAGTCAGCCAACGTTCAATAGCCATATAAGGGTTGACTACCCCGCACCCCGCTTTTCTCCACCAGCTGAGAAGCGTCTCGGTATTCGGATTAGCTTTAGAGCGCTGACCCAATTTATGCGAATGTGTTGAGTTTTACTGTGCGCACACAAAACAAACAAAGATCATTATGCCACACAGTTATTGACAAAACAAAAAAAGAACACCCACACCCCCGAGTAAGCCAACACACACACACACACCCATACACAATATTTGTTTAGACGCTATCTGACACGAGAGACAGCGTGTAAACAATGCAACACGAGCGTCACAATCGAAGTGTGAATAGATCTTTTGATGGCACACTGTCTGAGTAAGCAGCTTAAATTTAATTCAGCGGATTTGATCTTTAAATATATACATATTGTGGTCGTGCTAATGATTGATCAAACTCGATGGCATTAACTATGAATATTTCTGACAATATGAAACTTATCCATATCATACATTAAGGGTACTCATCAGACACTCAATGTTATACAACTTTCTGAGTTGACTTGATCTCTAAGTCGTAGTTGCACTAATGATTGATCAAAGTTTGTGGCAATAAATTTGATTCACAATTCGCAGATAAAGTTAAGTAACTGAAAATATTACAAAATGTGAAATTTTTCTTTTTTAAAATAATAAATAATAAAATAAACAGAAAAATAAATAATTGTGTTTAATTATACATTATAATACATGAAATCTGATCAAGCCCAATTTTGCGTATGCGTAATGAGTTTGGCGAACAATTGCGCATACGCACCGTAAAGTCAATGTGCCTTTGAGCTGTTAATCTTTTTGTGTGTTTATTGTGTGCAGAGTGCATTTATTGATTGTTTATGGTCTTCATATTTGCACATTGCATTGACACATTAAATCGCTGACTTTCCACGCCGCCTTTTGTGGCACAATGTCAGCGCATATGCTGTTGCCACGTTTGCCGGTGCAGCTTGGAAACCTGTAAAGTACAAGAACTATAACTATTGACATTGGACAGCGTCGCTTGAAAATATTTTATATTTTCTTGCACATTTTGTTTTGTTGAACGTTTATGTTATAAGCCCTTAACGCTTATATATTTTTAGGCCTTTGAGTGCAGCAACTAATTCAATTTGTACATTAAACGTTGGCAAAACTATAAAAGCGACGTCTCAGCCAGGCACAGACGCAGGTTTCCAACGACCAATCGCCGCGAATAGTCCGCTTCAGTGAAATATTCAGGGAATCCAACAATTTTATGTAAAAGTGTTAGAAATTTAACAAAACAAATAAACCGTTTATTTGCTGCATTTTATGTAAAACGCAGAAGTTTGTGAAAGCAGAAGCCGGGATATAGTGCTAGTAATATCTATAACGTAATTCAAGATGGAGAGGTAGGCAATGAGGCTGCTCAAGTGTAGAGGATGATCCTTATCTCATACATATATCCTTTTTGTGCAGCTTTGCAGCAGTAGCCACGCAACTGGGGCCACACTTTGCCCCACTGTCCAATGGATCAGTAGTCGACAAGGTGAGACGGAGGGCGAGAGGAGCGAGAGGGCACCGAAAAGGAGTCTAAGCTTGAATTGCAACATTTGTTTTCAGGTCACACCCGATATGGCGCACTTAATTAGCTCATATTGGAATCAGTTCCCCGCCATGGATCCCATTTGGGCAAAGGTTCTAACCGCCTACATGTTCGTTATTGCCACTATTTCTTGGTGCGGAAATGGCGTGGTGATTTACATATTCGCCACTACCAAGTCGTTGAGGACGCCTGCTAACCTCTTGGTCATAAATTTGGCCATATCCGACTTTGGCATCATGATCACCAATACGCCCATGATGACCACCAATCTGTACTTTGAGACCTGGGTACTCGGCCCTATGATGTGCGACATTTATGCCGGTCTGGGCTCCGCATTCGGCTGCAGCTCCATTTGGTCCATGTGCATGATCTCATTGGATCGCTACCAAGTCATTGTCAAGGGTATGGCCGGCCGTCCAATGACAATTCCATTGGCATTGGGCAAGATTGCCTTTATATGGTTCATGTCCAGCATATGGTGCCTGGCGCCCATCTTCGGCTGGAGCAGGTAAGCTAATATTATGAAATTATATATAAATACAAAACTTTGCGGATTTCCTTAAATATTCAAATGTATCCGTAAAGGGTTGAAATTTTATGAACCTTTTTAAAGATCTTTATACAAATGTATTTAAAAAAGAGTTCAGCAATTTCGAAAATACCTCCATTCAGAATGGAGAAGGCGATTCCAAATGTACAATTATTTCATAAATGTACCGACAGTTTAAGCCTAAATCCGATTATGTATATATATATAAATATATATATCACTTTGTTCTCCTGTTGCTTAGATATGTACCTGAGGGCAATCTGACATCGTGCGGCATTGACTACTTGGAGCGCGATTGGAATCCACGCTCATATCTGATCTTATACACTGTCTTTGTCTACTTTATTCCTCTGTTCTTGATCTGCTACTCATACTGGTTCATCATTGCTGTAAGTTCTTCGGCTAGCTGGTGTCCATATCTTAAAATTCAATTAACACCATTCACACACAGGCCGTCTCTGCCCACGAGAACGCCATGCGCGAGCAGGCCAAGAAGATGAATGTCAAATCTCTGCGCTCGTCCGAGGATGCCGAGAAGAGTGCTGAGGGCAAACTGGCCAAGGTCGCTCTGGTCACCATTTCGCTGTGGTTCATGGCGTGGACACCCTATACGGTCATCAACAGCATGGGACTGTTCAAGTTCGAGGGCCTTACACCACTGAACACCATTTGGGGCGCTTGCTTCGCCAAGTCGGCTGCCTGCTACAATCCAATTGTATATGGCATCAGGTGAGATCTGCCACAATACTAACAGAATAACTGAACTATATATATATATATGGATTTCGCATTGCAATAGCCATCCCAAATACCGCGTTGCTCTGAAAGAGAAGTGCCCATGCTGTGTCTTTGGCAAGGTCGATGATGGCAAGTCCAGCGATGCTCAGTCCACAGCGACAGCTAGCGAGGCTGAGTCCAAGGCATAAGAGACCACACCAACAACAACAACAACAATACCTTCAACTTAATACAACAGCAACAGCAACAAATAGAACAACATCAATAACAACAAAACAACAACAACAGCAAGAACAACTGCAGCAACAGAACGAAACGCTTTCGAATAATAACATAACAATGTTAACTAACATTTATCAAAATCAAACTTCTGCAATGTCAATAAAGACTAAAAAAATCTAAAAAAAAAAACAAAATAAATGCAAACGAACTAGAAAAGTTACAAAATTATTTCCTCTTGTCGAAATTGGATTAAACTTGTAAATAATAGTATAACAATGTCGCACTTTCTCGAAAAATCTTAGATGTTCTGCTGAAAACATTTACACAGATGACACAATGTTAACTTACATCATTTACATGCACTGTTAACACTACTTAACACCAATCCTCAGCTAAGCTGTTAGCTGACAGCATCACTAACACTTTCGTAATATGTTAACGGCCCCCTTTTCAAATATGAATGAAAACAATTCAATTAGTTAGCTCACTTCATTATGCATTGAACACTTTATAAATGTATGCAAAACGTTTCACAATTGTATTCAGGTTTTGATTTAGAGGCACTTAAATTCCATTTTATAAATTAACATGCAGATGAAAGTTAAAAAACAATGCACACAGGGGCACACATATAATTTATGCGCCTGTGTAAAATCCATTTCGATGCGATCATTTCAAAAAACTTTCAGCTTAAATCTAAAGTACTGCAACTTGGTTAGTAGTAGCACAAAAAAATGACAACATTTACAATTAAACAAAATCAGTTAAAACAACAACAATCTCTACGCTAAATCCACTTCGTTCTCGGGGCATTCTAGTCATTCGCTGCACGAGGCATATTCGCTTTCGCTCTTCCTCACTTTGCCCTTGGCCAGGTTAATAATGTTTGCATCCGTTGCATTTGTTGTGATGTTGTTATTGTTGACCGGCTTGTGAAACGTGTCCTCCGCCGGACTGTCTATGCTGACCGAGGTGCAGACACGCTCCTGTATGATCAGCTTCCACAAGCGCACCTCAATGCCAACGCTACATGATCCAAGAGATACGTTAGGTTAATTTAAAAAGTGTTATTTATTTATTCATTAGCATACCGTAAGCCCAGACGCATTAGATCCAACTTCTCCATGTTGTAGATGAAATCCTCAAATGTGAAACCTTCATTCAGTATGAGCGTCTTTGAGAACTCATCGATGTCATGCTGGGCTAGCCATTGCTCCAATTGCTCGTCTATCTCGTGCAGACCAAAATTGTGCGTGATTAGTTGGCGGCGGGTGTTGCCATTCTGGGTTTGGCGTGCGCCAGTGTTGCCGGCACCGCTCGGGCTCATTCTATGGCACTTCTTGTTGAAGTTGTTGTTAAAGGTGCGTCTGCAATGGAAACTGAACGAGATGAGTGAAATGTCTACAAGTTATTTATAATCTGGGATTTGTCCACACGACTATTCCATCCTTGACAACAGTGGCTTCCATTTGTTTACTATTGCTCACCTCAAACGCTTGCGACCGCCCATATAAATATGGGCCAGCTCCTGGCTAATGTTTTGCAATGCGCGCAGACGCTGTCGGTTCTGCTCCATGATCTGCATCTGCAGCTGTTTCTGATTGTCGCGTATGTCGCGCAGGATGCGCTCGCACTCCACAGAACTGCCGACGCCATCAATTTGATCGGGGCTGACTGCGCTGCCGGGCAGCAGCTTGTCCAGTGAGTGCTGCTGCTGCTGTTTCTCCTGGCCATCAATCGATGTGTGCGGCGGACCACCAGCATTGTGAACGCTCTCATCATCGTTGCCGGACAGGTCCTTATCCGCCAGATTAGCGCCCAGTTCGGGTGAGAATATGGTAACAGCTGCCTGCACGGCACGCTTCACCAGATTATCGAGCGCAAACATCCAGTGGGGCTTGATGCATTTCAGCCGCAGGGCACAGACAACTGCGTCCTGAAATGAGTATAATGCCAAATGCAGATGATCCAGCGCGACGGCATCGTTATCGAGCTTTTGTTTCAGTTCATTGATGGTCGCCTCCAGATGCTTCTCGTTCTCGTTTATAATGTAGTCGCGCAGGCCGCGTATCAGCATCTCCAGATCGCCCTTGCGTATGGCAATGGAGTTCTGATCAGCATTGATCTTCTTCTCCCAAATCTCACAGATTTTCGACTCGTCCAGTGCCAGCACCTTAGACAGTGTTGTCCGTCGCTGCGAATCCTTCTTCAAGCGATAAAATCCATCCATTTCGCTCGTATCGCTAATGCTGGTGCGCAGCGACGGCGTCTGTGGTTCGATCTCTGGCGATAGCAGAAAACCCGACGAATTGCGCCGTTCGATTATGAAACTCTGCGTGGTAGTCATCTCATTCATGTCCACCGATGATGTGCCGAGTGCGACGCTGCAAAAGAGGGCAATAGAAATTCATATTAAGTAAAGTTGAGATTTGTGTATATATTTTTAGAACATACTCCAGTTCCGGTGTGGTGGGCGTATTCGCTGTAGTATTGTAGGTCAATGGCGGCGTTGTTTTGTGCACTAAACGATCGGCGGGTACGGATATGCTGCGTCCAAATTCAGAAGTGTTTATCGGCAAAGCGGGTCGCAGCTTTCGTGGTTTGCTGTTGAAGAAAAAGATAAGCGATAAGGACTCAAAGACAATGCTGAATAGTAGATGTCACTCACTCTGTGAGAAAAGGATCGTCGAGCAGTTGCAGGGCAGAGGGTCTGTCCTGCACGCTGATGGCAAAGCAGCGCAGAATAAAGTTTCTGGCATAGAGGGACATCTCTTCGGGTATGGTTGGATGCTTCTTGTAGAATCCGACCTTAAACATAGCTGCCTGCGGATTACCCAATTCACTGAACGGCGGACTTCCAGTGGCCATTTCGACATTTGTACAGCCAAAGGACCAGATATCAGCTGGCGGTCCATAGCCACGCACGCCCTGATCTATCACCTCCGGCGCCATGTATTGCAGGGTGCCAGCGAAGGTGTCTGTCATTGGATTGATGCGAGCCAGACGCTTTGAGGTGCCAAAATCTGAGATTTTGACGACGCCGCTGTACGTGTTGACCAGAACGTTGTCGCCCTTGATGTCGCGATGAACGATGTCCTGTTCATGTAGGTATTTGAGGCCCTGAAGTATCTGCTTGGAGTAGAAGGCCATGGTGGACTCGCTATCCTTGAGTGGACCCCATTTGGTCTTCAGCAGATCGGATAGCGAGCCACCGGGCACCTGCTCCATGAAGATCTTAAAGAAGCCATCCTCGGAACGTGAGCCCAAATACTGTACAATATTGCGATGACGCAGCTGTGAGTGCAGCTTGATCTCCTCGTGCAGTGGCTGCACATCCTGCGAGTTCTTCTCCGGCACCTCCTTAATGGCAATGCGCACCTGCGTCTGCTTATCCCGCGCCGCATACACAGTGCCATAGGTGCCCTTGCCCAGCGTAATCTTGCGATTCTGATCATTGTAGTCGTACTCGTACTGCAGACAGACAGAGCATTTTTTTATCAATCGTTTTACAATTGAACCAATTCAAGTAGACAAAAATGCATACCTCAATTTGCGCCTGGTCAGTCTCCAGATTGACAAAGACCTCCTGATCCGCGGTCATTTCAAGTATGCGTTCGTAAAAATTTTGCCGGCAATCCGTGGACGGAAAATAAATTTGAAAATCATCCGAATTGTGATGCACATAAAGATACGCACAGAGATCGTCGCGTTTATACAGGCTCACGGATTTTATTTTCGATGCCACAAATAGAAAATCGTGCAGCTTCTTGCAAGCATTCTTTGAGTGGGCCAAACAGATGTTTACAATTTGAATGGATTTCTCATCCGCATCCATATTCATTGTCACATAGCTGGGCATATAAATCTTTGTGGGTTCGAGTATCTGCAAAACAATAAATATTTATAGATTAGATCCAGTGTGAAGAAAGTGTAATCAATTAATAACAATTGCTTACCAATATGGGAAAACGTATGCTATTAATCTCTTTAATGTTGATTGCCTCCAGAAAGAAGTCCATCCAGAATTGAAACGCCTGTTCTTCGATGGGCAGCTGGCGATCCTCGGGCTTGCGCCGAAAGCGATGTATCAGCGATATATTGCCAATGGTCGATTTGAGCGACCAAATCGGTGGCTTCAATTTGAACATACACTCGGCTGCCTGAATGGCCTTTGCATAGTCCTCCGCCAGAACGGAGATCTCAAAGAATGTGGCCACATCCCAGTAGCCGCTGAGCGTCGATAGGCTACCCTTCTTCCCAATGAGATTGTTGAGCGTCATGCCAATATGCTGCAACTCCACTGTGTTGCTGAACTCCTTGCCCTCGATCACGAGCAGTGTGGCCAAATTGATGCCAGCATATTCATTTGGCTGCACCTCGAAACTCTGACGATACCATTTAATGGCATTTTCCAGGCTCTTCGTGTCCGAACAGTCCGACTCCACGAACATATCCTTGTAGATGCGTCCGCACAGGCACAACATGTCTGGGAAGTGATTCTCCTTCTTATCGAGCGATTTGAGCGAGGATTCTAACGCCTTCTCACGATCACCCGGCCGATTGCGGCGATTCAGCGCAAAGGCATACAGGAAACTCATGTTTCCCGTATCCACATATTTGCGCGTATTTGGTATGTTCTTCAAATCATTGATCAGTCGCACCATCGCATCATAGTCCTGAACATCCCGCAGCGAGCACATAAAACTGTGCAACACCTCGCCGGAGAGTACGTGTGGATCATCCAGCCGTTTACGCATCTAAAATTACAGGATATCATTTAATTAGTACTCAAATAAAATTCAAATTAAAGAGTAACAATGGACATATAACTTTCCGATATTAATTATTAGAAATAATGCAATTTGATAAATAATATATAAAATACACTCATTGTGACTTTAATAAATTAGCGTTGGAACCGAAGCGGTCTAACCTTGAAGCATTCACTGCAAATATTTGTAAACTATATATTATAAATCAATTATGAACACAGTATTTTGAAACTATATAGTACAAATTAACACTTTGTATTTCTAAATTTATATAAAAGATTGGAATTTTATTAAACTTAAACCGCGTTGCGCCTTTGCTTTTTGTTTCACAATTGCACAAACATAAATATGGTTTTATGTGTGGTTAAGGCTGGGAATAAAAATACGAGCAAGAATACTTGTGCATATATTTGCACAATTACAAACATAAGACATGTGATAAGTGACTAGGCTAATCTTACCCCATGTAGAAGGCTCTTCAACTTTTCATCGCTGGGCGCGTAGGCGTCGCGCGCAGCTCGCATATCACTGAGAAACTTTTCGCGCATATGCGCCCTGCGGGTGGAAAAGCGAGAGGAGCGATTTACCATGTAAATAACAATTGCAATTTACACACATATGTGATTACATACGTGTGTGTGTGGCAAGTACTCACTTTGATTGTATTTCAACATCTTGTAACTTGCGCTTGAGACGCGACTGTAATGTGGCTGTGACGCGTCCTTCGGCTGGCGTTTCCTTGTTACTTGCCTGGTTTGTTAGATTGCAGGTGTTTGTCTCCGCATTGCGTTTATAGCTAAGAAACAAGTAGTTGGCACAAGAGAGCTGCAAGGTAATGGAAAACGATAAGTTTTTAGGAACGCCACTGTAAACGCACAGCCCTTGAAAACCCACATAATTCCAGCTAGACAAATTTAACGAAACGCTAGTGTTGAGTGCATGAAGCTATGAAAAATAAATTTAAGCTGTACATGTTTTTATGGATTCCACTGTAAGCGCCTACACATAAGTGACCCTCGAAAACCCACTTAATTCAAGCTACCCTTTAAAGTGATGCTACTGTAAAGTGTATTTAACTATGAAACACTAATCTAAATTTTTTTTGGACGCCAGTGTAACCGCCTACACATAAGTGGCCCTTGTAAGCCCACATAATTCAAGCAAGACAACTTTAACGAGAAGCTAGTGTACATGACGTTTTTTTGGACGCTGCTGTAATTGCAAGCAGGCGCTTCAATTGTTTATGTGCGCTGTGCATGTGTGTGTGCGTGTGTGTATGTGTTTGCGCGCTTGTGTGTGCGTGTGCGTGTGTGCGGCGTGCGTGTTGTTTTGTGTTTAGCGTTGGCGTCCGTGCATTTGATGTTGTTTTTATTGTTTTTTTTTTTTGGTTTTTCGTGCTGCGACGGTTAAAACAAAAATACCGATTTTTTTTTTGTTGGTTTCACAGAACGGAAGCACAATAAAAAGTAACAAATACAACAAACGCCACTGGCTGCTGTACAACAAAAAAAAAAGTAAAAAACTTAAAACAAATGCTTTTTTTTGCTAGGAAATTTATCTTATCGGCAAGACATTTTCGATTATGCTTTGTTTTTGTTATGCGTGTTGTGTTTGTTGCCCTGCAATTGCTGTTAATTTTCCTTCTTTTTTTCTTTTTTCCGTTGCCAAAATCTTTGTCTAATCACACCCCTTTTGTTTTTGCATACAATTTATAGAGAATATTTTTTGTCATACGCACCTTGAGGCTCAGCGTCTGTTTGGACTCTAGATCGTTGTAGATTAAAATGTTCTCCTTCATGCCGAAGCTTTCGCGCACACCATAATGATAGGAGAGCGGACGCTGTTGTGTTAATATGCTTAAATCTATGACGGCAACATCGGCATTATAGAATGTTTCCAGCACATTCGTCTCACCAAAATCCAATCTCTCGAACTGCACAATTATTTTCAAACATATAAAATTGTATAACATTTTTCTTTTTCTTAGACGCACCTGGACGCGCTGAAAATTGGCACCTGCCGATTGGACGGCCTGTTTGATCTCCTCGAGGGCGCAGAGACGATCCTCCAAATGATCGCCCAAAACGGTATCAATTACACAAACAACATCCATCGTTTGTGCTGAGATTGAGATTGCCTCTCTGCTATTATTGGGGCTATATTCCTAGCAGTGTACAACGCCTGGGGGACGGAGACAAGGCGGAGTGGGTTGTGCTTATGTGCTGCTAGCGTGCGTTTGGCTTGTTGTGCGCGTATGGGTGTATCTTAAACAGCTTCATTACCACTCATTTATCGTAATTGCAACGCGCTAAATGTTTTATAACGTACGAATAACAATATATACGGAACTTTGTTGAAATGTGCGCAGAGTAGACGTTGACGCCGCTGTAAAATTAGCACCAGTGTGACCAGCTGCAGCAAGCCTGCAAATCCTTACGTTTATTTTTAGTCTATGCAAACTCTGTTATTTTAACAGAGTTCTTTGCGCGCCCTTTTCTTATGCATTTGAATTTTACATAAAGTTATTAACTAATTACTGCAAGATTTTATTAACTAAAATCAATACGCGTTAAGTTTTATTTATAGATATGTTAGCTGATACTTCTACTCATATGTTTCTCACACAAAACTGTCATATTGTGTTAACAATAAAGGCTAATATGTTAACAGATAAACTAACATAACGTAACATTTTCTCAGAGCCACAAAGTCGACAACAGTCGTTAATTTTTATTTGACACTTTCGTAGTATACGTACATTTTTGAAAATTTAATCCAATTGCCAAACTTTAAGCGAAACGATACAAAAATACTGATATTGGACAGAAATAAACAAAAACCATCATGTATCAAAATAGAGTGGTGCTGACCCGCGAACGACGCAGATTTGGTCGCCAGTGTCTGTTCGAGGATCGGAACGAGATGATAGTCAGCATCCATCCAAGCAGTCGCCTCCGTCAGAAGTATATCATGGGCAATCCGCAGGACTGCAAGACTCAACTCAGCGACGTGATGGCGGCCAGTGATGTGAACACAGAGAATGCTACATTCGAAGATCGCGGCATACTGCATTACGAGGGCGGTTGGCCCAAGGAGGTGAACATCAATGACGAGGAGCAGACGCAGCGCCACCGCAAGAAGGTCGAGCGGGACGATGCCTGGGGCGTGGAGGTGAAGCAACTAATACGCTCAACAATGAATACGGCTCGCGAGAATAATGCCATCAATATTTATAATCATTTCTTTGACGATCTGCCCCCTGATTTGGGACGTACAATTTGCATGACGTTCAAGAGTCGCACAATATCGATATTCCAGGATATGTGGAGGCCACAGCGCCACATGTCCACCTTCAACTGGATGCCCAACAATGACAAACAGATCATGACCCAATTCACAAATCTCTATGCGCAGGACAGTGAAAGTGAACGCATGTTGACACAAGATGATACAAATGGATCCACCCAAGCCTTCTATGTGTGGGGCGTTCGGGATCCGATTAAGCCCAATTACTTTTATGACAGCAAAGAGACGGTTCGCACTGCCAATATCTGTCCCAAAGATGAGAATATCCTGGCGGGTGGCACACTTACCGGTAAGGTGTGCACCTGGAACACTTTTGAGAGTGGCATGCCCAACAGCATTTGTCCCTTGGAGGCTGCCCATCGGGAGCAAGTCTCATGCATTACCTGGGTGCATTCGAAATCGAACACTGAATTCTATAGCGGATCTCTGGATGGTTCAATTAAATTCTGGGATATACGCGATCTCAAAATGCCATTGAACGAGATACTTTTGGATCCGAATCCATCGCCGGAACCGAATCGTCAGAATGCGCATGGATGCACAGCGCTAGAATTCGAATATACAATCCCGGTGCGTTTCATTGCCGGCACCGATATGGGATACATTTTTGTGGGCAATCGCAAGGGTACCACTCCCACGGAAATGTTAGTTGCCAACTATAAACTGTTTGCCGGCCCCGTACGCACCATTCATCGCAATCCGTTCTTTGTGAAAAACTTTCTACTCGTTGCCGATTGGCAGGCGCGCATCTGGTGCGAGGAGATGAAGGATTATCCCAGTACCTTTTACGTGTCAAAGCGAAATCAGTTGATGTGCGGCGCCTGGAGCAATAGGCGGGCCTCCCTCTTTGTCACCGGTGGCATCGATGGCGATGTTGACTTTTGGGATCTACTCTTGGATCAGCGACTGCCCATCTACAGCACCAATTTCCGTTCGGCCATAACCAGCATTGTGTTTCAGCCGAGTGGAGAGCTTTTGGCCGTATCGATGGCCAGTGGCGACACTCACATCATGAATCTCGATGAGGCCATGAAGCAGACAACCAGCAAGGAGAAGGCACTCATGTCTGACGTAAGCATAGCACACACACATCACCCACTCGATATAGTCATTAGTTAACCTCCATATCGGCTTTTGCTCCTAGATGTTTGAGCGTGAGATTCAGCGCAGCAAGCTGCTGGCGGAGCGCGTGGATGAGATCAAGCTGCAGAAACGTACCACTCTCTTGGAACAAGAGGAGGAGGAGCAGCGCATTTCAAAGGAGTCCTTGGCGAAAGCGTATACAATGCCCGATCTGGAGCTCGATCCCGATAATCCAGAACAGTTCATCCAGATGATCGATGCCGATGAAGAGTTTCGCATTGCTCTACGCGATTTCCATGACACGCTTGCGGAAGTCGATCGCCAGCGTGCCGCCCAAAAGAAGGTAATGGAGATCACCGATTTCGAGAAGCTCCACCGGGACAACCTGGCCGAGCAGGCGCGACTCGAGGAGATGCGCAAGAAGCGCACCGGCTCCATAAGCTCCAAGGATGGACGAGATGGCAAGAAGACAAAGGGCGCCAAAGTTGCGAAAAAAAAATAATCAATTGAAATATATATATAAAAGTTACACTAAAAATTAACAAATCGGCAAACCAAGAATATATTCTCATCTGGGATTAATTCTCATCTTGATTCTTATTTCGAGGAACACATCCTTCCCTACAGATTGTAGATTTGAATAGCTAGAAATTCCAATTAAACCAATAAAATGCAAACTTTTAACATGCTCTATTTAAAAAGGTATAAAAATATAAATTTGAATAACAGATATTTATATATAAATCGATCTGAACCATTTTAATTGCTGGTGACTCTATTTCTCTAAATTGAAAATCTTTGGATAGACTGCAAAATTTTTCATTTCGCAGGACTTTGGAACTTGGACTTTGTGCTTAAAATGCAAATTGAAAAAATTGGATGCTCTTTGGGATTAACTAGCGTATTCCTTGAGGATGGAGCCCGCTATGACCAGGCGCTGAATCTCTGAGGTGCCTTCATAGATTTCCGTGATGCGCGCATCTCGATAATGTCGCTCGGCGGCCATATCGGTGACATAGCCCATGCCGCCCAAGATTTGGATGCACTGATGTGCGCACAGTGTAGCCGCCTCAGAGGCAGCCAGTTTGGCCATTGCCGCCTCCTTGGTATAGGACATCTTCTGATCCTTCAGCCAGGCGGCCCGCCATGTCAGCAACCGAGCAGATTCCACAGCCAACGACATGTCAGCAATCTTCTGTTGTATGGCCTGAAACTTTGAGAGGGGTTTGCCGAATGACTGACGCTTCTCGGCATAGTCAACGGCGAGTTCCAGTGCGGCCTGGGCAATGCCCAGCGCTTGTCCAGCAATGCCAATGCGTCCCGCGTCCAGCGTTTGCATGGCTATCTTAAAGCCAGAGCCAGCCTTACCCAGCAAACTCTCCTTGGGTATTTCGCAATCTTCGAATATTAGCTGGCACGTGGAGGAGCCTCGAATGCCCAGCTTGTCCTCCTTCTTGCCCAGCGAGAAGCCCTTAATGCCCTTGGGCACTATAAAGGCGGAGATGCCCTTGTGTTTCAGTTGCTTGTTGGTGGTGGCAAACACAATACCTGCCTCCGCCTCGAAAGCATTTGTTATCCACGCCTTGGTCCCGTTCAGCACATAGTGATCGCCCTTCTCTGTTGCAACCGTCGATGCGGCGCTCGCATCAGAGCCATTACCCGGCTCGGACAGTGCAAAGCAGCCCACCCGCTCGCCACTAACAAACGGCGTAATATATTCCGCTTTTTGGGCATCATTGGCAAAACTCTGCAACGGGCCCAAATAAAGTGAATTATTAACGGACATGACAACGCCAGCTGAGGCGCAACCACGCGAGATTTCCTCCATGGCTATCGCATACGCCAGGTAGTCCAATCCAGTGCCGCCCAGCTCCTCAGGCACGGCCACTCCCATCAAGCCCAATTCGCCCATTTGCTTAATCTGTTGCGCCGGATAAAGATGTTCCCGATCGAATTTAGCTGCATTCGCACCGACCAGCTCTGCGTTGGCAAAATCACGGCACGTCTTCTGCAGCATCTGGTGAGTATCCGGCAGCGCTGCAAGCGATGCTATCTGCCGTAGATGCACCGACTGACGGACTGCAACAGGGCGATTCCATTGGCATTCAGATACAATTGTTCTCAGTTGTTTACGTATATCAACAAGTCAAAGTCCATGTGACATTTTAACTTACCCATAGTGAGGCCCCTTTTCATAACGGACTGCATTCTTCTTTGTTTTTGCTTAAGGGCTGAACACACAAAGGTTTTTTAGTGTATTTTATTGTTAATTAACTTACTACCGTTTATAAATTTGTACAGCTGTACAACTGTAACCGGTGGCTAATGCAATACACACGATAGTAGTTTTACTATCGATTTTTAATGTACAACAACTCTTCTCAAATTTGCGTTAACAGAATGTTAAATGGTAATTCAAAATGAAGCGCGCGAAAGGTGGAATTATCAAATTATACTCTGCAACATTTCTCCTTTATGTTTTCAAACATTTCAAAGTGCAAACTTAAAGATTTTAATAACTTGTCAAATAAAATATATTTAGCTTCACAAAGGCACACATCGGAGTGTCATCGAAAGAATTGCGCCTGCGCTGCCTGAAAAGAAGAGGAAGAAGACCAGGACTTGAGCTCGCACAAACTTGTTTAACGTTTTTTTTATTGCACAATTACATTTAATTCCATAAAATCACGCACATAGGGCACCATTTCATTTGAGTCGACAATAAGAACTAGTGTTTTTTCAGTGTATTGCACGTGTTTCAATTGGCACAATAATTGTTTATTGATTTGCAGTCGAGTTTGTTTTTTTTTTTCGTTTTCTTTCCATTCTCTGTTTTCTTGATTTCTCATATTTATGTTCTGCTGATTTATTTGCGCAACGGTTAATTGCTATGTAAGACGGACAAGTGGTGAACTCTCAGGTAATGAGCCTAAACATGTTCGCCATGTTCACAAAAGCTACATTTGTTTAGTTGCAAATGCGGCTTGTTACGAAAATTCAATAAACAAAATTACAAAAACAAGAACGCGAACGCCGAAGGGTTGGGGCAGCCTCTGATAACAGTTTGCTGCTGCAGCTGGTGCAGCCTTTTGAGGCAAGGCGTCATCTGTTTGGGGCTGTGGTAGATTTTTGGTTTCGAATTAATCCGACGTCTTATCAATCGCCACTCTCTCGATCGCAACGCGAATACGAAGCTGAAGCCAGATAACAGAATTCTCTCGCTGGCTATAAATGGCGTGTCGGATGTGGTCAAGAGCCAAGTTAGTTTTTGTTAGCTGATCTGGAAGCGACGCGCTGCTGTTAGCCGGTTTATTGTGAGTTCTACGCGACTCATCCTTGCCTCAAGTGTCACGTAATTCAAACTGATGAAATTAATGTGTTTTCAAGTGTTTTATTGAAAGTGATTATAAGACATAAAAGTGGTCAAAAAAGTGATATATTCATTTATATGTATATAAATATATATACTCTCTGCCCTGGCAAAGTGAAAAGGATTATTACCTGAATAATTAAGAATTGAATTACAACTTAAAAAGCTTATAAAAAAACCAATAAACTTCAGATTTTTTGCAAATCATCATGACTTCGATGTTTGACTAGATGCAGTTTATAATTGCGCATGTAGTTGTATATAGGCTCTGTAAACGAATCATGGAACAAGATAAGAGATTATTTGGCGACGTTTACAGCACCCGACAAAATGTTTCAACATACTATATAAAGTGCAATCTTATCAGAAATCCAAAAATATGTTAGCTATGCCCAAAATTAGGCGACTTAATTTCACAATCTAAGCTGCATGTCAAATCAGTAAATGTTTTTGTGTTTATGTATTTCTCATTTATAGTGACGCTTATTCTTGGTCAGATAAAGAACGAATAAGCTTAACAAATGACAAGTAATTGAGATATTGAAACGAACCGGATTGACACAATATAGGCCACAATGCAGTCCACGAAAGCAGATCAGCTGCCGCAGAATCCGCGCGAGACTTCGAATCCGTTGTCAACAATTATGTTTTGGTGAGTTTTCAAGGATATATATTAAACAAATCAGAATTTGTATATATTTGATTATTTTTATTTATTTTCTGCAGCTATACTATGCCCACATTCTTCAAGGGACGCAAAAAAACTCTAGATGAGAGTGATCTGTATAGGGCTTTAAACGAACACAAATCCGGTAAGTGAATGAGTAAAAAAAATGCAGTCTAAAATTAATTTGGATTATAAAGTGAAAGGACGAATTTTGTTAAGAATGACGATTAATAAAAGACAGCTTATGCAGCTGTGCAATTGGTGGTTGTCTATAGAGTCCAATGTTCAAGCCTTCTCGGGCTTAACCCATTCAGTCAGCTATCTGTGATAAAGCAGAACTTCCCCATTAATCAATTGTCTTTTTTTGAAATAAAAGGAATACAATGCACACAATGTATTGTCTATGGAAATGCTAACTCTTCAGATATTTGTTTCTTGTACTTTGAAGTGGCTAATGTGATAATTGGGATGCACGTCAATTTACTGGCTGTTCCACGATTAGATAGCATAGAAAATGTGCACAGGTTTACTTTTATTTGATTATTTTTTACCTATTGGATAAGCAATGGGTTTTTTTTCGAATCTTGTATTTTATTTTATTTTTTCTGGAGGAGTGGCAATAAATAGTACAACCGACGCACCTTGAGTTTATCTTATCTATTTTAATATTATCTCCTATATTTCCGCATAAATCATATGCATTAACGATTTGAGGCAATCACTTCAATGTCTTTCTATATACTGTATCCAACAGGTTTAAATATTGTCAGATGGATTTAGTTGAAAGCCATCAATAAAGAAGAAGAATATATCTGAACTTTGAGTTTTATAGAACCATTAATAAAAACGAAAATCAGTTGCCGTAACTGCCAAAATATGTGCGATATCTTTGATAACATTGTCAATTGCCATAGCCGCAATTAATGGGTTTATTTTTTGGGACTGTCAGTGATATATATCACACATATATACAATTAAATATCGGCCGCTTATTTACTTAAAAGAATTGAGTACATAAAGCTGATATGAAGTGGTCAGTGGACAATCTTATCTGGCAGACGACTTGAGTAAATACTTACTTAGCGTAATAATTGCAAATCATTTTGAAAGCCACTTTTGATTGACTAACTTCTATGAGCCACAGATGCGGAAGTGTCCCTGACTATATCTATATCTATACTTAGATCAGCCAGTTAAAGTTGGTGTTGCACATGCAACTGGTCCGCCTGACCAGGTGCGATTAGCCGTGCAACTGACAGCTGATAAGGCTGTGCAATGGACAGCTGACTAAACCTTGGGTTTTTTGACGGGCCCAAAGCAGGGGCCATAATTCACAGCTAAACGGGAACAATAACAAACAAAAGTTTGGCATTCTTTGTTAAGAGCGATAAAAATCATAATCATTTTTCGAAGACTTGGAAAAATTTCAATGGGATTTATTCGCAATATCAGTAATTAACAAACAAGATTACGTAGATCTTACGGCATTATTATTTCTATTATGTTGATCAGATTTCCTGCTTCCATTTTTTATGAGTGCCAAAAGTCACAGTAAAGTAATCAATCATTTTTTTAAATTGTAATTATTATTATTCAATTCGATTCAATTCGGAATTATGATTATGATTGATCACATTAAAGTATTATTCAAAACAAATCGTATTTGAATAAAATTTGATTATAAACTTATACTATACATTATATATAAATATGACATAGATTCTAATGATATGATAGAGATCCTGAACAAATAACCATTATTCTTTCCACATACTTATAAACTAGAGTTTGAGAATCATTCAATAACATCTTAATGAAATGATGCCGTACTCTTCTCGCAGATAAACTGGGCAAGAAGCTGAGCGATGCCTGGGAAAAGGAGGTGGAGGAGAAGCGCAAGAAGAAGAAGCAGCCCAGCTTGCTTAAGGCAACGATGAGCGTCTTTGGTTGGAAGTTTGGCTTCCTCGGCTTTGTACTGCTCATATTGGAAATGGGCTTCCGGTAAGCTCGAAACACGCCCAGCCTCACACAGCACACAATTTATGAACGGCAATTATTTGTAAATAATAATATTTATTCAACGACAGAGTTACACAGCCGCTGTGCTTGGGCGGCTTGGTGGCCTTCTATGCGAACAATGAGGAGACCGATGACCAGACCAAGGCATATCTGTATGCCGCCGGCGTGATCTTGTGCAGCGCATTCAATGTTATGTTCATGCACCCCTACATGATCGGCATGTTCCACACGGGCATGAAGGTGCGCATTGCAATGTGCAGCATGATTTATCGCAAGGCGTTGCGCCTCAGTCGCACAGCGCTGGGCGACACAACAATCGGCCAGGTGGTAAATCTCATATCGAACGATGTGGGTCGCCTCGATGTTTCGGTTTTACACATGCATTATTTATGGCTCGGACCCGTCGAGATCGGTGTGGTCACCTGGCTCATGTACAGAGAGGTAAGTTCTTCTTGTTCTTCGATTCGTTTTTTTTTTTTAATTACATCAAAGCTGTTGCTCAATTATACGTACGTTAAAAAAAGGAAAACATACAACAACATTTCTGCGTTGTTGTACAATTTGTATAATTACGTAATATTTTCTGGAATGCACTTTTCATTATTTCTAACACATATTTCAATATTGCTACACAGATTGGCGTAGCGGCCTTTTTCGGAGTCGCTGTGATGTTACTGTTCATTCCGTTGCAAGCATATCTGGGCAAGCGGACATCGGTGCTGCGTCTGAAGACTGCGTTGCGAACGGACGAGCGAGTGCGCATGATGAATGAGATCATATCGGGCATACAGGTGATCAAAATGTACGCCTGGGAGATACCGTTCAGCAAGATGATCAACAGTGTGCGTGGCAAGGAGATGAATGCCATACGAAAGGTGAACTACATTCGCGGCACACTACAAAGTTTCATCATGTATGTGACGCGAATTTCGGTGTTCGTCAGCCTGGTGGGCTTTGTGCTGCTGGGCAAACTGCTCACAGCCGAGAAGGCCTTCGTCATTACGGCCTTCTACAACATTTTGCGCAACACAATGACCATTTACTTTCCCATGGGCATCGCACAGGTAAATTGGTTTTATTTACTTATTTTAAGTTTTATTTAAATTTCAAATATTGCTTAACATTTAAATGTTGAAGTGCCGCTGTTAAAATAGTGTTTTCTTTTAACATACATAAATGTTGATTATCTGTTAACCTAACTTAACATAGAAATGCGAGTAGCAGCGCTGTAAAATAACATTTTCGAGCATTTATTATAAGTGAAGTATAATATTCTGAATTTAATTGTGCTGGAACTTACGCGAATCTTTACGGATTTTAACAATAATCTTACGTATCTAGTGCTCTAATAGGGGTTAATGTTATTAATTATGTATTATATTTACTATTACTATTTTATATGTATTAATCTAAAAAATGTCCAAAAAAATTCTCAGTTTGCTGAGCTGCTTGTGTCCATTAAACGCATTCAAAAGTTTATGATGCATGAGGAAACAAAAGTGCGCGACAAGTCCGAAAATGTGGATGATCAGAAGCTGGGCAAAAAGCCTGCTCTCAGCCTGGTGCAGGAGACTGCCGCCTCCGCTACGGGTGTGCTCAAGCCGAACAGTCGCCGTTCCAGCGAGACGGAAATCGGGGTGACCATCAGCAAGCTGAAGTGCAAATGGGATTCGAAGCTCAACGAATATACGCTGGACAATGTTAGCCTGAAGTTCAAGCCGCGACAACTGGTCGCTGTCATTGGGCCCGTCGGTGCCGGCAAATCCAGTCTGATTCAAACCATTCTCGGCGAGCTGCCGTCCGAATCGGGCACGGTGAGAGTGAATGGCAGTTTGTCCTATGCCTCCCAAGAACCATGGCTCTTTACCGGCACAGTGCGCCAGAATATTCTGTTTGGGCTGCCGTTGGACAGGAGTCGTTATCGCCAGGTGGTGAAGAAGTGCGCTTTGGAACGTGATTTTGAGCTGCTGCCCTACGGCGACAAGACAATTGTGGGAGAACGTGGCGCCTCCTTATCAGGTGGCCAGAAGGCGCGCATCAGTTTGGCCCGTGCTGTGTACCGCAAGGCGGATATCTATCTGCTCGATGATCCGCTTAGCGCCGTGGACACACATGTGGGCCGGCATCTGTTCGATCAGTGTATGCGCGGCTTTTTGCGTGATGAGATTGTTGTCCTGGTCACGCATCAGCTGCAGTTCCTGGAGCAGGCCGATATGATTGTGATACTGGACAAGGGCAAGGTGAGTGCCAAGGGCACTTATGAGTCCATGTGCAAGAGCGGGTTGGACTTTGCCCAAATGTTAACGGATCCTAGCAAGAAGGATGAGGGTGCTGGGGATACGGCAGAGAAGCGTAAGCTCTCCCAGGTCAGCAAACTGCGCAGCCGACAGAACAGTGTTTCGTCCATGGGATCAGCAGCCGATTCAGTGGTCATGGAGTCGCCAATGCAGGTGCAAGAGACGCGCACCGAGGGAAACATCGGCATGGGACTGTACAAGAAATACTTTGCTGCCAACGGTTACTTCCTGTTTATTGTCTTTGCCTTCTTCTGCATTGGCGCCCAGGTGCTGGGCTCCGGCGGTGATATGTTCTTGTCATACTGGTGAGTATATTTTCGTCTGGAATCAATGCCAATCTTGTCAACATGAACAAAAAATAACTAAAATATTTAAAAGTCAAGTTAAGAATGTTAACAACTGAGTTGCAACAGAGCTGCATGCTGCTAGAATTAACATTTTCTTTTCCATTAACAGTTACCTATTTATTAAAGTATTTCCCATTAAATCCATTTTCAGGGTCAATAAAAACGGAGGAGCAAATACGGAATCATTTATGTCGCGACTGCGTCGCTCGCTTATGCCCAGAGTTAACAGCGAGACAGATCCCGTCGATATTTACTACTTTACGGCCATCAATGTATTGGTGATTATCTTCTCCCTGGTGCGCAGTGTGCTCTTCTTCTATATTGCCGCCAAGAGTTCGACGACGCTGCATAATCGCATGTTCCAAGGTGTTACCCGGGCTGCAATGCATTTCTTCAACACAAATCCGTCGGGACGTATTCTGAATCGCTTCTCCAAGGATCTGGGTCAAGTCGATGAGATTCTGCCCTCCGTCATGATGGATGTCATGCAAATCTTTCTCTCAATTGTGGGCATCATTGTTGTGCTGAGCATTGTGAATATCTGGAATCTGTTGGTCGCCTTTATACTAGTCATTATCTTCTACCTGCTGCGCAGCTTTTATTTGACGACCTCCCGTGATGTTAAGAGATTGGAGGCTGTAAGTAAGTATCGGCCAAAGATCACTACAAAATTAGATTAATTGATTAATTAATGTGATCTCCTGCTCCACTTCAGCTCGCTCACCTATCTATTCGCATTTGAGCGCCTCGCTGAATGGCTTGGCGACGATACGCGCTTTTGGCGCGCAGAAGGATCTCATTACGGAGTTTGATAATTTCCAGGATATGCACAGCTCTGGCTTCTACATGTTCCTATCGACTAGTCGTGCCTTTGGCTACTGGCTGGATCTTGTCTGTGTGATTTACATTGCCATCATTACGCTCAGCTTTTTCGTGTTCTCGCCAGAGAATGGCGGCGAGGTTGGTCTGGCCATAACACAGGTGTGTCTGACTATCATGAAACTTGAAGCTATCGTAAACTAACTCCTCATTTGGTTTAGGCCATGGGCTTAACGGGCATGGTTCAGTGGGGCATGCGTCAATCAGCGGAGCTGGAGAATACCATGACTTCGGTGGAGCGTGTCGTTGAGTACGAGGATCTGGAGCCGGAGGGTGAATTTGAGTCGAAACCAAATAAGAAGCCACCCAAGGAGTGGCCCGATGAGGGCAAGATTGTTTTTGATGATCTCAGCTTGCGTTACTTCCCCGAAAAGACAGCGGACTATGTGCTTCGTAATCTCAATATTGATATCAAGACCTGCGAAAAGATTGGCATCGTTGGACGCACTGGCGCTGGTAAATCCTCACTGATCAACGCACTGTTCCGTCTGTCCTACAATGAGGGCGCCATCATCATCGATCGCCGTGATACCAACGATTTGGGACTGCACGATTTACGCAGTCAAATTTCAATTATACCACAGGAGCCGGTGCTCTTCTCGGGCACCATGCGTTACAATTTGGATCCGTTCGATGAGTACAGCGACGCCAAGCTGTGGGAGTCGCTGGAGGAAGTCAAGCTAAAGCAGGTGGTTGCCGAGCTGCCGAGCGGTCTGTCGAGCAAAATCTCTGAAGGCGGCACCAATTTCAGCGTGGGCCAACGGCAATTGGTTTGCCTGGCACGCGCCATTCTCCGTGAGAATCG
The DNA here is from genome assembly GCA_035041605.1 of Drosophila atroscutellata. Classification (NCBI taxonomy): domain Eukaryota; kingdom Metazoa; phylum Arthropoda; class Insecta; order Diptera; family Drosophilidae; genus Drosophila; species Drosophila atroscutellata. Next base: position 16,990,823 of record JAWNLA010000091.1, on the reverse strand, counting down.
CATACTGGTGATGGATGAGGCGACAGCGAACGTGGATCCGCAAACGGATGCGCTCATTCAGACTACGATTAGGAATAAGTTCAGGGATTGCACCGTGCTCACCATTGCCCATCGACTGCACACCGTTATGGATTCGGATAAGGTGTTGGTTATGGATGCCGGCCGTGCTGTTGAATTCGGATCACCATTTGAGCTGCTCACGGTCAGCGAAAAGAAGGTGTTCCACGGCATGGTGAAGCAGACGGGCGACGCCACATTCGATGCTTTGCTCAAGGTGGCACAAAAGGTGAGTAACGCATCGCAAATGGATAATATTATGCCTAATGTGAATCTTGTGTCGACAGGCGCATGAGGACAACTTACGGTTGAAGAAGGACTCTTGACATTTCGCTGTGCCGAAGGCTTTTAAAGACTACATACTTAAGATACTGGAACCAATTACGAACCACCCGGCTGCTAATGCGCGTATCCAAAAGACCTTCCTATTTGCGGAGGCCTCCAAGCAGAAATTATTAGGATAGCAGAAACCGTAAACAGCAGCAACAAAACAACAGCAACAACAGCAACAAAAGCAAAGAATTTTTACAAAACACATGTACAAATCATTATTTAAGTGCATAACTAAAACTAAATGTTAGTTAAATTGATGAATAGTAGAGGTAGACTACGATATGAACGACAATAAGCTCAGTTTTGAGCGCGTAAAACAAAAATCATAAAAATTCTTGCTAAACAGGCGCAATTGAAATGCCTTTAGAAGGTTGCATTGCAAATGTGTAAAAAAAAATGTGTTCCGTAACGACAATAACGATTATAGAAACACTATAAACAGTTACGTCTAGTATTAATATATGTGTGTTCGTTTTTTATAGTGATTTTTCAATGTACAGGTACACATAATAAATGTAACATTTTATTAACTTTTTATTTGATTTTACGTTTTCTGCATATTTCAAACTTTTTTCACATTTTGGTTAAACATATTTAGCTCGTAATCCTAACTAGTAGAAGTGCATTTCAATTATCTACAAAGAAACAAAAAAAAAGATAAGAAAAGAAAAGATATTCAATGCATTTAACAACAAAATGTATCTTCCATTTGCTGCGAAACGTAAACTGATATAAAAATGAATTTTAAGATTCAAGTGCTAGAGAACTCACATTTAAATGTAAGAGATCGCTTTTTAAAAGCGCATAAATATATATATTATATATTTGTATAGAGCGGCTGCTGTACACAAACGTAACTTCATTTAGGCTTTAGTTCTAGTTGATTTTATATAAATAGATAATTGTGTGTACAATATATATATATATATATATATATATAGTGTAAATATTAAATCTACACCACCAGCGACAGCCAGGCGCCGATCAAGCAGAAACCCCCAATTGTGGCATAATGCTGCAGTCGCCTCTTGCCGGTCAGGGCACGATAATACATACAGCCCGAGAAGAGAACGGTGCCCACGGTCATCAGAACACCAGTCTGGAAAAAAGGATCAGATATTATTAGGCATCTGGACAAATATATTTAACTCAAGCGCTGCATTTAAGTGTTAGACAATAATGTATGGCCTGCATATTTTGATGTTAGCTTTAGTTGTTGGCTTTGAAAAAACAAAAGAAAATTCCGAAAGAAAGCTCTACGATTTACTTATCGAATAAGGCTGAAAAACAAATTATTGAAAGAAAAAAAAACAAAAAAAAAACAAAATGAAAACAAATTTAAGCAGCGTTATTGAAGCTGACTTTTGGTACATTTTTTAAAAGAGGAAAACAAGAAATATGAATTTAGTATTAAGCAAGACAAAACAACACATATATCCTATATCCAAACAATTCCTATACCATATCAGCTATGAACCTCTCATATCATTCTAATACAAATGATGTTACATGTTAGCAATTATCGTATACAAGTTTCGTAATGTGGTATTGAAATTACTTTTAAGCTGCAATTAGTGGTTGTTGAACTTTTAGCTTTAGCTTTGGACAAAACAAAAACCAAAAACTTCATATACAATCTATCCTTATAGAACGTAAATTGAGAAACGCTTAGCAAAATATCAAATCGTGCACTCATTTCATTATTTTTTGCATTTTCTTTTAAATAGAGATTCAATGAGGGAGTGTGTCAATTACATATACATGCATACACAACTATAAAATATTTATATATACATCTATGTATTAATGTTGAATATCGAATGCGAATTGTGCATAAGCCAAATCATTCAAAAAGTAACGCGAGTTGTTGTAAATTCCGTTCAGAGATTTAACTTTACAAAATGAGAAATACCAGAAAAGCTTTATGATGCTCAATAAACGATAAACAGAATTTAATCGTATTCATTTTATGCTGAACCGGCAGATTTCTTTCCTTATTTATAAGTGTTGTTATTGGAATACTTACAAAGACGGGATAATGTGCCAGCGGCATACACATGAGCGCGAATGAGTGCAGAAAGTGTATGCGATTGGCAACATCTGCGAATGCCTGCAAGTCCATCTGCTCCTTGCGATCCTCAACGTCCTTTAGAAAATACTTGCAATAGGCACCCATGAATATAGCCGATGCACCACCCAACCCGGCAATGCGCACAAAATTGTAGTTATTGCCAATAATGCCTCGCATCGATATGGAGACGGGTTGTATGATTGTATGCATCTGCATATCATCCTTGGGAACATTCTTGGGGCGAAGACCCTGCAACATAAGAACAAACAAACTTCTTTAATGGCAAGCGAAAAAAATACAGTTAGACAAGCTTCACTTACAATAGAACGCAGTATCGACGACGACGAGTTGATAAGCGTTCGACTGATGGGATTCCCTAAGGTTACATATTGCAGAGTATCTGAGATCGACATCTTTCTGTATATGCGGCTAGAATGTGTAGTAAGGTACGCAATATAATGGCGCTGTAACCAGCTGCTGTATAATTTGGATGCTCAGATTTGCGAAATGCGACACGGCGTTGCCAGAGTGGTGTAGTCTACGCATTATTTGTAATCGATATTTCTCTGTGAGTTTGAATGGAAATTCCAGTGGTATTTTGATATTTGAAAAAAAATTACATACATTTATTTCTAGTTAAAATTCAATTTAAGGGATTGTAAATAGAGTGGAAAACTGAAGTACTCGATTATGAAAATTAATTTTGCTGCAATGGCAATAAATTTTGCAATAATTTACTATCGATGCTTGTTTAATGAATGATTAATCCGAGTTGACTTTTAGAATCGAACTGCCCGCTCTGGCGCCTAAATACTTAGAAATTTATGCAGCTGCGTGTAAGACGACCGCTTCGATGCCTAGCTGCGGCTGGATCACGGCGCCCGTCGCGAAGGCATCCGCATCGCCGCCTAACAGGCGCTGGGTAACGGCGACCGTCGCGAAGGGATCCGCATCGCCGCCTAACAGGCGGCTGGATTACGGCGACTGTCGCCGGCAACCCGTCGAGATTGTAATAAATGATTGACAATAATTGTATGTTTACATAGAGAAAACCTAATTATAATATAATACATATTTAAGCATATAATATATAATTAGTTATAATATACAAGACAATTATATATATAAATTAAAATACATATAATAATATATTAATAGAAATTGTAAAGCAAATGATTGACAATATTTTTATACAATTTATATTTATTACATTATTGCATTAAATAAGAAAACCGAATTATAACTAGGAGCCCTTAAAGCCACGCGCCAACAAGAAATGCTCTGCTGAATCGCCTCGACTGGCGCGTGGTTTCACTCGCTTAACTTTCTCATAGTAGGTCAGAATGTCGCGCTCCAATTTGGGCACATCTCCATTGTCCCAGATCTTGACCACTAAATTGGCATGCGGCGCAGACATGGCCAAGGCGAACCTCAATACCTCGTAGCACAGATTCGTAATGCTCTCCTGGTCGAGCATACGCACACCCGTTGCATTCGGTGCCATGTCGGAGAGCACACAGTTCACTTTGCGATCTGCCAGCGATTCGCGCAGACGCTGCTGCGCCAGCGGCGCTGTGAAATCCATGCCGCCAAAGATAGTCGCACCGGGAACTGCATGAAAGTGCAACAGGTCGATGCTGTAGACTGCGCCACGAGGTGCACGCTCCATTTTAGCATTGGCATTGGTGCGCTCAACAGCCACTTGAGTCCAACTGCCTGGTGCTGCACCGCAATCCAAGACCAGATCGCCTGGTTTCAATATTTTGTATTTGTCATCCATTTCGAGCAGTTTGAAGGCGCTGCGACATCGATAATTTAGCATGCGAGCCTTCTCCACATACGGATCGGCCAGCTGCCGTGTCAGCCAGTCCTGGGAGCTTTTGCTTCTACCTTTGAGGTTGTTCGGTTGCTGTTTGGCGTAGTGCACAGCATTTTGTACATGCAGAAAGCGTTTAATTAACGATGTACTTAAATTGGCGACCGGTTGCCGCATTGTGCAACACAAACCAAAACAGCTGTTGCGGAGAGCTGGGCACACTTTACATCTTTGGCCATTTTTGAGACTTTTTAATATTTTGGTATTTTCAACAAGTTCAACTAGTTCCGTGATCGACGTACTAAAGTGTAAATAAACAGAAAACAGAATCATTATACCACATTTGTATTCCTTAATTCACTTTGCTGTAATAATTTGGATATTTATGTTGCTAAGAAGCAATAATAAAACAGCACTGCAAATGTTTATTATTAATATTTGTATGTGTGAATTTGACAATGGTTCATTTTATCAGTGTGAACGTTTCTTTGATTTTGCTCCATGAAAAAGTTCAGCTCAACGATTTCATTGATGTTCATATGCTCGCCAACAGTACAACACTACGCAACAATGACTGTGTGAAAGAAATACGCATTAAATGTAATTCAATGGAAAAGTGCCAACGGTGACAAATGAAAGCCCAAAGTTAATACAAAAAAATCAAAACGGTGAAAATATGATAGATTCGAGCAACAGAAAGTAACTTGCAAGTGCAGCAACAAACAAACGCAGTTCAAGTTTTTCGCCTTTGCCTTCGCGCTGTAATTATGCCAACAACAACGAAAACAAAAACAACATCAATGAGAATTTCCAAAATGAAATACATCGTTCGTTGTTGCGCGTTTATTTTGCTATTGAGCGGCGTGATTGCATCAGCAGCAAAGCAAACACAATCCGCAGGTGCAACTGCCGCCGACTCAGCAGAAGTTGTCAGCATTGATGATGAGAAGACGGTATGTGGAAAGCAAGTGTGGCATGGAATGGAATATATACAGAAATACACAGCTGCATTAGCTCCACAATTTTCATGAATAAGTGATGGCAATTAATAAAATTGTTTCTTGTTTTTTGGTTTATATATAGGATTGCACGGACCTCGCCCGCGACGAGGAGGCCCTGATGGTATTCTCCACGCTGGGCGGCGGGCTAACGGCAATCGATCCAATAACAAGCGAAATACGCTGGACAATAGCAGATGGTAATTACTCACACGCACACATACATCCATCAACTTTAGTTGTAGTGTTGTAAGGTATAACCCCATTTTAAACAGCTCCTGTTGTTCATTGCCTCTCGCTCGCTCTCACTGTGAGAATGTGGGAATGTTACTAAGCATATGGCCATTCTTACATTAGCTCACTCTCTCACTCTGACCGGCACAAACAAAACTAAAACGAAAACTGTTGCATCGACAGACATTTCGCCATAATTGCTGAAAAGTGCAGCATAAATAAAGCGAATCGCACTTCGATGAGCTCATCACAATAAACAAAAAAATCGCATATACGTACACATATACGCATATGTATTACGTATTTACGCAATACAGAGAGTGTATTACTAGCGGCGACCGGTGGAGAAATGATTTTGCTTTGCTCTCAGTAGTTCCACTGTAATTTGTGTGTTATTGTTTTCTACTGATAACAGAGCACACACATACCTACATAAATATGTATGTTATTTGTATGTTAGTATGTATTTGTATAGATGCGTAATCTTCACGAGCAACAATCGCAACATAGAAATAAAATTCTTTCAAATAAACTGCCAACGCAACGATATATTTCTGTCTGGCGTTTATTGTTATTTGTTGTTATTATTGTTGTTTTAATTTACTTGAGCGTAATTGATTTTGTGATTTTTGTTTTTATGGCTTGTCGCCAGGCGGTAAACTCTAACCAGAAGTCATTAAAAACAAATTATACCATATGCATATAATCTGTTGGATTGATGCTTGTAAACAATATGACATAAATTTCGACATATATCTGCTTTATATTCAGATAGTTTAAAAATAATACATTTTTATAAGTCATCTACATACAGTGCGAATTATAACTTTTGCTGACTGTCATTATACAGAAACTTAAGTAAATAGTTTTGTATAGTATAATTGGTATAGACAGATAGACAAATATGTAAAACATGCAATCAGATACCTTAAATATTGTATATTATAAACATTTTTAAAAAGAATTACAGGGTATTTTCATGGCCCATTATTAATTAATTGCTCAATATTGTCGTAGGAAAAATACATATCGTTTTATATATATATTTTAATGTTTGCGCTCGCTGAACAGTTGCTATTAATAGTAGGGCTTTGTTTTTATCATTCTTATATTGATTGTGTGCTACAATTTGCATTATCAACTTTATATAGCCAGTCCCAGTTCCAGTGTCGTGCTTACTATCTTGAAAATCCAGACAATTTATTACTACTATTTACTCTGTTTTTATCATCATCCGGTCCAATAAAAGAAGCTACGCCCCCAGAATTCGAGGGCTTGTTGCGAGAATTGTACATATGTATGTAAAATGTATATATATGTACCAAATCTATGTATTATATATGTATATATATGTACCAAATATATGTATTATATATACATATGCATACCATGTACTACAAATTGAAAATTGTGCGCAATTTTTGACAATTTAGTCTCATGTTTTGTGAAATATATATTCCTAATATCAATGGAAAAACACATGTGTAGAACATCTGAGCGCGATTTGCTGAGCAATTCCAAGTATTTAAATTTTTTTAATGCTACTCTAATGGAACTGTATGCATTAAAAACACGCTATATGTATATATATATATATATATATATATATATATATATATATAGAGTTGTAGTAATGTTGCTAGAAATTATAAGCGCTTAAACGTTATTAGTCTTGCATTATTTTGCCAAGCCAAGCACAACAAATCGATGTTAAAACGCATATAATTTGTAATTTGTTATTGATTTATCAGCCGGGATGTGTTTACTAGCGATTACCTCATCACATGGCCGACTAGAGCGCCCACTGCCGCTATTCGTTTAGAATCTAGATGCTAATTAGAGTGGCCGGCGAGGCGAGTTAAATGACCCGGCTTGGGGAAATTACTTTGCCACAAAACACCGCCCGACATATATACCTCTTTCAACCATTGCATCTGCCTCCCACTTTTGCGTTATCTCCTCTCTTTCGCTATCTGTCCCTCTTCCGCACTCTAATTAACATTGGACTGTTGTGGGTTAATTATGTGATAAGGCTTAGCACGAGAAATGTGCGCGCAGCCAAGTGTTGATAAAGTCAACGTGAAATTGTTGTTCCGTTTTGTTCTTATTGTTGCCTACCCGCATTATTCAGAATTCCGTACACAAACACACACACACAGTCAAAAAATAATACATATTAATAGCTTAATATTTGGAGAGTTCGAATATAGTGCCAGCCATTTTGAAGCTGGAAAAAAATGCTTTATCACGAGTAATAAATCATGCTTTGACATTCGCTTACCAGTTGCACTTGTTCTAATTACGAAATTAACTGCTCGACAAGTTTTTAGAGTACTTGATTGCATTTATATATAAATCGTAATTGCTAATGCAAGGGTTTCATATTTTAAATTATATCTGGAATTTTTTTATTATACAATATGTACTCTTGTGGTAAATGACAGCTGATAATGATTGCACACTTGTTAAACCCACATGCACTGGGTACAGCAAATATTTGTTCAGGTGTTGTTTTATTGGTATTGAAATTATATCACATTTCTGCTCTTTCAGATCCACCGATTGTCGCTGAGCCGCAGCAAAATGTGCAGGTACCACATTATCTACCCGATCCGAGGGATGGCAGCATTTATCAGCTCGGTCAAATGGGCAGCCTAAAGAAGCTGCCGTACACCATACCCCAGCTGGTGGCCAATGCGCCCTGTCGCTCCTCCGACGGCATTCTGTACTCGGGCAAGAAGAGCGACACCTGGTACATGGTCGATCCGAAGACGGGTCGACGTGAGAAGGTCATGGGCTTTGGCGATACCCACATGGATGGCAAGGATGGCGAGCAAATTGGCTGGGCCACCTCACGTGCCATCTACTTGGGACGCACCCAATACACGGTCATGATGTATGACAGTCAGTCCAAGGATAAAAATGCTAAGCCCTGGAATATCACCTTTTATGATTATAATGCGCTCAGCGCGCCGCCAGAGTTGGCCAAAGAATATGGTAAGTGGAAATGGCAACTAACAATTGGTATGATGCTCTAATCTCCTTGTTTTGAATAGAATATATTCACTTGACCACAACCAGCAATGGACAGATAGTTACACTCGACCGCAAAGAAGGCAAATTTTTGTGGCAACGCGATTTAAACAGTCCTGTGGTGGCTGCCTTTCTCCTGGGTCCGGACGGGCTGCTCAGTGTGCCCTTCACCACCGTCTCGGATGAGGCCTATCAGGCCATACTGGAGGAATCCAAGATTGGCAATGTGAACACTGTGAAACTATTGTAAGTTCGTTAAGTCTTATCTCTATGCACAGATTAAATCTAATGACTACTCTCCCTGGCACAGTCAATCCCTTTATGTGGGCGAGCATCAGAGTGGTCTCTATGCGCTGCCCTCACTGGTGGATAAGAATACGCCCCGCATTTCCACAACGCCGCCCATCAAGCTGATTGATGGGCCCGTTGCCGAGCTGGACAACAAAGGCAAAGACAATGATCCACGCACCGTTTACATCAATGATGTACTACAAGAGAATCCGGGCATTATGTTGGGCCACTACAATATGCCCACTGATGCCAAGCAGGGAAATTTGCATTTGTCGCCAACGCCGTCAGCTACCAAAGATGTGCACAGTTTGGCCACAATACACAACTATAACGATGGCTACGGACTGCTGGCTAACAATGAAAAGAATGCCGCCGACATTGGCGTGCAAACGGACCCCGATATGGGAGAGATTACCATTGAGCCCCGCTCGAACACCATCAATCGGACCAAGACCATCATTCTGGCCAATAGCAATAAGGTGCAGGCATTTATCAACGAGTGGTTCATGGATCATCCCAGTGGCAAGGTGCATCAAATACTGATTGTTATTGTTATGGGCATGATTGCCCTCTTCTGGTACACGTGCAGCACCATGCGTGAGCTTCAGAAGCAGAGCGAGAACGGCTCAAAGACAATGGCCCAACAGACGGCTACGGGCAGCAAGGGCAGCACTGGTAGCAATGGCAGCAATGGCAGCAACGGAAGCAATGTTAACGCACAGGAATTACTTGATCTCGGCAATGGAAATGTGCGTGTCGGCAAGATTAGCTTCAACTCGAACGAAGTGCTCGGCAAAGGCTGCGAGGGCACCTTCGTCTTCAAGGGTAATTTTGAGGAGCGCTTTGTGGCCGTCAAGCGCCTGCTGCCCGAGTGTTTCACATTTGCCGATCGCGAGGTGGCTCTGCTGCGCGAATCCGATGCACATGAGAATGTTGTTCGTTATTTCTGCACCGAACAGGATCGGCAGTTTCGCTATATAGCTGTGGAACTGTGCGCCGCCACGCTGCAGGATTACACAGAGGGCGATCGTTCTTTGGAGCTGCGCCAGAACATTGAAATGTGGCAAGTGCTCATTCAGTCAGCCGCAGGACTCAGTCATCTGCACTCACTGGATATTGGTGAGTTGTTGAATCTAGGAATATGTATATTTTATCATTTATATATATATATTTTTAGTATTTATATGCCTCGGCAAAAACTAATTTTATTTTCTTTTATGCTGCAGTTCATCGCGATATCAAACCACAGAATGTTCTGCTTTCCCTGCCCGATCCGAAGGGTAAGGTGCGCGTTATGATCTCGGACTTTGGCCTGTGCAAGAAACTTAATTTTGGACGCACCAGTTTCTCGCGTCGTTCGGGTGTCACCGGCACCGATGGCTGGATAGCGCCGGAAATGATGCGTGCCCAAAGAACTGTAAGACTATTGATCTTAAAGAGATTTTCAAATAGTATTTCATTCTTTGTTTGGTTTTGCAGACCACAGCTGTCGATATATTCTCGCTTGGCTGTGTCTACTACTACGTGTTGAGCGGTGGTCATCATGCCTTTGGCGACACGCTTAAGCGCCAGGCGAACATACTTTCGCATGAATACAACCTGTCCAAGCTGCGCGCCGATGATGACATGGAACATAGCAAAATTGTAATTATAAATATGAACATGCTATTGAACATGATTATAACTGCTTATGATCCCATAGATACTCGCGGAACAGCTCATATCGGATATGATACACAGAGATCCGCCGTCTCGTCCACCGGCTCGCTGCATTGGCAATCATCCGCTGTTTTGGGAGGAGCCCAAAATGCTCGGCTTTTTGCAGGATGTCAGCGATCGTGTGGAGAAGCTACAATTTCATGCCGAGCCACTCAAATCGCTGGAGAAGAATGGACGCATCGTTGTCCTGGACGATTGGAATCTGCATTTGGATCCGATGATTACGGATGATTTGAGAAAGTATCGTGGCTATATGGGCGCCAGTGTGCGGGATCTGTTACGTGCACTGCGCAACAAGAAGCATCACTATCACGAGCTTACTCCGGAGGCACAGGAGCTGCTTGGCTGCATACCGCACGAGTTCACCAACTACTGGGTGGATCGTTTTCCGCAGCTCATCTCACATGCGTATCACGCGTTCAGTATTTGCTCAAATGAGCCCATCTTTAAGCCTTACTACAATGCCGACTATCATTATTCACGTCCCTGGTACTTTGATGCCGACGATGCGCTGTTCCCCATACTGATGCGTGATCCCAAGCCGTTGCCCAAGACGGGCAGTCCCAAGCGGAATCCCCCGCCGACACAGTCATTGTCGTCATTGTCGCTGGCGCAGCAGCAGCTGAAGCAGCGCAAGGGAGCCTACAACTTTCGCAAGCCCTTCGCCGACGATGTAACGCCCGGTGTGGGATTGCAACGCAATCTGGAGCTGGATGCGCCGGCTCTAGATGCTGACGCAGGCAAACGCGATGTGTTTGCCAATTTCAAATTTAGACGCTCCAAAGCGACTAATCGCAATTACACAGCTGGTGGTGCCAAGGAGCAGGAGAAGGAGAAATTTGTCAGCTGGACGCTGCCGACGGAATAGTAAAACCCGACAACAACCATAACAACCGAACTTTAGTAGTTGTAAATCTTTTATTATAAGAATTTATTTTTTCATCTTTTAATTGTAGTTAGTATAATTATTATAGTTTTAATTTGTGCAATTTTTTACTGCAACTATTCCAAAACAATTCCCATTCAATATTCATGTTTCTTAGCTAATTCTATCAAAAAAGAGGAAAACAAAAATCGTACTGATCGAAAATTCGTACGACGGAAAAGCTAAACCTATTTTCATATAAAATGTATATGTATAGATAATCGAGGCATGTGAAGAAAATTAGAAAAGTGTGTCTATCGAATGCACGCAATTTAACTGTGATAATTTGATATAATTCTGTTTAATGCCCAAGTGCAAATTTATATAGAACATATTTTTAGTTTTATATATCTATATATTGTATATGTATATTTATGCATTAGTTAAGTGAAAGCCGGAGAAAAAGAGACGAAGATTATCGTCTGGCGCGTATGTCTAAAGCTTAGGAATACTTGATATTCAAATATTAATGCACTTAGTCATTAAGATATCGTAACACTTTTGACCTATGCTTGAGACTATCCCAATCAACAGCCTCAATTGTATTTCATAAATTAAATGAAGGAAAAAAAAACAAAAAATAATAAATATAATTATAAATACAAAATGTTTCTATTTATTTCTCATAAAAACAAATTAACAACTGCACTTTTTGGCTTAAATGCTTATAAGATTGGGAAATAATATAACAAATTTGATTTAACAGATTCATCAATATGCTTGAGTATATCATTTAACAATCATAAATAGAGTTTTCCGAGTACTTTTGGCTAACAAGAGATTTCGTTTCTTTAGAAGAAAATCGATTGCAACTAGAATTTGATTTAAATATTTGTTGTTTGTTTCACTTTGGCGTAGTTTTTAGGTTATGTCCGTTGTCTAATAGGCTGGCTTCTTCAGCGCTACCATTTCGTGATGCAGGCAGTGCTTAAAGGCATCCCAGCCCTCCGACTTGGCTATGGACTGAAAGGCAATAGTTTTGATTATTAATTGAAGCCAACAATAGACAAAGATAGTTTCAAGTTATAGTGCGAAATATTGGGAGATACAATAAGTTTCGGAGACAGAGCGAAAACAATTGGGTTGGTTGCAGCTGATGCGAACAAACCTGTTCTTGGCCAACGGTGCGCATCTCAATGAGACCATCATCTTGCTAGAGAATAACAAAAAGCACGAGTATTTGCCACATGGACTAAATTGCCACTTTGGATTTCAACTTATCGTTATGGGCATGTTAGTCACGTTTTTGGCCAGCAGCAGCGATTGGCTCAACAAAAATATTTGATAAGCTTAACAACAACAAGCCAATAAACAGACGGAGGCAATGACTTTTAAGATGACGAAGGTGCAAGGAAAAATAAACAACAAACTTTAAGATTAATTGAGGTACTCCTGCAGTTTAAACTGATTTTATATAGTGAACAAAGGTAATTTATAAAAGTTAATACAAATTTGTAACAATAATTTTTGCTTGATAATAAAAAATGTTGTTAATTGCAGGAATACCGCTCAAATAAAACAATGCAAATTTTGGAAACTGTAACAAACAAATAAAAAGCCAATTTATTATGTATATAATGTTTTTAATATGATTACGAGCAATAAAGAACTTAATTAATATTAATAAATTCATAAAATGCGAGTTTCTAACCAATTGAGTCGTTAAACAACTGGTCACAGTACAAATTAAAGTATGTGTATATAAAATGGAACACATAATAAAGCTTAAGCACAAACGGAGATTAGGGCTTATAAACAAAACAAGTACACTTAAATGAGGCACATAAAAATTAACACACACTCAAACACACACACACAGTCAAGCGATAACAACAACAAAAGCTGAGATTGTTAATGCCACAGCGCATCGCTGTCAATGTAGAAATCCAAATGGCGACAGACTCTATGGCGCCAGGCTTGGAAGATGGGATAGTCGGGCTCATCGTATGAATCCAGTGCCTCATTGTAATCAAAGAAACGTCCACTTACTCTGAACCCACGATGCAAGCGATCCTTCATAATGGCAATGAACTCCTTGTAGTGCAACAGGCCATCGCCATCCGCATCGAATATGGCAAACACAGTATCAATCATGTGCTGACTGAGGCTATATCCAGTGCAGATCTTTGCAGCTCGAGCGAATTCATCTGTACATTTCGCATATGAAATGTAACATAAGAAATCAAAATAAAATAAAGAAAGATTTTCTTATTGTAAATCAAAACTTCGCTCACCCTTGGATATAGCTCGATCTGCCAAGGTATACATGCGCATTGCAATAGTAAAGTCATCCAGATTGTTGAGAAAGTGACAAAAATCACGAAAGTCATTGAAAGAGATGCCCTTCTCATCCTTGACGCGCTGCAGCAGACGCTCGAGGAAGACATCATACTCATCCGTGGCCAGATAAGTGTAGCGCAACAGAATCTTGGCAAAGTCCAGTTCGGTTATAAAGCTCTGACCCTTCGAGAACTCATTGAACTCCAGTTCGAGCACCTCCGTCTGAAGATTGTCCATGAAGCGATAGAAGTTATCAAAGTTGATGACGCCAGTGCCTCGTTTGCCAAACAGATGAAGTTGCAGAGTGGTGGCCACCACATGACGACGCTGCAATCCTTCCTCATCATTCACATAATCACGCTGCAATATTGGAAACAAATTTAAGTTACATAAATATATGTTTTGTGTTTTATGCATCAAAATTAGTCGCATCACAAATGACAGGCGCATGCTCGACCTTACCTCGAGAGGAGTTTCAGGTTCGGGATCTTCTAGATTTTCTGGCAGTTTATCGCCGTGTTTCTCTTTCCAAGCGCCGCTAAAAATGCGCTCCATCTGGTTTTTAATAGCGTTTTGTTTTTTCGTATTATATACAGAACACAAAGTTTGGATATTGTAGGGTATGCGGGAAGGATCGTTAGATTGGGAGAGAAGAAGAGTTAGGTAAGGTTTAGTAAAGTTTTCAGTGGTTTTTGGGTGTCGATTATAGGGGTATTGTCAAAAAAGAAGAAAAACAAATAACAAAACGTAACGTAATTGCATAACGTAACAGAATTTAAAAAGCATACAAAACTGTACAAAATCAAAAACTAATCTAAAATCAATATACCCTACCAAAATGGTATCAGATTATGCAAAATAAGCGCTAGAAAATGTACAGAGCAAGGCTGCTAAAGATATTCAACAATAGTTAACGTAACGTAAACGTAAACTAAACGTAACGAGGCCAAGCTTTTACGTATGCGACACTTGCATATTTTTCAACGGCGAGCGCAGTTATTTTTGTTCAAAGCAAAGCCAATATTTTGAACTTGTTGCAATTTCTCGTAGACTTACAAAACCCCTGTTTCCGGCAGCTGGAAGATTTTTTATCTGCGTCTGCTCTTCATAGGGCACTAAACGCAGCAGCTACATAATATTATTAAATAAATTATATTATAAAAAAAGGATAAAAATATAAAAAAAACTAAATTATAGATCAAATGCAACTATGTTTGGCTAAGTCTTACATCCGGGCGCTAACGCTGGCTATTTATGTTTGAATAGAATTTGTAATTATTTTAAAAAAATATAAAAACAAGCGAATAAAAAATAATGCTTACAATTTCCTTTGTTTTTGGATCCACATCTTGTATGGACTTAAAAGCGCCCGCCAAAATGGAAATAATCTATTAAATCGAAGAAATTCAAAATGAAAAAAAAAATAATGTGAATAAATACAAATTATAAAGGGTACATCAACACAGACATCTTCTCGATAATAATAATTATATATATAATAAAAAATTATAAGGGGAACATCAACACAGACACCTTCTCGATTTATAGCTAGTTCTACTTACGACTAGAAACTCGGACTTATCCACACGCTGATTGCCATCCGTGTCGAACATGTTGAAGGCAATGTGAAAGCCCGATTTGGGTTCTGTAATAATATATATAATAATAAAAGAAAGTTAAATACATAATTATGTGATTGTGTTGAACATTCTTAGCTCCCATTCATATCATATCAATACGGTTTCTTTGGTTCGCTACTTACTCGTCAGAATGGAGAGCAAAAACAAATACTCCGTGTATGAAACAATGCCTGTTTGAAATGTTTGAAATAAACAGCAAATTTATAAATATTGAATGCAAATAGTTATTCACTTTGTGTATACCCTTATCTCTGAGATTGCGAAAGAGGCGCGAGGAGCCCTTTTTGACAGCTGGCGTGTTATCCTTGTATTTATCAACCTCATCGGTGCTGAGAACACGACGCTTCAAGCGCGCTGCAAGAAATCAAAATGATTATAATAAGCGAATAAGGAATAATGAATTTGGAGATTAGTACTCACGTCTGGGCTCCTGCTCCACCACGGACTCAAGGAAATCCTGTGGCGTCATATAGAGCTGATCCTCGAACTCCACGGAGGCGAATTTAATGAAGCGTCGCTCGCGTGCAGTTAGTTTAATATTCTCCAAATCGATCTCATCGCGATGCTGAAGCGATAGAAAACAAAACATGAATCGTTGGCGTAATTTGATATGCATATACAAATATATATAATTGGCATAAATCATGGAGAGATTGGATCGCTGTAATTTCCGCCGCTTGCGCACAAAGGCAAAACCCAGGCAAGACAACAACCGATCGATATCGTATATCTGACTGAGCGTCTGGTGACGTTTTGATTAATGTTTAAACGCGACTTGAACTGTACGCAAAAATATTATATACAGAGATATATACATATATATATGTATGTGTATATACAAATATTCATTCGAATATGCCGTCTGGCTGTAAACTGTGATATTGATGAGCGAACCGCGTCGCTGGAGAGGATTCCCACGTTAAGCATGGCTAATCAGACGGGGCCAATAAAGTGCCAAATTGATATGGTCAAAAGACTTCATATTTTGCTGGCGGGCGGCACACAAATATAATAAATTGGCTTAAGCTACATAAATCTGACATTTAATGCCACACACAAAAATTGCAGGCACTGTCCGCCCCCAAAAGCGAATGACTCAATTTTCAGTCTGGCGCAATGCGACAAAAAAAATATATGAAATGAAAAACCAAGTAAAAATTTTGAAGTTAGACGCTAGCGACTGAGTTATACTCTGTTTCCAGCGAATTGTCAACTGAAAATAAGCAATTGTATTAACTATTGACATTAACTGGATTAACTGGTCTGAAACAGTAACATCAGTATATATATTTATGCTGATAGTGCAGATAGGGTTTGATAGATAGATATTTGGAGTCATGCGAAGTTAGCTAGAGATTAAATTTGTTTAAATGGAAATTTTTCAGTCACAAATGCCGATTTGAAGCAACATTTTGGCCATCATCATCATGGCCAGAAGAAGATGTGGTATCTACAGAAGCAGTGCAGAAATTATGTGGATTAATGGGAGGGCTATAGACTCAGAAGAGGGAAAAGCGTAATTATCGATATGCGACATGTGTGATATACTTGTATACAAGCAAAATACGGATTGTACAAATGTATTTAAACGATATTAAAGGTAATTAATATTAAGGTAAGTCGACATGTGTAAAGCTTCAAGAAGTGTTCGATTTACCAATTAGTAGTGGGTTGGGTACGATATGCAGGTTCGACATATCCCAAAAGAAATATGCCCATTTTAAAGCACTTGAAGCAGAGCATGTTAATAAGACAAAGGCCAGTGCGCAATTTGAATGTTAGACATGTGCAACAACAGTCGCAGTGGCAGCAGCAGCAGCAGCGGCAGCGGCAACTTCACGCCCACGCAACGCAATTGTATCGTGTGTTAATTCTTCATAACTGGGCTGACATCATCCAGAACAGGCAGGAGCACAATATGTGGCAAGAGCAGCAGCAGCAGCAGACAGCAGAGAGAACAGGCGCTGCTGCAGGCGCTGTATTTATAGGCAACAATTAAAACTCATTCATCATCATCAGACGCAGTCGTCGTCGTTGTCATAACTTGGCCCAGGGAGTTGGCACATGTCAGGGACAACGCTGTGTCCCAAAACAAACCACGCCTGCGTCTGGCATTGGGGCATTCGCTGGGTGTATCCACAATCAAATCACAATATTCAACTCCACACTAGCCAGATCGATTGATAGATAAATTCTTGGCCGTAACTGGCACTCTCGTGTCAGCAGCATTAAAACTACACACGTTGTCAGGTGCGTGGGCGGAGTTCGCAGCTACTACCAATTACACATGTATGTTGGCCACTTCATCATCTAACCAAATGCACTTTTCATTGTTGCAGTTGCTGCTGCTGCTGTTTCGCTTTTCAAGGTGTGTGGCAGCCAGCAAATACAGCTGAAATTCATAAAGAATTTCTGTTTGGCATTTATGTTGAAATTAATGCAAAGCCAATCAAAGCGTATTTAGATTGCCTGATATGGGCATGTAAATAAGGGTATTTAGTAAGAGTACTTTCTAGTCGAAGGATTAGCGACTGACTGAGTACTAAAACCAATTAAATATTCCTTTCATTTTGATAGCATTTGATCTGTCTCTAGCCAAGCGCATACACACTTAAATGCAGTTATAACTTAGCAGCCACATCTCGATTAACCAATTCTTGTGTCTATTATGTACATTTTTCAATAGTTGCAGGGTATTAAAATTAGAGCAAGTTAACTTTAAAAAAGTGTAAGCGGATAGCAAGCAGTGCAAAACTAAGCAGTGCAACAGAAAAGCAGCAAAATTCTTGCCTAATTTGTTGTTTAAAATAGATTGCTGTATTTGTCCAAATAAAATTGATTTAAAGTTACTTAATTTATTTAAAGTACTTTTTAAAAGTGAATTAGTTTGCTGCTGACAATGCGGACGGTGAGCGCAATATTTTAAATTTTACTTTGATTACAAATTAAGGCCGGCAAAGGGAGCTTCTAATTGGAAAATTCCATTGGTTGCACACATAGTTTCTCAATATTCCAGAATTATATTTGCTTAGCCCAACTTAAGTTATGACTCAACCCAACTTTGGATATAACTGGCCTTATTCGCAGTTGCGCTTAAGAATTGGCTTTATTTTCTGTAATGTTTTGCCAAGAAATACAAATCAGCAATAAAAATCAACATCAAGAAAACTTTGCACGGGCTCTGATAACTGTGTAATTCCCCAAAGCACTTAATGTAAATATTTATAAGTCACACCCTAGAAAAAACACCAGCAACAACATTAAAAATGCTTATCAGACGGCCGACACGCACAGCACTTCAACAATTGTCAAAAGCTGACAATGTCAACAGGTTTGAAGACTACTTGTTGTTGTTTTTATTGTGGTTGTTCAATGAACTTGAGCAAGCAACAACATAGTACAAACGGCGGCCCCGAAATCCGTTAACGACCATGATCCACTTCTACAACTAGAAGCAATTCCAAAATGAGTAATTTGACCAGTTCTTCTGACCCATCTAAGCAAATACAAATAGTAAAAAGCACGGCGAATACGGCGACCAAAACAAAATGAAAACAACAAGCGCACGAGCAGCTGTTATGCGTTACGTTAAGGCAAACGCAACAGCTGGCAGCGTAGCATAACGTAAGCTGCCCCAAGCTAAAAATAACTGCGCGAGTCAATTACGGTCATTTATTGACTTTTCCATCTCACACACAAACACACACACACAGATGCACTGTTATCTGAAGTTAACTGCTCTTTACCAGACTCTTTTTGCTTCGCATTGCATTCGCTGTGTTGCCGGAACTTCGCAATCTAATAAATGCAGCCAGTGCCGCAAAGGAAACAACACTGCCGCCCACCAGCGCCAGCAGGCGACGAGTGTTCCTTGGTGGCAATTTGTTGGCGAAGCCGTTGCTGGCATTTCGGCACAACGATTTATACACATTTGTAGCACTGGGTCGTTGTGTGAGAAGTGCGCTCGTTTTAACCGTTAACCGCGTTACAACATTTGCCATGATGAAGGTCTGTGCGCGATGCTGTGAAGAAAAACTGCACGAAGTGACAAATAGAAAAACGTAAGGGCACACACTTGTCACGTAAGATGCGCATAGCGTTGCCACCCAGGCAAAGTAGTGCACAGTGTTGTATGCGTCGTGTGGATAAATGGCGCGTGTTTGAAATTTATGCGAAATATACATTATAAATGAAATCATTTTTTTTTTACATTAATTACGTATTTTTATTATTGCTGTAGAATTTAGATGTGATTCCAATTATCTATAAGCTAAATGACTAATTGCTTTTATAAACCAAAACGTTTAAAAACGTGTCTAAAATAAAGAAAGAATTTCAATGAAAAATATATTTCGCAGATGCGTACAGTCATTATTTCATTTGAAAAACCCCAAGTTATTTGGAATTCTTGGCTACCCTCGTGAGTGAATGCATTTGAAGATGTTTGCTGGCGTCAGAGCAAGCCAAAAACAAAATTATTCAATTTGCTTAGTGGACTACGTGCATAAAATCACACAAATTTCACATTTACGCAATTCAAAAAGCAAATTGGAAATCCTGTCTGCGTGTATCACTGCGGTTTTTCACCCAGTCATATTCGGTAAACATTTGACGCATTTTTGCCAATTTTGAATTGATATTTGGCATGACTCACAACTAGCAATGGTAAAAATCCGGCTGGTAACAGCGAAAGAGAGAAAGAGGGGAGATATCAATAAAAATGTCGAGATATCTTTTGGGAAAACAAATGTATCTCAAATGCAATCCGATTCAAATTAAAGCCGGTTCAGGTCATTAAATTCAATAGAAAAGTTCTGGCAAAAAAAGAAGAAGAAGAAAAAACCAGAATACCAGAAAAAATATCGATTTCAAGAGAATTGTTCACTTGTCTACGCGGGGAGGCGTGAGGGGTAACTTAAGATGCGCCCTTTTGGCCAGGTGGATGCCACCAAGAGATCAGTTGACACTTTAAGCCACATGCAACACAAGCAACACAAACAACACAAATGATCTAAAACTGGTATCAAGAGCTCTATGAAATGCTGCGCATTGTTTTCAAATCACAAAATTCCATTTGCTGCGGTTTCGTTTTGCTCCGTCCAGTTATGAGCTCGTAAATTATGAAATTCGGTTTTATTTTCATCTCTCTACTCTGCGTGTGTGTCTCGAATTTAAGTTAAGCTTTGTGTTTCCTTTCGGCTCGCCTGCATTTCCTGCGAAAGTTGTAAAACTTAGCGGAGTAAGCGCCAGTCTTCCACGGCGTCTGTGTCTGTAACTTGGCTAAATTGAATTCAAGCGCATAAATATCCATTGGCACATAAAAAACTTCTGTTGACGCCTTCGCCTTCGCCACAGTCGTTGCTTCAGATATATATGCATATCCTGCGGCTATATACAGTTAATACCATATGTTCAATAAAACCGTATAAGCGTTCAATTTTTGGTAGTAATAAAGTTGTTTCAATTAGCTTTTGACTTGCTGCCGATCCGTTTTTGCCCTCGCCGAGGTTATTATAATTCTGTCGTCAGTTTTGTGACGCAACACCACAAAAGGGTATATATGTTCCTAATCAGCATCGCTTGCTGAGTCGATATAGTCATGATCAAGAATATATATAGTCATTATGGGGATGGGGACGTCTTCTACAGGTTTGAACCTATCTTAATGACACTTGGCCTTTGACAGGCAGACTGCAGCAGACTGGATCGGATGACTGTATTATATAGCTGCAATAGGAACGATCGGATGAGAAAAGAGAATTAAAGAGAAAATCATTGAGATGAGACTACTATATCAAATAGTTCACATATAACTTTTCAATTTAACAAGTAATCCTAACCAATCATCAGTGATTTGTATAAGAATAATCCATTGCACAAAAAACTATCAACATCGGAGGACTACTATATCATATGGCTTTCAAGGCAACAACTGTAAAATGTAGTATAATTTACATGTCGACAATTCAACATTGGTCAACAAGGGCATGCAATATGTGGTGTGCCTAATTTAGTCGTTCCTTCTCGCTTTTATTACAATGCTTTTTGGTGCATGAAATGAAGAAACAACCAAAACATGAACATATTGTTTTGACTTGAACAGAAACTTAGCGCCAGCCTTGAGGGCAAACATACATGTATTTTTCCTCATTCCTCAGCATACCCTTATTAATTGGTTAAACTGGGGATCATGAAGTTGAGCGGGGGTATGCAACAGACAGTGGAAGCATTTACGCACAGTTCAACCGAAGACGTGCTAAGTCTATAAAGTATTTTTTAAGATTTGGCCTTCAAATTTGGCATTTTAATTATATATCTATAAAAATCTAAGAAATGCTGAAAGAGTTGGCAAAATTCGAATATTTCACTTTATAAAATATTTGCCAAGTAAACAAATAAAAATGACAAAAAATGATTGATAAATGACTTATAAAAACCAGAAAATGTTGACATTTGAAAGGCACTAAATCTTGAGACTATTTGTGATCTATTCTCAAGAGAGTAGAAATGGACAGAAAATAATATAGCAAATTTCCATAAACTTTAAAATTAGAACTAATATTTTTGGCGCTTTTTAATATCAATTTTTCAAATACATATATTAGTTTATATACAATTTTCCAATATGTTTGTAACATTTTTAGCACTCAACTGCATTAATCAACTCAGTTATTAGTTTAGTGAAATCTTAAGCTGGTTACAGGGTATCTGTCAGCCTGTCACGGCATACTAGAGCACTTATTTCATGCTTTGTTAACCCTGACTGTTCGAAAGTTAATTAGTTTGGCGTTTAAGAGGTACATGGTTAAAATTTCACTCCCCTCAACCTTAACCCCATCGATTAGGTAATATTGGGTCTGAAAATGCAAGCTATTAACGCATCATCTAACGGTAAACTGATGAGATTGATATACGAGCTGGATGCCCAAGATAATTCTGACATTTATGCGCCTGCCTCATAATATTTTTCTTCATTTTTTTTTTCTTTTAACAGATTATTGAGATATGTCAACGTTTGGGGGCATTCTCACGAACTCGCCGCGATGCTGATCAGATTTTATTCCGATGGTTTCTGATAACACTCGAATGGTAAGAAATCTGAAGGAGAAAAGTTCAATGTCAATGCTCAATCAGTTAAGAAGCATTTTGTGTCAAGTGATTTGGACAGCAGTTGATGCATCTTTTATATTCTGTTATTTGTTTTTTTTTTTGTTTTGGTTGATTTTTGATTTAATAAATATGTGGGAAATTCCGGAGCAAGCCACCTGTTGGGCGAGTTCAGTTGAACTCATTGAGTTGTAATTAAAATTGTGGACCACACGCGTTACCTTTAAGTCAAGGCGTTGCCTCGTAAATCTTAACGGCATAAATATATGCGGGGATGCATCATGGAACATGCATCATCAAAGAAAGAAAAACAAACAACCAACAAAAAAAAGAGGAAAAAGACAGAAAATGAAAAGGGTGTCAAGCACATTATATATCGCATTACCTAAGGACGAGGTGTTGTTTGTGTAGCCGGTTTTGTTGCATGTTGGCCCTGTTCAACAGCAAGTTGCCGGGCTAGGCGGTATCTAAAATGTTTGTTGCAACATTGATTTATGCGACTGCTGCTGCTGTTGCTGTTGCTGCTGCTGCTGCTGGACTGGGCTGGGCTGGTTCAACAATGCTTGTTGGCCGCTCCAATTACATCAGTCAAAACTACAGTTAAAAGCGACCAAACATCTGCAACGCGTCGCTCGCCTGTCACATTAGGCCACAGTAATCAGACGCAAAGAGCCAAGTTTATCGCACAACAAGATCTCCAAAGGATTACGGTCTAGACTCAAGACTCAAGTCCCGACTCCAGATTCCCAGACACAACACTCTTCGGGCTGCTCGTCTTAACGGTTCAGTCTTGGCCGGTTTCACAGCCAACTCTCTTTACTACCGCTGGCGCTAGACACACGCAACACTCGAGCATAATATGCCACTATTCTCAATGCTGAATGCCTCTCTTTTGTTGCATTCGTCTGTGGCATTTGATTAAGTTTTGATATGCACGTAACCGGAGACCAATTGCCCCATTGGCCACCAGAGAGAGAGAGCTGCTTTGGCTTGTTGTTGTTTTCTACTAATTTTATTAATTGTTATTGCCAGCAAGTTCCATAAATTGTTGTCTATCGGGCGATAGGCCGTTCCACTGATTTAGTTAATAGCCGCGATATTGATATCGATTTCGTTGCGAGTCACAATAAAAATTGCTCACATTAAAGCTTCAACAAAAACACTTCAGAAGTTTCTCAGAGATGCTTTTTCCCTCTCTCTCCCTCTCTCTCTCTCTAGCACCCTGCTTCATGCATCATTAGACAGGTGCTGCATGGGAATCGACCATAAGACAAGGAGCTGCCGCAGATAAGCTGATAGCCTAAGAACGCTTTGGTTTAGAAATGTTCCAAAATCTGTGGAATGTAAATGAAATTTCGAAACGACTTATTAATCAGTTGAAATATTTAAAAACGGTTTTCACTTAAGCATTTCTAAAATTTCAAATATATTTAAAAATAAATTGCTGTAAAAATCTAAGAATTATTGAAATAGTTGTTAAATTCAAAATATTTCAGTTTTTCAAATGTGTGCCAAGTAAAACGAATAATAAGAATACAAAAACATAAATGATAAATGACTTTTGAAAAATGAATATTTGAAAAAGCACTAAAACCATAAGCTTATGAGCTATTCTCAAAAGTGTAGAAATATTTCTAGATATTGAAATTTCTGTAAGCGTAAGTTCTTAAGGCTTACAGAGACTTCAATACTTTCTTCACTTTTGAGAATCTTTTTGAATTGAAATCATAATTTCTGGACTAAAAAGCGTTTTGAAATCAAATATATGAGTCGAAAAGCTTAAGCTTTATAAATGAATGTTAAAAGTCTTCATTTATTAGTTGGGGTTGCATTTCAAGGCTCAAGGTTCCCAAATACATTGTATGTGTTCGAAAGTGTCTTTCATTTGGATAACACCACAAACTGCTCAACACTGGCGATCCCATTAAAATCAAGCGCCTAATTTATTAAATTGCCATCGATGGCTGCCAAATTAAAATGTCAGCGTCGTTGACAGAAGCCAAAAAAAAAAAAAACCAATCAGCAAGAAGCTAACAAAAAAAGTGTCATAAAGTTGTTTGACAGATTTCTTTGATTCATTAGCCCCATAAATTAGAGGGCACATTTTGGGCGTGCCACAGCCGCAGTTGCAGTCGGAGTGGCACAGACGCAAAGAAATCAATGCCAATGTGGAATGCATAAATATTTTGGCAAATTAAATGAGATTCATTTAACTGTCGTCGTCGTCGTCGTCGTCGTTGTCATCCTCGAAACACCCGCGCCATGGAATGCAGCGAATGGTTTCAGTTTTGCATTCAGCTCTTGCCATGTTGCATGTGTCGAACGCATAATTTTGTTTCGGATCAGTTGATGATGACATTCATATTGGCCGAGTTGAAGCTGGCGACAGGCGCCAGTTGAGCCCCAGCAGTTTGCCAAATCGCCATCATCGACATCATCAAATGAATCACTCTGCAACTGCTTAATGAAATGGGTCAATATCAAGTATCTTGTTTACTAGCTGGTACCTGTTGCACTCATAGAAATATGGTTTTAATGTCGGCATAAATATGCACACAGTAGGCACTAAGTTTTGGCCAAGGCTAAGATCAACTTTGTATTGGCAACTGGCCGAGCCACTTTCGAGCGGTGATTCCATCGATCAATTTGGCTGCAACTTCAACTTGGCCATCTTGTTGCCGGCCAAACTAACTATTTTATGTGCAGTTTATGGACGTCCAAACGCCCATGGGCGTGAAAAGACCACTAAATTAGAATTAGTCTATCGATGCGATTGCAACACAAATAAGATAGAAATACTCTCTTGAACCAGCCGAAGATTAAATATCCTTTCTGCTCATGTTAAACTGTAGTTAGTTGGATATAGCGATTATAGATATTTAAGTTGACTTAGAATATATATAATCTGTATAAAAAGCACAAGTTGACTGCTTAGTTTTAGATTTATTGCGTTAGCTTTACGGCATTACAAATAGAAAAATATAGTAGAAAAATGTTTATTCAATGATTCTTAAAGTATGTCAAGTAGTACCAGAGAATGGGCCGACATATACTCATCATTATTAACCAGAATATCGATGAGCAAAGAGTTCAATTGTTCGGATATATCACTAATACTCAATACCTCCATTGCAGCCGATGTGTTTATATAGCTCGGCGTGCCACTCATATCAATGAGTGCTAATTCCAGTTTCTTGGAGATCTATAGGAGAGAAAAATGATTATGATCGATAAGTTATCGATTAACTACGAAGTTATTCTTTTTGTTTAAATTTAGATTAGACTAGAGAGATACATTGCATACCATCTTAAAATATTTGAACACTTTCTGCAGCACATTCGGGAGCTTCGTTCGATAGCTTACAGCCGTTTGTGTGGCAGCATCAGCGACACCAGATGGTATTGAGTTTGTTGAATAGAACTTGCCACGGAAACTGTTCCAGTGCAGCGCGACGACCTGGCCTAGGTTGTGCAACAGCGAACGCTGTTCCAAGCGTAGCCGGTGCAGGCTGCGCAGTCGACTGGTGGTCGAGGTGTCTTTGAGTCGCATCCACATGTGCAACAGTGGAACAATGCAATTGCTGCCCCTCGCTTGGACAGCCGGCTCGGCTACGACGGTCACTTCTGAGCAGCTATGCTCCAACTCCTGCCCGGCAGGTTCGCGCTCGCCAAGCCAGCGATGGCGACAACTCCAAAAATGTTCAGCACTTCTGCTACAGCTTCAATTATGCATAGATATAGATACATATATATGTATATAGTACTTACCGCCAATTGTGGAGTTGTCGCAATTGCTGGCCAAGTATCTCATGCGTCAGCAACATTTGCCCAATTTTTTATGCCTGCCTCCTGTGACTACTAATTTTGCTGTGATTTCTATGGAGTCTAACGAATCGATAGACTTTTGTGCAAAGCTTTAAACAAAAACGCATTTTTATGTATTTATTTGGATTCGCGATATATTGTGGCAGTGAAGAGGTGCCTCGCTTCATCACACATATGATGGATACGATTTGGAATGCGATTAGACATAACATACTCCGCATGCTGAGTAAATATAAATAAATATTTTGATTTATGCATATCTAAACTTTCAGGAAACGAGTACGGACCGCTTTGATCTAGTTGCTATATCAATTATTTATACACTGCAAGCTAAATCAAAATATTTACGAATCAATTATTATTACAGTGATTAGCAAATGCCATTGAAATTTGCATACGCTTCAATGTTTATTCCGCAGTTGCCGTTGACGCATTTTCCTTGAGCTAGCCAGAACTATTTTTTGCTTAAGCATTCTGGAAATTATTATTTATTTATATTTACGATAAGTTTCCTTAAAAAATCCTAGATACAACTGATTTTGAACAGATGGGCCATGGGAACTATGTGGAAAATTCACTCCAACCAGTTCTTACTTATATGAATAATATTTGGTTTGAATGAATCTCTTTTACGGTATTAAGAGGTAAACTTTACACAAGTATGATCCCAGCTATAGAACTATATAGTTATTATATTATTATTATAGAGACACAAAGACAGACACCTTAATGATGATTTATTCTCCATCAGTCTTTTGTTTTTCAGCATTTTTATGGTAATTAATCTGAGTAATTCATAGTCTGAGTCGTACACCGATCAAAATCAATGGGTTAAAGATTATTCCTACCCGATGCAGAGCTATTTTTCTTTGCAAGTTATACGTATTTATCAGTCTGATAGTTGGCTAAGAACAAAAGACAGCTTTAGATTGTTCATTAACAAGTTGTAATTGATTCGATCCGATTTGAAATGCCTGTCTGCTGCTTAAATATCTGCTGACTTTGTCGCCAATCACTGTTAGACGGCAACTACAATTTAATTAACATACATTTTCTAGCTGCGATACATACATATATTCACGTACTGTGCTGATCAACAAATTAATGCCAGCTAATGCATAATGGCGAAATGTTTTCGTCCAAAGCAGTTGATTGCCAGAATGTGCATTTGATTGAAATTGCGAATGGCGACAAAGTTATCAATTGATATCGAAATTTGTCAATAAAAAAATAAAAGAGTAAATAGCTCAGAATGATGTCGACGGGCTTGCCCGACTTACAGATACCCTGCCTACAGTTCTGTTATGCTTTTCAAATACGTTTTTTTATAATAAATATCTGCGTTTATAAGTGAACTTTTTTTTTAATTTTTAATAATGCGCTTTCTGCATTTCACTATAAATAATATATCATCCAGTTTATATATATAGGTATAGAGGACAACAATTTAGACACAACTTCATGCTACCCTTTTCACTGACTTGCATAGGGTAGCAAATTGTAGCTACTTTGTGGCAGACACATGACAACCGACTATCATATAACGACACTGTACATGACAATATATTTTGTAATTTAATCTGGAACAATCCGAAAGATGCGGATTACAATCTGTGTAACTGGCCAGCTTCACAACTCGACAACGGGTAACAAATCGACAGCTTACATCTGCGAAAAGTAACCTTGAAAACGCAGAGAGCGCGCGCGTTTTAAATCGCGCACGAACCGCGTGCGTTCGAGAACAAGGTGTAAAATGGGCAGTCTTCTTTGTCAGGATCAGCCGGCGAAGCGTTTAATAATGTGACAGCGAAGAGAAGGGGAGCTGGAACAAGATCGAGGCGTATCGTAGCAGCTGTCCAACAGCAGCAGCTCATTTAGCTTAAGGCTCTGGGCGAACACCTCAGCATGAGGAAGCCGAAGCAGATGAGGAAGAGGCTGAATGTCTTGCCACTTGCTCTGGCTACGCTTTAATTAATCTAACATCTAGACAAAGGGTCTGCAGTTACACGGAAAAAGGGTCAAAGGTCGGCGGCAACTGTTGAGGCGAGCACATTAAACCGAAAAAACACTCAGCGGCGCACCGAGTCTTAATTAAGTCATTAGCTCTAAAATGTCCTGCTGCTCTGCGCCTTAATTAATCATTTTAATTGTGTGAGTGCCAGCAAAGTCAAGGACAATAGACGTGCCACAGTAAAATGTGGCAGAGGGGCGAGCGTATTTTGTCTATGGTTATTTATAGGTCAGCCCTTAACACTTGGCATGTGCTGGAACCGCGCTGAATTGCTGGGCACAAATGTTCAAAATGTGGCTGCACTTAGAACACCACAGAATGGAATTTGTGTGTTTTTGGAGAAACTATGTGATCAGGGCTTCAGACATGTTTCCCTAGGGCAAAATATTAGAACAGTTCACTTAGACCCATAAAGTAGAGGTTAATTTTGGCCTCTATTTTTTTCAATTAAACGTTATCATCCATACCAAATATGGTACAAATGTTTACTATTATACAAGCTCATCCTGACTCATGACTGATTATAATCTGAAGGTTTATAGCACTCTAGTTATCATCGGGCTTTCTCCAGTTTTCGGTGTATATTTTTAGCATTGTATTTGCAAATCGATGGAATACTGATAAATCAAAGTTTGACAACGAACGATTTTATTTTCAAATTCCCTTTTCACAAATGGTGGTGCTTATCTCCACATAGGTATTATCAGTAACTATGACGTAGTCGTCTTTCCCCAAAGGAATCTGCTTGCCATTTTTGGTCACAATATCAGTCAAGTTCTTTTTTTTTGATTTTTATAAGCTGCGCGCACTCAAAAAGATAAGATACCGTTGCTATGTAATGCTCTGGTAATTAGGTATTTTTCAGAAATATCTAGTTTGCAGTAAACTGACAGCTGACGGCTTGGAATTTCGTACACACAGCAGCTGGTCCATAAATTAGTAAA
Source organism: Drosophila atroscutellata (assembly GCA_035041605.1). Taxonomy (NCBI): domain Eukaryota; kingdom Metazoa; phylum Arthropoda; class Insecta; order Diptera; family Drosophilidae; genus Drosophila; species Drosophila atroscutellata. The sequence continues at coordinate 16,961,539 of JAWNLA010000091.1, read as the reverse complement.
TTGGCAAACTTTTTATAATAATAATTGGGCCAAATTGTGATGGCCAAAAATAATTTTTATGGTTTAACGTTTAGAGTCAAGTGTAGAGCATATGGGATCGTTAAATTATTATATGGCCCAACATTAGACTCTCTTGACTGGAAAGAGCAACGCCCTCATTTGCCTATCTGAGTTCTGATTATGCAGCTCTGTTTTAGCCAGCTTAACTAATCTGTTAATAACGGCCAACATTTTTCCCCTATTGCAAGGTATCCCCGAAGTGTTCTGTGCGTCAGCAAGATAACTACATATTGGGCAAATGTTAATTGGAATTTGTGGACTTGTGAAATAGCGCAAAAGTTGTCTACGCGCCAAAATGCACAAACGCCACAAACGCTGTCATCGCGGCAAAAAAAAAAACGCTATTAAAACGCGAACGAAACGCTCGTTACCCTATCGTTAAAAACGCATAAAATTTAATTTGTTCGGATAGATTGTAACACACTTCACTAATTTTTTATTGTATTTCTAATTATATATTTAATTTTTTATTAAAAAAGAAATTAAAAATATATATATTACACATATATATATTATGTGATGCTTTTAAAAACAAATAAAAAATATTTAAAAATTAAAAAAAAACAAGAAATGATTTTTATGGTAAAATAATTGAGAAAATTAGGGTTGTAAGTAACGCTTGTTAATACCCAAGGGACGTTATTAAGCACTTTCGTGCAATCAATATTTTATTTCATGATTATTAAAAATATATGGATTTTGCCCTAGAAACTCTTATTACTCAGCTCTAATAATAAAGTTCAAAAAGTACAAAATTCGAGGAATAATTTGGTGCTGACGGAAGTCGAGCCTATGTCAATATTCAAATATAAGCTAAATAGGCTTTTGCAGAACTAATGAAGAAGTTATCTGATTCTTGAGATTTGGCTCGAAGCTAACGCCTGGATACACTCTGCACACAGCATCACAGGCAAACATCGAGCCAATGCATCAGCCGAACGGGAGCACGAAGCGCGCACGAAGCAGCGGCTGAACAGGGCCGAACGGTAACGCGTACGTTTGAATGAAATCTTATTTTAGTCACTCGCTGGCAAACGGTTTGACAACACATGCTAAGCGGATGGTCCGCTGACTGCGCCGTCGGCATTTTCAGTTTTTCGAAATCGAACTGTTTTTCATTGGTTGTTGAATTAGGACGTTGTCGTCGCGTCGCGTCGATCGTGATTTCTGAAATCGTTGTTCCGGCTTATTTCATCTAGTTTTCACCCACGAAAACTTGTGGAAAAAATAAAACGGAAAAAGCAAAAAAAAAAAAAAAAAATATTAATAATAATAAAATAGAAAAAAATATTATCCACAGAGCATCTTAAGAGTGGGCCGCGCCGGTCAATGCTCGAGATTAGTTTCGAAATCGGCACCGCTGACGGAGTTTTACACATTTGCCAAACAAATTTGTATAAAAGTTGTTACAAATTGAATTGGAAAGAATCGTGAAAAAAGCATATCAAATAAATGATAATCAAATAAATAATAATAAATAATAAAAAGTGTTGTGTTACTGTGCAAACATCAAATATTGAATTCTAGCTGCAAGAAATTTGCTCAAATTTTTGAAAATGTGCTAAAGTGCAGCCAACACAAAGTTAACAAAACAACCTAAAGCGTCTTCAGGAAAATACAAATTCAAAAAATTTCGAAAAAGGTGCGTAAGTTAAAAAAACTGCACAACAAATTTTCGTTACATAAGTTTTATGTTAGTTTTTTTTTTCATATTTTTAACAATATTTTTTTGTGTTTCTGTTTGCCTAAATTATTATTACTTAATGAGTTCTCCTTGTGCTCGCACTTTTGTTGTTTTTCACTGAAATATTTCGACATCGCTGCTGGTAGATTTGAAATACTAATTAGTGGTTAAATGTCTGGATTAAGATCAGTGGCGCAATGCATTTTAAATGTTGTTGTGCATAAATTATTTTTGGCATTTAAACAAATTGAAATACTTTGAACTTGGCAGCCAGCCGAAAGCGAAAACAACAATTATTTTTAAGGGTTTATTTTAAATAAATATATGTACATGCAAATATGACAATCTAATGAAAATGTTGATTGCGGGCCATTATTTACGATTTCAAATTTCATCACTGCGAAGGCAAACAAACATCAGCCAAGTCAATGGCTTTTTGGATATTAACACTGAAAACTCTCGCTGCCGCTAAGCATATAATAATATTATTCACAGCTCGATATCGGCAAAGGCACACAACATATTAGCTAGCTGCTAATTATTGATTAGATCTTAACGCCTGCCGAGCAAAAAAACAAAAAAAAAACAAGGAAATATAATTTGGCAAAAAGTGCGCAAAAAACAAATCCAAGGATTTGATCGTTAGTCTAGTTCTGAAACAATAGCTAGTAATTGATGCAGTCAGCATCTATACGCATCTGCAGATAAATATGTGTATGTGTGTATATAAAATATATTTAATTATTTTGTGGTTTGCGAATTCAACAACCTTCAAGGTATTCGCAACCATGAAAGTGAAATTCATAAAAAATTAGATTTTATTTGCGTTGCGCAGCTCTCACTTACTTATTTATAGTTTTTCTTTTTTTTTTTTCTTTTTTTTGTATTATTTTCCTTGATTTTTGCAAAAAGCATTCCATCTCCCACGGAAGCTGTATCTGTGCGAAGACATGCGTATCTTTTATTACCCGCAACGAAACGATTCTCTAATCTAAAAGTGATTTCAAACAATTCAGTGTTCCACTTTCTTGTTGTACTGCGGCTTCATGCAGTTATATAACATTTTCAGCATTGTGCCGGTTATCTAAGCCCCAACTGGCGCTATATCTATATCTATTTCTGCATTTCTACCTTAATCTATGTTCACGTGTGAATTTGCCTCTCTGTGACGTCAAATGAGCTGCGACTGTGTGCGTTGGGTTCAACAACTGCTAATCACATGACGCGCACACAGCCAGCCGTTGAACGGACATCGATAACGTTTCTGATATTTCGCATAATTAGAGTGTTTTCAAATTTAACAACAAATCGAAAATATCATTCAAATAACATAAATCTTTTATTCCATCAATTATGCAAAAACAATCTGTACCAAACACGTTCAATGCTAAATGAAAGTAGAAAAATTTGAAACAAACACAAAAAAATACAAATAAAAGTATAATCTACAAATAATGATGCGATTCGTTACGTCAAAGGGGCAAACAATAAAAATGAGCCAACAACTAGTTGTTGTGGTTGCAACAAAAGTTCAATAAATTGTATTCGACTTTGAATGTTGATAGTCGCTGCCGAATTCCACTTGTATAGTCGTAAAAACCGAATGTTTTGGACCCCAGAGAGTAGCACGTTTTTTTTTTCTTTCTACATGGCACGATTATCAGGCTAATTTTTTATGCAACTACAAATGTCCGTACAATTTTTATATACCGATAACCCACTAATGGGGTTATAATGAAGTTGTTGAAAAATGTGCAACAGGTACAAAAAGTTATCTAAGATGTGTTTATTCTTCATCAGCATCAATAGCCGAGTTGATGTGGCCATGTCTGTCAGTCTGTTCTTCTTCGCTTTCCTCAATATCGATAAAAATCGATTACAGTCAGCAAAAAATACAGAATTTATAGATAACAAGAATATATATATAAAATATACGTACATAAGAATCTCAAAAGTGCTACTCTCATTTTTTAAGTGCACAATTTTTCATAGGCTTAGGCTTGCAGTTAGGGTATAGGGTATCGCTTAGTCGAGCTCTCCTGGCCAAAAACACTCTCACTTGTTTTTGTTGTGACTTGCCGCCGAATTTTTATTATTCGGTTAGGCAATATTCTCATCTGCACTTTGACACATTTCATCATTGCTTTATGCCTGATCGATTGGCTTGGCGTGCTATGCAAAAATACAATAACAACGATTGGCATATATACAACCCTCATATATATATATATATATACATATATATATACAGTGGTATCAAGGAAAAGGCGGCACCCAGGGAAAGTGGAGGAGTAGATAATGCTTATCGCACGCACAGTTATATGGCCATGCGTAAATAGTGTAAAGTACTTAGCTGAAAGTGGCGCAAATATTGTCGCCCCTTTGGCAGCAGTAACAGATAGAGGCGTGAGTGTGGGGGTGGGGGATAGCAACTGCCACAAAACGTTGCAGCAAAAAAACGAAGTGTTTTTTATTAACGAAGCGTGAACACTAGACCACATAATGTGCGGCACACATTTGGCAACAGAAACACCAACACACACACACACACACACACAGCCATTTGCCTAACTTTAGGTACTAAAAAGAAAAGTTTAAATAAAATAAGACAAAAGAGAGCTGAGAAAATTGTCGCGCATTTTTCTCACTATTTGTTGGTTGTTTGACGCATTTTAAAAATATCCTAGACGTAATTTGTGTGTTGTTGTTGCTGCCTCTTTGCACATTACTAATACGTCGTGTTGCCTGTTGTTTTTCCTTACTTTATTTTGCCATTTTTCTCGTAAAGTGCGTGACTTTTAATAAGACTGCATTAAGTGTGTGAAATTATGTGGCAGTCGCAGAATGCGTCAAATTAATTGTTGTTTGCTAAACTTTATTGATACGCAAATGATTCTGTTGACAGCTTCAGATCTCATAGATAATGTCATAAAAGACTGTTTTCGAAAACTTTAGATTGCAATAGAAGTAATTACTTTTAGAGGCCGTATGTATATATTTATATTACATTTGGATAGAAGATTATTCTTATAACAATTTACATATTAAAACCAAACAAAGTTTTTTGGCATCCAGAGTGAATTTGGATCTAGTATCTTGACTTCCATTGACAGACTGCAGTTACTGTTAGAAGTCATAGACAACTGCTGACAGATTGCTTTCTTTTAGAATCTGCAGATACTTCTGTGCCCACTGAAACTTACAAATGGAAAGTATCACATTGTGTCAGCTCTTAGCATGTAAACCTTAACTGCACGCGCGCAAAAAAAAAGTATCTTTCAGATACAGTTGTCAATAGATTAGGCATCGATATTTGCTTTGTAGTTAGCAGCCAGCAGCGAGCAGCGAGCAGCGCGTGTGACTCGTTTGCCGTTTGCCGTTTGCAACTGTGGCTTTGCCCTCGCTTTTCTCGTGCACTAAATATTTAAAATAGTTGAGTCTTGAGAGCATTGCGGCATCGGCATCGGCATCGGCGTCAACATCGGCAGCAGTGCGGCGACCCAATTGCTTCCGGTTCAAATCGATTACACAAAAGCGAGCAGCACTTTTTTTTTTTTTGTTCATCTCATCTCTGTTTCCAGTCTGGTTCCGTTGCATTCCAAAATACTCGGTAGTATCTAAGTATTATGCTCTCAAGTACGTATCTGATGCACTTGTAGTTGTACTTGTTGTTGTTGTCGTTGTTGTTGTTGTTGTTTCTGTGTGTGTTTCTATACAAATGAAGTGCACATCGATTAGTGCTGCTGCCGCCTTTTGTTTGAGTTATGTTTCGGTATCTTTTTCATTTTTTTTTCTCTCTGCTTGTTTTTCCAAAGAAAATTAATTGTTTTGTAAACACGCGAGTTTTTGACAAACGCATCTCATTGAAATCGACAATTGCCGTGAGATAGAACAGAAACAGAACTATATATATATATATATATATATAAATATATATTTGTGTAGATATTTTTCACTTGGCAGCGACGATATGTATAGGCGAATGCATCTTAATATCTTGCTGTTTGCATTCAAATAGACATTTATCCGCAGCCAGCTGCTGTCAGCAAAAGTCACCAAACATCAATCACAGCCTAAGCACTTTATTACTTATATAAATATATATATATATCCTCATATATATTTCACTTTCAATCTTGTGACTAGTGTGACGACAAGCTAAGTGAACGCAATCCCCAAATTATTCTAAAATCATGTGAGAAATATATTTATTAGGTTAGGATAATTTAATAGTGAAAATGCTCGACTTGCAAATGTTTATTTTGTTTTATTTTAAATTGTATTATATATGCATCAAATATTTATATATATTTTAACAAAATTTTAATTTATATGCATAATTTGTGCCAACTATTTGTAGACACTTTCTTAACTCACCGCTCTAACCACAGGGTATTAATCCACACAAATCGTTTTGGCATTGAAATAGCTGAAATGGAAAGGGCGTCAAATAAATATAGCCCCGAATTATTCTTGCAACACGCTATTAACGTGACTTTGTTTGTTTGTTCGGCGAGATTTGTTTGGGCCATTTATTTTTATTGCCTTTCCAAATGCCCACAGCAAGTGTTGAGCAAAAAGTGTAACCATAATGAAAAGGAGAAGATGGCCAAGCAAAATGAATAATTTGCACATAAAGCATAATGTAATTGGGTTCTGCGGTTTGCTGTGCTTTCAACGGGTTGCATTACCAAATTGAAATTGTGGTAACACAAGGCAATGAATGGATCCATATGGAAGTGGAACTTTTCTGTTAAGAAATCTTGAAATGAAGTAGATCGTTTAAATATGCAAAACATAAGAAAGTATTGCTTGAAATATGGTGGAACAATTTAGCAAAAATGGATCACTTGAGGGGTATTTTGGAGGAAGCTGAACATTCTAGGATGATTAATATTTCAATACTATAATAATAACCCATAAAGTGTATTGTCTAACATCAAAATGATATTCACATAAATGTTATGTAGCGGTTTTATCGTTTTTAATTTTTTATTGAACCGGAATTGTTGTAGCCTAAACAGGTTTGTGAATTGGCGATTTGAATTAAGTAATTTCATTAAAAATAAAATAAATTAAATCAATGTTGCCAATGAGATGAAAACAACATTGAAACGAATACAACAAACAACAAAACGCATTTGAACTAAAATATAAAAAGCAATAATTATTAGAAAAAAAACAAAAGCATAACTTTCAATTATTCAACGAAGCAGTCTTTCCGCTGATTCCTTTATACTTTTCATATGCAAAGCTATAACTATAAATTTAAATAAGTATTTAAATAAATATATTCAGCAGTTCATATTAATTAAATATCATAAACTAAATAGGTATGCAACAATTTGCATACAAATAGCGCCAACCGACGTTCGCAATAAACAAAAAATGCCAACAAAAAAGTCTGATTTGAATTTTAAATGTTTCAAATGTTGCTTAGGTGATAAATGTTGCAGACAGGGGGGCTCGCTCTGGCTGTGGCCAGTGTTGTTGTTTCCAAATTAAAGTCGCCACTGACGTGAACTAATTAAGTTGCGCAGTTTGGCCAGATTTATTGCCGACCAGTTTCCCTCAGCGATCCGTGGCGATACTTTCTCAAAACCTACTCTCGGACGCAGTAGTCTCATCTATCAATGCGTTAACCTCTGGAACAGAACGAAACAAAAACAAATGTCTCATCCACTTGAGGTGTACACATTTTGGGGCACTCAATCCTCGACACACAGTTCAACGATTAGATCTACGCACCATTTGCCAAAAATCAACAATCAAATACAAAACTTGCGAAAACTTACTTTTGCTTGAATACATATATATATATATATATATATGTATGCTGGGTATTCCAGAATTGCTTCCAGTCGATTTTATGGCTAGACTATTTCTTAAATGCGTGATTTTTATGGTGTTTTTGACACTCGCATGTGGCAAAGTGTCGTTAATCGTGTGATAAGATGAGATTGCTCAAACTATATATCAAAATTTGAAATGAGATCAGTTTGGTTAATTTGTATATTACAATATTAATATATTATTATAAGATATATATTATTGTATATATATTGGAATGAGATCAAGAGTTGTAAGTTTCCTGATAACTGTTTATTATTGATAACACAACTAAATTTAACTGAAAAAAAGAAACATTCAACAAAAGAATTATAAAAGGCTTTGATTTGTTTTGTGCTTGCTAATTAGAAGCCATTGCCACATTAAATTGTTTACTATTTTTTTATTTATAGATTTTTTTACCTTTATATTATATATATATTATATTTTAACGTTAATTTGATAAAGCCTGCGCTCAGAATTTGGGTTAAGTGAATGCGTCAAGGGGAGTGTCGTCTTTGGTTTTTGAAGTAGTAGCTGGCGTCAGGAGGAGGAGGACAGGTAAGAGGAGGAGTAGGAGGAGGAGGAGGAGGAGACGGAGGAGGAGGAGGGGGAGTATGTTGGCAATAAATGCGATAAGATTTGGCTTTGCTTATCAAAACTAAAAACAGAAAACTTTCGCTTTCTCAATTGGGCGATTAATGTTTTGGGCTGGTTTGGGCAGGCGGGCGCGATGGTGATCAGTGTGCGTAATTTGAGTGGCCGAACAATGACTGTTATTAAGTTGCCACACAAGTGGCACAGCTCCGTGGCATCGGTGTATCAAATGATATGACCTGCCCATCATTATTTGATGCACTATGGCTTTATGCTCTTCATAATTGGTTGATTATATGCCTCCGGTCTTGTGAACTTGTGAATTGAGCGAGAGACGAGCTGCGATCATTAAAAGATACATTTCATTTGTCGGTTGTAGCTGACGCGTTGCGACTGCTAGGTGTTACCTTATTTACAATCTACAGACAACTTTTTTCTTAATCTATTTTTGGTTATTTGGTTTTTTACAACTTGGCACACATGTGTCGCCTGTCCCTAAATAGTTTTCTTTAGGGCTTTATTTTTTGAGTTTTTGTTATTTTTTTTTTTTTGTTATTATGTTGTACCTTTATTGTTGTTGCAGTTGCGGCCGCTGCGGCTGGTGCCTTTTGATGCCCTTCCGGAATATTTAACATAAATTCTACCAACTGGCAGCTTAAACAACAACAACAACAACAAGAACGAATCTTTTTTGGCGTCGCTTGGCATACATTTTGGCCTGCTGCTGGGCCCGCGTTTTGGCAGCTGTGGTTTTCCGTTGGGTGAAAGGCATAAAAAAGTCAAGCCGAGTTGGCAAAGGTTTACGCATATTTTAAATGCCCATAACGTTCTTATTTACAAGCTCGCCTCACCTCGCCGCGAACGCCAAGTGGCATTTTCTTACAACCCAAACAATTCTAGAAAGATTCTCAACATTTGTCGCAAAGTTGCAAATCATTCTGAAAACATATTATTACATTCTTAATTGCGTTCCGTTAACTTAATTAATTTGATTAAGTTTCTATACATTTTTGTAAACAGAAACTGTTTTTTATCAGCTCTGGCTTTAAGTATGTGTGTACCTTCGTTGGCATACGAATGCCGTTTGTTTACTTTATTTTTGGACATCTTTTTCAGCAGTTGTAACTGTATGCGATTTATGGGCGTTTTTAAACGCGCGCGCTTCTCAGCAACAACATATTTAAATTTCGACGGCTTTGGCATTGCATTAGTGGTGCGCGTGGTGGGTGAGGAGGGGTTTGCAAGTGTGCGTGTGAGTGTACTGATTATGTGCAGTGCAGCGACACCGCAGCAAAAAGCAATTAACAATTTGATGCCTGAAATTTGGCCCACAGCAAACAGACAAAATAAATCGTCAGACGAACTTATGAGTTGTCTGTTATATATTGTAGCTTGTTGAGGTTGCACTTTTGTTGTTTATTGTAATTAAAACGGAGATGCACTTAAATGTTGCATAAAAAATGCAGCTACTGTTACTCGCTGCTGCTGCGACTGCTGCGGCTGCTGTGGCTGCTGCGTAGGCATCTGAACACGTGCCAAAAAGTCAGCCTACGACAACGCCACTCAGTCGCCCCCTCTGTTGCAACGCCCTGCGCCACTTCCTGATCGTGTACCTCATAGATATACACTATACACTTGTCGCTGAGGCTGCTGCAGTTAGTGCGTGATTATTTTCAAATTCGACACAGTTTTATTCACGAATTGTTTTTGTTGCCACATTTATTTTTAAACAATTCACCAGTCGCGCTGCCTCTTCAGTTTTTCCCTTGCTTGGCTTCATTTTGCAATTTGTTTTCGTTTGGCTCTCTCTCTCTCCCTCTCTCTCACACACTCACTCTCTCACTCTTTATCTGCGTCTCTCTCTTTTTGTGTTGGGTTGAGGGAAAGTCAATTTCGATGTTTCGATATTTTCACCGAGTTTTTTGCATAACTGCCTAAGCTGGCCGGTCTCCCTTTTGGGCGAGTTTTATGTAACCCGCTGATCACTTGACGAGCCCATAGATTCAATTGCATCTTTTTGTGTGTTGCGTGTTCGCTGATAGGCGCTGCCAAAAATAAAATGTGCCACTTTGCCGACGTCGTCAGGCATTCGCTTAATATAGCCGCACACTAATTAAATGTCAAAATTGCGCATAAAAGCGCTTAGACTGAAGAATTTATATACAATTCGACTAATCTGAAATGCTGTCGTTGGAATTTTCAAAGCCAATTCGAATATGCAGTAACGAAATACATACATTTCAAATGTCATATGACAGACAGTGGGGCTACCAACATACATATATATATATATATATATATATATACATATATATATATAGCAGGTGGTACTATAGTTGTTGGAAGATTTATGGAACATAAATGCTGAAGATAAATGTGTGGAAGCTAAAAAATAAATTAAACATTACTGGATATACAATGTGTGGAAAGATAAATGCAAAAATGATTGCCAGATCATTTTAAAATAAAGTATTAATCTGACAATTCATGCACTACAATCTGTGAGAAAATAAAAAGCATTATTTTTTATATATTTCATTAATTTTTTAAAGTAATAAATGGAATGAATGAAGAGACATTGAAGTTGTCTCCTCCCTTCTTACTTAAGTGTTTATTTTAATTTTGTTTTGTGAATCCATAATTAACATCAAATCTACTTACCTCTTTTTACAGCTTTGATACTGCAATATGATATTGTTGCAACCACAAACCTAAGCAACCAGAAACAGCAGATGCGTTCTTTGACTTTAGGGCTGGAAACACTTCTGATTAACTGCTCTGAAATGACAAGGAAGTCATTGGAGTTGATAAGATGCATTATCAGCGGGGAAGACGAAGATGAAGATCCACAACCGCAACAGAAGGAAGGGCAAGCAATGAAATTGAAAAGTGTTAAACAAGTCTACGATATGATAACCTAATTTCTTGCCAGCAACTGGCGAATTTCAACTGGAACACAAAGAACTCTTTAATAAAAACGAATACAAAAACCAAAAACAAAAAAACCCCCAACGAATCGAAAGTAAAGTTTATTTTGTTTTTGTTTTTGTAACGGGGCGTACATATGTTTCATCGATATTTAAGGGCGTGTCGCACGCCCAGCAACAACTGACAAACTGAGGGGGCGGTGCCCAACAGCAACAGTGCAACAGTAACAATTTTATAAACAAAAGCGAGTAAAACTGCAGCAAGTGGTACTTGAGACTAACAAGAGCCCAGAGACTCTTGTGAAACTGCATTTGTGATCTTACATGCGAAGAAACCTGCGTTTGGATTGGAGGGCCCTGGCGCTGCTGGGCGCCCTCCTTTCGATTATCATAGCCTGGTCGGATGTGGTGTTTGCCATGCCAGCGCTAAGGACGACTACGAACCAAGGGACAAACAATACAAATATGAATAATACTAGTTATATCAATAACAGTAGCATCAACGATAGCAATTATCAATTGCATACTAATAGTAATAGTTATATACAAAGTGATCATAGTCGTAATAGTCGTCTCGTAGTGCTGAAGAGTGAACTTAGTATATATCAAAATCAAAGTATTAGTGCTGAATTTAATATGCGAACGTTAAACACAACAATTCAACCAACTGCCATTAAAACGAATACATCAACAATGACAACCACAACAACAACAACAAAAACAACATCAACAACACCAGTCGACAGTAGCAGCAGCAGCACAACAACAGCAACAACTATTGCTGATGGGCCACAACAGTCAGATGCCCTGGGCTTTGTCTTTTCGGTGGCGCCGCGCGAACATTTAGCGATACTCTCGCGCACTGAGCGCAGCATTAGGCATCAGCATCATCAGCAATTGCACCACAGGCAACAGCAACAATCGCCTTTTGCCACTGCTACTGCTGGCAACGGCAACAGCAACAGCAACTATAACAATAACAACAGCAATTTCATTGGTTCGAAATCGAAAAGACTGAATAATTCTAGAAATAATCTACCCATAAATAGCAGTAGCAACAACAACAACAATCCCAACATGAACAGCAGCAGCAACAACAGCAACAACAACAAGAACAACAAAAATAACCCCAGCAGCTTGGATCGCAACGAACGTTCAACCGATCCCGTTTCGATAGAAAAGTCGCGAATTGTACAAATATATATTAAGCATCGCTTTATACAACTGCTGCCAAATGGCACTGTGAGTGGCACCAAGGACGAGCGTAGTGATTTCAGTGAGTACTTACTTTTATCCATATTATATCCATACCATATCACACAAATACGGCTTCTATTTGGGCATTTGTTTTAGATTTCAAAACAAATACAAATAAATAGTAGAAGCATGTTTTGAAATCGGCTTGGAATGAAAATAAGTATTACTTAATGTAAAGTGACGATATATTGATTTCGGTATTAAAACTATTTAAGATTTACAAATTTGAGATTTCTCTTATTAAATTAAACTGAAGATTTGTAAAAACTCTTTTATCTTTCAAAATATATATATGTATATAATCAAAAAGCATACGCATGTTATTTGAAAGTTGTGGAATCGTTTTCAAAAGAAAATAAGTATTACTTAATGCAAGGTGGCGATACATTTACACCAGTAAAAACTAATTTCGTTTTAACAAAAAATATAAATAAATAACACAAGTAGGGAACTTTAAAGTTTTGAGATTATTTTGAAATGCAAATAAGTGTTGCACAAAAATTGAAATGACTTTTGCATTAACTTTTGTAAATTGTTATTTTAAATATTTATGTAACACATACAGAAATAGCTTACTCTGTATACATGCATGCATTCGATACATTCTCAAATGTAGATCAAACTCGTTAGCCATATTTAGTTGATGTTTAGGATTGTAACTTTGACCTTATGTGCAACGGGCCGTCTAGATGATCTTCACAGCTGACGCCCCGTTGCTCAAAGTTTCCCTTGAAGCAGCTAACCCAAAATGTTGTTGTTTTTTTTGTTTTTTTTTTTCGTTCGAGATAAACAAGCAAATAAACTAATACGCAGTCATACATAATATTTGAAATACCTGCAAACATTCAAAACATATATATATACAAACACACATGCATACATACATGTGGATATGGATCACTTTAGCTACGCACACGCCCACTCACGCGGCAGCGCCCACAAGTTGAAAGTTCTCATAAAAAAGATGATGTTTGTATGTGTGTGTGTGTGTTTTTTTCAAACGCAAAAGGCTGCGTAAGATGCGTCAAGTTTGGTGAAGATCATGGGGTGGCAAGGGGTGATGCTAAAAAAACACAAAACACGAAAAAAAATCATACGGAAAAAAGTTGAAAAATTTACGAAAAAGTTTAACAAAAATATTTGTAGCAGAGCTGTTTATGTTGAGCATCATTAAGTCAGACACTTGATTTGGCAATCTGCTGTTGTGTCGGGCGCCCAAAAAGAATCTATTGTATTATTTGCCATATAAATTTATGCCATGCTCTGCGTGCCTGTGTGAGTGTGAGTGTGAGTGAATTGCTGGCATAAATCTTGTTTTAATGTACTGACCGACCTGATTAGCTGCCTGACCAATGAGTCACCGAACAAAGCCGACCATTTGACTAACCGGGCGGCAACTCTTTTTAATGAAGTATTTTTTTTGCCACTTGTTGGCCAAATTAATTTACAGCTTAATTTTCATTGAGCTTATGTTTCTTTTTGCTTCTTTTATACAGCAGCAATTTGCAAAACTGATAACAAAAACAGCAGCCAAAAAAAATAAAGAAAAAAAAACGAAAACTTGTTGTACAAGTGGCAACAAAGATTGCGTCCGGTTTGCGAGCGTTTTTTATCGCGCGCAAGCATCGTCATTGAGACATCAGCCACAGCGATGCCGCATAGATAGTGTAGATGTGGTGTGTATTCATGTTGTTGTTGTTGTTGTTATTGTTGTTATGTGCTGATACACAATTTATGTTGTTGTTGTTTGGCTGCAGCTTGGGTGTTAATTTGATTCCATGCGCCTGCTTCAAGCGCGATAATACGATAAGATTTAGACCCAAAACAGTTTTTTGGGCCAAAAAAAGAAAAGAGTTTTGTTTTTTTTTTGTGTAAGGTGGCTGAAAATGATTTTTATAGCGCTGCAATTGCCCAATATTTAGATGGCAGCCAGTCACCACTCAACCACTTACTCCCAGCAAATGCTGTATTTATTGCGTGGAGTTGCTGAGTTTTTTATGAGCTTTCATACAGAAATCACGCACTTTACGCACTCTTTACTTCTGTAGACCATGTTTATCAGCAATTAGTGTAACTGTTGGTTCGCTTGCCTAGATTAGACTGTCACCTGCCACAAACCCACAATTTCGAAAGTCCGTCAAGTTAGTTGTTAGCAAGAAATTATAGAAAAAGTCGAATTTTTCATGCATTTTCCGCAAGCTCAGCGAGCAGTTGACCTCCAAAAGTGAACTTCATTCAAGTTGCAGCTGCAACTGTGGGCTGTAGTTGATGCGACTAACGGTGATTGCAACACACTGCCACAAAGAGCACAGACCGGATCCTCCTGTAACCCTTTGCACTGTGCTGGGGCGTGCATATGTTCATAATGATATATGAGAGTACTTGGCGGATCCCGACTATGTCTGCTTCTGCGTCTGGGGGCAATTATGCCACTGATTTAGTGCGTGGTGCATGTTGCGAGGTGTGAAGTTAACTGAACTGGCCTCTGACTATGCACATACGACGACGCTGTTTTCTTTTGTGCAACGCAGATGCTAAAAGCTTCCGACAGATTTTTTTTGATAACTTAATTTACGGCACGTCTTCAACGAGTTGATGAAGTTGTTGCTTTTGTTGTTGTTGTTGTTGTTGCTGTTGTTGTTGTTGTTGTCAGACACTTGCATCGATTTGAGTTGTGGTCTTCAGTTACTTTCACTGTCACTCGCCTTTTGGCTTGTGTGTTAATTGCTTTTGGCATATACCACCATAAGCCTATATGCACAACATTTTGTGAAATATTTTGTTTATTTATATTTTTTTTCTGAAATCAAAGACACTGCTTTGAGGCAGCCACCAAAATATTTGGTCTATAAATGTCAAAGAGTAGAAGGCAACAAATGTTTGCTTTGTTTGTTATAGACATACAGAGCATAAGCATTTAAATTATAGCGCTGAGAACTTTCCCAAAACTGCTGGACATCAAACAGTTACACACAAACACACACACACACACATACATGCACGCACACATTCCGGCGCAGACAAATTGCATAAACTGTGTGAATTCCTCCCCAGAGTATTATCATGATTAATATTGTAATCATTTGCTTGAGGGCTATTCAAGGGAATTTCAACACCACATCACAAACACAAAAGAAGGCAACGCAGTATGGCCAAAAGAGCCTAAAAGCTATAATACCATAAATTAATTTACATGCGAGCTGCCACTTCATAAGATACTCATGAAAATGTATCTAGATATAACACAACAAATTTGGAAGTGCTCAAAGTGAACATTTTCAGCTATTACGTCACAAGCTTTTACATCACATTATATACATATATATGTATATATCTTCATTTCCAACTATATTTATGAAACTCGAGTAGCAAATATAAACTGAATAATTTTTTACTAATGATCGTCTTGCTCGAGTTAATAAATCTTATGAAACGTTTTGTTGACAGTTTAGCGAATTATTAAATCATTTTCTGTTCAAACTTTCAGTCTATGCGTCACAAACTGTGTCCAGATACATTAATAGTAAAGTTGCTTGAATATTAAGGTCTTACGTTAGATAGTTCCCAAAATGTTTGGTTGGTCGGTGCCACTGGCACCGACGGTTTACGTGGGTGGTGCTGATGCTGCACCACTTGATGTGGAATTGTCAGCTAGACGGCTCATCACATTGTCGCATCTTGTGTGTGTGATTTATGTGGGATAGGGACAGCATGGAGATGCCGAGAAAGTGTTTTGTTTTAGATAAGATTATATATATAGTGTGTGCTGACTGAAACTGAGAACGGACAGCGCAATATGTCACACGGATTTATATAGTTGGCGTTGGCGGTCGGTTTTTCGCGCTGCTCTGCAAAAGTTTTCCGGCAAAGGCTATTTTTAGTATTGGTGGCAATGAACTGAACGCTTTGAAATTGCTCAAGTGTTTGTTATTTGCTCGATTTTTTTTTGTTTTTTTGCTTTTCGATTACGTAAAAGGTCTAGGCCATTCAAACGATCGGGCAAGAGATAACTCATACAGTCACCCACAACTTGAAGAACGCTCACTTATTTTATGGCCGAGTGGTTGCTTTGAAGTAAAAGGCAAAAAGAAGCGAGCAACTTCATTGACAAGAATGTTAAGTCATGCACAAAGTTGGTATAAAATTTGTAAGCCTACCCGGCTGGATCGAAATATTTATGAAGCTGAGCAGCCTATATAAATTATCTTGATTAATGATATTTTGCACGCAGTTGTTGCCAAGCTGCTGGCTGCTGTCTCTTGTGTTGCTGTTGTTGTTTCGTTGTTTTACAAGCATTTTTACGAGCAATTCATTTTCACCCCAGTCCAAAAAACCAGCAGCCAGTTACATATTGACCACTGGCCAGTGGCAAAAACATTGACACAGAAACCGAAACTACAAGAAAATCGAACAGCAACAACAACTACTGAAATCGACAATTTATTGTATAAACATTAAATGTTGAACAACATGCTAAATAAGTTTTTTAAACATGAATTGGAACGAAGGCTGGTTGGCCAATGCGGCGTATGCGCAATTTGTAATAGAAACTAATTTACCCACACGGAGTGAGAGATTTTTATTAAGTGCAAATAGTTAGTTAGTTCAATGGAAAATATCTTTTAAGATTTATTAAGATTTATTAGCTGAAATTTCCAGATTAGCTGACAAGATAGCTTATCAGTGCTATGATTTTAACCATGCATTAATGTATTTCAATCCTCTGCTAACTCTTTTCAAATATTACCCTTCCATCCATCTGTTTAGATCCTCTTCGGACTCTTTCGATACATTGATAAAGTGTCATTTAAAAAGATAAAGAAAATAAAATAAAAGATAATTAAAATATAAATGATCCAACATTTTTTGCAAGGATTAAGGAAACTCCGAAAAAATCCAATTAGAACAATCAGAAGAAATGAAATATTCAGAACCAAACTTAATCTATCTGATTAAGTCAGAGATATAAATAAACTTATATATATGCTTATGCTCAAATTGGTGAACTTTGTTATGGTATGGAGTAAATGATCAAAAAACGCATTGGTAGACCTTATCTATAAGGCATCCAAAGTTCGTTGTACCATGGAGAGAGCATTTCGTGCTGGTTTCTTTATAGATTTACGATAGCGCACGCGATTGCCAATTAGAGTTCAATTAATTTATAATCCCCGGCACCACACACACGATAGTCTGACACAATTTCGACCACAATGTAGCACTATGTGTGTCAATATGAGCAATCATGCGATAGCTTCCCCTTTCTGTCCGATATGATATTTATGACAGGGCAGGCACCCAAGGTACAAACACTGGGCGCCAGTGCACGCAATGAAATTCAGTTCAAATTATTGTGCAATGAGTCATAAATTAGTCGACTGCCCAAAAGCCGAGTGAATATTCAAAAAATGGGGTATTTTATCAATTCAGCGAATTAGCCGAAACACTTGCATTTTGATTAATATTGGCATTTTAGCGACGGCCACTCTGCTCCAATCGTCGTGTAAGCTAATCGCATAATTTGCACGAATTTCAAAACACTTTGCAGTCTCTCAATTACCAAAACACATAAAGAGAAACAACAACAACAACAACAACAACAACTTGAACAACTTTTAGCTTGGCAATGCAAATTGGCTTAATGAATTGATCCAGTTATTGGTGTGTAAAGCATACAGCAATGCATTGCTGGCCAAGACTTGTAGGTGGCCATGTTTTGTCTGTTTTTACCACTTGTTGCTCTCTGTGAAGTTGGCCGATTTTCCACTCGAGTTTCATGAGCTCACTGCGGCTAACCCAAATTTTCCCGAGTCTCAGTTTCAGTTTTCTGTTATTTTGGCTTGGGCGAGACGTGTGTCTCGGCCACTAGATTTACGACTCGAATGACCATGAACGTGCTGGTATGGGAAGTACGTACATATGTATATATAAATATCGTTTGGTAAAAATTATCGCGCTGGTATGCGAACCAAATCAAACGAAACGAAAACCGAGAGAAAAATGAACTAAATGTGGTGTGTGTGTAAAGTATCTCAATTCAGTGTAGAAAGTGTTTGGTTTGCTCAGTGCACCGCACCGTTTTGGAAAGATGTTAGAAAGGTGTAGGGAGCTGTGTTATACGACTCCAAGTTTTGTGTTTGGGTGGGTCGCAAACGTGAGCAAACGTCAGACTCAAATTGAATGCATCTTCCGGGAAGAAGTGAACATTTGAGTTTGGGGTTCAAATTTACACGATAATATTTAGTACTTAGTAAAACTTATATATGTATGTATGTATATATTTAAATATGTCTTTCTTGTACTCCAATATACTCCGAAACCAGTCTGGATTTCCAATCCATCCAAACAACCGTCAGGTTTTAAACATAAATATCTTTTTCTATTTGATTTTTTTGACTGACAGATTTACAAATCTGTAAAGGAAAAATTCCATTTTTATCCAATGAAAATATGCAGATAGTCTAGGAAAATGCTCTTCCGCCCATTCTTGAGGAAATTTCGAAATATCGAGTAGGCTCTTTTACAAGCCTTGTATTATTTATTGGTTGGCAGTTTTCCAACGACATGTTTTCCACTTGCAAGCTTCCTCAGTAAGGACAACTTGTACTGCGCCTACCTTGAGTTTTCCAATGCATTTCCCAAACGCAACCCACACTGTGGCAGGGCCAGTGTGCGTGGCGGCCGCCTGTTAAGAATTACATATTTGCATAGATATCTCTTGTAGTATTGGTTGGCGAGTCGCAACAATTTATTAGCGACAATTCGCCGGTTTGTAAATGATATATTAATGATCGTTTCGCAGCGGCAGCAACAACAATGCGAGCTGGAAGCCGCACACGCGCACAAAATAACAAATTTTCAATTACAGTGCATACTGTGAATCCGGTTTTGAAATGAAAGCCGTAGCATGGCCAGCCAGCCACCCAGCACCACTCTCGTATACCCACCTAGGCAACCGAAACGCCTTTTGGCAAGTGCAGCTTACGCATAGATATGTTCGCACTTAATAGCTCAAGTTTACGGCAATCGACAAATTGCCAAGCTAATCTATGCTGTGCAAAAAACAGAGGAGAAAAAACTGTTCTGTTTTTTATTTTTGAGTCTTGATGTATTTGTGATGCATGAAGCGTAGGACACTGGCGGCTCTTAATATGCGTCGCAACGCATGCCGATGGCAATAAACATCGCTCGAGGCAACGTCAGGCGGCACATTTTGTGCAGGCTGGAAAACCCGATCCACATACGACGACACCAACAACACCAACAACACCACAACTGGAAGCGGGTTAAGTGCGTGCAATTTGCGCTGATAAAGAGTACGGCTTGGAAAGCGAGGGGCGTGCGGGTTGTGGGCGCAAAATTAACTGAAGCGGCCAAATGACTTCCGTTGGAAAAGTGAAAAGTCGCGCAATCGACAACAACAACAACAACTACAACAGAAAAACAGGAGAGAAAAAAAAGATGTTAAGCGCTTGCCTAATGGCACTGTGCTGCCGGAGCGCGCCTTGGGACTGCTGGCGTATCTTGCAGATACATTTGTATCTTACAAGTAGGAAGTGTACCCAATTGAGGTGATGACACACACAGTGTGTCGTTCGCGTGTGTGTGTGTTGCAGTGTATACAAATATTCTAATGGCATGCGTGCCACGAGACGCGACGAGACATGCGTCTGGTTTCAGGTCTGCTATCCAGCATATTACACAGTAAACAATTTGCCCATCAATATATTTCATTTATTTAATTTTTTCAAAATTACACTCAACAAAATTATATTATATAATTAGATTGTGATTTACATATGCTTACAAATATTTGTAACTAAAATCCGAGTTTTGGCTCAACTTTATTTCACTCAATTGGTTTTATAGTTACCATTTTCTTTAGACTGTAGTTTTTTTGCAGTGTATTCTTGTACTATCTGTATATGGCTGGGCCATTGACTCGCCGATGTAGCCGCTTTATTTAAACTAATTGACGCCCGCCGCATAACCAAACCAAAGGTGTGTGCGGGCTCTTTGTCTCTCTCTCTCTCTCTCTCTCTCGCTCTCTCTCACTCTATCTATCTTTCTCTCAGTTGTAGTTATTTAGAGGTGCAATTGGAAAAGTGTCAATTGCATGGGTTCTCCAGGAACTATAGTTGGAGCTGGGGAGGCACCGCAACTGGGCAATTGATGCGCGTCAAAATGAACAATGAGTTTCAATTAGTTGGCACGTTGAATTCTCTTCGAAATATGCCATTCAATGAGGAAGTCTGAATGGTTAGCTGATTGCGCCGACGAACGGGTCAAGCGGCGCAAGGGTGCTGCTGTGGCAACTGTGGGTGCTTGAACTTGCAGCGGCTTACTGGCACACATGATAATACATGTAGATTTTGGCATTCGGATACGTTTAGCTTCGGCTTTGATTATTATTAATAATTTGCACAAATGTTTACACACAAAATGGTTAGTTCTGATCACAACAAGTCATAATATTGTGATTTGCAAACATTACTCGAGTTGCAAAATGGGAAATTTAGTCATTTTTCAAAGTTGTTGCATCTTTAAAAACCAAAATCCATTATTAGTATAGGTAATCAAAATACCTTTGCCAAAAGATTGATTCAATATTCTAACTAAAACTTACTAAGTTTAAATGTGTGCCTAAACTGGCTGATATTTTTCATTATGTTAATTTCCGCATTACCAAAATGGCGCTTTTTGCAAAAAATCTCAAATTAATTAGCATATTTTATGAGCAGACTAAATGTGAGGCTTTCAAGTGCCTGGCAAATGAATGAGCACATTAATTTCATCACAATTCTAACTCAAAGTCTTTATGAGTCAAGTGCTCAATAGTCAATATGATCTCGTCCATTAAGATCAAACACTTTCGCCAGACAGCGGCGAAATGCTTCCGTGGGACTGTGGCAAAAAATGCATTTTATGAGCTAAGCAGACCAGCTGGCTGGCATCTTCAGCGTGCAGCGTGCAGCGTGCAACGTGCAACGAGCTCAACTTGTTTGTTTTCAATGGCATCCTTTAGTGATGGCGGGGCTCATATACAAATGGACAGACAGATCGACAGATGGACAGATCGACAGATGGACAGATCGACAGATCGACATATCGCCTGACGATTAGAGCAGCCCAATGGCTATGGCCATGCTATGGTTTTTAACGATCTTGCTAATTTTGCAAACATTTTACTATTTACACTGACTAAACACACACAACACACACACATGCGGAGTGTGTGTAGGCGATTTTGCCATGGATGTCTAGCCAGTCAATTGCCAGGGCAAACATCTTTAATTGAGAGGCAGATAAACTGCTCGAGCTGCACACCAGTTCGATTTTAATGGCCAGCTTTAATGTGAGTGGGGCAATTGCATAATAAGCTGCTTGATAAACCCAGGCAAAACCACTGACCCAGTAAGGAACTGGCATAATAAAGAACATTTCAACGAGAATTGGCGAATCAGAGATACACTTGCAACACAAACAGGAAATACAACATTAAATGTTTTATTTATACAAATCTTCCAGCGAATGCTTAAAGCTTGCTTACATCATCTAGCTTATCGACATTAAATAATTAAATAAGCCTATTTTTGACGACCTAAATAGGTAAACTCAATCTGTATCAGGAATGCTGCCTTAAATGCAATGCACAGTTACCAGGTATCTGTAAAGGGTATTTATGTAAGACAAGTCGACAAACTTTTAAATTGCAGCCCAGCTTCGGTTTGGGCATCAGTAAAGGAAAAAGTCGCCCACCCACGTGGACAGGGGACAATCAATTTAAAAAGCCGTCCAATTTGGTCGCATCAAATTTGCTGACCACTTCAGACTCTGGATCGCTGTCGGTTCTGAACTCTCCTGTCCCGTTGTCCCGCTGTGCGACAATTGAAAGTGGGGCCCCGGGGCCGTACAACTTGTTAACTTGTACTTGCTGCCTTTCTTTCTTTTTATTCCCCCTTTTTGCTGCCGGTAATTTTGCAACTTGTTTCGATTACTTCATTTGACTTTAGTTGAACGTGCCTCGCTGAAGCGTGTGACCCAGTTTGTGGCCAGCTGAAAAGACCACAATTTGTTAATGCACAAAAGAAGTTATAAAGTTTTAACAAATATATAATTTTATACAATGCATATATACCGACATCGTGCGCCACTAATTGACCCCACTCGGTGGTGCACACTGATATCGCATATCACTACTCGATCTGGTGGTTCCATAAGCCATTTTGAATATGGCCATTTAATATTAGCCACACTGCAACTGGCATTGTGCTGCGCTGGTCCGCATAGATAGCACAATTTATGGCCAGGCCCACAAAGCTGCACAGAGTTGCGCATTTCGTTTCGGACAGATTGTTGACAAATGTCACGGGAGTTCGCATTGTCCCGTCCTCAAACGTGGGGTGCTATGCTAATTACCATTGCAACAGCTCTGACAGCTCTGACAGTTTGTTCTACTACTGCGTACTCCCACACAACCACACCACCATACGATCAGGCGACAGACGACAGACGACGAACGCCAAACGACAGACGACAGACGACGCCGTGATCTATGGGTGCTCCGGGAAAAGACAACAACAATAACTACGCCCGTTGCCAGCTCAGCTTATACGTCACAAATAGCACATTCCAGCGTATCAAAGTACATATATTCAAAGTGTTTTTCAGACCTTGAACATTGGCCATTTATCAAATATGTTTACTAAAAATGTATATCATTATTTCTATTAATAATTTGTTGAAATGAAAATTTGTAAGCCCAAGCCAACTGTCACGGGAATGAACCAATTTGATAACACGGACAATAACTAATTATGTCCATTAACTGTTGTGCGACTTTTTGACGTTGAAAATAAATAATGCAAATTTGAATACAACTCCAAAACATTATAATACGAGTTTGTGCTAATGATTGATGCTTCAAATATTTAAATTTATATTCCAAATTATATTTACTTTATGTATTGTCTCAGCATTAGCAAAATTGATTTTTGTGTTGCTTCTTTTTTTAAATTGTTGTTTAATGGCTCCCTAAAGCTATGCAAATGTTCTGGCTTAATCTTTCGAGCTTTGACAAAACTGAGGCAATCCATGTCTAGATTGATGCTGTTTCAGTCTGAGCAAATATATTATTTTTAATGTACACACGATGTCTAAGATAATAACTAAGCAGAGTGCTGATGCTTAACGTGAAAATCCGAGCACATTGAGTTATTCTTGAGCACTTTGACACAGGCACCCGCATGGCAAGATTAACCCCTTCGATTTGAATGTTGTCTTCAATGCGGCGATAATCAGTGAGTGCTTAACTCGAGTCGTTTACATGCACAACTTGCAGTTTATTTTAATGCAAACGTGGGTGTTCTGCCAGCTGCTGTTGTTTTTTGGGATATATCTCTATATATCTGAAGTGATGTACTTACTCAATTATGCGCCATTAAAGTATTAACAGTGGGTGTCTGAGCAGCAGCTGCCCAGTTTTTAGTTTCTGCCAGACGACACTGCAGTCCGTCTATCTGCTGACTGGTTATAATCGATGACTGAGAGCATTTGTAGTATCTCAAGATCTGGAGGATTTACACTCAAACAGGCGCTGAAAACGCCGAGAACATCAATCAGCGCCAGGCTCTGTTTTTATTTACATGCATGTCAAGTTCTTCAGCTCTGCAAGTTTTAATTGCTTTGAAATTCCTCGACAAGCTGACAAGCATTGGAGATTGTGATCTTCACCTGTGTGTGCCTAACGGTGTTTTGATTAAATTAAATTCAATGTGATAAACCTATACCTCCCCGCTCCCCCCTCACACCTGCCCGCTAAAGCTGTGCTATCAATTCAATTCAATTCAATTCATTTCGTTGCGTTTTTCTTTGATTGAGTCTCTCTGAGCGCCTGGCTACCAGTTTTTCCAGCGGCGCCTGTTGAACCTGTTGATTTGCCTATCAGCACTTGCCGATGTCGTTTATGTGTTGTAGTTGTAGCCGTGTTGGGCTGGCTGGCTTTCCACACAGTTGGCAAAAGAAATCAATGGCTATCTGTGGCATTACATCAGACTGGTCAGTCGATATTTACATTTGTCTACAGCCACAACTCGAAATACTCTCGCATTGCATTTGGATTTGGCAGATTGATTTGTATCTTGGCCCGGCCTAATGAAGACAAATGTTTGCCGCGTCTGGGCGGTCTTTCGCTCTCGCTGCTTAATTGATATGTAAGGCGGGCGCATGACAACGAAATTAATTCCATTAATTGAGCATTTCGTTAAATCATCGAACAATTGTGCAGCGCTTTCTTTGGGCCTGATCGATCTCTGATTTTATTTTAATTTTATTTGCCATCTATGAATGAAATTGTTCCATTGCCAATAAAACAATGAAGTTGACTGCTTTGATTGCCCATTTTGAGGCATGCGGCGTATGCGCAATTTTTTGATTCAAGTTCATAGATAATACTAAGATGGCTAAAATGGCTTGTTAAGTGAGTTTGGTAACCAATGTCTTAATGCTCTTGACGATTTGCTGTTTTTTTATATTTAATTTAATTTTTTTAATGGATTTTAAATGGCATTAAGCATGCTGTAGTTTATTATAATTAGCATTACTTATCACTATGCAAAATATCTCTTCTATTTTTGAAAGCTAATGATGACTAATTTAGTAATTTCTTAGATTTTTGTATGGTCTAAGGTGCCTTAGCTTTTTACTAAAAATGTCTTTGATTTAAATTTATTTATTTTAAATTCAAATACAAGTTACAAAACTGAGAGTGTCAAAAAATAAATTAAAATTTAATAAAAGGGAAATAAAGGCTATAATAAATTTATGGCCAGTTCAGCTTGAACTTAAATCATTTTAAGCTTGGCAATTCATCAATGAAATATTCTTTATTTGCCTGGAATCAGCGGGAAAGCTGTGTGAGAACTAACCGTTATCGGCTTCAGGCCCCACGTGATCTCTGGATCAAGTTGAACACAAATCAAAACGAAAACTGGCCTCTCGCATATACGTACAAACGTGGCCTGCCACATGCTAATAGAAAAGCACTTTGAGCGCTCAAAATGCGTTACAGTTTAGGTGTGAAAAAAGTGGTAAGAGCCAAGAGTGGCGGATGGTAGATGAAGATGGCTCAAACTGTTGCAGCGGCCAAACAAGAAATTGCAATTTAAAAGCGATAAATTAAAATGGAAAAGGCAAAGACAAAGCGCGAATTGAATCGGTTAACAGGAATCGGGCATCGCGATTTGGGAGCATAAATAATGCGCGATTCTAGTCAAATTGACGCGGCGTGCAAATGAAGTGAAATGAAAATTGAAATGGCAAACAAGCAAAAAATGACAAAAAAAAGAAAAATAAATATAATAGCAAGCAGCCTAGTCAAGTCAAGTGATAAATCTATCTATTAGCCAAAGTGCGCACGTAGACTTGGCCAACAACTGCTGTAGCAGCAGCAGCAGCTTTGTTAGCGCCGCCGCCAACGCGACTGTAGCGAGGCGATTTTAATCGCGCCGTCGCCGCCGGTCTCGACTGCATAATTTATAAAATCCATTTTAATCAGCGCGCGCACTGCGCAAGAAATTACTTTGTCTGCATTTAAATGGGAAAAACAGGGCCAAGTCCTGAACTTGGCCCAGCGGCAGGTGGCTCGATCTTGGCTTTGAGCCTGGCTCCGATTCTGATTCCGATTCTGGGACTGATTCTGGCGGCTCCTCTACGTGCCGTAGGTGTGTTAATTCGAGCTGATTGCGTAGCGCGTTTGCTCGCTTTGCTCATTGAGTTGTCAGTGCGTTGTCTCCGCATTGCCAACTGCCCCATGATAAATGGCCCACAATTATGTCTGCTGCTTCTACATCCACAGCCATCGATGTGGTTGTTGTTGTTGCTGTAATTGTTGCTGTTGTGCAGTTCAAAGGCAGCACAACCGGCAAACAATATCTACAAACCAAAAAAAAAACGCTAATTGAATAAACACGCCGAAACGCTCGAGAAAACAGCGCTGAGCAACCTTATGTGTCTATGCAACAAAGTGTCTATTGCTACACATTTGTATATAGATGAGTGTATGTGTATTTATACTGTAGACAAATTGGCAAAAGTGGCAGCCAAACAATTCACACACACGCGTATTTCAAACACATTCTCAAGCGTTTTAAAACGCACGCGATTGCGAGGCGCTCTTCAATTAATTTTGTTTTATTAACATGCCTAATTTAATTGTTTAATAAGCCTTAAGTGCCATAATTTGCAAAATGAAAAGCATTCATTAGACATCATCATTATCGTCTTGACTTGGCTTAAAAATTGCTGGCATTTTGTTAGAATATTTAATATGAGTTTTAAGCATTTAATTTGAACCATTTGCAGAAAATTGCTATATAAAAGTTGTTAAAGATGTTACCAATTTTGGCAGCTTAAATGAAGACACGTTTGCGAGCCAAGAACGGAACTCTTAAGCTTTTTCCTGATTGCGTAAGATAGCGTATGTGATAAAAAGTCAGCTGACAATTAACATTTTTAAATTTGGCTAAATCTTATCTGAATCGCCGGGGCCAATAACCGATAAGGTTTGGCTTATTTAGCTTTATAGTTTACTTGTTTGGCAATTATAGAGTAAACAGTTCTCAGTCTTCTAAATACGTAATACGAATATTTTGGAGGCGGACATTGGAGGCCCAAAGATTAAAAGACTATTAATCAATATAATTGATGACAATTGGCGAGCTGGTTTTTTGGACTGGGCAACAAAACGCTTATCGGCATTGCGCAAATCTAACACTATTAGTCAATGGATCTTGTTTTAGAAGTCGACCAGCTGCGCCCGCCTCATATCATCAATTTATCTGCAACTGCAACTTCGCCAGCGACTGCGATCTATCTTAAGAGCTATGACTGCATTCCTGCTCAATTGGCAGGAGTGGGTTATGCAGTTGGAGGGCAGCTGATTTATGAATTTGACCGTAGAAGTCAACGCGCTGCGGCCAGTTAATGACCCTGTGCCACGGAATTTTGCATAATGATCATTGAATTTATGGAGCACCACGAACCGCCTGCAATTGCCTATCATTTGGCGCTGATTCACTCACTCGCTGACTCGCTTGATTGCCCATCAAATTGGCAGTAAGTTAGTAAGGCATAGGAGTCCCACTCCAACACCAACTCCAATAAAACCTTGATTGGAGACACTCCTAACACACAAATGCGTGGCTGAACTCGCCGTTGATTGCTCCAGAGATTGACAAACTGACCCACAGTCGGTGGCAGCAGCGACAAGATCAATAGCTTATTGCTCTTCAATTGCCACACAAATGAACTGGGAACAAACATTGCATTGATCGCTGAAGTTGCAGCGTCATTTCTGCTGCATGCAACATAGTGCTCATAAGTAATTCCTGCAGATAGATTTATAGGAAAATTATAATTACATTTATAACTTTATTTACACATATTCATTTTTAAAAGCTATCAAAAATATTACATAAATATTTGCATCTTTATTCAATGCACTCAATTTAAGCTGGCAAATAATTGCAGATATATTTCCCATACGAGGAATGCAGTTAAGACAAATGTATGCAACAGGCACACACACACACACACACACACACTCACATGCATAGATTTTGGCATAAACAAAAGGAAAGAACACAAGGCAAAAAACCGGAAGGCGGCATAATAAATGTGGCACTTGAGATCGTTGCAGTTGCAGTTGGTTTTTATGTTCCTCTGTGCATTATGTGTGGCCAGCCAAGTGCGCCACTCTATTATCACCCAGATTCGTATATATCTATAAGTTGTACTTATTGTGTACTTCTTGCACTGACAGGCAGCTACAGTAGTCTCTTGCTTGCAGCCACCGGCAACGTTGCCGCTGCTGCTGCTGCTCCTGTTTTTGCCCCAGTCAAGTGCATTTTTATGATCGCCCATTAAATTTATGGTTTTTAATTTGTCGGCCTTTGTGCGTGTAGCGTTGATAAGCGCCCATCTTCGTATTAAATCCCAATCTCAATCCCACACACACTAACACACACTCACGCAAACACACACACACACACACACACACACAGACACACATTACTTGGCCTCAAGTACTTGTAGCTTGTTAGCAAGACATATAAAATGATTGATATTTGTGTTTGGTGTGTGCCACACACACCGATTTATGTGCAACGGGCATTATAACTTTTCCAGACATTTAAGACACACTTTAAATAGTTGGCTTAAGGCCGAAGAAAGCGTGTGAAAAAAGCAGCAATATTGCTTAACCCAATAATGGGTGGTCCGCTCCAAAGAGCCTGTTTGAAAGGAGAAATTGAAATCAAGTGAAATAAATATGGCCAACACAAGAAGAGTCAAGAAATAACGCTTATATATATTATATATATTTCAGACAAGAAATAAAGTTTAAATATATTTAAGGAGTACGTATATAAATTGCAAATAAATCTGTAGCTACTGTAGCTATATAGATAGATAGATAGATAGGAGAATCAGGAGAACCAGCGGGGAATGTTAAAGATGGATGAAGTTGGCAGAAAATACTAGATTTAGACTTGCAGCAACAACTAACTCTAAGTCAGCTAACAAGTTTAAGCCACAGGCAAATAACACATCTGTTGCCAACACAGGCCATAGAAGAGAATTGAATATTCGTCGATTTCAGTTTAGATGCGGTGCACTCAATGCTTATCACATACGAAGTTTAAGTACTATTTGAAATTGACGCACTTGCTCCATTGACCGACATATTTGTATAAGCTGCTCATGCGTCCAACACATAATTCACTATAACGGAGTTGATGCCCCGATCTACTTGGCCAATCCTTGCCAGAACACGTATCGCACAATCAGCTAATTGGATGTGCGTTTTTGTGTCGCGTTTTGTGGCTTTCATTAGCATATTCAGTGCAGGCAAATGAGCGATCTTTAATGGCCACTACGTGTTGCGGATTTCTGTAATTAATGTGATCCGTGCTGACCTTAACAGTGTGTTGTCAGACTGATTAAAAAGTGTTCGGCAACAAGTTGTAAATGCATACGCAAATGAAACGGAAAACAGCGAAAAGCGAAAACCGACAAAACGAAGAATTTTTATTTAAAATCCATTGAACGGTTTTGTTTCGGCTTATTTTTTCTTCTCTTTAATGGACAATACTCCGGTTGTGCCTGTCAGCCTAATTAAAGTGAACATGTGCCAAGATCAATGTCGATGGCGCCGAACCGAACCGAATCGAACCAAGCCGAACCGTTCGTTTTTGCCGCGCGCGTCTCTGGCAGATACTTTAGCGAATGCAAAAGTTTTGTAGCTGCTGTGCTACTGGAAATTAATTTATGCCATATTCATATATGACTTGTTAGCGGCTTAATTGCGTTTTTAAAATTATTTACTGACAAATTGCATCATCCCCACCATCATCCTCGCCATTCCGGCATGTCATGCGAATAATGCGCGTTTTGCATGCGATTTATGCGCGACATGCGAATTTCGATTGTTGTCGTTTATTATGCCACAAAGTGGCATTGAACTTTTCAGCTTTTGTAGCTCCTTTTTGCCAAAATTCCGACTAAGTTATATCTAAATATATATATAAGACGGCGCCACTTTTGTAAAAGTTTACGTCTGCTGACAGCAGCCGGCATCGTCAAAATCTTCACCTTCATCTCGGTCAGGAAACAACATTTATCCGGGCCCCACCTTTTTGTTATGCTAATGAAATGACTGTTAAAAGAAAAACGCTTTTCTAGTGTAGGACGTTAGAGTCGTGAGTGGCTCATAACAGTGAAAGAGCCGCTTGACGAGACTCAAATATAATGTCAACGATTTACATGCAAATTGCAGGAAAAGTTCTTTGTTTTTTTTTTTGTGTTTAAGTTTGAGGAAGTTGCGCTAACAAGGCCGTTAAGGGCATTAAACTTGGCCAGAAGAGGCGGGCAAACACTCGGGTGGCAGCACTGACAGTCAAAGTGCAAATATGTGACCTGCTTGCCGCAAGGCGACGCCTCCACATTACTCAAAATCACGCCCAGACGCGATCTACAATTCAATTCAAAAGGTCTGCGTTGCCCTTTTAACCGCAGCCTAATGAAGCTGAGGCCGCAGCTGAAGCCAAAGCTGGAGCTGAAGCCAAAGCTGAAGTCAAAGCTGGAGCTGAAGTTTGTTTGGGAGTATCCTCTGCGAAAGATATGCGGCTGCTGGCTGCATGCTGCAGCTGAGCTAAATTTAGCGGCAACGCTGCCGCCGCCTACGATAAATCAAAGTTAATCAGATCTAGTTTCGATTGGGTTTTTATGGCCGCTTTGCAGGCCCGCATTGGCCACGCCATTTAAATTAGCTGCCGGGTTATTTATCGCATTGTTGCCGCTCGCAGGTTTCGTTTAGCGCCAGGATGCCAAATCGACAGACAGCCAAGACAGTGGGACACCCGGACAGCCGGTTAGCCGTGACGGCTCAGACACAAAGGCCCAGACTCCGACTCGACTCGACTCCGACACGGCTCGAACAGCAGCCCGACTGAATGTGAATCTGTGTTTCTTTTTAGCCCGAAACGGAACTGCCTGCTGCTAGTGGCTAGTGGTTAGTGGCTAGTGGCTAGTGGCTAGCCGATAATTACGCATATTTTGTTGCCTGTTTTGATGGCGCTCTTTGTTTTTATTCAATTTTTTTATGCCCTCACACCCAGAGGGTATTATAAACTTGTCAGACAATGCGCCGAGCATTAAATAATTTACAATTGCTCACTTGTTGCAGCAGCAAGAGAATTACCAATTTATGTGATTATGCATTTAAAAAGAAAAAGAAAATAAAATATTTATATTAATACTAAAAGTCCGATTCATTTCTTTAGAAATATTATAGAATAATTTGGCTTGAAAAAAACTCTTTCGATTTTTTTTTATTATACTTATTACTTTAAGTGAAAATTTTTTCTCGGATACTCAAAATTCTCAACTGCTATTAAAGAGCAATCACAGCTCAGAGCTTCAGCTAGTTGACAGCTTTAATTAATTTAAAAGTTTATAAATCAACATTAGTTATTTGAAATCCATAAAATGATTTTTGGCATGCTTTGACTATAGAAATTTGAGTTATTATTTAAGCAGTTTGTGGAAAGGCTATTTGAATTTAAGAGCAAAAATACTTCGGCGTGTTAGTGGTAAGCCGCTCAGGAAAGTGCTTAATGTTCGATTTGTTGCATGTGAGTGGCCATCGTTGGGTTTTTAGTAGCTGTTAAATGGCCACAGGCACAGTCGGTGGTCCGTTGTGTGGATCTAGTGGCTGGATTGTTTTTAACACCCAGGCGATCGAGTATACACCGACCCAAGTCAAAGAGCCAGTCAAATGGGTTTCAATTTACACACTTGTCGCCGGCTCCCCTTGCGCCGCCTGCCCACCTTTTGGATGTGTCTGAACGTGTATTTGCCCAGTTGAGAATATTGGCCATGGCCCGGCGTTGTCAACGCCTTGGCTAAGGCGCTTATTTATTTGCAAATGAGAGAGGCCGGCCTGCCGGAGGGAGGGAGGTGGCGAGTGATAGAGGGGAGAGCGGGCAGTATAAGTGAATGTATCGTATCGCAATTATAAATCAGTTTAAGTCGCTTGTGGAGCCCCTGACATTAAGCAATGAAACCTTTTGAGCTTTGTTTAGCTTTGTCAAGTGGGCTGGCTGAATGTCTCTGCTCTGCCCGCTGTCTGCTGTCAATCCTGTGGCGGCTTTCCATGCTCCGTGTGGCACCTTTGTTTGCGCAACACTGCCGCTGCTGGTGCTGATTGCCAAACATTGGCCAATGAATGAACAAATGACTGATTGTTGACGGCTGCCGCCAACAAGCCATCAGTATCTATCAGATCTCGCAGAACGCGCAGATCTCTACCAGATATGTCTGTGTTTGCTAATAACTCAACAGCTAATCAGCGCACTCAGCTAGCTGATGGAAAGGGGGGGTCGCCGGGGCTGTGCACCGCAGCGTGTAGTCTGCAATTAAACGAGCAGAAATGTATCTTTGTATCTTTTTATCTGCCAACTGCATCCACGAATAATGCAAACAGCACAGCGGCAATCCGCACTCTAATTGCCATGCACATGCCGAGTTTCGGCTTGCCATGTGCATTAGACGAATCAATTATGTTGTCCCGTCTTGTAGCTCTGCCTCTTGCCTCTTTTTGGGGTGTGGCAAGTCGTGCAACCACGAATAATGATTGTTGTCACTGCAGCTGTGGCAAACAGTTATTAACACCTAGTAATACATTTCTTTTTTGTGTTGACGATTCAGATTCACATTTCAGCTTTTTGAAGTTGCCACCATGAATGAAATATTAAAGACAACAAAGATTTAAATAGATTCCTTGCAATAATCCTTGAATTTTGCACTTGATTTTTCTTTTAGATTTGTAATTTTATTTGTAACTCTCAGATCATAATATAAATAGTGAATAAAGCAATTAACTTTTTAATGTGTGTCTATTTATGGTAAAAGATAGCTGGACTTGAACAAGTTTAGTTTTTTTATGTTACAGCTTAGCTATCATAAAATCGCTAGAGGCGTAAACATGTTAAGACATAGCAGCTTAACTGATAGGCTGCAACTTGCTGCAACAGTCTGGCTAATAGATGAGAGCTCACTTAAAGTTAATTCATTGCTGGCCAATGTTTGAGTGTGAAGATCATAAATGTATTTGGAAATTTTGATGATTCGCATAGTCAATTGGAAATGGGGTTATTGACGCATGTTTTGGCCTCTCGACGTGTTAAGCTAGTTGTTGTTGCTGTTGTTCGCAGTTGTTTTCATTTTGGCGTCTGCTCGCAGGCCTATAAATAACAATACCACAAAAGAAACAAAAAGTGTTGTTAGAAATCAGAACAGTACAAAACAGAAACTACTTCAAATGGCTGGCGAAAAGCAATGCGGTTTTTGGCATGTGATTAATGCCTGTCCGTGCCACAGTGTTATGGATGCCACAATCAACCAAAAACCCAAACACACATCTAAATATACAGTGTGCGTAATTTTATGGGGTGCAAGAATAATTTTCCAATGAAAATATTAATAGAAATGAAAACAATCGAATTGTTGGGCTAAGTATGAATGCATGTGTGTGTGTGTGTGGTTTGTGTGTATTAATATCCCAACCACACACGCCAACTGTCTCGACACTATTTTCATTCCACTGTCCAAGTCAATAAACAAAAGGCAAGCAAAACAGACTGCCAAAAACAAAAGCAAAGCCAAGAAGAAAGTCCAAAAAGAGCAAAAATAAAAAAAGATTTTCATTCATGCCACAGTTTTTTCTTGAAGTTTCTTTCTGCCTGCTCCGTCGCCTAGGTGTCGAGCTGCAATTTGCATAAATCACAATTACCTGTCAATCGATAAGCGATCTAAATAGGCGCGCGTGTGAGCCAAGTGTGAACACAACGTGGCCAACACAAAAAGTGCAGGTATGGCCATAACAACAACGACAACGACTACGACAACTACAACAACAACAACAACTACATCTTGATGGCAAGTGTTGAATTGTTGGCTACAATGCATGACAAATGTTCAATGTTGCACTGGACAACGACTGCAACTGGTGGCAGAGGGGAAAGGGGGCAGCGGAGTGGGCATCTAGCTGGCATTGCGCCAGACCCAAAGCATTGTTAAACGTTTTCCAAATGGGTGGCTTTTATGGTGGCCCGAACAAAAGACGACAACTGCGACTGATTGCACAGTAGGCGAAAATGTTGTTGTTCTTGTTATTGTTATTGCTGCTGCTGCTGCGACTGTGGCTGTTGCTGCTGCTGTCGTTGTTGTTGTTGGTGTGTCGCGTGTCTAGCTGCATATTTGCCTACAAGGTGGTCTCGACAAGGCAAATGAAAATTGCAATGCGTTTGCCAGATGCACAAACTATTTTTACATTTATTGCAAATCATCATTTATTCAAATATATGTATGGCAACTCGCTCAGCTTAAGGATTAAGCTAGAAATCTGCTAAAAAGATAATCTTATCTGTAGATAACCTTATCTTGAATTTACTTTCTTATTCTTCAAGTATCCCTGAGCTGACATTTTTTATACTATTCAGCCTGAAAGCTGCTAACTCATTAGCTATATTTTGAGCCAAGTCATGATTAAATTACTAAAAGAGGTCAACTTACGATGAACAAGTTCTTCTCCGTTGTTTGAATAAGCTCGTAATCTGGCATAGATTTAGGCATACATCTAGATGCCCAAGTTTAAAATAAGAAATTATCCAACTGCTGCCCAACCACTCAGCACAATATTCTCACAATTCCAGCCCAGATCTAGATCAGAAGCACCCGGTTAGTCAATCAAGCGTGCAAAACGTTCTGCTTATGGACTCAAGTGGATAACACAATTTCATGCCACATTATGGCGACGATTAAAGCAAACATTTAAATAATAATTAAGCCCAAATATAGCGCAAGTTTTCCCCCCCTAAGAACAAAAACCCAAATGTAGAATACAATCTTTATAATAGCTTAACACGTCGTAAAGATTTTCTCAGCTCTATAAAGTAATCGCTGGGCCCGCAATGGCATTTAACACAGATATTTGAAATTTGGTAAATTTGAGATGGTCGCGATGAAAGCTTCTTCGAGTTTTCATCATTTATGAGGCATGGCGGCGACAAAAAAGCCAACAAATAGGGAGATACTATTATTACAATATTAGAGTATCTGAGCACATCAGATGGGGATGGGGGATCTTATCTAAATTTTTGGGTTTTTGTTTATTTAGTTTTTCTCTTCTTTTATGTGCATTTTTTGGAATTGGAGCAAACACTTTCACTCATCAGGCCCTGCTTATCGATATTGGCATATATGCATATCTATCTGCCTATCTATCTTTATTATAGGTTGCGTGTTTTTAATGAGCCTTGCCTTACACGCTTTGACAGATTTCTAATGGCTCTATTACGGCATTTTATATTTTATAGTCGGCTTTTTTCCCTCTTCTTGTTTGGTGACATTTCCATTTACATGATTTTCGAATAACTTCATTTGCAGTTTAAATTTGATGTTTGATCATTTCCATTTTAAGACAACCTAATCAATGAGCAATTACATGGGAATCTCGGACATTCGATTGATATTTATGAGTTTCTGAGTTTTATAAAGACTGACAGCGGACAGCTAATAAAAAATTGGTAATAATAATATAAATTATTGACTTGATCCACAGACAACTGCAGTTGGGATTTGTAATACGATCGTTTTCTTATAGGGGCGATTGAAATCCTATATTAAATGGTTAGAAATGAAAAGTAAATAAAGGGTACTAGCAGAGTTCCAGCTAGCGAGAATACCACCAATAATAATTTATCTTGAATTGTATCTAGAAACTTGATTGTATCTGTATCTGCAGCGGTTTCTTCAACTGATGAGGTAACACTTAAAATGTTTTGCTGCTGCTTTCGTTGAAATTTTAACTGCTCGCCAAGGCGGGCGTCAAGTTTGTTTATCACATCGTGTCAGCTACTTGCAGCTTGTATCTAGCAGATACACATGCACACACACACTCAGTCACACACACGCACACTCACACTCACGTTCGCTGCTTGTGTGTTTTTTCTGTTGTGGCGTGAAGTGCGAATTACCAACAGCAACAATTTGCATTTGCGTTCAATGAGCCACTGACCTAAGTCAATATATTTTGCATTGTGCTGTCCCACACAAATGTATCTGTATCTGTAGCTGTAGCTGTAGCTGCGCCTGTGTCTGTGACTGTATCTGTGACTGTATCTGTAAATGTATCTGCAGTTGTGTGTGCGGCGCGACGCCGCATTCATTTGCGCCGATAATTATGACGTGTGCGCTCAATAACAACAACAACAGCAACAAGTAAAAATTGCTGACGTTGCAATGTTTGTTGTTGTTGCTGTTGTTGTTGCTGGTCACTCGATAAGCGACAGCGTCGAACTTTTCATTTTATTTTGTAGTTTTTGCTCGGCTTCAATTGCAGCGCACAGCTCGTTTTACAGATACTTTGCACACACATAAAATTCAGCTGATGTTGTTATGGTTGTTGTTGTTGTTATTGTTGTTGCCTGCTAATTTATTTGCAACATTTGCTGTTTGCACTGAATTAATTGCAAATGCAACTAAGCGCGATTTGCACCATTTCCATGCTGCAGCCACGAAATGTACCTGCATCTAGATACATGTTGGATTACACGTGCAACTGGAGCGCATGAATTGGTCAGTGTAGCTGTACGTGTTGGGTATTTGCAACAATTGCTGTTTTTTTTCTCTTCTTTCCTCATTTTCCCAGCAACATTTGAGGAAGCATTAGCTGACTTGGCAAACGCAATTCAACTTTAACTAATTGAAATATATGCGTTTTATTTCGGTACAGCGAGTCAGGGGTACATGTCAAATGTCTGGCGGGTTGACAGCTAAATATATATATATATATATATATATAAATATATATATATATGTGTGTGTTTGTGTCGCTTGACGTTGACAGGCGAGAATTTGGCTGCAACAAGATTAACACAATTTTGTTCCGCTCCAAATTCCAAGTATTCCAAATGTTTTACAATTTGACATCGTCATCTATTTGCTGGGCGGAGCGTGTAAAATGTGTGTCAGAATTGTAACTCCAGCAGCGCCAATGCCAATTCTATTTCGAAAACCAATTTCAATCCCATGACATGGCTAAATCATGTCGCAGAGACGCAAATGAGCCGCCAAATGATGCCATACGAATGGAAACGCTTTGAACTTTGACTGCAGCTTCAATTTATATGGCTCCAAAACCGCACAAATCATTGGGGCGCTCCTCGGGGAGCTATTAGCAGCTGTCTGAACTAATTATTTTTCTTTGGGGAGGGCCTGAACACCCAATTGAATTTGGCTACGAGTGGCAGACATTATTCCTTAAGCATGTCGAACTGTGGAAATTGTGAGCTCATTTTGAAAGGAATTTTTGAGGATTTTAAGATCTTATAGAATTTATGAAGTAGTCGATAGATTTGTAGAAATTCTAATAGTAGTTCAAAGTTCATTATTTCAGTAAGAAATAAAGATTTGCCAAATCGAACTGTTTCTTTGTTTGAACTAAATATGAAGTCACTTTGGATTGGAGATTAGTATACAGACTGAAGATCATAACTAGTCTTGGCTATTCGTCGACCTTTTCAGGGTCAGACAAACGTTTTCAGCTGCCTTTGGAAGCTGCATAGAGCAGCAGAGCTCGTGTAGTTGCAGCTTTACTAGAATCGCGCCAAATATTTGCATATGGCATTAAGAGGAAGAGCCGGGAGCAGATGAGTTTACTATCGCATCGTTATCATTATGTGACACATTAATGCTGCCATTAAATTTACAACAATGTATGAAAGGAGTCAACAATGCGATAAGCGAGACCAGTTCCACTTGTGGGCGTGGTCGCTTGAAAAGAAATATCCGACTCATTTGGACAGCCCAGTTAGCGGCAGGTCTTTGACATCAACAAGTTTGGTCTAACTGCCCCAACGCCCAGAATTGGCCAACTGCGGAGGCTGGCCAAATGGGCCATAATTTAATTTGCCAAACCCCAAATTGTCACAAATCAATTAGCAATTTGTCACTTTCTTGATTTATGCATGATATATCATATATCATCACATCATAGATAGTATTGTATAAATAACTTTTAATTACGTGTTCGACAAGCGGACAGCGATCAAAATGAACTGTTATAAGCCGCATGTTTTGCACGCATCGCTGTCAAAGCCAAAAGCTGTCAATTGCCATTCGGCAGACCCGTTGGCCCCTCTCCTCCCCATCTTAGGCCACCCCCTCCGCGCCAGTGGGCCCAGTGCCTGTCAGCGAGCGCTGCTCCAATGTCTGGTTAGACGGCATTTTTTCTGCCACAAAAAAAAAATAAGAAATATAAAAAAAAAATCAAGCAAGAACAGCTTTATGTAGCCACACCGAATATGACATACCCTTGCACGTAGGATTAGCAATGTTCACATCTACAATAACTTAATAGTTGACTAAGAAAGTGGATTTCTTGAATGAGTTACACAGTTTGTGTCAAAACTAAAATACAGTCGGCAAGAGCATGAAAAAAGATACACAAAAATAGTCGCTAGAATCCATAAAACATTTTTAGCATTTGCAGACGAGCAGCTTTTAAAATTGTTGTTATTTTTTTCCTTATTTATTTATTTACTTTTTTTTTGTGTGTCTTGTGTGGAACACAGATACAGTTCTCGCATGATGCGGGCAGCACTGGGTCTGACAACGCAGACTGTCATCGAGCAGAAGTCTCTGGTCCTGCGCACTTCTCTTGTCAACGGATCGAAGTTTGGCTTTTATCGGCAATGGTCTGTTGCAGTTGTGCCTCTTTTTGTGGCTTGTGTTGTTTGGCTTGACTGATGTTCGGGCTTGAGTTGTTCTTAGAAAAGTATTAGATCGGTAGCCGCAATAAGTTCGCGACAACTGTCAAATTGGCCAAGAATTATGACCTACAAATATTCACATATAATACGGGAAATCCGTGTAAATTTATTAACTGCACTTAAACAGCAGATTATCTATTTAATATATAAGTTGACTTGCTATATAAGTTGACTTACTATATAAGTTGACTTACTTATTTGAGCCTTAGTTTACTGTTAAATATGGTTTAATCTTTTCAGTTGATTACTCCAAGACTTCCAGCTGAGATTTGCTGATGATCCACCTGTTGATCAGCTTAGATTATTAAATTAGATCGGGCGATAATATAATTGCAATAAACATGACTTTAATAGCTGACACAATGGCCACAGCTGGCAATTGGGTTTGAATTGCGTAGACAAGCGATATGATCAATGGGCAGATTTAAGAGCGATCGTAGTCTGTAATCGCCAGTCAACTAGATGAGTCAACACCTGCCCTGGTCTGCACTGGGATGCATAGTTAGCCAGAGACCTAAACCTGCCACGCGCATCATTCTTGGCCTAAAAAGCTGGCGGCTAAAACGGCAGGAGGCAGTCGCCGATTGCCGTTGCTGCCACAGACGCAGCCACAGACGACGCCACTTGCCGTGTCGTGTCTCAAATTAATTAAAGACTCATCTACATATTTCATTTCCACTCCAACTGGTTGCCCCGATGCGATACTCTATGTGTGTACAAGAAAATGCGGAAAACCAAAACTTGCCGCTGACCGCAAACGTTGACAACGCTGATGGCGACGCTGGCAGCGGCAGAGGCGTCTCGCAGCGGGCGCCTTCAAATTGGCTTGTCATTGAGCCATGCTGGGCGGCAGCGTCAAAAGGGGCGTGGCTTGTTTTTTGTTACCAAACAAATTCTTCTTTGATTTTCATACAGCCTTTAACAACTTCTTCAAACATTTCTTTTGACATTTTTTCCAACATGTTTTTCGGTGTTTTTCACATTTTTACAACAGCCTCCAATTTTTTTGTATTTTTTCATATTGTTTGTTTGCTGTTGGATTGTATTAATTTGTAAGAACGAGTTGTTGCACATATCGTGTATACATTTTTGTATTCAAATAGACATTTTTGGAACTTTCACTGGAAACTTTTACCCAAAAGCAGATTAGAGCAGCTCCTTTGGTGGCCCCATACTTTACACGTTATTAGTCTAATATAATCAAATCAAGGCACACTCAATATCTCTGTTCATTTTTCATTAATGAATTGGATTATAGTTGGGGTTGTTGTTCCCAGATTCCAGTGGAGATTTTCATATTCTTTGTAAACGGTAGCCTTTCTGGCCATACAGCCCATAAATTCGTTAGCCATACAGTGAAAGCTCTTAAGAGTTTTACTTAGATAGACAGTTAGATAGAACTATGGCCAGCTGGGCCACTTAGGAATGTGGCATAGGCCTGACAAATCCCATCAATGCTTACTTCCTATCATCAAAATAGATCTGAAACTTCTCGAACTTGTTAAACTGGCCCATATGCATCCATTTTCATATTTGTATCACAGCAAAGTGGGCGTTACTTCTATGAAAACAACTATGCCAATATATTCCATATTTGTGTACATATATTTGTTGCCACCCCTAAGTCTCAGCTGTCAACTGTGCTTTGTAATTTATATTTACGCGCATTGGCCTAATCGGATATTGGGCAAATTTGCAGGAAATCCGTTTGCCAACCCTCGAAAAATATGAAATGCAATTCGATTATTGGCAAACCCAACAAAAGATGCAAACAACAAAACATGATAATAATAATTGGCAACAGACACGAGGGGGTAAACAAAAAAAAAAAAAAGGTAACCAACTGTGAAGAGTGTTTTCTGCACTCAAGCGATTTTTTTTGAATTGGTGTCAATGCGAATGCACAGATACGTGTCTGAATCTCCATCTCTCTGCTAAGGGTGAGTGGAGAGTTTTCAGCTTTCTCAGCTACCAACCATCCACATTTACATAAGACACATTTCACTTTCATAACGTCCCCATAAACGTTTTGACTGCTTTTAAATATGCTTGATAGAAATGCGTAAAAGGCGCTTATCTGAATGCCAACAGTTGCGTGTTCTCCTAACTCCAAGATTTATTGCTCCTTTGCGGACAAGTCTATAAGTTGCCACTAATTAGTATTTGATAGCTGCAACGTTGTGTCTGTGAGTTCAGCTGTGCGACAGATGTATCTAAAAGACACAATTAACTTGATTGATAGGCGCCGACTCTATGAACGCCATTTAATTGTCAAAATATGTTGCCCACATACATAAATTATAATAAAAAAAAAGAAAATAGCATAAAAAAAGAAACAGAATCATAAAATCGGCGTGGAACAGTAGTATGAAACCATTATGATACAAATTATGTTCCCTTTGTTATATTATGTTAAATAACCACAAAGCTGTTCATAAATTTTATATGCCACACATTATTTTTATTGTAAGCATAATTAAAAATATATAAAAAAAAAAATACATTTTTTTTATATTTATTCATGAAGTTTTCTTTGTGTGTGCTTGACGTTTATGCTCATATTAAAAAATAAGAAAAAAAAATTCCAAAATTGTTGTCAACTCATATTGAAGACCCGATCGTAAATTTTATCATTATCGACTGTCGAGTCGGCGACAGTCTCCGAAATTAAGGCCGCATTTGCATAAATTGTGCGCCTTCAACGGTGATTAACCGTGAAGTTTTACCACAAGGGGGAAAATATTTCAGTTTGTCACATAACTCAATCGTACACCTTCCAGAACTCCTCATTTTGACAGTAATATTTTGACATTTTAATTACCGAGAGTGCGTGCCTTTCAGCCTTTTCTACGTGTCCAATAATGTGGCCAATTTAAAGCAGCTCAAATGCGTGCCTTGAATATGGAATTCATATTTTTGAATTTTGGATACGCTTTACCTTTACCGTATTATTCTTTTTCGATTCTACGTATGCTTCCTGTTCCCAGCCAATATATTTTCACAGTTAGTTCAATGAACTGCTGAGCAATTTGTGTGCTGCCAGCTCATTTATTGTTCCATAAATGATATTTGGAAATTGTTATTGAGTATATGTTTCACACCTTTATGGAATGAGGCCCATCATGTGTTTATTACATTTGTACGCATTATCTTAGATTGCTGTACTTAATTAAAATTTGACTATATCTAAAAGAAAATTACCAATGAGTTGGCAAAAAAATTTATTACTATTTACAAAGTAATTGTCATTAATCATAATAAGCCATAATAATTATAAATTAATGCAGACTAATATGAATTAATAAGTGTAAAAAAATACGAAAAACTTATTTTCGCACATTTTTGTGCGTAGGCCCCGGCGAGATTCGAACTCACGATCTCCTGTTTACTAGACAGGCGCTTTAACCAACTAAGCCACGGCGCCACATGCAAGCAGTGCGCACAATGTCTCAATATAATTAGCAAACCTGGGAGGCGCACTAGTACGCTCAGTGTTCTCTTTCAGTGTTTGCCTCTCTGTCTGTCACATGAAAAACGCTTGTGATTATGTTGTTGCTGGCATTGGGGGTTAAATTTAGCACAGCAACAGAGAACGACGCAGAGAACGTATACCAAATGCCTACGAACAACAACAATAGGAGAAGAAGAATATCAATTTTGAGCAATTCGTTATGCGACTCTCACACACATACATAGAACTAAACATGGCAATGTATCCAAAATGAGATAAAAAAAAAGAAAAATTTCCAGTGTTAACCCGAGCTAAACAAATTGTCTTTAAAACGGGGCGAAGTGAAATGCAACACCAAAGCGCCATTTGGACACACACAAAGTGAAAGGCTGTCACTGTGCTACTAACAACTGTTCCCTCTCCCCCCCCCCTCTCTCTCTCTCTCTTTCTCACCCCACACATACCCCCTCCTTTGCTCTAAAAATGTTTAACAAATGATCTGAAACGCTTAGCGTGTCATTTAGTCTTTGTTACTCCATTTTTTAAGGGGCTTCAATAATTGCATGAAAAACAATACCAATTACTCATGGTGACTTTTTTATATACCCTTACAAAGGGTAATATATGTTTGAGACAAAGCATTTAACACTTTGCAGGGTTATTCATATCGGATTGCTATATCTTTTTGATTACTTAGCAGCAATATTTATAAAA
This sequence comes from Drosophila atroscutellata, assembly GCA_035041605.1. Classification (NCBI taxonomy): domain Eukaryota; kingdom Metazoa; phylum Arthropoda; class Insecta; order Diptera; family Drosophilidae; genus Drosophila; species Drosophila atroscutellata. The sequence continues at coordinate 16,918,630 of JAWNLA010000091.1, read as the reverse complement.
TCAAATTCTTATCACATTTTCTTTAAGGCAAAAGTCTTTCTTCCCCCTCTTCAAAAGTTTTCAATATTCGGTGTGTCTATTTAATGGACTAAACCAACGGCAAGCAAACTTTAACAATAATTAATGGCAGATTTTTTTCTCCCGAGCTCTGGTGGAAATTATAAATCAAGCAAACGCCAAATGAATGCAACTTTACAATTTCCGTGTGTTAAATAAAACAAAAAGTGCACTTTAAGCATGCTTCAACTTTATTGTTGCTGTTTTTTTGTTGTTTGTTTAGCTTAGCTGCAGATACAGATACGGATATGTAGATAGAGATACAGCAAGAGTTACAACTACGGATACGCTAGGCCGTAAATTGCAGACAGCTATTGATAGCAACTCTTCTGGTTTTTTTTTTATTTAAAATATTTACATTTACTCCATGGCGTCTGCTTATCTTTGACACAGTTTCTGCAAAAGTTCTGTGACATTCTTTGTGCGTTTACAGAATGGTTAAAGTTTACGCCTACTTAAATTTTCAATAGGGAAATTTGCCATATATATTGTCAACTTTCATTTGGCACAGCTCATAAAAGGCGCCCCCATTTTGCCAGAAACAACATACCAACATAAAACCATATGCCCTTGTCTGCGTATATCTTGCCTCATTTTTCAATTACATACCCGGAGGCAGAGTTTTCCTTGCTCCTAGGCACGTCTATCTCAACTTTTCCCACTTAGCATTTGCCATAGCTCATAAAACGCTGACATAAAGAGAAACTTCTCTGAATATATATTTTTTTTTTTTTGCTAGCGCCATCTGCTGGCTGGCAGGCGCATCAGCTGCCCTTTTATGCTTGTAATTCATAGTTGATCATTACAGTAACGTAAACAACTCTTTAAAGAACCAACACACACTTTCAGTTTTCTTTTTGGCGTCAAAAAATCAAATTTTCCATCACTCAAGTGGGCACTCAATGCTTTTTGGCAGCAGCCAAAAGTCTCAAAACTCGAAGTGTGTTCCGGCATTAACTCCATTTCCTAATAATCTGATTATCTTTTTGTTGGTTTTTTTTTTTGGTTGAATGGAAAGAGTTGTGGTTTTGAACTGCTTTGATGATCTCCGCGGCAGCTGCTAGGAATTCAATTGGTGCAGCTTAAAGTATTTATAAAAATCTTGTTTATTATGAACAAAGTGCAGAAGGTTCATTGAACGTGTGTGTGTGTGTGTGTGTGTGTGTGCTCGAGTGTGTTCGAGTGTGTGTGTGTGTGTGCTTGTTTGTGCCGGCAACAAAGTGCTGACACACTTTGGCCAGGCAACCACAGCCAACTGGGAATTGACAGTCGGGGCCCGGGCTGGCAGTCCCATCGACCACACAAGTGGTTTGACCTTAACAACGTGGCCTGATCTTGAAATTTATCCACAAACTCAAGTGCGGCAATTTCAATTAACCTCCAGATGCGCCATTTATAACCTTGCCACATGCGTGCTGCATTTGCAACTACAGTTGACAAATTTCGCCCAGCAGTTTTGTGCTCCAAGATTAAGTGCGACAACTCGATTGCCCAGCTGGCTGCTGAGCGGACGTATTTGTCTTCTCTGATTAAATGTTGGCTTATTGCTTTTAGATATAAATTTCTCAAGTTGTGTTTCTCATGTGTATTTTTTTTTTTAGCTTTAAATGCAATTCGCATTGCTTGTTGTTGCAATTTTTCTTCGTTTCTGACAGCATTCAAAAGTGTCGGACATTTAATTAACAGCTTTAGCTGGATCTGGGTTTGGGTTTGGGCTTTGGGCTTTGGGCAATCCACTGACATCCTGACACACTGGTTCTGGGTCGGCTAATCAAGCGGCTTTTGTGCAGCTCGCAGCTGGCAATTGATTGATAATTAATTAATACTTATGCCCTGCTTTCTTTTCTTTATGTTTCAGGCATACTGCTGCGCTCTTCTACGAAAACACCCGGTTACATTAAGATACGAAGTGTGGCAACCTGCATGTATCTCTGCATGGATTCCTGTGGCTTACCCTATGGCTCGGTAAGTAAACAAACCTTTCATCTCAAATATATAGCAATTAAACTTTATACTATATATATATACATATATAAACATTAAATAATATATCTGCATATAGGTCGCAACATGCTTTTTGGATTTATCTGAAGGTCGATATGATTAATATTGAATACATATGCTGTGTTCTATATATAATCCTCAAAAGTGTTTTAGTCAGATAAAAATGCTGCTCATTTGATCAATTTTATTAATTAAACTTAATCATTTTCCATTTTTGTAACTCGAGTCAAGTTTTGGGTTATTTTTCAACATTATTTTGACATATCTGAAGAGTAGACTCGAGTGCATTGATACGCTTAAGGTATGGGAAAAACGAATCGTTAATCGATTGTTTTCAATGTATTTCCCAATGTTGTTTCAATTACAATTATGTGGCGTTATCTTCAACTGGAGCGGCAAATTTCGATTGTGCTCAGTGACAAAGGCACAACAAACAAAAGGTCGGGTTGCAGGCTCAAATGAATAAGATTCCGAAACGCAATGCGATAAATAACAAAATTAAGTGCGCCGAGTGAAGTTGAACAAAAACAAAGAGCGACAACAAACAGAAGATGTCCTGCGAGCAACCCTTGTCCTTTATTTTTGGATTGTTGGAATAGTTTTCCTTGTTGTGGTACCTCAAGTGGCAAATGAGAACGGTCCTGGCATGTCCTGTCGATAATTAATGTGACACTGCGGCAATCGCATCGCATCGCATCGCATTTCCCAACGCCTTTCCGAGTGGCGCCACAGCAACTGCAACTTGCCGTTGTTGCCTGCGGCGAGTTGGGCATTTTTTTTATTTAGTGTTTGCGCCGCCCTTTGACCTTTTCGCATGCATAGACACAGATACATGTATATATGCATTTGTGCCAATTCTGTCAGACAACGCTTTCGGGCTGACACTTGCAACTGCAGCTACGTGCCCCCAGCGAGCACATTTGGCTCTCGGTGTTGATTGATGCGCTTCAGCAGCAACTTTGTTGCCGTCTTCTGCGACGGCCCTTTGAAGGCGCCGCCACAGTGCGCATTGCAAGCATTTTGAATAAGTTGGTCAAGTGGGCGTTGCCCCATTGGGCGGCCTTTGTTTAGTTTGGCGACCATCCACCAAGAATCCGAATCGTCTTCTGTAGAATAGCCAAATTGATTTGTACGCATTTAAAATTCATGATTTCCACGGCGTCTCTTTCCCCCATTCGAATTATGGTAATAGCTTGAGTTTGGTTATTGTTGGGCAACGGAAGTGGCAACAATTTGTTTTTGGCCCACAATCCAATTTCCTTTTCCACTCTTAACAACTAGATTCAATTTTTGGTTTTGTTTGTTTGTTTTTGTATTTATTCGATTTTGACCTTTTGGCTTTAGGGGATTACTTAAATATTTAGTTAACATTTTATTTATAACACTCATTGCATTAGTGGCAAGTACTTTCCCAAAAAAAAACTACTAATATTATATTTTTAAGTGTATTTTTGATTGCATATAATTGAATACCTCAGAAATGTTTACAAATTATACAAAAATATTTATTCGACACTTAATTTTTTAGTATTATAAAACTGCATTTTTAAGCAAAAAAAAAAAAAAAAATATATATATATATATATAAAAATAGTTGCAAGCATTCGATTTAAATAGCATTTTTCCATATGTGCCGTATTCTCAGTCATTTTAAAATAGATTTGCACATGTGAATTGCATTGCCCCTGCCACTTGCCCCTTCTCGAACCTTGCTCGTATTTGAAATGCCAGCAGCGTCGCGATCTTGTGACCGTCTGGCAGCTGATTTGATTAGCTGCCTAATGGGGCAGCTAATTGAAATCCCCGAAACGTTTGCCAATTCATAAATTTGTTGAGGCCCAATGTGAAAGTCGTTTGAGCGTGTTTGTGAGTCAGCGTCAGCGTCAGCGTCACAACGGTGTTGGCCAATTAAAATGCTTTAGCCATGTATGAGCACATTTAAATATGCCTATTAATCTGCATAATTTGTAAGCAGCGGCAGGCAACAAAAAAAAAAAAAAACACAAAAAAGAAGAGGCGCCCGCCCGCGGCGATCAATTAATGCGCAGTCATCGTGCTGCCTCTAAGACCAATGAATATGTTGCAACCATATCATTGTTATGGTCCTGTTCGGCAGATAAAGCAGCCAAAAGAATGTTGATGTTCCTGTTGCTGTTGCTGTTGTTGTTGTTGTTGTTGTTGTTGTTATTGTGTCCAGCTCGAGCATAATAATTTGTTTTCCAAGGGGTGTCGCTTTGGGTATTTGGTTGTAGGCGTGCGTTCAACATTCAACGTTGATAGCCCTTGACCTTTTTCACCTGGCGCCAGCCTGATAAGCGCTGAGAGTTGAGCTAATGCCACACTGATAGGCGCTGCATTTACAGCTAACTGCGAACAGCTTCATTCCACTTCCTTTCGTACTGTAATTTTCACTTAACTTGGTCTAAATATAGCGGAAAAATGATAGGAAAAATCATAAAAGCAAGATTGCAGACGTCGAGACATTGACAGGCAGGTCGCACTCGAAGGAGGCCCCGCCGCATTAACTTGTCTCTCATATGTCAAAAGTGTGCGTGTGTGTGTGTGTCTGCCCTTTGAAATGGCGTCAACATTTTAGCCATATTTTTTGCAGGCAACTCCCTCCTGCCCTTTAGGCATCCATTTGATGGCTCATTTCATATCAAATTGGTGTAGCCAGAGCAGCCGTCGCGACATTTGCCAGATTAATTTCTAAATTTAAGCGGCGACATTTCCACGAGTTTGTCGCTTTTGTCGGGCAAACAACAATTTTAATTGCCTGACAAGCGAATTAATTCAATGTTGTTAATTGAATTTGATCTGCCTGCTGTTGGGGTAAAAAACAAAACCGAAGAACAAAAAGAAAGCGGTGCGGTGCGGTACATCTAAAGGCCAGACATTCTGCCCAGCACAGCCCAGCCCAGCCCAGTCCAATCCAACCTGGTTCGGCCAGCCAGTCACGCCAAATCCTTTGTAGCTGATTTACATTTCTACCTAAACGAAATTTGTTGATGTCAGCGACTTGTTTGTTGTCCTTTTGTGCGGCTGTCATCTGGCATTCATAAGTTAGGCAACTTTATGACCACAGTCAGGGTCAGGGTCAGGGTCAGTGTTACGATCTGAAGGCGTCTATCGATCGCCAACGCCGATTGCGAGCGCATCCTGTGATAATGGGCACATTTATCTAACAGATAAGCCTCTTCCCTGAGACACAAAGGGCAACCGACACATTGCCAACTGTAGGTAGCCCCAAGCATTTAGTCTCTGCTCATCTTGTTAACTTAAGTGGGCAACATTTCAGAGGGTTTCCCGCTAAACTCAGCCCAGTTGTTTGTTATGCAAATGTGAAACTATCAACGCGGCCATCAGTTACTCGATGCTCTCCATGAGTTGCCAATAAAACGCTTGCTACACAAGCATCTAATGTATTTCGAAAATACTTAAAAACAGCGTGTGACTTTTCTACTTTTTCTATTTTTATTTAATTTAATCAGGTGTCTAGCTAGTTGTGGACATTCCCATAAGCACCTGTTGCTTTAGTTGAAATAATAATATCAAAACGTTGCTTCAATTCGCATTTTCATTATTTGTTTTATTTGTAGAAGCGACTCTTTTGTTAACTATTTTATAGCCAAATAATATAATTCTAGTTCTCAAACTATTACAGAGATGCTTCACCGACGACTGTGTGTTTTACGAGAACATGGATGCATCCAGCCACAATTTTTACACCGCCGCAAACAACTTGAATGCGAACTACACATTCTATTTGGCGCTGGGTAAAGATGGGGCATCACGTCGCCTCCAAGTTTCGAACAACCGCACATTGGGAAATCTCACCATACACGCGAGTGCGCTCAGCGACAAGGTGGATGAGCAGCGTGTGGATGAGCTGATAGTCAAGTATTTTGGGCCCATTGGTGTCAATCACAGCATGCGCGCACGCTGCAATGACGACGAGGAGGTGAAACTACACTGCAGGAGCAATAGCAGTAGCAGTAGCAGCAGCAGCAGCAGCAGCAGCGGCAGAAGGAACAGCAGCGGCAGGAGGAGCAACAGCGGCAGGAGGGGCAGCAGCAGTAGCAACAGCAGCAGCGGCAGGAGGAGCAGTAGTAGTAGTAGAAGTAGCAGTAACGTTCCTGCAGACAGCGCCAGCAGCCTGATTAGTATTAGTAACAATAGTCAAAGCGACAGCGGCCATATTAGCAGTAACCTTAGCAATAGAAGTAGCAGTAACAATAATAGCAATAACAGTAACAGCAACGGCAACGTTGGCCACCAGGAGAATAAGACGAAGAAGAAGAAGCTGCCCAAGTGCCACAGGCGAACCGCAGCTGGAGCCAAAGGTGCACCGAGTCCGCTGCGCAAGCTTGGCCCCAAGGCCCAGCAATGCAGGGATAAGCGCGAGAGGGCAATAAAAATGGGCTTAACGCCGCACATCTGTCGCGGAAAGTCGGGTGCAGTTGGAGCTGCTGGAGAAGCCAATGCTGCCCGCAATCTGCAGAGTGGTCAAGCAGCCGCAGCTAGGGGCGCAATGCAAAAGCCGGGCGGCAGCAAAAATAAACCGGGTGGCAACAATCAGCGGCGTTGGCCAGTTGGCCATGCCAATGCGAAACGCACTGCTCCCAAGCGACAGCAGCGTCTGCTTCAGACAACAACAACAGCAAGAACTAGAACAACAACGACAACAGCAATGGCCAGCAGTCTGGCAACGCCTGGCGACTTCAATAGTTGGCCAAGCAGCTCCCCAATGCCCGCCTTGGCGCTCAGCGAGACGAGCGATCGGGTGGAGCGGAATGTGCGAATGATGCCGATGGCCAGTGAGAACGATGTGGACGAGGCGGCCGAGGAGGAGGCGAAGGAGGACGAGTTCGATTCAGTGGAGGAGGGCAGCTATGAGGATGCCACACAGGTGCGGGGCTCTGCTGGCGACGAATCGGTCTACTTTGATCCGCTTGATTTGTGAGTTTGCCCAAAAAATCAAAAAACATTACAAAAATATTCTAACTTCATAATTCTCTACCATGCAAAATTTAATTCGTTTTTCTTCAAAATTTACCTAAAACATAATTCTAAATATTTTTTGATAATATTCTTTTTATTTATTTGGCATTAACTGTTTTGACATTTTCATTTCTCACATTTTGTACGGTTTGCAAAATTTATTTATTGGTTGTTGTGGCTATTTTTTTAATTTTATTTTTTTTTCCATGATATTTTCAAAATTGTATTTACATTTTTTTCATTTTTTGGTTTTAGTAGTATTCAATTATAATTAATTGCATCTGGTTCTCTGAAACGTACAAAGTGTGGAAAAATGTTTAATTGATGATTTTAGTTTTTGACGGCATTCAACTGTAAAAATAATATCAATTGGGCTCCATTGTCAGCTCACTCAAGAACTAAGAAATCGAGCAAGATATTGTAAAAGTTTGGCTTGAGTATGCGATATTGTAATTTGCAAGTTTCCAAACACACACACACACACAACACACACACACAACACACACAACACACACACACACACATACGCATACGCATTACACTGCACATCACATTCAAACACGAACGATATCACTCTGTACTTATGTATATCATTTATTGTATACCCAACGACTGTGGTTCAAAAAAGTATTTTTGAAGCAGCGCTCAGATATCGATAATTATCGAGAAGCTATTTGGCGCTCTGCCTAAATCAATGCAAGCTATAAAGAATATGAATATCAAACAACAATGTATTAACCCGGAGTCTCGAGTATTTTTTTTTAAGAATTTTCCAATTGGCACCAAACCCATCATGCAAATGTATAAAAATATGAAATTGCACTCACATACTACTATATATATATGTATATAGATCGAACAAATAAAATTAAATAAACTATTTTTAGAATTTGCAGTGTATTTGAAATACTTGAGTCTCTGCTAAAACTGATAACATGAATAATTCTCAAAAATACGACCACTCAGAAACTCTACAACAAAAACAATGCAAACTTGCAAATAGTATGAAACTTGTTTTCCACATATATATATTTATATATATATATTATAATATATAAACAAGAAGAGTCTAAATAATGTATGTGTAAAATGTGACAAATCGAATATTTCGCCAGCGAATTTGTTTTGTATATAGATTTACAATTAAGATTCGTCAGCTGATTTTTATATAAATAAATATATATATAAACAATTTAGTTTTTTTTTTTGTAGTCTCGAAGTCGAACCTCGCTGCCTCTCAGTGATTACCTTAAGCTGTAAGCCGGCAAAAATTATCTAATTAATATTGTTTTCGAAGCCATAATCGATCCAATTAAGCGAACGACAAATGAAAAATTTATAAAACAAAAACAAAAACTCACAAATCAAAAATTTTGTATTTTAACTAAATGTTTAAATGTTTAGACTAACCTGTAATTGTATATTTATTTAATGCGAAAACGAAAAATATGCGTGAAATTATTTGATATAGTTTTAATTTACTTATAAGTTATATATTTTGTAGTCTATTTATTTATTATATATATTTTACCTAAACGATTATTTTTAGAGATTGTAAGCCAAGTTTTGTAGACTAACAAATTTTATTTATAACACAATTTTATGCATTACAAATTATTCAAGTTAAGCGCTGCAGATCGACGAAAACAGCATGAAAAAAATATTAAAATAAAAAAAGCAAATAAAATCTAAATAATAAAAAAATTAATATAAAATGTGCGTTTTTGCAAGTGGATTGAGATTAATTAAAAAAGTAATAATGTAATGGTAAGCGCGGCGTAGTTTGACAAATAGCTTTAAAAACTTAAATATCATTTTTTTATTTAGTTGGGTTTTATATTATTTGCATGATCTTTAAAAAAAAAGCAATTGGTTTATTTGGCACTTTGCACATAACAAAACACAAAATAAATGATATGCAAACTGCATGCAACTCATTCAGATGCCCGAATATACTCTCTCCTCATAATACCCTACCCCAAATGTTGCCTAATTCTCTTCTATGCACTTTCCAGCCTCCAATTGTTGTTGCTGCAGCTGCTCACCATGTTTTGGCTAAAGCGGAGTGCCTCCCTCTGAGCACCGCCCCGAATTGATGAAATGGATGTACTACCACAGATCCGCACAAGCTATAGTTCCTGATCAAATAGCCATAAGTTTCGTTTTATAATTGTACATAGCCTTAATGATAGCACCTAGATATACTATCCTACTTTGTGTAGATTAAACAAATTTCTATAATTTAAGACTGAGAAAGCAAGAAGCAAATTGAAAGAAAGAAAATCAAATCGCATGAAATAAATTATACTATGCTTAAAACATTCTAAAAATATTAATGTTTCTTATTTGCTCTATTTCGATGGATTCTTAAACGATCTATAGAACCACTTAATTTGCTAAAAAATTTATGCGATTTGCTTTTTGTTTTTGGAATTAGTAAATCGCTCGTCAGCCGCCAAGAACGACGTTCAGTCATTCATTCTATAAACAAGCAGCGGGCGGTGGGCGTTCTGTATTCACCGTTCACCGTTCACCGTTCTCCGTTCTGTGTTCTGTTTGTTATTCTAACTGATCCCGAGTTGTTCAGCGGTTTTTTAGGCACTATTTGTTGTTTCTGTGGGCCATCCTTATGTGATTTGTCTGCGTTGTGGCACAGATTCAGATACAGATAATTTGGCTGCCTAACTGTTACCTGAGTGTTATCAGCTGCCGGAGCCCCAATACTATTTCATGCGGAATGTCAAAGACCCTAAGCCACAGCGAGAGAGAGAGAGAGAGAGAGAGAGGAACTGTCAAGATCATGTGACGCACAAATGTTACGCATACGTAGCGTGTGCTCTAATTGAATAAATATAATTGCAGAACATTTGCGAACTGCGCTCAAAGTGCGACAAGCAATGCTTTGTTCAAAACAAAATATAGCGAGCAGAGAGCACAGCACACAGTGTGGAGGAGACTCTGCACCCCCAGACACACACTCAGTTCCCTGTGTGAGACTTGTCACGTAGGCCTTGAAATTGCAAATTTAGCCGTCGTTGGTGCTGCTGTTGTTGTTCCCGATCGCTCATGTTCCCACATTGGCATTCATTCATTCATTCATTCAACGCGGCGGAAATTTTTGCTTGAATTGACGAAATACGAAACACAAGGCAATCACAGCAGCCGCCAAAACAGCTCCTCAGCACTTAGCAACAAACCAAAAACATCAGTTTTGTTGCGATAGTAATGGGACGGGGGCGCGTTTATGGAAAACACGAAATCACGACAAACAGGACTCAATACGATTTGGTAGGATAATCATTAAGTCATAAGAATAAAATATAGGGCAATCAATACTACATATCTTTTTTCACTTATTGACATTTTTTGATAGGATAATAATATAATTTTATGATTATTATATTAAAAATGGCAGTTATCGTGCTTAAAGTCGGTTAAAGAAGTTCGCAAGCCCATCTCTAAGCTTTTACAACAACAACACATAAGGCAGCATAAGCGTCAAGGCATTAAGCTTGATGACGTCGCAGTTGGCGGCACGCGCATTTCGTTGAGCTTGTCCAAAAATTTGCCGTTGTTTGTTAGCGATTCTGATGATCATTATGACACGGCAATGGTGCGCCGTTCACAGTTCACCGTTCACCGTTCCTCTCTCTCTCTCTCTCTCTTCGCTCGTCGCTCTTCGCTCTGCATTGCGCTGATTTTGATAATGGAAGTCCAGATAAGCATTGCCAGATGGCGCTTGCGTTGTTATTGTTTCTATTTACCTTTCACACTTGAGTTAATCGCGTCAGCTGATCGACGACATTCTCGTTTCGTTCGCGTAGCCACCGCCATATTCTCCAATTGGAATATTGCCCAGAAGCGTTTTCCTTCTGTTCCATTTTGAAAAATTTATATGGAAATCTTGAATATGGTGTTTGGCTTAAATAATAGTTAAAACGATTAGCTGCATAGGTTTTAAGTCGCGTGGCAGTTGTATACACATTCGCTTTCTGATTAGATAATCTACTTATTAGAAATGAACGAATCGAGTTGGAAACAGAAATATAAAAGGTATTTTTAAGAGGACCTTTTTTAATGCAAGTCTGAAGTGATTGAGAGTTCTATTAAATTGAGTTCACTTTAAAATAAATGCTTATTTTTGTTGGCTATTTAAAGTCACCTTATATTATTCATCTGTTATCTGTTAGATATTTTCAGAATTAATTAAGTTTTTGGTAATCATTTAGGGTATTTTCGTTGCGACTTTCCATAGATAAATTTTAAATTGCACACGCTTCATATGTCGACGTCGGCAATTCTGCTCGCTTTCTGACTTCCAGATTGTTATGCTTGTGTGGGTTCGCTACGGGTTTGTCTACGTGACGCATAGAGAATACACCGTTTTCAGACCGAATCGCAAGTGTCGTCGCCACTAAAAAAAACCTCCACACTCCTCTCGTTATTCCAACCACACAGCAACAGCTTCATTGCAAAATTTGAATGACATTGCAAAAAGCGTTTATTGGTTTTGGATGTGACAGAGAGCAAGAATGTCATTAACCTGTTTTCTATTCGTCATTGATTGAGTAAAGCGAATAACTTTCGATTTTACGTATTTTCTGGCATATATTTAAAGGTCGATTAACATATTCAAGCATATTTAAGATAGTTCTCATTGATTTATTAACAAACATTTATAGTTTATCGACAACTCAAAACAGCTAGGAAAAAAATAAATGATAGAAATTGCCACTGACAATGTCATGAACAAAAAATAAATATGAATGTTATTAGGAAAACAACAAGCTTTGTTTGTTTATTATTATGGAAAGTGTTGAAAATTGAGTTCAACTTGACAAGCACATCACTTAAATGAAATTAAATAGATTTTAATCAACGCAACATGACGGAAATTTCAATTTTTCTCACAACATTTATTAGGTACTATTTTGGTTGTAGTATTTCTAGTCATGGCCTGCATTTACTTGAAGAATATGATGAATATGCTTAATTGGATTAGCGGCGGCGACTTCTGCCCGGGTTCGATATTTTACTCTTCCTGCTCTGAGCAAAGCTGGGCAATGGGTGCACAGCCGGGAAACGAGCTAAAAAAAAAATTGAAGCGAAAACCCGATTGCATAATAACATGTCTGTTCTAGTTTTGGGTGGAAAGCGTGTGAAAGTCGTTTTTGAGCAGCATTTCTAGTTGTTGCCAGAGTGAATGAGTGATTGAGTACTCTTAAATATGCTGCTTGACAATTAAAACTTGACAGCATATTTAGTATGACAAAAAAATATTCAAATTAGAAAAAGAAAACCATTTGGAGATGCAGGGCATCGATCCCCGTACCTCTCACATGCTAAGCGAGCGCTCTACCATCTGAGCTACATCCCCAACTGGACGTATGTGTGTCTAGATCATATTTAAGTGGTTTCCCACTACACACAACCGATTTGAAAGAGTAGCCCTTCATTGACGCAGCGGAAAGCTTTTCTACCAAAGCTTTTTACCTAAGCTTTATTAAAAACGAATTTATTCTGTGAATATAAAAAACACAATCCATTGCATTTGTTTTTGGATCTGTTTGTATTTACAGAAATGATAATATTGCTAATAAAATAATTAAAAGAAATATAATCACCATTGAAATAAATGGAATAGTTAAAAAAAATCATGTTCCCACCCGGGTACGAACCGGGGACCTTGTGCGTGTGAAGCACACGTGATAACCACTGAAATGAAAATCTCTTGTTAATTAAATTTTTTAGTGGAATCTGTTAACTGTAATAACAAACACTTGTATTCAAATTCTTCATAGTGATACTGGCATACAAGAATATATATACATAGGACCACTGCACTTTTAAAAATTGCTACATTTGTAAGTTCTTAATTTGAATGCAGTGTCCGTCAGCAAAAACACTAAAATTTAAAAGCCTACTTTCTTCCTCCAGTTTACAACAATGCAATACAGTATTACACTTCCGCTATGGGTGGCATGCGCTGAGATGGCCCAATAAAAGACGCGCAGGGTCAATAAATGGGAACCATAAAAGTGTCAGGATTGGAGGAGTCATGCAGGGGCTGACATTGGCGGCTCGTTAAGCAGTTCAAATTGGTGCGTGCCGTGCGTTGTATGTTTATAAATACAACACACTCACCCCTCTAAACGATCGTAAAAACACGGCTCATTAAAAGCGCATAAAACTAGCTACATAGGTGCAGGCATGTAAATACTTATACCTATGTTGATATTGAGTTGACTTGCGTGAAACCTGGCCTCCGCACGCATGAACTTGATTTTTAGCCAGGCTGAATCATTACACATGTTAGTACCTAAATATAACTCGAATATAGCGTGCGAAATAAAAAAGTAAATAAAATAAAAAGACTTGTTCCCGCCCGGGTTCGAACCGGGGACCTTGTGCGTGTGAAGCACACGTGATAACCGCTACACTACGGAAACACCTGAATATCGTGCGGCTTAACAAAAAAACTCAACTCGTAACTTTGCCCAAAGAGAGGCACACAGAAAGACACAGTCAGACAGACAGACAGTCAGACACAAGATAGGGAAAACGATTCACTTTTCCTGCCAGCAATTAATCAGCGTTTAATTTGCATATTTTCCAAATAGGAAAATTAATGACAACGCTAATAGACGTGAGCTTTATTTATGGTCATTGCGATAAGCGGAGTAAAAGTGTTTGGGCTTGCAGTTGCAGTCTCTTCTGGCCTGGCAGACATACTGGCAGGCAGGCAGGCAGGCAGGCAGGCAGGCAGGCAGGCGGGCTGCCAAGACCATTAGTTTCTGGTCTTGTTTCGATAGGTCTTTGAACTTGAACCACTAAATGCAGTAACGAGTAACTGCAGCACACACATTGCAATAAGTGGCAGCACATAGAACGAATAGATGCTTCTGTGGCTTTGCTTGTGTCTCATTGCGCATGCAACAAGTGGTGTGTTTGCGGATTATTTTTAAATTTAGATGTTCTTATCTATGTATACCCATTCACTTTCATTCATTTTATCTAAAGCCCCCAAAAAATGAGTCACTTGACTAAGGTGCACATTCAACGAAATGAATGAATCATTTCATTTACTTAGATAGTTAAAAGAATAATGATTCCAAAACTGAAAATCAAAACCAGAACAAGAAATTTGGATTTATTTGTTAAACACTTTAATGAAATATTTGCTCCTTTATTTATTTCTTTAAATGCACCTTCAATTTCTTCAGAAATGTTACCTGAAAAATTCGTTAAATTTTGTAACTTACCTCAGAACCATTTTCCCAATATTTACTTCTTTGTCATCATCTGCTGCACTTTCGATTTTTTCAGCAGTTTCACCTGAAATATCAGGTTTTTAAGAAGATAAACATCTGTTTATAGAAATAATCCATGTATTGTTAAAATTTGTATTTAAAATGAAAGTAACACTTGAAACTAAAGAGTCTTTTTGGTCGATATAACCATCAGTTTTTTGGAATCATTCTAATAAGTTGAATTGGATGCATATATTTTGTATCCTTGATCAACGCTGTAAAATTTAAGTTCTCTTCAAACTGCAAGCAAGGCAAGTCTCCATCAATATCTGTTTGGCCTAAAAATAAACGAGTTAGAGTGATCTAATTGAGAGTGCCTAACTAGTAGATTTCTACTAAATAAACTGGGATTTATTTCAAATTTTCTTTGCGAATTGCGTAATATTTTTTTTTTAAACATTTAAAGGATAAACCAAAGCCTCTTCAACACAGGGTATATCACAAATGGCCATTAGTTAGGGCTGCTGGCCAAAATGACATGCAAATTCAGTTGGCCAAGCACTTCGGCTGATAAGCACAATCATTTGGCATTGCAATTCTAAAGTTGGCATTGGACACCCGCAAGCCAAACGGGTTTAGCGGCGATACAAGTGACAAGTGAACATGGAAAACTAATTTATGTGTGTGGTGCAAGCGACAGGAAGTTGCAAGCAGCTACTATATATACTATATATATATATACACATATATATATATATATATATATATGTATATAAATGAATCGGTATGCAGTGGCAGCGCCTTAATGAAAGTTACAGCGACACTTGTGAAGACCTTGACCGCGTCTGATTCTGATTCTGATTTAGATTCGGATACAGATACTGATACTGACGCCGAGCAACGGTAATGTGAAACCGCTAAAAAATTGTACGTAGTGATTGCAGTTACGTTAACAACATTTTGCTCTTAACAAGATCTTTTTCTTTTTAACTCTTCAGCTGGCCCACGGGCCTGGAACGTGTTAAGGAATCTGTGTCTATCGCAGCATCTGCGATATGAGCAACAAGTTGGCCGGTTTCATTTCTTTGGCCAGCGGCCATAAGTCATATCACTTGCTGTTGTTGTTGATGTTGCTGCTGCTGTTGTTGTTGTTGCTGTTGTTGTTGTTGCTGTTGTTGTTGTTGCTGCTGTTACCACTGCTTATTACTGACCAAGTTATGCTGCAGCAATGTGTCATGTTGGCCCGCTGGCGACTACAACTTAGCAATGTGTTGCCTGTTCCTGTTGCCTCTGCCACTGCCAATCTGTCTCTCTCTCTCTATCTCTCTCCGTCTCGCCAGAGATTTCACACCTCCCACAACGGGAGGCGAGAGGCCGCTTCAGGCGCCAGGCGAACCAAAACAGCTGGCACCCTGGCAGCCAGTTGGCCACATCAGCAGCCGCATCGATCTTCATTCGGTTTACCTCTGTTGCATCGTAAGTATACCCTTTTAAATATGATTGAAAGGATTGACTCAATCAAAATTGTTAATACTTTTGGATTTCCACTGAAATATACAGATACAGATTCATTTATTAATGGAATAGCTGAAAAGAGCGAAAGCATTGAGGAGAAAAGCGGAGAATTCAACACATTCTTAGAGTTTTTAATATTTCTCTCTCTCTCTCTCTGTCTTTCGAGCAATGAACTGGGTATCTATAAGTCGAGCACTCCCACAGCTTACTTCTTCTGCGCTCTCTGCATATCTGTTTGCTCTTGTCTCCGGCCTCCTTGGCTGGCATCTTCATCTTTATTAATCGCTACATTTATTTGATTATCTTGCCGGAGCGAACTCCTTGCTGCCAGTTGGAGGCGACTTCTTGTTGGGATTTATGCCCCGGCCGTGTTATTTACGCGCTAATCAAGCAACACTTTTCATTTTGACACGTTCGGGGCGGCTCTCATAAAAGCGCTACAAGAGTGGCAATTATGTAAATTTCGTAGTTGTTGTTTCTGCTTCCCCACATTGACCATGGCCGGGGGTAACCACTTTATGATCTATGCTGGCCGATTCGTGCTTAGAAATGAACACAAATTGATAAAAGCAACATCGGCAACGAGTTTCGAACTCTATTTTTATGGCCCAGCACGATCAAACGTTTCATTTGCGATCGCCCCGTTTGTTTTCACTGGCGAACACGTCGCTAACATAAATTAACCAACTCGCCGCAGTCGGAGATGCGGCTGGCATAGCAGGAGGAATACGAGGAGTGGAAGGTGGAGTGGGAGATGGAGGAGGCGTCAGGACCAGCTGACCGCACTTAATGCTCTGCAATTCCAGGGAAATTGCGCTGCGTGTTTTGACACCAAACATCCGCCTGAAGCCGCACTCGCATTCGCTCCCTCCTCCAGCAAGGGCTGCTTGATGGTGGCAGAAGGGGTCTAATGGCAGGCAGCGTGGCAGGAGAAGGACTGGAGTTGAGGGGGACTACTCCTCGTGGAGATGTTGATCTTGTTAGCCGTTGCCGCTCATGCGCATGACTGCAATTTAAGCGCCATAAATTGTGTGAGCTCAACGTTCTCCCATGTCGCTGGCAATGTGTCAAAGTTGTAATGCCAATCAAAATAACTACAAATAGGGTATTGCAAATAGGGGCATATTGCTGCATTTATTATTTTGGGATTATTGATTTATATAGTCTGTGCATATTTTCTGAGTTTCTTTCTTTTAAGTTTTAAGTTTTTATATTTGTTGCTCTTAAAATAAATAAAAAGTTCAACCAACAAACCAAAATGGCCAGGGCAAAGTCTGTGCAACGGCTTAACCTTTTTATAGAGTATTTCTTTGCCAACATTTTCATTCCTTTTTTTCTCCAATTGATTGCTGGCTCTTATGGCTGGCCTGCGTTTTCATTATTAAGACGCTGAATTAGAAGACTTAATAGGATTTTAGTCAGAGAGCTGAGCAATGTCGCCTTCAAAGTGGCTGTCTGGGCGGGTGTGGGTGAGGGGTTAGTGCATTGCGGGGGCTCATTGTGTTGACATATGCAAATGATAAGACTAATTAAACAATCCTTCACGACAGGCATAAATAAATTATATGCCATAACATTTATTTATGTAATGCTGGCATTTTCTACACAATTTACAGCAGCAGCTGTTGTTGTCATATGTGTAACTGACAAACTGGTCGACATTTGCTAATGAAGTCTGAACTGAGATCTGATATGTGCGATCAGCAATCGCGGATCGTATGTTGTGAATTACCGATCAGAAATCATTCGATGGCATTTAATTAAACATCAACATATTATTCCAAGTGGCGTTACTGACAAATGATAATTGCTATTTGCATGACAATTCGAGTCGCTGTCGCACTCTGGCCAAGATCACTCAAGTTTACCCAACTTAGCCAAGTTAGCCAAGTTAACCCGGCGCCATGTGGCTTTGAAATGTTGCTGGCCTACCGAGACTAATGCACTTGGCTACGCCTTGCACTTCCTGCTTATTTGATACGCCTGAACAGTCAGCCTGGCCGCATACCACGATCATCATCATCATCATCATCATCAACAACAACAAACGAAATAACAACAGCAACAACGAAGAGGAAAGCATGATCAATGACAATTATACATATACAATATAAATCCACTTAATGTCCCGAAAAAGATGTGTGCCGATCATATTTCATGAACTTGACATTGAAAACAGCGTCTGTCAATCAGCCTAAGAGCAGAAGATCATTATCAGCGATCCTTTGCAATCCCAAATGATATAAATTTTTGGTCTTAAGTGGCTGTTTAGTTATTGTTGCTGCTGCTGCTGCTGGAGCAAACATTGAGTTTATTTTTAGGGTGCTGCCCATGATTCTGGAGACTCGCAGGGGCGAAAAGTATCCAATTGCAATGCTGACAACATCACGTACATAGTGCAACTCGGCTTAGCTGTCAATCAAATCTTACATACGATCGGTTGCTGCCCCCATTCAGAGGTTGAAGGGTTGTTGAACTGGCATGCAACCAATGAGTGGAGCCATGAATTAGGATGTCAATCACGATCATGAATTAGGATGTCAAAAACCATCAGCATAAATGCTATGCTATCTACAATGAGGAGAAAAGTGAAACTCAAAGCGCCAAATTTTTGATAAGAAGCCAATCTTAATTTAAGTTTCTTCAATTGATACTAATATCTATATATATAATGGCATATCGAAGCAACTTTTAATTAACTTAGCAACAGTTTAGTTAAGTTAAGTTATATTATTAAACTTCTGCTTCAATAAAGTGCAAAACTTGACGGTAGACTACTGTGCAGCTTACAAGGCTTTTCTAATCAAATTAGATGGTTTGAACTTAAATAACATGATTCAAATAGTTGCGGACTCAAAATGCTGTTAAGATAACAGAAATTGGCATTTGGCATTTAACATAACATTACCATAACATTCTAACAGAGCTCGCTTAAAATCATTTGTAGCCAGGGTGTCAAACATTATATCGAATATCGGTTCCGGTTCCGATGGGAAAGATATGAAAGTTTCGGTCAATTTTATGAATTTTCGTTTTTATTCTACTATTTGAACTAATAATATCGATTTCAGTAACTGCTTCTATAAGAAATGATTAATTGAATTTCCGGTTCCGGCTGTGAATTTGAATCGGTAAAGTTGCAATTCCGCTTCCTATTCGACACAGTGTTTCTGACAGTCTGATTATTTGACTGTGCTCTCTAAATCCCATAACATACAGTCAAAGACTATAAAGCAGTCCCCAAGTGATTGTTAACTTTGGTTGCTTGTTCAGCCCTCGCCGTATGCGTTTTTTTTATGTGCTAACATATCGCAAACAGGCGGCTAATCAATGGCAGATAAGCAGCTGATAATACCGAAAACAATGGCCAAAATGAATTATTTCGCCTATCTAAAAACAATTTTCATTTTTTTGGCCCAGCTGTATTTTTGAAGGTTTTCTATCTTTTTTCAGGTGGTTAACTTGAATATGCCCACAATTAACAACAACAACAACAACCACAATCAGATTGGTTGAATACTGGAATGTGTGAGTAATCTAATAAATAAAATGCCTTAAAGTGCTAGACTTATTGCCAACATTATAAACGATCAATGCCCATTCCGATGGTCGTTCCACTCTTTGCCCAGTGCCTGATCACGAGCCTGTTGGCGCAGCACCTTGCCGCTGCCCGTCTTGGGCAGTTCGTTCAGGAAGAAGACGCCACAGTGAAGCTGCTTATGGGTGACCACCAGACGACTTGCCACATACTCGACAATATCCATTTCGCTGAGACGACTGCCGGGTATCTTGACCACAGCGGCTGCAGCCGGGTCGCCATCGACCTCATTCCACAGGCCAAAGACGCAGGCCTCGATTACATCCGGCAGCTCGGCGATGACCTGCTCCAGTTCGTAGGGGCAATATTGAGCGCCATGGAAGCGCAACATGTCCTGTTTGCGCTCCACAATGTGCAAGAAATTCTCGTTATCAAAGTAGCCCATGTCACCGGTGTGGAACCAGCCTTGGTAGTCCTGCATTCGCTTTGATTCACTCGGATTGCCATAGTAGCCATTCCACACTTTGCTGTTGTGTACGAGAATCTCACCAGTTTCGCCATGGCCCAAACTGCGACCGGCATCGTCCAGTATTTTAACCTTGACGCCCGGCACAATTCGGCCCACGGAGGAGGGCTTGGCCACGCCCATATTGGCAGCAACGCCACCGCATTCGGTTAGCGCATAGCCATACGAGATTTGACCATTCAACAGGAATTCCTGCAGCTTGAGCAGATTGGCCACATAGCAATTGCCGCCGCCAATGCTGATGAATCGCACGCTGTTCAACCTCAGTTTGCTGAGAGTGGGTGCCTTCAAGAGTGATGCCGCCTGCTGTGGCGCCACTGTCAGCAGCGTGACCTTGTACTTCTCGATCAGCTGTAACATATATTCCGGCGTATAGGAGCGATCCGTAATGCAGCGCGTGGAGCCGTGACAGCAACTGAAGAGCATGTTGAACAAACCGGGCGCCCAGTCAATCGTGCTGAATGATAGCAACACATCCTGACCGGTAACAAAGCTGGGTAAGCGAAAGGGAAATCAGTTAGTATCTGTACATCCCAATGATTCCCAAGATTCGTACCCAAAATCGAACAGACAAGCAGAGTTGGATATACAAACCGCTTTCGGCGGGCCAGTGGTGCCGGAGGTGCAGAGAATGGCCACCGTCTGATCGCCGCCCAGCATCAGTGATTCCGGTCTGTAAGCAGAGTGTTATAACTTAGTTATATCAATCTAAGTCATTTTTACTCTTATGATTGAGTGTTGACTCGGGTACTCACACATAATACAACTCCTGCTTGGTGGGCTCCAGCAGATCCTCAATGCGTGGCAGCTGGAAGCGATGATCTTTGAGCGTATAGACCGGCGCCTTCAGCATTTTGGCAACGGCGCTGAGTCGGGCGTAGACCAAACCATCACAGAATATAATTCGGGGTCGGGTGATGCAAAACAAATGCTTGAAGGTCGCCTCGTCGTGCCAGGGGCTGACCGCATGAAAGGGTGTGCCATTGAGCAGGCAACCGAGCACCACCGGCATCAGATATGTGGTGTTGGTGCCCGCAATGCCAACCACATCGTCCTGCCGCAAATTCATCGCCTTCAGCTGCTGAGCAATGCGTATGGCAAAGCTGATTGCCTCGCCATTAGTCAAAGCAGTGCCTTCCGTATCGGAAATCTGAAAAGTTTCCATTTGCTTATGAATGTGAAGCGATATTAAATTACACAAATTGATTAGTTAAATCGCACCTGACACAAGTTCGCCGGATGATTGCGCATAAAGGCAAACAGTATTTTGCCAATGGAGCAGTCGGCGTCAAAGAAATGCGCCGGCCTTGGTCCACTCCAAACTTTTGTGTATTTATCGAACTGTGTGCTGGGGCCGCCCTCCATGTTCCCTGTTAACTGATAAGAGTCGTCGACTGATGTGCGCTCGTCCGAGCGTCATGCAAGTTGTTCACCAACTGGCGACCCTTGCGTGGCCAACCAGTCCAGAGTGCTTATCAGCTCATCAGCTTATCAGGCAACCGGTTGCCTATCAAACGGTTAACCGACGTCACCTATCAAAAGTAAAAGCTCAAGCTCTGCAGATAAGCCTTGCTGGCGATAAGCGCCATCCAAAAAGCTATAGATTGTCAAGTTGATAGTTATGGTTATGGTTGTCCTTGACTTCGTTTGACCACAGTTATCTATCTGCCCTGTAATGGATTGATATATTTTTGATTCAGCCTTTCTGAAACATATATAAAATTTAGCTTCTTCGCGAATCTGCACAAGTGAACAATGTACAATCAGTGGTGCATTATCGCAAAATAATAATTAATAGAAACGAATCGTTTTCATCGCTTTTCTACTTAGATTGTGTACGAATATATTTCGCATACACTTATCAAACCAAAATTGATTTCAGACAATGTTGTGTTTGCTGTATTTGCCTTAGTTTCTTTTTTGTCTTAGTATTTGATGATGATTAGTAATGCATAAAAAGTTTATCTTTTGGTCTTTTCTTAGCCTGGTTGACTTCGCATCCCGTGACATTCCACAAGAAATTACCGAACTTTGGCGAAATTTTCAGAGCTCTCATGCGCATTATTTATACTTGAGTTGAAAAGCTATAATTGGAAGAATGGAAATATTTGGTTTGTCGCTTATCAATTCCCGTTTAAGTACATTTGTAAAGCCATTAACCGATTTAAATGAACAATAGTATTTTATAAGCCGCCATAGCGCACTCGGTTGATTAGAGTCGTTCCGTTTATTTATTTATAAAGCATATATTTCCCGGCATTGTATGCCACATTATGACATGACAACATTATAAACTGTTTCAAACTGAAAAACTTTTTGATTGCTTTTATCTCTAACTTCTAGAAAATAGGCCCTTGTTGCATGCCGATTCGTCTTGCCATTGGGGCTTCTCTTCAGATCATCCACAATTATGTCACCCCCTTGTAAATGTTTGTAATTGGTACTGAAATGCTCCTTCACATAGTCAACCACATCCTGTGCCTGGATGTCTGAACTAATCTTCTTTACCACAGCAGCAGCAGCCTCGTCGCCGACAAGTGGATTCCAGATACCAAAGACACAGACCTCAACAACGTCTGGCATCAAAGAAATTACGTTTTCAACTTCGAACTTGAGCATATCCTTTTTCCGCTCTACTACGTAGAGACACCCATACTCATCTATATAACCCAAGTCCCCAGTGTCGTACCACATATCCGAGTTAAGTACATTGCGCGTCTCTTCGGGATTGTAATAATATCCGGCACAATTCTGTCCATTGGAGAAACATATTTCTCCAACTTGGTTTGGTTCCAGGGCATTACCCTGTTCATCAAGTATCTTCATCTTATAATCTTCCGTCAAACGACAAACTGAATTTGGTTTCTGATCAAAGTTAAAGTTCTTTCCCACTACATTTCCCGCCTCTGTAAAAGCATACACAAAATGCATACAATCGAACAGCAATCGGCTCCGTATTAAACGTTGCGCCTCCAAAGAGCAACGACCACCTGTGCAATAGTAGGATCTTATACTCTCAAGGTTAGCTTGCTCAAATTCCGGACATTTGTCATCATAGTCAAATGGTTTGGGGCTTGCAACAATCACGTGACTTTGTGATCCTTAATGATACACAACAAACGCGCAGGAATATTTATCGTTTTTTTTATATACCTGGTGCTATTCAGTATCTTGCGATTGTTTGATATGGTCACTGCCTTGGGAATACCCGTTGTTCCAGAAGAGCAGAGAATGGCCAAGGTTTGATCATTTCCCTTCTCCAAACGAGCAGGTTGAAAGTCCGTTTTTACAGGCGTAGCTAAGACTTCCTCAACGCTAATTGATCCACTCTGATGGTTACGCATTGTAATGATCTTTGCATTTAATTTCTCAGTCGCTGACTTTACTTTCTCAAAGTCTTCACCATCACAGAAAATTAGACCTGGTTTCGTTATATCGAAGAGCTTCTCAATAGTTGATTGCTCATATAATACATTTAACGAATGAAAAGCAATACCATTAAAGAAACATACGTATACAACTGCGAATATGTGTGTAGTATTTCTTGCCATAATTCCCACAATATCTGATTGCACCAGCCCCAACGATCTCATATAGCTTGCCACATGCATTGAGTTCAAATGGAGCTCCTCTCTGGTTAATACAGTGTTCTCAGTGTCTGAGATCTGTTCAAGAATACAATTTTGTTAGTTATGTCAGTAGTTGTCAGTTTCGGATGACGTCGCATTATGCGGAATATAATCTCGCCTATGGATAGATCAGGAGCAAAGTAATTCATGCTCGAAAAGCTGTTATTGCACGTGCATTTTATGATTATGTTAATTGCATATGTTATCGATTATTGTGCATTGTGTTTTTTGCTTAATGCTATGAATACTTTGTCTACTACAAAACAAATTCATATTGAAGCCTCAAAATTTATTAAAAAAATTTGAATTTGACGGATACGCAATTAACCAAATAAAAGTGTTTGAAACCATTTTCAGCGAATGTAAACCGAATTTGCTGAAGCTATAGAAAGTGAAGCATACTTTTGGGGGGCACACATGTATTCACACAACGTGCTTTTTAGGAGGTTGGTGTATTGGATAACATGTCCATGCACCAGCGACCCCCATTAGCTACATTACCCTTACGGACTCACAGGTGAGGAGGAAAATGGCTCTCACTCAGTCATATCTTATCTGCTGATTTGGATGTCCTTGGCCCAACTTGCATGGCCTTCGCTGACTGCTTCAGATTCTGTGCTCCGGATCGCTTGGTGGACCTTTCAATGTAACTGATTGAAAAATAACGAATTTTTCCATTTAAGTCTTCATATCATATGGGGTAACTTAACCGTTCAAATATGCTGAAGATTAATTTAACATTTCACACATATTCATTCATTTCAAGAACAAAATGTATATTTAAGCAGATTAACTTCCGTCGACAATGGATCTGTTATCTTATGATAAGCATATTAGTTTACATTTTTAATATCTTGTCATAATATCCGGCCCAATCCTGTCCATTGGAGGCATATATTTCTCCAACTTGGTTGGGTTCCAGGGCATTGCCCTGTTCATCAAGTATCTTCATCTTATAATCTTCCATCAACCGGCCAACTGAATTTGGTTTCTCATCAAAGTTAAAGTTCGTGGTCACTGCATTGCCCGCCTCTGTAAAACCATACACAAAATGCATACAATCGAACAGCAATCGGCTCCGTATGAGACGTTGCGCCTCCAAAGAGCAACGACCACCTGTGCAATTGTAAGATCGTATACTATCAAGGTTTGCTTGCTCAAATTCCGGAGAGTTTGTCATCATAGTCAAATGGGTTGGGGCTTGCAACAACCACGTGACTTTGTGATCCTTAATGATACGCAACAAACGCGCTGGATCAAAGGGATTATCAGCTATAATGCGCTTAGTGCTGTAAATTCCCGAAGATACCGTCGTCAGAACGCATGCCAACCATTCTAGATTACTGTGTGTATATTGACCTTCTGCTGTAGTAAGACCTCTTAAATTGATCGGTTATTACTATATTGAATATTTATTGTTTTGTTTATTTACCTGGTGATATTCAGTATCTTGCGATTGTTCGATATGGTCACTGCCTTGGGAATACTCGTTGTTCCAGAAGAGCAGAGAATGGCAAAGGTTTGATCATTTCCCTGCTCTAAACGAGCAGGTTGAAAGCCCGTTTTTACAGGCGTAGCTAAGACTTCCTCAATGCTAATTGATCCACTCTGAAGGCTACATATTGTAATGATCTTTGCATTTAATTTCTCAATAGCAGACTTTACTTTCTCAAAGTCTTCTTCACCATTTTCATTCATCCATTCATCATCCATCATCCATTCACAATTTTGTTAGTTATGTAATATAGACTTAGCATATGTAGTGTACCTGAGCTATCAGTTTCGGATGACGTCGCATCTCGTGGAATATAATCTCGCCTATGGATAGATCAGGAGCAAAGTAATTACGGCTGTGCGGTCCACTCCAGATTCTGTGCTCCGCATCGTAAGTGCTCTCCGGCTTGTAAGCCATTGCAAATGTTACTGGTCGAGCTTATAACAGTAAATGACGAAATGGAGGCGAATCTGGTGGATCTTTATACTCGTTAGATAAGAAACGTTCTTTCCGTTTGATAATTTCATTATCGGCATAACATTGATGCTGAGACTTGGGTAGGGGTAAGGGATTGCCATTCGAAGCAAATATTTATGTGAGTATAGAATTCGCAACATTTAATCTAAATTAAACTTTTCTTATCTTCATTCACTTTTGGAGATCTTTTCTATGCTCTTTGGACTGTGCGCATTTTATAACTTAAGCGACACACAGTGGCTCACAGTTCAAAGAAAGCATTGTCAAAGGAAAAAAGTAATTGCCTGCCATAAGCAAATTATTTATTATTTTTCAAAAAGTTTATATATATATATATATATATATATATATATATATATATGCTCCAAATATATTATTTTATTTAGACTGATCCAAATGAAATGTGCCCCTCAAAGTAGGCAACATTTTTATAATCCTACCTAGCAGGTGGGGAAACCTCAGTGTATTAGGGCCATATATTAATTTTGGTGGTTAATATATGTACCTACCATCGGTCTTTGGAATTTTTGAAGAATTATAAATAATTAGCTTATGGCAGGCAATTACGTTTTTTCTTTGACAGTGGTCGACTTGTGCTGTATCTCACTGTAGATTAGCGCATACTAAATTGCACTGAAGCCATGAAAATTGAAGCATACTCTTGGGGCACACATATATTCAGAATAGTTCTTCTGAACGTTGCTGTATGCAATGACTGTGACCTCAATTGGGTTGCTGCACTGGCTACATTACTCTTGGATAACAAGAAAAATGTCTTTCGTTCAAGGAATGCGATAAAGCCCTTCGCCGGTAGACCAACAGTAAGCAACCATTTTTTTTTTTTTTTAGATTTTTTGGCCACTAATACGTCGTTGATATTAATTTACATGGCGACGAATATTTTATCCCACTTCTGATATTTGTGGCAGTCAAAACTAAACGATCTTTTTTCTTATTTATTACCTTTCTTTTTATCTTATTTAGTCACGTCAACAACAAAAATGTGTATTTCAGCCGATTAACTTCCGTCAACACGGGTCTGTTAGATTATGCTAAGCTTATTAATTTGAATTTGTAATCTCTTGAAAATAGGCCTTTGTTGCATGTCGATTCGTCTTGCCATTGGGGCTTCTTTTCAGGTCATCCACAATTATGGCACCCCCATGTAAATGTTTGTGAATGGTACTGCAATGCTCCTTCACATAGTCAACCACATCCTGTGCCTGGATGTTTGAACCAATCTTCTTTACCACGGCAGCAGCAGCCTCGTCGCCGACAAGTGGATTCCAGATGCCAAAGACACAGACCTCAGCAACGTCTGGCATCTGAGAAATTACGTCTTCAACTTCGAATGGGTAATACATCATACCGTAGCACTTGAGCATATCCTTCTTCCGATCTACTATATAGAGAAACCCATCCTCATCTATATAACCCAAGTCCCCAGTGTGGTACCACATATCCGAGTCAAGCACATTGCGCGTCTCCTCTGGATTCCCATAATATCCAGCCCAATACTGTCCATTGGAGGCATATATTTCTCCAACTTGGTTTGGTCCCAGGGCATTGCCCTGTTCATCAAGTATCTTCATCTTATAATCTTCCGTCAAACGGCCAACTGAATTTGGTTTCTCATCAAAGTTAAAGTTCGTGGTCACTGCATTGCCCGCCTCTGTAAAAGCATACACAAAATGCATACAATCGAACAGCAATCGGCTCCGTATTAGACGTTGCGCCTCCAAAGAGCAACGACCACCTGTGCAATTGTAAGATCGTATACTATCAAGGTTTGCTTGCTCAAATTCCGGAGAGTTTGTCATCATAGTCAAATGGGTTGGGGCTTGCAACAACCATGTGACTTTGTGCTCCTTAATGATACGCATCAAACGCGCAGGATCAAAGGGATTATCAGCTATAATGCGTTTAGTGCTATAAACCCCCGAAGATACCGTCGTCAGAAGGCAGGTCAACCAGTCTAGAGTACTGTGTGTATATTGAACGTCTGCTGTAGTAAGACACCTAAAATTGATCGGTTATTACTATATTGAATATTTATCGTTTTGTTTATTTACCTGATGCTATTCAGTATCTTGCGATTGTTCGATATGGTCACTGCCTTGGGAATACCCGTTGTTCCAGAAGAGCAGAGAATGGCCAAGGTTTGATCATTTCCCTGCTCCAAACGAGAAGGTTGAAAGTCCGTTTCTACAGGCGTAGCTAAGACTTCCTCAATGCTAATTGATCCACTCTGATGGTTACGCATTGTAATGATCTTTGCATTTAATTTCTCAGTAGCTGACTTTACTTTCTCAAAGTCTTCACCATCACAGAAAATTAGACGTGGTTTCGTTATATCGAAGAGCTTCTCAATAGTTGATTGATCATAGGATACATTTAACGAATGAAAAGCAATACCATTAAAGAAACATCCATATACAACTGCGAAGATGTGCGTAGTATTTCTTGCCATAATTCCCACAATGTCTGATTGCACCAGCCCCAACGATCTCATATAGCTTGCCACATGCATTGAGTTCAAATGGAGCTCCTCTCTGGTTAATACAGTGTTCTCAGTGTCTGAGATCTATTCAAGAATACAATTTTGTTAGTTATGTAATATAGACTTGGCACCAGTAGTGTACCTGAGCTATCAGTTTCGGATGACGACGCATCTCGTGGAATATAATCTCTCCTATGGATAGATCAGGAGCAAAGTAATTCCGGCTGTACGGTCCACTCCAGATTCTGTGCTCCGCATCGTAAGTGCTCTCCGGCATTGCGAATGTTACTGGTAGAGCTTATAATTGCAACTGACGAAATGGAGGTGAATCTGGTGGATCATTATACTTATTTGATAAGAAACGTTCTTTCCTTTTGATAATTTCATTATCGGCATAACATTAATGGTGAGGGTTGGATAGGGGTAATGTATATAGAGAGATTGCTATTTGGAGCAAGTATTTATGTAAATATAGAATTCACTCGTCATCATTTCGCAGCATTTAATCTAAATCGTGACTCGTCAACTTTTTTTATCTTCTTCGCCGGAGATCTTTTCGATGCTCTTTGGACTGTGTGTAATTTATAAAATAAGCGGCACTATATAGATTACCGCATTGACTAAATTGCACTGAAGCCATGAAAATTGAAGCATACTCTTGGGGCACACATATATTCAGCATAGTTCTTCTGAACGTTGTTGTATGCAATGCCAGTGACCTCAATTGGGTTGCTGCACTGGCTACATTACTCTTGGGGACTCACAGGTGACGCGGAAATTCTCTGTCACTCAATGAATGCGTTAGAATTGTAAGGACCAAATCTGTTGAACACCATTTAATGATTACGGGGTCATCTAATTCCACAAGCATTAGCAGCAATTTGTGGCAGTCAAAACATAACTATCTTTCGTTCTAAAACAAGTCTGTCTACTTTACTTTATTCACAACGACTCCGCTTTTCTTTTTCTTCAAGGTGAAGATCACACAGTTGATATCGGTCGACATCAATATTACATTACAAGTGGCATGCTACTGTTGAAGCGAAGTTTCCAAGCGTCAGGGAATGCCTGGATAAGATAATAAAAACTAAATACCGCCGTCATTGCGTACTCAAGCAGAGTTTATTCGGGACTGTCCTCATGCTGTTGCTTAACATAATTTGAACATAATATGAATATGAATGCACGGTTGATTGAATGTAAGTTAACATAATTTGAACAGCTACAACCTGTAATTTTACCTTCTCTGTGTACGACAACCTTCTTGGCGAACAGCACTAATTTTTGGCTTATTCGCTCTAATAGAATTTACGTGTGTAGTTTCTAACCTTTGTATAAACTTTCCTTTCATATTATGACCTAACTGGCCTCCAATGTTGTATTTATTACCTCTTATTTCAGAGACTAAAATTCTAATCCGCAACATGCTATTCTCAAAACTATCTTCTAAAACTTCGATTAACCAAAACCTTTCTAAAACTCTATTTTATTCTGCTGACAATATACCTGTGTAATAACATTATACTTTTCAGCTCCAGGTTTGTCACTCTTAGATCAATATTTAAGTCACGGGCTTGAAAAAATCTCTTCTAAGTACCACCTCTCATTGACTCGGCAGCTATATCAAAATGTACTTCTATGGTTCCTTTAAAGATATATCATGTTTCGTTTAATAAAATAAATAGGACTGCCTGAGTGTATGAGTGTATGCAGTCTGAGACTATCACTTCAATCGCACCAGCATTTCGGCCTTAGAGTCCTTCGGCGGTAAACCCAATGTAAGCAACCATTTTTTTTTTTTAGATTTTTTGGCCACCAATGCGTCGTTGATATTTATTCCCAAGGCGACGAATTTCTTATCCCACTTTTGATATTTGTGGCAGTCAAAACTAAACTATCTTTTTTCTTATTTATTACCTTTCTTATTATCTTATTTAGTCACTTCAACAACAAAAATATGTATTTCAGCAGATTAACTTAAGTCTACAAGGGTCTGTTAGATTATGCTAAGGCTATTAATTAGAATTTGTAATCTCTTGAAAATAGGCCTTTGTTGCATGTCGATTCGTCTTGCCATTGGGGCTTCTCTTCAGATCATCCACAATTATGGCACCCCCATGTAAATGTTTGTAATTGGTACTGCAATGCTCCTTTACATAGTCAACTACATCCTGTGCTTGGATGTTTGAACCAATCTTCTTTACCACGGCAGCAGCAGCCTCGTCGCCGACAAGTGGATTCCAGATGCCAAAGACACAGACCTCAGCAACGTCTGGCATCTGAGAAATTACGTCTTCAACTTCGTATGGGTAATACATAATATTGTGGTACTTGAGCATATCCTTCTTCCGCTCTACAACGTAGAGAAACCCATCCTCATCTATATAACCCAAGTCCCCAGAGTGAAACCACTTCTCCGAATCAAGCACATTGCGCGTCTCTTCGGGATTCCCATAATATCCGGCCCAATTCTGTCCATTGAAGGCACATATTTCTCCAACTTGGTTTGGTTCCAGTGCATTTCCCTGTTCATCGAGTATCTTCAACTTATAATCTTCCGTCAAACGGCCAACTGAATTTGGTTTCTCATCAAAGTTAAAGTTCTTAGCCACTACATTTCCCGCCTCTGTAAAACCATACACAAAATGCATACAATCGAACAGCAATCGGCTCCGTATTAGACGTTGCGCCTGCAAAGAGCACCGACCACCTCCGCAATTGTAAGATCGTATACTATCAAGGTTAGCTTGCTCAAATTCCGGACAGTTTGTCATCATAGTCAAATGGGATGGCGCTTGCAACAACCATGTGACTTTGTGCTCCTTAATGATACGCAACAAACGCGCTGGATCAAAGGGATTATCAGCTATAATGCGTTTAGTGCTATAAACTCCCGAAGATACTGTAGTCAGAAGGCAGGTCACCCAGTCTAGAGTACTGTGTGTATATTGAACGTCTGCTGTGGTAAGACCTCTAAAATTGGTTGGTCATTACTAAATTGAATATTTATCGTTTTGTTTATTTACCTGGTGAAACTCAATATCTTGCGATTGTTCGATATGGTCACTGCCTTGGGAATACCCGTTGTTCCAGAAGAGTAGATAATGGCCAATGTTTGATCATTTCCCTTCTCCAAACGAGCAGGTTGAAAGTCCGTTTCTACAGGCGTAGCTAAGACTTCCTCAATGCTAATTGATCCACTCTGATGGTTACGCATTGTAATGATCTTTGCATTTAATTTCTCAGTAGCTGACTTTACTTTCTCAAAGTCTTCACCATCACAGAAAATTAGACGTGGTTTCGTTATATCGAAGAGCTTCTCAATAGTTGATTGATCATAGGATACATTTAACGAATGAAAAGCAATACCATTAAAGAAACATCCATATACAACTGCGAAGATGTGCGTAGTATTTCTTGCCATAATTCCCACAATGTCTGATTGCACCAGCCCCAACGATCTCATATAGCTTGCCACATGCATTGAGTTCAAATGGAGCTCCTCTCTGGTTAATAGAGTGTTCTCAGTGTCTGAGATCTATTCAAGAATACATTTTTGTTAGTTATGTAATACAGACTTAGCACCTATAGTGTACCTGAGCTATCAGATTCGGATGACGTCGCATCTCGTGGAATATAATCTCGCCTATGGATAGATCAGGAGCAAAGTAATTCCGGCTGTGCGGTCCACTCCAGATTCTGTGCTCCGCATCGTAGGTGCTCTCCGGCTTGTAAGGCATTGCAAATGTTACTGGTCGAGTTTACGAAATTGGGGCGATTCTGGTGGACCTTAATATTCGTTCGATAAGAAACGTTCTTTCCATTTGATAATTTCATTATCAGCATACCATTAATGCTGAGGGTTGGGTTGGGGTAAGGCGATTGCCATTTGGAGCAATTATTTATGTCACATTTCGCAGCATTTAATCTAAATCGTTACTCGTCAACTTTTCTTATCTTCATTCACTTTTGGAGATCTTTGCTATGCTCTTTGGAGTATGTGTATTTTATAACTTAAGCGACACTATATAGATTACCCCTTTGGCTAAATCGCTTTAAAGCCATGAAAATTGAAGCATACTCTTGGGGCACACATATATTCAGCATAGTTCTTCTGAACGTTGTTGTATGCAATGCCAGTGACCTCAATTGGGCTGCTGCACTGACGACATTACTCTTAGGGACTCACAGGTGACGCGGAAATTCTCTGTCACTCAATAAATGCGTTAGAATTGTAAGGACCAAATCTGTTGAACACCATTTAATGATTACGGGGTCATCTAATTCCACAAGCATTAGAAGCAATTTGTGGCAGTCAAAATAAAATTATCTTTCGTTCTAAAACAAGTCTCTACTTTACTTTAATCTTCAAGGTGAAGATCACACAGTTGATATCGGTCGACATCAATATTACATTACAAGTGGCATGCTACTGTTGAAGCGAAGTTTCCAAGCGTCAGGGAATGCCTGGATAAGATAATAAAAACTAAATACCGCCGTCATTGCGTACTCAAGCAGAGTTTATTCGGGACTGTCCTCATGCTGTTGCTTAACATAATTTGAACATAATATGAATATGAATGCACGGTTGATTGAATGTAAGTTAACATAATTTGAACAGCTACAACCTGTAATTTTACCTTCTCTGTGTACGACAACCTTCTTGGCGAACAGCACTAATTTTTGGCTTATTCGGTCTAATAAAATTTACGTGTGTAGTTTCTAACCTTTGTATAAACTTTCCTTTCATATTATGACCTAACTGCTCTCCAATGTTGTATTTATGACCTCTTATTTCAGAGCTTAAAATGTTAATCCGCAACATGCTATTCTTAAAGCTATATTCTAAAACTTCGATTAACCAAAACCTTTCTAAAACTCTGCTATCTAACATTATACTTTTCAGCTCCAGGTTTGTCAGCTCGGTTTTTACTCAACACTCAACTGAAATCATTTTCAAGACGCTTAGGTCAATCACAGACTTTTTTTTTAGATGTTTTGGCCAACGATGCATCTGTGATATTTATTCCCAAGGCGACGAATTTTGATATTTGTGGCAGTCAAAACTAAACTTTATTTTTTCTTATTTATTATCTTTCTTATTATCTTATTTAGTCACTTCAACAACAAAAATATGTATTTCAGCAGTTTAACTTCCGTCAACAAGGGTCTGTTAGATTATGCTAAGCCTATTAATTTGAATTTGTAATCTCTTGAAAATAGGCCTTTGTTGCATGTCGATTCGTCTTGCCATTGGGGCTTCTCTTCAGATCATCCACAATTATGGCACCTCCATGTAAATGTTTGTGAATGGTACTGCAATGCTCCTTCACAAAGTCAACTACATCCTGTGCCTGGATGTTTGAACCAATCTTCTTTACCACGGCAGCAGCAGCCTCGTCGCCGACAAGTGGATTCCAGATACCAAAGACACAGACCTCAACAACGTCTGGCATCTGAGAAATTACGTCTTCAACTTCGAATGGGTAATACATCATACCGTAGCACTTGAGCATATCCTTCTTCCGCTCTACTACGTAGAGAAACCCATCCTCATCTATATAACCCAAGTCCCCAGTGTGGTACCACATATCCGAGTCAAGCACATTGCGCGTCTCCTCTGGATTCCCATAATATCCAGCCCAATACTGTCCATTGGAGGCATATATTTCTCCAACTTGGTTTGGTTCCAGGGCATTTCCCTGTTCATCAAGTATCTTCATCTTATAATCTTCCGTCAAACGGCCAACTGAATTTGGTTTCTCATCAAAGTTAAAGTTCATGGCCACTACATTTCCCGCCTCTGTAAAAGCATACAGAAAATGCATACAATCGAACAGCAATCGGCTCCGTATGAGACGTTGCGCCTCCAAAGAGCAACGACCACCTCCGCAATTGTAAGATCGTATACTATCAAGGTTAGCTTGCTCAAATTCCGGACAGTTTGTCATCATAATCAAATGGGTTGGTGCTTGCAACAACCATGTGACTTTGTGCTCCTTAATGATACGCATCAAACGCGCTGGATCAAAGGGATTATCAGCTATAATGCGTTTAGTGCTATAAACTCCCGAAGATACTGTAGTCAGAAGGCAGGTCAACCAGTCTAGAGTACTGTGTGTATATTGAACGTCAGCTGTAGTAAGACATCTTAAATTGATCGGTCATTACTAAATTGAAAATTTATCGTTTTGTTTATTTACCTGGTGATATTCAGTATCTTGCGATTGTTCGATATGGTCACTGCCTTGGGAATACCCGTTGTTCCAGAAGAGCAGAGAATGGCCAAGGTTTGATCATTTCCCTGCTCCAAACGAGAAGGTTGAAAGTCCGTTTCTACAGGCGTAGCTAAGACTTCCTCAATGCTAATTGATCCACTCTGATGGTTACGCATTGTAATGATCTTTGCATTTAATTTCTCAGTAGCTGACTTTACTTTCTCAAAGTCTTCACCATCACAGAAAATTAGACGTG
This sequence comes from Drosophila atroscutellata, assembly GCA_035041605.1. Taxonomy (NCBI): domain Eukaryota; kingdom Metazoa; phylum Arthropoda; class Insecta; order Diptera; family Drosophilidae; genus Drosophila; species Drosophila atroscutellata. Next base: position 16,884,164 of record JAWNLA010000091.1, on the reverse strand, counting down.
GTTTCGTTATATCGAAGAGCTTCTCAATAGTTGATTGATCATAGGATACATTTAACGAATGAAAAGCAATACCATTAAAGAAACATCCATATACAACTGCGAAGATGTGCGTAGTATTTCTTGCCATAATTCCCACAATGTCTGATTGCACCAGCCCCAACGATCTCATATAGCTTGCCACATGCATTGAGTTCAAATGGAGCTCCTCTCTGGTTAATACAGTGTTCTCAGTGTCTGAGATCTATTCAAGAATACAATTTTGTTAGTTATGTAATATAGACTTGGCACCAGTAGTGTACCTGAGCTATCAGTTTCGGATGACGACGCATCTCGTGGAATATAATCTCTCCTATGGATAGATCAGGAGCAAAGTAATTCCGGCTGTACGGTCCACTCCAGATTCTGTGCTCCGCATCGTAAGTGCTCTCCGGCTTGTAAGGCATTGCAAATGTCGACTGGTCGACTTCATAAATGAAACTGATTGAGAGAACGCTAATCTGGATGCACTTTATACTCGTTGATAGCCCAGCTTTCAAATTTGTTGTGCAATCTACCTGATGTGTAATTGATAATCACAAAATAAACAATAAAATAAATAATTCTAGAAACTACGTTTTTCTCTGTTAATGTTTGTAGTAGGCGGTATTATTTATTTGACGTTTTATGAGCACGTTTTATCTCACACATGTCATCTGTCTCCTTCCACGTTCATGCTCAAAAAGCTGTTATTGCACGTGCATTTTATGATTATGTTAATTGCATATGTTATCGATTATTATGCATTGTGTTTTTTGGTTAATGCTATGAATACTTTGTGTACTACAAAACAAATTCATATTGAAGCCTCAAAATTTATTTAAAAAAATTTGAATTTGACGGATACGCAATTAACCAAATAAAAGTGTTTGAAACCATTTTCAGCGAATGTAAACCGAATTTGCTGAAGCTATAGAAAGTGAAGCATACTTTTGGAGGGCACACATGTATTCACACAACGTGCTTTTTAGGAGGTAGGTGTATTGGATAGCATGTCCAGTGACCCCTATTAGGTTGCTGCACCAGCTACACTACACTTATGCACTCACAGGTGAGGAGGAAAACGGCTCTCAGCCAGTCATATCTTATCTGCTGATTTGGATGTCCTTGGCCCTACTTGGATGGCCTTTGCTGACCACTTCAGATTCTGTGCTCCGGATCGCTTGGTGGACCTTTCAATGTAACTGATTGAAAAATAACGAATTTTGCCATTTAAGTCTTCATATCGTATGGGGTAACTTATCCGTTCAAGTATGCTGAAGATTAATTTAACATATCACACATATTCATTCATTTCAAGAACAAAATGTATATTTAAGCAGATTAAATTCCGTCTACAATGGATCTGTTATCTTATGATAAACACATTAGTTTAAATTTTTAATCTCTTGAAAATAGGACTTTGTTGCAAGTCGATTCGTCTTGCCATTGGGGCTTCTCTTCAGATCATCCACAATTATGGCACCCCCATGTAAATGTTTGTAATTGGTACTGCAATGCTCCTTCACATAGTCAACTACATCCTGTGCCTGGATGTTTGAACCAATCTTCTTTACCACGGCGGCAGCAGCCTCGTCGCCGACAAGTGGATTCCAGATGCCAAAGACACAGACCTCAGCAACGTCTGGCATCTGAGAAATTACGTCTTCAATTTCGAATGAGTAATACACTCTACCGCAGTACCTGAGCATATCCTTCTTCCGCTCTACTACATAGAGAAACCCATCCTCATCTATATAACCCAAGTCCCCAGTGTGGTACCACATATCCGAGTCAAGCATATTGCGGGTCTCCTCTGGATTCCCATAATATCCAGCCCAATACTGTCCATTGGAGGCATATATTTCTCCAACTTTGTTTGGTTCCAGGGCATTTCCCTGTTCATCAAGTATCTTCATCTTATAATCTTCCGTCAAACGGCCTGCTGAATTTGGTTTCTGATCAAAGTTAAAGTTCATGGCCCCTAAATTTCCCGCCTCTGTAAAACCATACGAAAAATGCATACAATCGAACAGCAATCGGCTCCGTATGAGATGTTGCGCCTCCAAAGAGCAACGACTACCTACGTACATGTAAGATCGTATACTATCAAGGTTAGCTTGCTCAAATTCCGGACAGTTTGTCATCATAGTCAAATGGGGTGGAGCTTGCAACAACCACGTGACTTTGTGCTCCTTAATGATACGCAACAAACGCGCTGGATCAAAGGGATTATCAGCTATAATGCGTTTAGTGCTATAAACTCCCGAAGATACTGTAGTCAGAAGGCAGGTCACCCAGTCTAGAGTACTGTGTGTATATTGAACGTCTGCTGTGGTAAGACCTCTAAAATTGGTCGGTCATTACTATATTGAATATTTATCGTTTTGTTTATTTACCTGGTGATATTCAGTATCTTGCGATTGTTCGATATGGACACTGCCTTGGGAATACCCGTTGTTCCAGAAGAGCAGAGAATGGCCAAGGTTTGATCATTTCCCTTCTCCAAACGAGCAGGTTGAAAGTCCGTTTTTACAGGCGTAGCTAAGACTTCCTCAACGCTAATTGATCCACTCTGATGGTTACGCATTGTAATGATCTTTGCATTTAATTTCTCAGTCGCTGACTTTACTTTCTCAAAGTCTTCACCATCACAGAAAATTAGACGTGGTTTCGTTATATCGAAGAGCTTCTCAATAGTTGATTGCTCATATAATACATTTAACGAATGAAAAGCAATACCATTAAAGAAACATCCGTATACAACTGCGAAGATGTGTGTAGTATTTCTTGCCACAATTCCCACAATATCTGATTGCACCAGCCCCAACGATCTCATATAGCTTGCCACATGCATTGAGTTCAAATGGAGCTCCTCTCTGGTTAGTACAGTGTTCTCAGTGTCTGAGATCTATTCAAGAATACAATTTTGCTAGTTATGTAATATAGACTAGGCGCCTGTAATGTACCTGAGCTATAAGTTTCGGATGACGTCGCATCTCGTGGAATATAATCTCGCCTATGGATAGATCAGGAGCAAAGTAATTACGGCTGTGCGGTCCACTCCAGATTCTGTGCTCCGCATCGTAAGTGCTCTCCGGCTTGTAAGGCATTGCAAATGTCGACTGGTCGACTTCATAAATGAAACTGATTGAGGGAACGCTAATCTGGATGCACTTTATACTCGTTACTAACCCAGCTTTCAAATTTGTTGTGCAATCTACCTGATGTGTAATTGATATCACAAAATAAACTATATCCTAAATAAGCCTAGAAACTTATAATAATTCAACTTACGTTTTACTCTGTTAATATTTGTAGTAGGCGGTATTATTTACTTGACGTTTTACGAGCACATTTTATCTCGCACATGTCATCTGTCTCCTTCCACGTTCATGCTCGAAAACCTGTTATTGCACGTGCATTTTATGAGTATGTTAATTGCATTTGTTATCGATTGTTGTGCATTGTATTTTTTGGTTAATGCTATGAATACTTTGTCTACTACAAAACAAATTCATATTGAAGCCTCAAAATTTATTAAAAAATTTTGAATTTGACGGATACGCAATTAACCAAATAAAAGTGTTTGAAACCATTTTCAGCGAATGTAAACCGAATTTGCTGAAGCTATAGAAAGTGAAGCATACTTTTGGAGGGCACACATGTATTCACACAACGTGCTTTTTAGGAGGTTGGTGTATTGGATAGCATGTCCAGTGACCCCCATTAGGTTGCTGCACCAGCTATATTACACTTCTGGACTCACAGGTGAGGAGGAAAACGGCTCTCAGCCAGTCATATCTTATCTGCTGATTTGGATGTCCTTGGCCCTACTTGAATGGCCTTTGCTGACCACTGATGCCAAGGAAAATAAATGCACTCATATTCGCTTATATAATCGTGGCTCATCAAGCTTTTAAATTATTATTATCAGTTTGGAAATACATTGTAGAGTGCATCGCACTCTTTTTGCTTTAATGTGTTCAGAGATTGTAAATAGTACGATGTCTGTCAATGTAACACTTTAAAATCTAGAAATATAAAATGTTCAAGTAATTTTAACTTCTTATAAGATATAACTGTTTTTTTGTATTTTATTTATCCTCAATCATTAGAATTAACTTTCACATATATCCCATCGTTTGCAACATTCATGCTTATAAATCTCATCGCGTGAACCAATTAAATTGTATTGCTTATAATTGTTACTGACGAAATGGAAGCGAATCAAATGGAGCTTTATACTCGTCATATAAGAAACGTTCTTTCCATTTGATAATTTCATTATCAGCATAACATTAATGTTGAGAGTGGCGATTGCCATTTGGACTCGTCTTATCTTCATTCACTTTGGAGATCTTTGCCATGCTTTTTGGACTGTGTGTATTTTATAACTTTAGCGACATAATATTGATTACCGCTTTGGCTAAATTGCTTTAAATCCGTGAAAATTGAAGCATACTCTTGGGGTACACATAAATTCAGCATAGTTCTTCTGAACGTTGCTGTATACAATGACTGTGACCTCAATTGGGTTGCTGCACTGGCTTCATTACTCTTAGGGACTCACAGTGCTGTAGATCCAGGAAATGCCTGGATAAGATAATAAAAACTAAGTACCGCCGTCGTTGCGTAATCAAGCAAAGTTGATTCGGGACTGCCTTCATTCTGTTGCTTAACATAATTTGTAATTAATGAGAGACTTAACATATGTATGAATGGACGGTTGATTGAATGTAAATTAATATAATTTTAACAGCTACAACCTGTAATTTTACTTTCTCTGTGTACAACAACCTTCTTGGCGAACAGCACTAATTTTTGGCTTGTTCGGTCTAATGGCATTTATGTACAGTGGCTCGAAGCTTATTCGGATCTTGGTCAAAGAAAAAAAGGAATTGCCTGCCATAAGCTAATTAAACATTATTTTTCTAAAATTCCAAAGACCTATGGTAGGTATATAAACTATCCACCAAAATTAATATAGGATTATGTAAAAATGTACCCTATTTTTTGTTTACTGCTTATTTCGAGCTGTCTTAAATAAGTAATATTTTTTCCGTATAAATAATATAGGTACTTTTTCTTTGACACTGATCGACGTGAGCTGTCCCTCACTGTAGATTACCGCATTGGCTAAATTGCTCTGAATCCGTGAAAATTTAAGCATAATCTTGGGGTACACATAAATTCAGCATAGTTCTTTTGAAAGTTGCTGTGACCTCAATGACCTCAGTGACTTCTTAGGGACTCACAGTGACAATGACCTCAATTAGGTTGCTGCATTAGCTACATTACTCTTGGGGACTCACAGGTGATGAGGAAATTCTCTGTCACTCAAGGAATGCGTTAGAGCCCTTCGCCGATAGACCCAGAGTAAGCAACTATTTTTTTTGTTTTTCGATTTTTTGGCCACCAATTTGTCATTGATATTAATTTCCATGGCGACGCATTTCTAATCCCATTTCTGAGCAGTGGAATCAAGCTATCTTTTTGTTATTAATTACTCTTGTTATTATCTTATTCATTCACTTCAAGAACAAAATGAATATTTCAGTAGATTAACTTCCGTCTACAAGGGATCTGTTAGATTATGCTAAGCCTATTAATTTGAATTTGTAATCTCTTCAAAATAGGCCTTTGTTGCACGCCGATTCGTCTTGCCATTGGGGCTTCTCTTCAGATCATCCACAATTATGGCACCCCCCTGTAAATGTTTGTAATTGGTATTGCAATGCTCCTTTACATAGTCAACCACATCCTGTGCCTGAATGTTTGAACCAATCTTCTTTACCACGGCAGCAGCAGCCTCGTCGCCGACAAGTGGATTCCAGATACCAAAGACACAGACCTCAGCAACGTCTGGCATCTGAGAAATTACGTCTTCAACTTCGAATGGGTAATACATCATACCGTTGCACTTGAGCATATCCTTCTTCCGATCTACTATATAGAGAAACCCATCCTCATCTATATAACCCAAGTCCCCAGTGTCGTACCACATATCCGAGTCAAGTATATTGCGTGTCTCCTCTGGATTCCCATAATATCCAGCCCAATACTGTCCATTGGAGGCATATATTTCTCCAACTTGGTTTTGTTCCAGGGCATTGCCCTGTTCATCGAGTATCTTCATCTTATAATCTTCCATCAACCGGCCAACTGAATTTGGTTTCTCATCAAAGTTAAAGTTCATGGCCACTGCATTTCCCGCCTCTGTAAAACCATACGCAAAATGCATACAATCGAACAGCAATCGGCTCCGTATTAGACGTTGCGCCTCCAAAGAGCACCGACCACCTCCGCAATTGTAAGATCGTATACTATCAAGGTTTGCTTGCTCAAATTCCGGACAGTTTGTCATCATAGTCAAATGGGATGACACTTGTAATAACCATGTGACTTTATGCTCCTTAATGATACGCAACAAACGCGCTGGATCAAAGGGATTATCAGCTATAATGCGCTTAGTGCTGTAAACTCCCGAAGATACCGTTGTCATAAGACCGGACGCCCAGTCTAGAGGGCTGTGTGTATATTGAACGTCAGCTGTAGTAAGACATCTAAAATTGATCGGTCATTACTATATTGAATATTTATCGTTTTGTTTATTTACCTGGTGCTATTCAGTATCTTGCGATTGTTTGATATGGTCACTGCCTTGGGAATACCCGTTGTTCCAGAAGAGCATACAATGGCCAAGGTTTGATCATTTCCCTTCTCCAAACGAGCAGGTTGAAAGTCCGTTTCTACAGGCGTAGCTAAGACTTCCTCAATGCTAATTGATCCACTCTGATGGTTACGCATTGTAATGATCTTTGCATTTAATTTCTCAGTAGCTGACTTTACTTTCTCAAAGTCTTCACCATCACAGAAAATTAGACGTGGTTTCGTTATATCGAAAAGCTTCTCAATAGTTGATTGCTCATGGGATACATTTAACGAATGAAAAGCAATTCCATTAAAGAAACATCCATATACAACTGCGAATATGTGTGTAGTATTTCTTGCCATAATTCCCACAATATCTGATTGCACCAGCCCCAACGATCTCATATAGCTTGCCACATGCATTGAGTTCAAATGGATCTGCTCTCTGGTTAATACAGTGTTCTCAGTGTCTGAGATCTGTTCAAGAATACAATTTTGATAGTTATGTAATATAGACATAGCACCTGTAGTGTACCTGAGCTATCAGTTTCGGATGACGTCGCATCTCGTGGAATATAATCTCGCCTATGGATAGATCAGGAGCAAAGTAATTACGGCTTTGCGGTCCACTCCAGATTCTGTGCTCCGCATCGTAAGTGCTCTCCGGCTTGTAAGGCATTGCGAATGTCGACTGGTCGAGCTTATAATTGTTACTGACGAAATGGAGGCGAATCAAATGGAGCTTTATACTCGTCATATAAGAAACGTTCTTTCCATTTGATAATTTCATTATCAGCATAACATTAATGCTGAGGGTGGCGATTGCCATTTGGACTCGTCTTATCTTCATTCACTTTGGAGATCTTTGCCATGCTTTTTGGACTGTGTGTATTTTATAACTTTAGCGACATAATATTGATTACCGCTTTGGCTAAATTGCTTTAAATCAGTGAAAATTGAAGCATACTCTTGGGGCACACATAAATTCAGCATAGTTCTTCTGAACGTTGCTGTATGCAATGACTGTGACCTCAATTGGATTGCTGCACTGGCTTCCTTACTCTTAGGGACTCACAGTGCCAATGACCTCAATTAGGTTGCTGCATTAGCTACATTACATTTAGGGACTCACAGGTGACGAGAAAAATGTCTGTCACTCAAGGAATGCGTTAGAACTGCAAGGACCTAATTCCACAAGCATTGGAAGTAAATTTTAGCAGTCAAAACAAAATTATCTTTCGTTCTAAAACAAGTCTGTCTACTTTACTTTAATCACAACGACTCCGCTTTTCTTTTTCTTCAAGGTGAAGATCACACAGTTGATATCGGTCGACATCAATATTACATTACAAGTGGCATGCTACTGTTGAAGCGAAGTTTCCAAGCGTCAGGGAATGCCTGGATAAGATAATAAAAACTAAATACCGCCGTCATTGCGTACTCAAGCAGAGTTTATTCGGGACTGTCCTCATGCTGTTGCTTAACATAATTTGAACATAATATGAATATGAATGCACGGTTGATTGAATGTAAGTTAACATAATTTGAACAGCTACAACCTGTAATTTTACCTTCTCTGTGTACGACAACCTTCTTGGCGAACAGCACTAATTTTTGGCTTATTCGCTCTAATAGAATTTACGTGTGTAGTTTCTAACCTTTGTATAAACTTTCCTTTCATATTATGACCTAACTGGCCTCCAATGTTGTATTTATTACCTCTTATTTCAGAGACTAAAATTCTAATCCGCAACATGCTATTCTCAAAACTATCTTCTAAAACTTCGATTAACCAAAACCTTTCTAAAACTCTATTTTATTCTGCTGACAATATACCTGTGTAATAACATTATACTTTTCAGCTCCAGGTTTGTCACTCTTAGATCAATATTTAAGTCACGGGCTTGAAAAAAATCTCTTCTAAGTACCACCTCCCACCTCATTGACTCGGCAGCTATATCAAAATGTACTTCTATGGTTCCTTTAAAGATATATCATGTTTCGTTTAATAAAATAAATAGGACTGCCTGAGTGTATGAGTGTATGCAGTCTGAGACTATCACTTCAATCGCACCAGCATTTCGGCCTTAGAGTCCTTCGGCGGTAAACCCAATGTAAGCAACCATTTTTTTTTTTTAGATTTATTGGCCAACGATGCATCGTTGATATTTATTCCCAAGGCAACGAATTTCTTATCCCACTTCTGATAAATGTGGCAGTCAAAACTAAACTTTATTTTTTCTTATTTATTATCTTTCTGTTTATCTTATTCATTCACTTCAACAACAAAAATGTGTATTTCAGCAGGTTAACTTCCGTCTACAAGGGATCTGTTAGATTATGCTAAGGCTATTAATTAGAATTTGTAATCTCTTGAAAATAGGCCTTTGTTGCATGTCGATTCGTCTTGCCATTGGGGCTTCTCTTCAGATCATCCACAATTATGGCACCCCTATGTAAATGTTTGTAATTGGTACTGCAATGCTCCTTCACATAGTCAACCACATCCTGTGCCTGGATGTTTGAACCAATCTTCTTTACCACGGCAGCAGCAGCCTCGTCGCCGACAAGTGGATTCCAGATGCCAAAGACACAGACCTCAGCAACGTCTGGCATCTGAGAAATTACGTGTTCAATTTCGAATGAGTAATACACTCTACCGCAGTACCTGAGCATATCCTTCTTCCGCTCTACTACGTAGAGAAACCCATCCTCATCTATATAACCCAAGTCCCCAGTGTGGTACCACATATCCGAGTCAAGCATATTGCGTGTCTCCTCTGGATTCCCATAATATCCAGCCCAATACTGTCCATTGGAGGCATATATTTCTCCAACTTGGTTTGGTTCCAGGGCATTGCCCTGTTCATCGAGTATCTTCATCTTATAATCTTCCGTCAAACGGCCAACTGAATTTGGTTTCTGATCAAAGTTAAAGTTCATGGCCACTACATTTCCCGCCTCTGTAAAAGCATACCCAAAATGCATACAATCGAACAGCAATCGGCTCCGTATGAGACGTTGCGCCTCCAAAGAGCAACGACTACCTCCGTACATGTAAGATCGTATACTATCAAGGTTAGCTTGCTCAAATTCCGGACAGTTTGTCATCATAGTCAAATGGGGTGGAGCTTGCAACAACCACGTGACTTTGTGCTCCTTAATGATACGCAACAAACGCGCTGGATCAAAGGGATTATCAGCTATAATGCGCTTAGTGCTGTAAACTCCCGAAGATACCGTTGTCATAAGACCGGACGCCCAGTCTAGAGGGCTGTGTGTATATTGAACGTCAGCTGTAGTAAGACATCTAAAATTGATCGGTCATTACTATATTGAATATTTATCGTTTTGTTTATTTACCTGGTGCTATTCAGTATCTTGCGATTGTTTGATATGGTCACTGCCTTGGGAATACCCGTTGTTCCAGAAGAGTAGATAATGGCCAATGTTTGATCATTTCCCTTCTCCAAACGAGCAGGTTGAAAGTCCGTTTCTACAGGCGTAGCTAAGACTTCCTCAATGCTAATTGATCCACTCTGATGGTTACGCATTGTAATGATCTTTGCATTTAATTTCTCAGTAGCTGACTTTACTTTCTCAAAGTCTTCACCATCACAGAAAATTAGACGTGGTTTCGTTATATCGAAGAGCTTCTCAATAGTTGATTGCTCATGGGATACATTTAACGAATGAAAAGCAATACCATTAAAGAAACATCCATATACAACTGCGAATATGTGTGTAGTATTTCTTGCCATAATTCCCACAATATCTGTTTGCACCAGCCCCAACGATCTCATATAGCTTGCCACATGCATTGAGTTCAAATGGAGCTCCTCTCTGGTTAATAGAGTGTTCTCAGTGTCTGAGATCTATTCAAGAATACAATTTTGTTAGTTATGTAATATAGACTAGGCGCCTGTAATGTACCTGAGCTATAAGTTTCGGATGACGTCGCATCTCGTGGAATATAATCTCGCCTATGGATAGATCAGGAGCAAAGTAATTCCGGCTGTGCGGTCCACTCCAGATTCTGTGCTCCGCATCGTAGGTGCTCTCCGGCTTGTAAGGCATTGCAAATGTTACTGGTCGACTTCATAAATGAAACTGATTGAGGGAACGATAATCTGGATGCACTTTATACTCGTTGATAGCCCAGCTTTCAAATTTGTTGTGCAATCTACCTGATGTATAATTGATATCACAAAATAAACAATATCCTAAATAAGCCTAGAAACTTATAATAATTCAACTTACTTTTTTCTCTGTTAATATTTGTAGTAGGCGGTATTATTTACTTGACGTTTTATGAGCACATTTTATCTCGCACACGTCATCTGTCTCCTTCCATGTTCATGCTCGAAAACCTGTTATTGCACGTGCATTTTATGAGTATGTTAATTGCATATGTTATCGATTGTTGTGCATTGTATTTTTTGGTTAATGCTATGAGTACTTTGTCTACTACAAAACAAATTCATATTGAAGCCTCAAAATTTATTAAAAAAATTTGAATTTGACGGATACGCAATTAACCAAATAAAAGTGTTTGAAACCATTTTCAGCGAATGTAAACCGAATTTGCTGAAGCTATAGAAAGTGAAGCATACTTTTGGAGGGCACACATGTATTCACACAACGTGCTTTTTAGGAGGTTGGTGTATTGGATAGCATGTCCAGTGACCCCCATTAGGTTGCTGCACCAGCTACACTACACTTATGCACTCACAGGTGAGGAGGAAAACGGCTCTCAGCCAGTCATATCTTATCTGCTGATTTGGATGTCCTTGGCCCTACTTGGATGGCCTTTGCTGACCACTTCAGATTCTGTGCTCCGGATCGCTTGGTGAACCTTTCAATGTAACTGATTGAAAAATAACGAATTTTGCCATTTAAGTCTTCATATCGTATGGGGTAACTTATCCGTTCAAATATGCTGAAGATTAATTTAACATATCACACATATTCATTCATTTCAAGAACAAAATGTATATTTAATCAGATTAAATTCCGTCTACAATGGATCTGTTATCTTATGATAAACACATTAGTTTACATTTTTAATCTCTTGAAAATAGGCCTTTGTTGCAAGTCGATTCGTCTTGCCATTGGGGCTTCTCTTCAGATCATCCACAATTATGGCACCCCCATGTAAATGTTTGTAATTGGTACTGCAATGCTCCTTCACATAGTCAACTACATCCTGTGCCTGGATGTTTGAACCAATCTTCTTTACCACGGCGGCAGCAGCCTCGTCGCCGACAAGTGGATTCCAGATGCCAAAGACACAGACCTCAGCAACGTCTGACATCTGAGAAATTACGTGTTCAATTTCGAATGAGTAATACACTCTATCGCAGTACCTGAGCATATCCTTCTTCCGCTCTACTACGTAGAGAAACCCATCCTCATCTATATAACCCAAGTCCCCAGTGTGGTACCACATATCCGAGTCAAGCATATTGCGGGTCTCCTCTGGATTCCCATAATATCCAGCCCAATACTGTCCATTGGAGGCATATATTTCTCCAACTTTGTTTGGTTCCAGGGCATTTCCCTGTTCATCAAGTATCTTCATCTTATAATCTTCCGTCAAACGGCCTGCTGAATTTGGTTTCTGATCAAAGTTAAAGTTCATGGCCCCTAAATTTCCCGCCTCTGTAAAACCATACGAAAAATGCACACAATCGAACAGCAATCGGCTCCGTATGAGATGTTGCGCCTCCAAAGAGCACCGACTACCTCCGTACATGTAAGATCGTATACTATCGAGGTTAGCTTGCTCAAATTCCGGACAGTTTGTCATCATAGTCAAATGGGGTGGAGCTTGCAACAACCACGTGACTTTGTGCTCCTTAATGATATGCAACAAACGCGCTGGATCAAAGGGATTATCAGCTATAATGCGTTTAGTGCTATAAACTCCCGAAGATACTGTCGTCAGAAGGCAGGACAACCAGTCTAGAGTACTGTGTGTATATTGAACGTCAGCTGTAGTAAGACACCTAAAATTGATCGGTCACTACTAAATTGAAAATTTATCGTTTTGTTTATTTACCTGGTGATATTCAGTATCTTGCGATTGTTTGATATGGTCACTGCCTTGGGAATACCCGTTGTTCCAGAAGAGCAGAGAATGGCCAAGGTTTGATCATTTCCCTTCTCCAAACGAGCAGGTTGAAAGTCCGTTTTTACAGGCGTAGCTAAGACTTCCTCAACGCTAATTGATCCACTCTGATGGTTACGCATTGTAATGATCTTTGCATTTAATTTCTCAGTCGCTGACTTTACTTTCTCAAAGTCTTCACCATCACAGAAAATTAGACGTGGTTTCGTTATATCGAAGAGCTTCTCAATAGTTGATTGCTCATGGGATACATTTAACGAATGAAAAGCAATACCATTAAAGAAACATCCATATACAACTGCGAATATGTGTGTAGTATTTCTTGCCATAATTCCCACAATATCTGTTTGCACCAGCCCCAACGATCTCATATAGCTTGCCACATGCATTGAGTTCAAATGGAGCTCCTCTCTGGTTAATAGAGTGTTTTCAGTGTCTGAGATCTATTCAAGAATACAATTTTGTTAGTTATGTAATATAGACTAGGCGCCTGTAATGTACCTGAGCTATAAGTTTCGGATGACGTCGCATCTCGTGGAATATAATCTCGCCTATGGATAGATCAGGAGCAAAGTAATTACGGCTGTGCGGTCCACTCCAGATTCTGTGCTCCGCATCGTAGGTGCTCTCCGGCTTGTAAGGCATTGCAAATGTTACTGGTCGACTTCATAAATGAAACTGATTGAGGGAACGATAATCTGGATGCACTTTATACTCGTTGATAGCCCAGCTTTCAAATTTGTTGTGCAATCTACCTGATGTATAATTGATATCACAAAATAAACAATATCCTAAATAAGCCTAGAAACTTATAATAATTCAACTTACTTTTTTCTCTGTTAATATTTGTAGTAGGCGGTATTATTTACTTGACGTTTTATGAGCACATTTTATCTCGCACACGTCATCTGTCTCCTTCCACGTTCATGCTCGAAAACCTGTTATTGCACGTGCATTTTATGAGTATGTTAATTGCATTTGTTAGCGATTGTTGTGCATTGTATTTTTTGGTTAATGCTATGAATACTTTGTCTACTACAAAACAAATTCATATTGAAGCCTCAAAATTTATTAAAAAAATTTGAATTTGACGGATACGCAATTAACCAAATAAAAGTGTTTGAAACCATTTTCAGCGAATGTAAACCGAATTTGCTGAAGCTATAGAAAGTGAAGCATACTTTTGGAGGGCACACATGTATTCACACAACGTGCTTTTTAGGAGGTTGGTGTATTGGATAGCATGTCCAGTGACCCCCATTAGGTTGCTGCACCAGCTATATTACACTTCTGGACTCACAGGTGAGGAGGAAAACGGCTCTCAGCCAGTCATATCTTATCTGCTGATTTGGATGTCCTTGGCCCTACTTGAATGGCCTTTGCTGACCACTGATGCCAAGGAAAATAAATGCACTCATATTCGCTTATATAATCGTGGCTCATCAAGCTTTTAAATTATTATTATCAGTTTGGAAATACATTGTAGAGTGCATCGCACTCTTTTTGCTTTAATGTGTTCAGAGATTGTAAATAGTACGATGTCTGTCAATGTAACACTTTAAAATCTAGAAATATAAAATGTTCAAGTAATTTTAACTTCTTATAAGATATAACTGTTTTTTTGTATTTTATTTATCCTCAATCATTAGAATTAACTTTCACATATATCCCATCGTTTGCAACATTCATGCTTATAAATCTCATCGCGTGAACCAATTAAATTGTATTGCTTATAATTGTTACTGACGAAATGGAGGCGAATCAAATGGAGCTTTATACTCGTCATATAAGAAACGTTCTTTCCATTTGATAATTTCATTATCGGCATAACATTAATGCTGAGGGTGGCGATTGCCATTTGGACTCGTCTTATCTTCATTCACTTTGGAGATCTTTGCCATGCTTTTTGGACTGTGTGTATTTTATAACTTTAGCGACATAATATTGATTACCGCTTTGGCTAAATTGCTTTAAATCCGTGAAAATTGAAGCATACTCTTGGGGTACACATAAATTCAGCATAGTTCTTCTGAACGTTGCTGTATGCAATGACTGTGACCTCAATTGGATTGCTGCACTGGCTTCGTTACTCTTAGGGACTCACAGTGCCAATGACCTCAATTAGGTTGCTGCATTAGCTACATTACCCTTCGAGACTCACAGGTGACGAGAAAAATGTCTGTCACTCAAGGAATGCGTTAGAACTGCAAGGACCTAATTCCACAAGCATTGGAAGTAAATTTTAGCAGTCAAAACAAAATTATCTTTCGTTCTAAAACAAGTCTGTCCACTTTACTTTAATCACAACGACTCCGCTTTTCTTCTTCTTCAAGGGGAAGATCACACAGTTGATATCGGTCGACATCAATATTACATTACAAGTGGCATGCTACTGTTGAAGCGAAGTTTCCAAGCATCAGGGAATGCCTGGATAAGATAATAAAAACTAAGTACCGCCGTCATTGCGTACTCAAGCAGAGTTTATTCGGGACTGTCCTCATGCTGTTGCTTAACATAATTGGTAAGCATTAATGAGAGACTTAAGATGTGTATGAATGCACGGTTGATTGAATTTAAGTTAACATAATTTGAACAGCTACAACCTGTAATTTTACCTTCTCTGTATACGACAACCTTCTTGGCGAACAGCACTAATTTTTGGCTTATTCGGTCTAATAGAATTTACGTGTGTAGTTTCTAACCTTTGTATAAACTTTCCTTTCATATTATGACCTAACTGGCCTCCAATGTTGTATTTATTACCTCTTATTTCAGAGTCTAAAATTCTAATCCGCAACATGCTATTCTCAAAACTATCTTCTAAAACTTCGATTAACCAAAACCTTTCTAAAACTCTATTTTATTCTGCTGACAATATACCTGTGTAATAACATTATACTTTTCAGCTCCAGGTTTGTCACTCTTAGATCAATATTTAAGTCACGGGCTTGAAAAAAATCTCTTCTAAGTACCACCTCTCATTGACTCGGCAGCTATATCAAAATGTACTTCTATGGTTCCTTTAAAGATATATCATGTTTCGTTTAATAAAGTAAATAGGACTGCCTGAGTGTATGAGTGTAGGCAGTCTGAGACTATCACTTCAATCGCACCAGCATTTCGGCCTTAGTCCTTCGGCGGTAAACCCAATGTAAGCAACCATTTTTTTTTTTTTTTAGATTTTTTGGCCACCAATGCGTCGTTGATATTTATTCCCAAGGCAACGAATTTCTTATCCCACTTCTGATCAATGTGGCAGTCAAAACTAAACTTTATTTTTTCTTATTTATTATCTTTCTTATTATCTTATTTAGTCACTTCAACAACAAAAATGTGTATTTCAGCAGTTTAACTTCCGTCAACAAGGGTCTGTTAGATTATGCTAAGCTTATTAATTTGAATTTGTAATCTCTTGAAAATAGGCCTTTGTTGCATGTCGATTCGTCTTGCCATTGGGGCTTCTCTTCAGATCATCCACAATTATGGCACCCCTATGTAAATGTTTGTAATTGGTACTGCAATGCTCCTTCACATAGTCAACCACATCCTGTGCCTGGATGTTTGAACCAATCTTCTTTACCACGGCAGCAGCAGCCTCGTCGCCGACAAGTGGATTCCAGATGCCAAAGACACAGACCTCAGCAACGTCTGGCATCTGAGAAATTACGTCTTCAACTTCGAATGGGTAATACATCATACCGTAGCACTTGAGCATATCCTTCTTCCGATCTACTATATAGAGAAACCCATCCTCATCTATATAACCCAAGTCCCCAGTGTGGTACCACATATCCGAGTCAAGCACATTGCGCGTCTCCTCTGGATTCCCATAATATCCAGCCCAATACTGTCCATTGGAGGCATATATTTCTCCAACTTGGTTTGGTTCCAGGGCATTGCCCTGTTCATCAAGTATCTTCATCTTATAATCTTCCGTCAAACGGCCAACTGAATTTGGTTTCTCATCAAAGTTAAAGTTCATGGCCACTACATTTCCCGCCTCTGTAAAAGCATACAGAAAATGCATACAATCGAACAGCAATCGGCTCCGTATGAGACGTTGCGCCTCCAAAGAGCAACGACCACCTCCGCAATTGTAAGATCGTATACTATCAAGGTTAGCTTGCTCAAATTCCGGACAGTTTGTCATCATAGTCAAATGGGGTGGAGCTTGCAATAACCACGTGACTTTGTGCTCCTTAATGATACGCAACAAACGCGCTGGATCAAAGGGATTATCAGCTATAATGCGTTTAGTGCTATAAACCCCCGAAGATACTGTCGTCAGAAGGCAGGTCAACCAGTCTAGAGTACTGTGTGTATATTGAACGTCTGCTGTAGTAAGACATCTAAAATTGATCGGTCATTACTATATTGAATATTTATCGTTTTGTTTATTTACCTGGTGATATTCAGTATCTTGCGATTGTTTGATATGGTCACTGCCTTGGGAATACCCGTCGTTCCAGAAGAGCAGAGAATGGCCAATGTTTGATCATTTCCCTTCTCCAAACGAGCAGGTTGAAAGTCCGTTTCTACAGGCGTAGCTAAGACTTCCTCAATGCTAATTGATCCACTCTGATGGTTACGCATTGTAATGATCTTTGCATTTAATTTCTCAGTAGCTGACTTTACTTTCTCAAAGTCTTCACCATCACAGAAAATTAGACGTGGTTTCGTTATATCGAAGAGCTTCTCAATAGTTGATTGATCATAGGATACATTTAACGAATGAAAAGCAATTCCATTAAAGAAACATCCGTATACAACGGCGAAGATGTGCGTAGTATTTCTTGCCATAATTCCCACAATGTCTGATTGCACCAGCCCCAACGATCTCATATAGCTTGCCACATGCATTGAGTTCAAATGGAGCTCCTCTCTGGTTAATAGAGTGTTCTCAGTGTCTGAGATCTATTCAAGAATACAATTTTGTTAGTTATGTAATATAGACTTGGCACCAGTAGTGTACCTGAGCTATCAGTTTCGGATGACGACGCATCTCGTGGAATATAATCTCGCCTATGGATAGATCAGGAGCAAAGTAATTCCGGCTGTGCGGTCCACTCCAGATTCTGTGCTCCGCATCGTAAGTGCTCTCCGGCTTGTAAGGCATTGCGAATGTTACTGGTAGAGCTTATAATTGCAACTGAGGAAATGGAGGTGAATCTGGTGGATCATTATACTTATTTGATAAGAAACGTTCTTTCCTTTTGATAATTTCATTATCGGCATAACATTAATGCTGAGGGTTGGATAGGGGTAATGTATATAGAGAGATTGCTATTTGGAGCAAATATTTATGTAAATATATAATTCACTCGTCATCATTTCGCAGCATTTAATCTAAATCGTTACTCGTCAACTTTTCTTATCTTCTTCGCCGGAGATCTTTTTGATGCTCTTTGGACTGTGTGTAATTTATAAAATAAGCGGCACTATATAGATTACCGCATTGACTAAATTGCTCTGAAGCCATGAAAATTGAAGCATACTCTTGGGGCACACATATATTCAGCATAGTTCTTCTGAACGTTGTTGTATGCAATGCCAGTGACCTCAATTGGGCTGCTGCACTGACGACATTACTCTTAGGGACTCACAGGTGACGCGGAAATTCTCTGTCACTCAATAAATGCGTTAGAATTGTAAGGACCAAATCTGTTGAACACCATTTAATGATTACGGGGTCATCTAATTCCACAAGCATTAGAAGCAATTTGTGGCAGTCAAAATAAAATTATCTTTCGTTCTAAAACAAGTCTCTACTTTACTTTAATCTTCAAGGTGAAGATCACACAGTTGATATCGGTCGACATCAATATTACATTACAAGTGGCATGCTACTGTTGAAGCGAAGTTTCCAAGCGTCAGGGAATGCCTGGATAAGATAATAAAAACTAAATACCGCCGTCATTGCGTACTCAAGCAGAGTTTATTCGGGACTGTCCTCATGCTGTTGCTTAACATAATTTGAACATAATATGAATATGAATGCACGGTTGATTGAATTTAAGTTAACATAATTTGAACAGCTACAACCTGTAATTTTACCTTCTCTGTGTACGACAACCTTCTTGGCGAACAGCACTAATTTTTGGCTTATTCGGTCTAATAAAATTTACGTGTGTAGTTTCTAACCTTTGTATAAACTTTCCTTTCATATTATGACCTAACTGCTCTCCAATGTTGTATTTATGACCTCTTATTTCAGAGCTTAAAATGTTAATCCGCAACATGCTATTTTTAAAACTATATTCTAAAACTTCGATTAACCAAAACCTTTATAAAACTCTGCTATCTAACATTATACTTTTCAGCTCCAGGTTTGTCAGCTCGGTTTTTACTCAACACTCAACTGAAATCATTTTCAAGACGCTTAGGTCAATCACAGACTCCTCAGCTACTGTTTTACTTCTATTATTCCTTTAAAGATATATCATGTTTCGTTTAATAAAATAAATAGGACTGCCTGAATGTATGAGGCATTCTGAGACTATCACTTCAATCGCACCAGCATTTCGGCCTTAGTCCTTCGGCGGTAAACCAACAGTAAGCAACCATTTTTTTTTTTTTTTAGATGTTTTGGCCAACGATGCATCGTTGATATTTATTCCCAAGGCAACGAATTTTGATATTTGTGGCAGTCAAAACTAAACTTTATTTTTTCTTATTTATTATCTTTCTTATTATCTTATTTAGTCACTTCAACAACAAAAATGTGTATTTCAGCAGTTTAACTTCCGTCAACAAGGGTCTGTTAGATTATGCTAAGCTTATTAATTTGAATTTGTAATCTGTTGAAAATAGCCCTTTGTTGCATGTCGATTCGTCTTGCCATTGGGGCTTCTCTTCAGATCATCCACAATTATGGCACCTCCATGTAAATGTTTGTAATTGGTGCTGCAATGCTCCTTCACATAGTCAACCACATCCTGTGCCTGGATGTTTGAACCAATCTTCTTTACCACGGCAGCAGCAGCCTCGTCGCCGACAAGTGGATTCCAGATGCCAAAGACACAGACCTCAGCAACGTCTGACATCTGAGAAATTACTTCTTCAACTTCGTATGGGTAATACATCATACCGCAGTACCTGAGCATATCCTTCTTCCGCTCTACTACAAAGAGAAACCCATCCTCATCTATATAACCCAAGTCCCCAGTGTCGTACCACATATCCGAGTCAAGTATATTGCGTGTCTCCTCTGGATTCCCATAATATCCAGCCCAATACCGTCCATTGGAGGCATATATTTCTCCAACTTGGTTTGGTTCCAGGGCATTTCCCTGTTCATCAAGTATCTTCATCTTATAATCTTCCGTCAAACGGCCAACTGAATTTGGTTTCTCATCAAAGTTAAAGTTCTTAGCCACTACATTTCCCGCCTCTGTAAAAGCATACAGAAAATGCATACAATCGAACAGCAATCGGCTCCGTATGAGACGTTGCGCCTCCAAAGAGCAACGACCACCTCCGCAATTGTAAGATCGTATACTATCAAGGTTAGCTTGCTCAAATTCCGGACAGTTTGTCATCATAGTCAAATGGGGTGGAGCTTGCAACAACCACGTGACTTTGTGCTCCTTAATGATATGCAACAAACGCGCTGGATCAAAGGGATTATCAGCTATAATGCGTTTAGTGCTATAAACTCCCGAAGATACTGTCGTCAGAAGGCAGGACAACCAGTCTAGAGTACTGTGTGTATATTGAACGTCAGCTGTAGTAAGACACCTAAAATTGATCGGTCACTACTAAATTGAAAATTTATCGTTTTGTTTATTTACCTGGTGATATTCAGTATCTTGCGATTGTTTGATATGGTCACTGCCTTGGGAATACCCGTTGTTCCAGAAGAGCAGAGAATGGCCAAGGTTTGATCATTTCCCTTCTCCAAACGAGCAGGTTGAAAGTCCGTTTTTACAGGCGTAGCTAAGACTTCCTCAACGCTAATTGATCCACTCTGATGGTTACGCATTGTAATGATCTTTGCATTTAATTTCTCAGTCGCTGACTTTACTTTCTCAAAGTCTTCACCATCACAGAAAATTAGACGTGGTTTCGTTATATCGAAGAGCTTCTCAATAGTTGATTGCTCATGGGATACATTTAACGAATGAAAAGCAATACCATTAAAGAAACATCCATATACAACTGCGAATATGTGTGTAGTATTTCTTGCCATAATTCCCACAATATCTGTTTGCACCAGCCCCAACGATCTCATATAGCTTGCCACATGCATTGAGTTCAAATGGAGCTCCTCTCTGGTTAATAGAGTGTTTTCAGTGTCTGAGATCTATTCAAGAATACAATTTTGTTAGTTATGTAATATAGACTAGGCGCCTGTAATGTACCTGAGCTATAAGTTTCGGATGACGTCGCATCTCGTGGAATATAATCTCGCCTATGGATAGATCAGGAGCAAAGTAATTACGGCTGTGCGGTCCACTCCAGATTCTGTGCTCCGCATCGTAGGTGCTCTCCGGCTTGTAAGGCATTGCAAATGTCGACTGGTCGACTTCATAAATGAAACTGATTGAGGGAACGCTAATCTGGATGCACTTTATACTCGTTGATAGCCCAGCTTTCAAATTTGTTGTGCAATCTACCTGATGTGTAATTGATATCACAAAATAAACAATATCCTAAATAAGCCTAGAAACTTATAATAATTCAACTTACGTTTTTCTCTGTTAATATTTGTAGTAGGCGGTATTATTTACTTGACGTTTTACGAGCACATTTTATCTCGCACACGTCATCTGTCTCCTTCCACGTTCATGCTCGAAAACCTGTTATTGCACGTGCATTTTATGAGTATGTTAATTGCATTTGTTATCGATTGTTGTGCATTGTATTTTTTGGTTAATGCTATGAATACTTTGTCTACTACAAAACAAATTCATATTGAAGCCTCAAAATTTATTAAAAAAATTTGAATTTGACGGATACGCAATTAACCAAATAAAAGTGTTTGAAACAATTTTCAGCGAATGTAAACCGAATTTGCTGAAGCTATAGAAAGTGAAGCATACTTTTGGAGGGCACACATGTATTCACACAACGTGCTTTTTAGGAGGTTGGTGTATTGGATAGCATGTCCAGTGACCCCCATTAGGTTGCTGCACCAGCTATATTACACTTCTGGACTCACAGGTTAGGAGGAAAACGGCTCTCAGCCAGTCATATCTTATCTGCTGATTTGGATGTCCTTGGCCCTACTTGAATGGCCTTTGCTGACCACTGATGCCAAGGAAAATAAATGCACTCATATTCGCTTATATAATCGTGGCTCATCAAGCTTTTAAATTATTATTATCAGTTTGGAAATACATTGTAGAGTGCATCGCACTCTTTTTGCTTTAATGTGTTCAGAGATTGTAAATAGTACGATGTCTGTCAATGTAACACTTTAAAATCTAGAAATATAAAATGTTCAAGTAATTTTAACTTCTTATAAGATATAACTGTTTTTTTGTATTTTATTTATCCTCAATCATTAGAATTAACTTTCACATATATCCCATCGTTTGCAACATTCATGCTTATAAATCTCATCGCGTGAACCAATTAAATTGTATTGCTTATAATTGTTACTGACGAAATGGAGGCGAATCAAATGGAGCTTTATACTCGTCATATAAGAAACGTTCTTTCCATTTGATAATTTCATTATCAGCATAACATTAATGTTGAGGGTGGCGATTGCCATTTGGACTCGTCTTATCTTCATTCACTTTGGAGATCTTTGCCATGCTTTTTGGACTGTGTGTATTTTATAACTTTAGCGACATAATATTGATTACCGCTTTGACTAAATTGCTTTAAATCCGTGAAAATTGAAGCATACTCTTGGGGTACACATAAATTCAGCATAGTTCTTCTGAACGTTGCTGTATACAATGACTGTGACCTCAATTGGGTTGCTGCACTGGCTTCATTACTCTTAGGGACTCACAGTGCTGTAGATCCAGGAAATGCCTGGATAAGATAATAAAAACTAAGTACCGCCGTCGTTGCGTAATCAAGCAAAGTTGATTCGGGACTGCCTTCATGCTGTTGCTTAACATAATTTGTAATTAATGAGAGACTTAACATATGTATGAATGGACGGTTGATTGAATGTAAATTAATATAATCTTAACAGCTACAACCTGTAATTTTACTTTCTCTGTGTACAACAACCTTCTTGGCGAACAGCACTAATTTTTGGCTTGTTCGGTCTAATGGCATTTATGTACAGTGGCTCGAAGCTTATTCGGATCTTGGTCAAAGAAAAAAAGGAATTGCCTGCCATAAGCTAATTAAACATTATTTTTCTAAAATTCCAAAGACCTATGGTAGGTATATAAACTATCCACCAAAATTAATATAGGATTATGTAAAAATGTACCCTATTTTTTGTTTACTGCTTATTTCGAGCTGTCTTAAATAAGTAATATTTTTTCCGTATAAATAATATAGGTACTTTTTCTTTGACACTGATCGACGTGAGCTGTCCCTCACTGTAGATTACCGCATTGGCTAAATTGCTCTGAATCCGTGAAAATTTAAGCATACTCTTGGGGTACACATAAATTCAGCATAGTTCTTTTGAAAGTTGCTGTGACCTCAATGACCTCAGTGACTTCTTAGGGACTCACAGTGACAATGACCTCAATTAGGTTGCTGCATTAGCTACATTACTCTTGGGGACTCACAGGTGATGAGGAAATTCTCTGTCACTCAAGGAATGCGTTAGAGCCCTTCGCCGATAGACCCAGAGTAAGCAACTATTTTTTTTGTTTTTCGATTTTTTGGCCACCAATTTGTCATTGATATTAATTTCCATGGCGACGCATTTCTAATCCCATTTCTGAGCAGTGGAATCAAGCTATCTTTTTGTTATTAATTACTCTTGTTATTATCTTATTCATTCACTTCAAGAACAAAATGAATATTTCAGTAGATTAACTTCCGTCTACAAGGGATCTGTTAGATTATGCTAAGCCTATTAATTTGAATTTGTAATCTCTTTAAAATAGGCCTTTGTTGCACGCCGATTCGTCTTGCCATTGGGGTTTCTCTTCAGATCATCCACAATTATGGCACCCCCATGTAAATGTTTGTAATTGGTATTGCAATGCTCCTTTACATAGTCAACTACATCCTGTGCCTGGATGTTTGAACCAATCTTCTTTACAACGGCAGCAGCAGCCTCGTCGCCGACAAGTGGATTCCAGATGCCAAAGACACAGACCTCAGCAACGTCTGGCATCTGAGAAATTACGTCTTCAACTTCGTATGGGTAATACATAATATTGTGGTACTTGAGCATATCCTTCTTCCGATCTACTATATAGAGAAACCCATCCTCATCTATATAACCCAAGTCCCCAGTGTCGTACCACATATCCGAGTCAAGTATATTGCGTGTCTCCTCTGGATTCCCATAATATCCAGCCCAATACTGTCCATTGGAGGCATATATTTCTCCAACTTGGTTTTGTTCCAGGGCATTGCCCTGTTCATCGAGTATCTTCATCTTATAATCTTCCATCAACCGGCCAACTGAATTTGGTTTCTCATCAAAGTTAAAGTTCATGGCCACTACATTTCCCGCCTCTGTAAAACCATACGCAAAATGCATACAATCGAACTGCAATCGGCTCTGTATGAGACGTTGCGCCTCCAAAGAGCACCGACCACCTCCGCAATTGTAAGATCGTATACTATCAAGGTTAGCTTGCTCAAATTCCGGACAGTTTGTCATCATAGTCAAATGGGATGGCGCTTGCAACAACCATGTGACTTTATGCTCCTTAATGATACGCAACAAACGAGCTGGATCAAAGGGATTATCAGCTATAATGCGCTTAGTGCTGTAAACTCCCGAAGATACCGTTGTCATAAGACCGGACGCCCAGTCTAGAGGGCTGTGTGTATATTGAACGTCAGCTGTAGTAAGACATCTAAAATTGATCGGTCATTAGTATATTGAATATTTATCGTTTTGTTTATTTACCTGGTGCTATTCAGTATCTTGCGATTGTTTGATATGGTCACTGCCTTGGGAATACCCGTTGTTCCAGAAGAGCATACAATGGCCAAGGTTTGATCATTTCCCTTCTCCAAACGAGCAGGTTGAAAGTCCGTTTCTACAGGCGTAGCTAAGACTTCCTCAATGCTAATTGATCCACTCTGATGGTTACGCATTGTAATGATCTTTGCATTTAATTTCTCAGTAGCTGACTTTACTTTCTCAAAGTCTTCACCATCACAGAAAATTAGACGTGGTTTCGTTATATCGAAAAGCTTCTCAATAGTTGATTGCTCATGTAATACATTTAACGAATGAAAAGCAATTCCATTAAAGAAACATCCATATACAACGGCGAAGATGTGCGTAGTATTTCTTGCCACAATTCCCACAATATCTGATTGCACCAGCCCCAACAATCTCATATAGCTTGCCACATGCATTGAGTTCAAATGGATCTGCTCTCTGGTTAATACAGTGTTCTCAGTGTCTGAGATCTGTTCAAGAATACAATTTTGATAGTTATGTAATATAGACATAGCACCTGTAGTGTACCTGAGCTATCAGTTTCGGATGACGTCGCATCTCGTGGAATATAATCTCGCCTATGGATAGATCAGGAGCAAAGTAATTACGGCTTTGCGGTCCACTCCAGATTCTGTGCTCCGCATCGTAAGTGCTCTCCGGCTTGTAAGGCATTGCGAATGTCGACTGGTCGAGCTTATAATTGTTACTGACGAAATGGAGGCGAATCAAATGGAGCTTTATACTCGTCATATAAGAAACGTTCTTTCCATTTGATAATTTCATTATCGGCATAACATTAATGCTGAGGGTGGCGATTGCCATTTGGACTCGTCTTATCTTCATTCACTTTGGAGATCTTTGCCATGCTTTTTGGACTGTGTGTATTTTATAACTTTAGCGACATAATATTGATTACCGCTTTGGCTAAATTGCTTTAAATCCGTGAAAATTGAAGCATACTCTTGGGGTACACATAAATTCAGCATAGTTCTTCTGAACGTTGCTGTATGCAATGACTGTGACCTCAATTGGATTGCTGCACTGGCTTCGTTACTCTTAGGGACTCACAGTGCCAATGACCTCAATTAGGTTGCTGCATTAGCTACATTACCCTTCGAGACTCACAGGTGACGAGAAAAATGTCTGTCACTCAAGGAATGCGTTAGAACTGCAAGGACCTAATTCCACAAGCATTGGAAGTACATTTTAGCAGTCAAAACAAAATTATCTTTCGTTCTAAAACAAGTCTGTCCACTTTACTTTAATCACAACGACTCCGCTTTTCTTCTTCTTCAAGGGGAAGATCACACAGTTGATATCGGTCGACATCAATATTACATTACAAGTGGCATGCTACTGTTGAAGCGAAGTTTCCAAGCATCAGGGAATGCCTGGATAAGATAATAAAAACTAAGTACCGCCGTCATTGCGTACTCAAGCAGAGTTTATTCGGGACTGTCCTCATGCTGTTGCTTAACATAATTGGTAAGCATTAATGAGAGACTTAAGATGTGTATGAATGCACGGTTGATTGAATTTAAGTTATCATAATTTTAACAGCTACAACCTGTAATTTTACCTTCTCTGTATACGACAACCTTCTTGGCGAACAGCACTAATTTTTGGCTTATTCGGTCTAATAAAATTTACGTGTGTAGTTTCTAACATTTGTATAAACTTTCCTTTCATATTATGACCTAACTGGCCTCCAATGTTGTATTTATTACCTCTTATTTCAGAGTCTAAAATTCTAATCCGCAACATGCTATTCTCAAAACTATCTTCTAAAACTTCGATTAACCAAAACCTTTCTAAAACTCTTTTTTATTCTGCTGACAATATACCTGTGTAATAACATTATACTTTTCAGCTCCAGGTTTGTCACTCTTAGATCAATATTTAAGTCACGGGCTTGAAAAAAATCTCTTCTAAGTACCACCTCTCATTGACTCGGCAGCTATATCAAAATGTACTTCTATGGTTCCTTTAAAGATATATCATGTTTCGTTTAATAAAGTAAATAGGACTGCCTGAGTGTATGAGTGTAGGCAGTCTGAGACTATCACTTCAATCGCACCAGCATTTCGGCCTTAGTCCTTCGGCGGTAAACCCAATGTAAGCAACCATTTTTTTTTTTTTTAGATTTTTTGGCCACCAATACGTCGTTGATATTTATTTCCAAGGCAACGAATTTCTTATCCCACTTCTGATCAATGTGGCAGTCAAAACTAAACTTTATTTTTTCTTATTTATTATCTTTCTTATTATCTTATTTAGTCACTTCAACAACAAAAATGTGTATTTCAGCAGGTTAACTTCCGTCTACAAGGGATCTGTTAGATTATGCTAAGGCTATTAATTAGAATTTGTAATCTCTTGAAAATAGGCCTTTGTTGCATGTCGATTCGTCTTGCCATTGGGGCTTCTCTTCAGATCATCCACAATTATGGCACCCCTATGTAAATGTTTGTAATTGGTACTGCAATGCTCCTTCACAAAGTCAACTACATCCTGTGCCTGGATGTTTGAACCAATCTTCTTTACCACGGCAGCAGCAGCCTCGTCGCCGACAAGTGGATTCCAGATGCCAAAGACACAGACCTCAGCAACGTCTGGCATCTGAGAAATTACGTGTTCAATTTCGAATGAGTAATACACTCTACCGCAGTACCTGAGCATATCCTTCTTCCGCTCTACTACGTAGAGAAACCCATCCTCATCTATATAACCCAAGTCCCCAGTGTCGTACCACATATCCGAGTCAAGTATATTGCGTGTCTCCTCTGGATTCCCATAATATCCGGCCCAATACTGTCCATTGGAGGCATATATTTCTCCAACTTGGTTTTGTTCCAGGGCATTGCCCTGTTCATCGAGTATCTTCATCTTATAATCTTCCATCAACCGGCCAACTGAATTTGGTTTCTCATCAAAGTTAAAGTTCATGGCCACTACATTTCCCGCCTCTGTAAAAGCATACCCAAAATGCATACAATCGAACAGCAATCGGCTCCGTATGAGACGTTGCGCCTCCAAAGAGCAACGACTACCTCCGTAAATGCAAGATCGTATGCTATCAAGGTTAGCTTGCTCAAATTCCGGACAGTTTGTCATCATAGTCAAATGGGGTGGGGCTTGCAACAACCACGTGACTTTGTGCTCCTTAATGATACGCAACAAACGCGCTGGATCAAAGGGATTATCAGCTATAATGCGTTTAGTGCTGTAAACTCCCGAAGATACCGTCGTCAGAAGGCATGTCAACCAGTCTAGAGTACTGTGTGTATATTGAACGTCAGCTGTAGTAAGACACCTAAAATTGATCGATCACTACTAAATTGAAAATTTATCGTTTTGTTTATTTACCTGGTGATATTCAGTATCTTGCGATTGTTTGATATGGTCACTGCCTTGGGAATACCCGTTGTTCCAGAAGAGCAGAGAATGGCCAAGGTTTGATTATTTCCCTTCTCCAAACGAGCAGGTTGAAAGTCCGTTTCTACAGGCGTAGCTAAGACTTCCTCAATGCTAATTGATCCACTCTGATGGTTACGCATTGTAATGATCTTTGCATTTAATTTCTCAGTAGCTGACTTTACTTTCTCAAAGTCTTCACCATCACAGAAAATTAGACGTGGTTTCGTTATATCAAACAGCTTCTCAATATTTGATTGCTCATATAATACATTTAACGAATGAAAAGCAATACCGTTAAAGAAACATCCGTATACAACTGCAAAGATGTGCGTAGTATTTCTTGCCACAATTCCCACAATATCTGATTGCACCAGCCCGAACAATCTCATATAGCTTGCCACATGCATTGAGTTCAAATGGAGCTCCTCTCTGGTTAATACAGTGTTCTCAGTGTCTGAGATCTATTCAAGAATACAATTTTGTTAGTTATGTAATATAGACTAGGCGCCTGTAATGTACCTGAGCTATCAGTTTCGGATGACGTCGCATCTCGTGGAATATAATCTCGCCTATGGATAGATCAGGAGCAAAGTAATTACGGCTGTGCGGTCCACTCCAGATTCTGTGCTCCGCATCGTAGGTGCTCTCCGGCTTGTAAGGCATTGCAAATGTCGACTGGTCGACTTCATAAATGAAACTGATTGAGGGAACGCTAATCTGGATGCACTTTATACTCGTTAATAACCCAGCTTTCAAATTTGTTGTGCAATCTACCTGATGTGTAATTGATATCACAAAATAAACAATATCCTAAATAAGCCTAGAAACTTATAATAATTCAACTTACGTTTTACTCTGTTAATATTTGTAGTAGGCGGTATTATTTACTTGACGTTTTACGAGCACATTTTATCTCGCACATGTCATCTGTCTCCTTCCACGTTCATGCTCGAAAAGCTGTTATTGCACGTGCATTTTATGAGTATGTTAATTGCATTTGTTATCGATTGTTGTGCATTGTATTTTTTGGTTAATGCTATGAATACTTTGTCTACTACAAAACAAATTCATATTGAAGCCTCAAAATTTATTAAAAAAATTTGAATTTGACGGATACGCAATTAACCAAATAAAAGTGTTTGAAACCATTTTCAGCGAATGTAAACCGAATTTGCTGAAGCTATAGAAAGTGAAGCATACTTTTGGAGGGCACACATGTATTCACACAACGTGCTTTTTAGGAGGTTGGTGTATTGGATAGCATGTCCAGTGACCCCCATTAGGTTGCTGCACCAGCTATATTACACTTCTGGACTCACAGGTGAGGAGGAAAACGGCTCTCAGCCAGTCATATCTTATCTGCTGATTTGGATGTCCTTGGCCCTACTTGGATGGCCTTTGCTGACCACTTCAGATTCTGTGCTCCGGATCGCTTGGTGGACCTTTCAATGTAACTGATTGAAAAATAACGAATTTTGCCTTTTAAGTCTTCATATCATATGGGGCAACTTATCCGTTCAAATATGCTGAAGATTAATTTAACATATCACACATATTCATTCATTTCAAGAACAAAATGTATATTTAATCAGATTAACTTCCGTCTACAATAAATCTGTTATCTTATGATAAACATATTAGTTTAAATTTTTAATCTCCTGAAAATATGCCTTTGTTGCATGGCGATTAATCTTGCCATTGGGGCTTCTCTTCAGATCATCCACAATTATGGCACCCCCATGTAAATGTTTGTAATTGGTACTGCAATGCTCTTTCACATAGTCAACCACATCCTGTGCCTGGATGTTTGAACCAATCTTCTTTACCACGGCAGCAGCAGCCTCGTCGCCGACAAATGGATTCCAGATGCCAAAGACACAGACCTCAGCAACGTCTGACATCTGAGAAATTACGTCTTCAACTTCGTATGGGTAATACATCATACCGTAGCACTTGAGCATATCCTTCTTCCGCTCTACTACGTAGAGAAACTCATCCTCATCTATATAACCCAAGTCCCCAGTGTGGTACCACATATCCGAGTCAAGCACATTGCGGGTCTCCTCTGGATTCCCATAATATCCGGCCCAATACTGTCCATTGGAGGCATATATTTCTCCAACTTGGTTTGGTTCCAGGGCATTTCCCTGTTCATCAAGTATCTTCATCTTATAATCTTCCGTCAAACGGCCTGCTGAATTTGGTTTCTGATCAAAGTTAAAGTTCGTGGTCACTGCATTGCCCGCCTCTGTAAAAGCATACAGAAAATGCATACAATCGAACTGCAATCGGCTCCGTATGAGACGTTGCGCCTGCAAAGAGCACCGACCACTTGCGCAATTATAAGATCGTATACTATCAAGGTTAGCTTGCTCAAATTCTGGACAGTTTGTCATCATAGTCAAATGGGTTGGGGCTTGCACCAACCACGTGACTTTGTGCTCCTTAATGATACGCAACAAACGCGCTGGATCAAAGGGATTATCAGCTATAATGCGCTTAGTGCTGTAAACTCCCGAAGATACCGTCGTCAGAAGGCAGGTCAACCAGTCTAGAGTACTGTGTGTATATTGAACGTCAGCTGTAGTAAGACATCTAAAATTGATCGGTTATTACTATATTGAATATTTATCGATTTGTTTATATACCTGGTGCTATTCAGTATCTTGCGATTGTTCGATATGGTCACTGCCTTGGGAATACCCGTTGTTCCAGAAGAGCAGAGAATGGCCAATGTTTGATCATTTCCCTTCTCCAAACGAGCAGGTTGAAAGTCCGTTTCTACAGGCGTAGCTAAGACTTCCTCAACGCTAATTGATCCACTCTGATGGTTACGCATTGTAATGATCTTTGCATTTAATTTCTCAGTAGCTGACTTTACTTTCTCAAAGTCTTCACCATCACAGAAAATTAGACGTGGTTTCGTTATATCGAAGAGCTTCTCAATAGTTGATTGCTCATATAATACATTTAACGAATGAAAAGCAATACCATTAAAGAAACATCCGTATACAACTGCGAAGATGTGTGTAGTATTTCTTGCCACAATTCCCACAATATCTGATTGCACAAGCCCCAACAATCTCATATAGCTTGCCACATGCATTGAGTTCAAATGGAGCTCCTCTCTGGTTAATACAGTGTTCTCAGTGTCTGAGATCTATTCAAGAATACAATTTTGTTAGTTATGTAATATAGACTTGGCACCAGTAGTGTACCTGAGCTATCAGTTTCGGATGACGACGCATCTCGTGGAATATAATCTCGCCTATGGATAGATCAGAAGCAAAGTAATTACGGCTGTGCGGTCCACTCCAGATTCTGTGCTCCGCATTGTAAGTGCTCTCCGGCTTGTAAGGCATTGCGAATGTCGACTGGTCGACTTCATAAATGAAACTGATTGAGGGAACGCTAACTGATTGCATGCCAAGGAAAATAAATGCACTCATATTCGCTTATATAATCGTGGCTCATCAAGTTTTTAAATTATTATCAGTTTGGAAATACATTGTAGAGTGCATCGCACTCTTTTTGCTTTAATGTGTTCAGAGATTGTAAATATTACGATGTCTGTCAATGTAACACTTTAAAATCTAGAAATATAAAATGTTCAAGTAATTTGAACTTCTTATAAGATATATATGTTTTTTTGTATTTTATTTATCCTCAATCATTAGAATTAACTTTCACATATATCCCATCGTTTGCGACATTCATGCTTATAAATCTCATCGCGTGAACCAATTAAATTGTTTGTGCTGTAATCAATGTGAACCTTACTTCGAACATATACAGACTTATATATGTATTTTAACAAGTAAGAGTGCTGTATTCGAGTGAGCTCGACTACTATATACCCTGAACCCAGCTATTAAACATATTATGGTTTTATTGGAATTTTCCCTTTAAAAAGGTTTGCACATAAATGTGAGCAGTTCTGCAAGTGCAATCATTTCTTTAAACTCACAAGCCCGAACCGATTCTAACGGGCTGTTGACAAACGCATGCATATACATACGTACATATATACATACGTACATACATAGGTAACGGGGCGATGGAGATACACACAAACAAATTTACGTTTGCGTCGATTATCTTGCCATCCCTTTCTCACACATGCACGCGCAAATTTATGCATGCAGAAAATGCTTGCGGCTTCGGATAGAAATGATATCAATATGAGAATATAATTTTAACGATTACTTGGGTGTTACTTATCCGATCTCGATGAAATTTGGGCAGTTGATCAATAATAAACATATGTATATTATGTGTTAATTTGAAGATTCTTGGTCGGAGATGCTTTCTTCTGCCTGTTACATACATTTGAACAAAACCATTATACCCTTTTTTGCCATTTGTATTGGTCTCAGGGTATACAAATATATATTTAAAAACATTTGTAAGCTTATCAAGTATCCCTGCATTTTGCTTTACTGCACAAGTACTTTGTTGTTGAGGTATTATTATTACATTATTATTTACACATCATAGCGTCTGAATTGGTCCACAATGGGTATAATCAAACAATGAAAGTGTTGTTTATGTGAATCTTCAGGGGTTTTGTTCAGTGCAAAGTCTATCCATTTATATACATATACAGTATGTATACATTATGTACTGGAATTAATCTATTGAATTTGAACAGTTTGTGAATAATTTTATTGTTGGAAGCATATTATTGTATAAATGTTCTCATTTTTACATTAGCCATGTAAGAGAAAAGCAAGTTATAAAATATTGCATAGGCTTAAATTATTATTATTATTTTGTCGATATTTATATTGTTATGGGCTTGACCATAGCTGGAGAGAGGGTATTTTCTAGTCACCTTATGAATCCGCTGCCTATTTCTGTGCTGCCTTTAGATAAGCGGCCTTTACTGCCTGACGGTTCACTTTGCCATTGGCACTTTTGGCCAGTTGTGGCACGATCAGTGCACCGCCATTCAGCTGCTTATAGTTGACCCCAATGTGCTCAGCAACAAATTGCCCCACTTGTGCCGACTGGAGTTGAGTGCCTGACTTGGGCACCACTGAAGCAGCTGCCGCATCTCCTTCGGTTTCATTCCAAATGCCAAAGACGCAAACTTCGGCCACTTGTGGCATTTGGGCGATGACCTCCTCGATCTCATGCGGATAGTACATCATGCCCAGAAATTTGAGCATATCCTTCTTGCGTTCCACAATATGCAGACAGTTATCCCCATCGAAGTAGCCCACATCACCGGTGTGAAACCAACCCTCAGAGTCCTGCATCTCAGCTGTCGCCGTTGAGTTGCCATAGTAGCCACTCCAATGCTGCCCATTGTGGCAATAGAGTTCGCCCCTCTCATTTGGACCCACTGGATCACCATTATCGTTTACAACACGCATGCGTATATTGGCCATGAGACGCCCCACCGAGGAGGGTTTAGTGTGGGTACTATGGTTGCATGAGACTAAGCTGCCCAGCTCCGTCATTCCATATGCATTCCTTAGAATACCCTCAACCCGTAAATGGGATTCCATCTTGTGCAGCGTAGCAACCAGTGTGTGGCCGCCACCGAATAGAAGATACCTCAGACTACGCAGCTTCTTGACGCTGACGTCCGGACAATTAGCCAGCATAGCTATGTGCGAGGCGGCCAAAACCGACCAGCTAATGTTCTGCTGCTCGCACAATTTTAAAAAATATGCAGGACTGAAGACCTCTTTCGAAATGAGCCGCACAGTGCCGTACACTCCGGCCGTAATTAGTGTTATCAAACCCGTCAGCCAGTCCAGAGTGCTGGGTGCATATTGTATGTCATTGGGGTTCAAATAGCTAGAGGAAAAATATTCAACTATTAAGATAGATGCCGAAATTGAAATACCCTTAAAAGTGAACGATAAAATGTTGTGTGAACTAAAAAAAATTGTTTGTAGCATTGTGTGGAATTGAATGTAATTTCTAAAATACTGAAAACCTTGTTAAATAACAATGGAACCAAGGTTGTGGCAAGTTAAGCCGTAGAGCTTATCGATCGGTATACTGATTAAGAGTATATATGTAATACCATCTGCCAGTGTATAGAAATAGCTAATGTCTTACCTGTGACTCTCGAAAATCTTGCGACTATTCGAAATGGTAACTGCCTTGGGCGTGCCGGTAGTGCCAGAGGAGCATAGTATTGCCATTGTTCGATCTATGCCACGTTCGAACCTAGTCGGCTCGTAATCCTCTGGTATAGGCGCTTGCAGCAGCTCCTGAATGCTCAATATACCAACAATCCGTCCATGAACTGTTATAATTGTAACGCCCAGATTTTCAGCGACTTTGCTCAGTTTCTCATAGTCCTGAGCATCGCAGTAAATTAATCTTGGCTTCGTTAGGCTATAGAGATTTTGTATGGTGTGCTCCTCCAGATTGGGATTGACAGCATGAAAGGGCGTTCCATTAAACAGACAGCCATAGGCCAAAGCCGCCAAATGTGTGGTATTCCTAGCCAGAATGCCAATTAGATGCGTCTCCTCGCAGAATCCTTGCTTCCTTAGATAAACACTTATCCTGGTCGCGTTTTGCAGCATCTGGAAACGGGTGAGTCGCGTGCTTTCGCCTGGCGAAATCTGAAAGATGCGCTGAGGATCGCTCTGCAGTTGCCTGAATATTATTTGACCTATGGTCAAGTCATTATTATAGTAGCTCTGCTCGCAGGCTCCCGACCAGATTTTCTGTTCAGCATTGTAGCTTGTCCTTGGATTAGCGTTAAGATCAAGCATTCTGAGGCAACTGTTCTAACTGTCCAGCAGATTTGTCGTATTTAAAGGCCAGCGAAATTAGTTCCCGTTGTCGGTAAACTGCAAAAAAAGCTCGACATGCAACATGTAAGAAGACACGCGATCTTTCAACTGATTATCCCAACAATCGACACAACATTAGTCAGTAATTTAGCGCTTGAAGTGTCTGTAATATAAGTGTCTCTATTCTGCCCCATTTACTATCTTATCACGCTATTCGCGGCATTCTCGTTATAAGGGAGATCTCTATAAATGCGTCTGGAAATATTCTTAAAATCATACCTTGTTCCATATAAATGCATCTACTTTTCGTAAGCAGTACGCTTGCTCTCAATAGCTGCGTGCTACATAAACTGCTTGCAGCCACTGCTGTACAAGTAGTTTTATGTGCCACGATGACATCAAGCAAGCAGTTCGCTGCTTTAGGCGGTTATATGCTGTTCAATATGAAACTTGCTGTTAATAACATTTTAGGTAAATGTAAATTTGAACAATATGTCGATTTCCCCTATTTAACATTTAAATAAAAAAAAGTCGTAATACTGTAATCATTTCTTTTTGGGAGGTACAAAAATAAATTGGTGTATTTTGTCTAACAATTGAATTCTCGTACAATTCACATCAGCAACCAGCCAAGTTTCGCTGCTAGATGGTAGATTAAACGAATCCCAGCGGAACTCTAAAGAAAAAGAAAATGCATACAGACAAAAGGATCAATAAACAATTATGAGGCTTTAATATGTAAGCTGAAGACGCCAAAGGGGAATTTGGTTAAATAATGCAAGAGAAAACAGTGTCGACACATGTACATTTTAAATTTGGGTTTTTATTTAAACATGCCATGTTGTGTATTTTCTTTAGTTTTTAGTTTTTGGTTTTTTTTTTTTTTTTTTTTTGGTTTTGTTTTCATTTATAAACATTTCACAAACATTTCTTTATTCTGGGGGACTTACACTTTTGATTTTTGTTTCGGGTGATGGCAATACAACAATTATTTCAACTATTTTGTATAATTATTTGACTAATTTTTTACTTATGCATTAAAATTTCATCTTCATGTTATTTGCCTGTCCCTTTGTTATTAATGGGTTGTTGTTGGTTGGCGTTTGTTTTGGGTGTGTATCATTTTGGTTTCATTCGGTTGCACTACAGCAAATTGTTACTTTTAACGCATGATCTTAAATCTACAATGTGTGGGTGATTTAATTTCGTTCTCTTTCGTAATTTGATAGTTCTGTTTGCTTGTGTGTGTGTGTGTCTGTGTGTGTGTGTGTCCACTTAGCTCTATAAAGTAAGGGGATTTGCGCTGTTTTGCTGATTTTCGATTTCAAATGATTCGTATTTACATTTACTATATGTTATGTGCGTTTCTTCTCTTCATACAAATGATAACTTTATTCATTTGCTTCTCTTCATCTTGATTGTTAGAAATTGGGTTGGCATTACGGCGCCCGAATTGTTTGAAGATATGTGTTATGATCTTATAAATTTTTCTTTTATTATTTTCAATTTGTGCGAGTTCAATTTCTTTTGAATATATATTTAGAGAGAGTATTGTGGCTGAAACACGAAAGTGATGTTAAGAGAATTGAGTGAGCGAATTGAGTGTGAAGGTTTGTGTAAGTGTTTGATTGTGGCAGAGAATGCAAATGGGCTTGGGCGTTTTAGTAGTATTAGTTAATATTAGTAATGGATTCGACTAGTCTATGTGCATATACTATGCAACACTGGGTTCTTGTTGTTGTTGTTGTTGTTGTTGTTCTGGCTTAACTTAACTACACATATGTTAACTTATGCACTACGTTTTGCTCGATAAATGTTAAATTTCTTGTCACTTCAAAACTTGTAAGTCTTTGTTTTTTGGAACGCATCTAGAAGTTGTGCACTTTGTTAAAACTAACTGTCTGACATTTACACATTATAATATATATTTAAACTATTTACATCAACAAATTGGACTGCCGTGTGGTAAAGAATGCTTC
Source organism: Drosophila atroscutellata (assembly GCA_035041605.1). Classification (NCBI taxonomy): domain Eukaryota; kingdom Metazoa; phylum Arthropoda; class Insecta; order Diptera; family Drosophilidae; genus Drosophila; species Drosophila atroscutellata. The sequence continues at coordinate 16,847,153 of JAWNLA010000091.1, read as the reverse complement.
TTGATTTTTGTGTTTTTTTGTTGTTCTCTGTTGTTTTTTTTTTTTGGTTTTCTTTTTTTTTTTTTGATTTGCCTAAATGATAATTGACCAAGTTGATGAACGGCAACTGAAGGCAGCACACAACCTATACCAAGTTTCGAGAACCGAAACGTATTGATCTAGTACTAAGATACTGGTTACAAAATTGCGATATCTGGGCCAATTATTCCGATCGATATAGCGCACTCGGCTAGTTATGATGTCCTATTCTACGTCTTTTAGTTTTCATTTACTTTGAATCTTTTCTTGTTCTCCGTTTTCCGTTTTCTGTTTTCCGTTTTGCTTTATTTATTATAAGTGTTTTGCTTGTCATTATTTGCTACGTAGATACGTTTACACCAACATTAATCAACACATATGAAACAACATACCCAACATTTGGCTGCTACGAGGCGTTCATCTGATCGCACGAACCCACTACTTATTTGCTCACATATAAAACCCTGTATGTTCAATAGCTATAGCTTCATATACAATACAATAGTTATCTTTTTTCTTTTCTTTTTTCTTTTGCGCTCATATTTCTTGTACACATATTTATTAGTTACTTTTTGTCTTATTTCTTTTGTTGGTGAATTTATTTGTTTCTTGCTTGGCACGAATTTTACAACATTTATTTTATTTCCTCTTGAGGGTTGCCTAATGATAATATTATAATTATATGTGGGTGCGTGTTATCTTTGATTTTGATTTACTTTTTTCTGCTTCTTACCTTCTTCTTTATAAAAGTTTTATTTTTGTTTTGTTTTCTTTTTTGTAGTAACAAAAGCGAAATGATGATTTAAAGCATAACAGTAGAAAATATATATATATAATAAGAAAAAATGGCAATAAACAAGCTTAATAAAAATATTTTATAACTACAAAATATTGGTTGCGTTTAGTAAGATATATACTATATTTTTGTTATAGTTTTTGGTTGTTGTTTTGCTATGTAGAATTCAGTTTTAAGCTAGACCGAAACAAAAGATCTTTAGTTTTGGTGTTTCGTAATGTTTGTGCATAGATATTGGTTAGGTTAGTTGGCCTTTAATTGGGGTTTAAATCAGCTGGTAAAACTTTAGCCACGGGGGAGGCGGGGCAGGTTAGCCAATTCCTGTTAACTGCAGGACTCACTCCTCATTCAAAAGGCACTTCATAAAAAAAAAACTAATATTTATTTACCAAGCAGAAGGTAAGTGCCACGCCTTCAAGTAATTGAATGGCTTGGTTTCCGTTCATGATTCATTTGAATTTTTAATTGGTTTCATTATTGGGGACTCAATTTATTAATTTATTTATTTTTGTTGCACTACGTGATAAACTATTTGTATTGTCTGTTAATTGGTTTATGGTTTACTGTTAATTGTAATTATAATTATTAAACTACTTAAAGAAAATAACTAGCTAATGGAACTTAACATGAGAAGCACAATTAATAAATGTATTTATTTGATGAACTTAGTTTAACTTGTGTTCTCATGGGCTGTCCCCTATAAATAATTGAATCAAAATGTAATTCTATTTATAATTCTAACTAGATGAAAAATGATAACGAATTATTGTTAGTCGCATGTATGAAGGATTTGGCAAAGTGCACTAAATCCACGTATAAAAATGTATCTAATAACTACATGAATTTAGCACTAATTGAAATCGAGTTCAAAAACAAGCAATTAAATTATTTGGAATTGTTCTATTAGTTTAAGCATACTCGTATCAATAGGATTAAAAACTTGCAGTACCCACCAGTTCCAGTAAAAATTTGATTTTCATTTTTTGCGTATGCCAATTGAACATTTGGTAAATCAAATAAAAATGAGTGAACTATTAGCTTCGGAGTGCCGAAGTCTAAATACCCTTGCAGACATTTTTTCAATATAAAACATCGATTGTTATCGATTCAGATGATCGATAACAAAGTTTAAGTTCTTAATTGAATTTGATCAATACTTTTATAAAAAATAAAAGTCTTTTCAACAGTTCGACAAATTGTTGCTTTCATTTGTAGCCAGAGTCCAATCATTTTGGATTCGGTAGTCGAATTGGCCAAAGTACCAAATTTGATCAACGTCAACTCCCAAAGAGCTGAGTTCGCGTTTGAACGTTGCCCAAAGAGCTGAGTTCTCGCAGATAAAAAGACAGAAATTGGTTGCAAGTTTGAAACTAATTTCCGCAGGGTATTGTAAAAAAGATAGTTGGGTTTGTTGCGTGCTGAATGTTTGTGTGTGAGTGTGTGTATGTGTGCTTGAAATATAAATTCAATAAACAAAACATTGGATTATGTTCTGCTTTGAGTTTTATTTTGAACATAATAATTAAATTTGCCTAGGATTTGCTAGTTGTTTTTCTTGTTGCTTATTTATGACTAAACTTAAAATTATCTACACCCATTTTTTGTTTCGTATTTGGTTTGTTTAGAATTCGAATTGTATAAACTAGTTGGCTTAAAACTTATTGACAATATGACAATATTTACAAACGTCGTGCGACTTTTTACATCTAACTTATCGCATTTTAAGTACAAATTAATAGTAATTTGTTTGGAACTAATCTAGTATAAGTAGTATGAACAGAACGTTTCTTGATTAAAGCCTAAAATAATTTATTTAATTAATAACAATTTGGAGCATTAAAAACAAATTCAAACAAACGAGCTGCAAGCGTAGTTTTCATATCGCCATCAAATCGCCATGTGAATTTTGTCTTTTTTTTTGTTAAAATACAGCATTTGGAATATGATCTTAAATTTTCTTTTGTTTTATCTACTATGCAGTCATACTTGATCAATTTAACTTATAGTTAGTATATATCTTTTGCTTTAATCGAATTTCTTATAGTGGAAATGCCGTGATGCCTTGTCTCGCCCCAAATGATCAAGCAAAGCATATACATACATACTCGTACATACATACATACATACATACGTATCTGCATGCATATATATTTTGTCAATTTCATGGTGGATTCTACATAGCCTTTGGTTATCAGAGTCGCGGACGCGCTTTAGAAGGTCCTTTTCACAGTTGAAATCAAATGAATCAAATATGAAATCATAGATGCAAAAATCAAGCCATACGCAACACAAATTCGAACGTAAAGTGGTAAATGAAAGTAGAAATTAAGAGAGAGAATAGGTTAGTACAATCTTTGGTAGTGTTGTGCCAGCACTTGTAATTATATAAAGCATATGTTTTTTTTTTTTGTAAATTGGTAACGGCATTTACTCATCCTCCTCCTCCCTGAAGAGATATGTGCTCCAGTAGACCAGATTGAAGAGCGCAAAGACCAGTGGGAACGTAATGCGCGATATAACATCGATTCTCTTCGATCTAGAACATTGTCTTGGATAAATATTCAACAAGTACGAAACACATTAATTGATCATCTAGAGATTGGCTTTTTGATTTGTGATTGTTTTTTTTTTCTTTAGTTTTTGTTTTTTTCTGTGTGGCTTTTTTTAAATTTTCAATTTCATTTTTATAGCAATAATTTGTTTGTTTTAACAATAAAAAGAAAACCAAAAAAACAAAATGTGGTCTACGTGCGTGAAACTCATAATTGTGTCAGTAAAGGAGATAAAATCTACTAACAACAAAAAAAAAAAACAAAAATGGCGAGTGGCAAACTACCAGATGACACGGACTTGGGATGCGGTTTGGCACTGAGGAATGAGAATTTTCCAAAGTCTACAACAAAAATGTTGTTTAAAACAAACAAATCAATAGAACGAAAAGCACACAAGAACTTTTGATTTGAAAATTTCGCAAATAACACTGTTCAATAAATTTTATAATACACTTTCGTTGACAAGTGAAAAATTCAAAAATTTAAAAAACAAATTTAAATGAAATGAAAAAAAAATATTTTCAGGTTTTAAGATATTTATAAAAAAAAAACAAGAAAAAAATATAATAAATTTAAGTTACAAAATTTTTTGCACAGTGTAATTAGCATAAGGCATTAAGCAAATTATATTTTCACGTTTACTTGACTCTGGACTCTGGGGCCAGATGGAAATCATTTGGCAGCAAGCATTGAAACAAAAGACAGCGAGCAAAAACGATGGCAAGCAGCAAAGCAGAATCGGGTTTTCTTTAATGTAAGTACGAGATTCAATTTCAGGATTTAATTCAATTACAGTTAATTAGTGGCATAAAAAGTCAATAAAATCTTTTGATATATATAGAGACAGAGAGAGAGAAATGTAGATAGTACATATTCACAACATCAAAAAGGAAATCCATCAACTACTACAATATAATAAATTGAACTATATAGCAGAACAATGTGTCTGACGAGCGTTACCTTGTTGGGAACTTGGATAGCCAAGTCTTACAGCAGCTGGGACGTTTCGGTGGCTGCATGTGCACCTCACACTGCCGGAGCTTCTCCAGCGCCATCGGATCACCTGGATGACGCACCAGTGGTTTCTGCAGGCCACCACCGCGTGAATATTGCGATGCCGTTTGACATGCAATTTTGATTGTAGTTAATGCAATGAAGGGACGATATCGATGTCGATGTCGATGGCGATGGCGATGAGATGCGAATTGCGAATTGCGAATGGCGAATGTCGTATGGTGAATGGGTTGTGCGTAATTTCATTGTATTTTCGATGTAATTTTACATTTAAATCCGTTTCAGTTGGTTTGGGTCAGTTGAGTACCACGCAGCGATTTTGGTTGATGAGGTTTTTTTTTTTTTATTTGTTTTGGTTTGGTTTTGAGTTTGAGGTTAAGTTGAATGTTGTATGTTGCATGTGTTTCAGTTTGAGATTGAGTTGGTTGCATTTATATGTGAACGTGTGGTGGTTTGATGTGATTCGCATGAGCACGTTTGAAAAAAAGTTGTACAATTTTGTGTTTGTTTTTGTTTGGTGTGTGTGTGTGTGTTTATTTTTTGGATGGGTGTTAATTTATTGTTTGTTTGTGTGTGTGTGCGTGTGGTTTTTAATAAAAAGAGGCAAATATAAAAGGAAATAGTTGTTTTAATAGTTTTATCATCAACATTTTGCAAGTAGCCAATTTGAGTTGGTTATGTTATGGTTTTCAAATAGGAAGTTGTTAAAGTTTCATTTGATTTTAAGCTAAATAGTTTGAAGTGGATTAAATATGGCAGTGGGTCCTAAATGTTCAGCACATGATTTAAATGATTTTTTCAACTTGTTTTTCTCTATATATATTTTTTGTTATATATGTTAAATACTGACACTTCTAGCTAAACTAATACGAATATTGACTTTGCTTTAAACAAATATAATGCTTATCGATCCCACTTCATTAATTTAAGTTAATTTTCCCTTCAGCTTTATCAAATCAAATATCTATTGGAATATTACCTATACATAACATGAGTGAGAATGGACCAGCTGATAGAAACTATTCTTTTAGCTGCATAAGAAAAGCATTACTTTAAAATTAATTATCAATTTATGCAAGTTCCTAATCTATGCTCCTCCCATTCCACATACATGGATATATAAGAATAATATAAAATCTGAGCTTTTCCCCATTTTGGTTTTTGGACTAGTTTTGTGTTAATGGAAGAGTTAGATAATTAAGAGGTAAGTACCATTGCGAATGTTGCATTGCTATCTGTATCAAGCAGATCTGAAGCGGCATCTAAACTGGCCTGCTCCAAATCGCGACGTTTCTTTTTCATATTCTCCTTATGCATGTCTGCGGCCCGATCCGTATATTGTTTGCATGTGGTAGAAGATGTTCGACAAGAATTTATATGTTCCACAAATGTTGGATAGTTCGAATTGTTTGATAGACATTTTCAGTTTTTTTTTGTTTTTTTTTTTTTTTTGCGTAATTACAGTTGAGTTTAACATATATTTATTATTATTATTTTTTTTGTTTCGGAATTTAGTTTAGATGCATAGCACACATTTATACAGTTATACAGTTAGATAGCGACAGAGACAGCGAGTGAGAGAAAGAAAGAGAGACAGATAGAGATAGATAGTCACACATACAGAAACATTAAACAATTTGAAGTGTATTCAAATTAAAAATGTATAATCAAGTGCAAGTTGGGAAATTGTTGGGCAAAAAGAGATGAAAATACAAAATTATGATTTTGAATAGCACCAAATAATTGAGTTTTTAGTTTCAGTTTGAATTGTTTTCAATATGTACAAGCAGAGACAACAGCAAAACAAAAAACAGAAAAATATGAAAATTAAAAAAAATATACAAAAAAATTACGGTTTTAATTACGTTTGTGTTGAATATTCAAATAAAATGTAGTCCAATTTGGTGTAGTTGTGTTTTTTTTTCAAACGCGTTTGATTGTGTTTGAGTTTAGTGGATGTGTGTGATTGATGGAAGAGAGAGAGAGAGGTTGTGAGTGTGTGTGTGTGGGTGTGTGTGTGTGTGTGTGTGTGTGTGTGTGTGTATGGGCGCACAATGAAATAAGAGAGTTAATCAAGAAAATTGGATTAGTAAAAATATACACGCAGAAATCATTTCGTAGTTACAATATTCATGTGAATGAAATCAAGATTAAACCAAAATGTAAAAGTAAAATGTATGTTTATATTTATATATATCGAATGGAAAATAAATGGTAACTACAGCTTAATTCGTTGGCTTTTATCGTTATATTGTATTACAAAAATTAGTTGGTTATTGTTGTTGTTGTAGTTGTTGACCAAAAATCGGTTTGCTTATAGCCCAAAATTGTGTGCCTCGCCGACGTGTAGATGTGAAATTCAACTGAAGCAGTGTCTGTTTGTAGATACGCATGTGTGTGTGTTTGTGTGTGTGTGTGTGTGTGTGTGTGTGTGCGTGTGTGTGAGTGTGACAGTCCAATTAAGTTAGTATCTTAGATAAATGCAAGTGATGTTTTGTCGTTGTTTGAGGTATATACACATTATATACATTACATTTAGTACTCGTATACGTTCGTTGTTATCGACAAAAATAATGATTAAAAAACAACAGTAAAAATAGATAAACACCATCGATTAATACATTAATTAAGTTTGTTAAGAAGCATATCAAATCTCAATTACTAGCTTTATTCAAACCTGAGCGGGAGGCATAGTTCACCAGTGCAAATTCAAGCAATGCCCCAAAGACAAACGTCAAACAGACGCCGGTCCAAACATCGATTGCCTTTGTATAGGAAACGGGTGGCAGTGAGGCATTTATGCCCGATGTTTGGGTGGCCATCGTTAGCAGTGTGGTAACACCTAAAAGAAACCAGTCGACAATCCAATAAATAAATCAAACTAATATTGATAGCCTTGGGATCGTTTGATTATATAATAATAATAATAATAAGAACCAAAGTTATATATGAAATATTTATTATGTTCAATATACGTTGTTAATTTACCAGCAGTCTAGAGTTGCTTTTTGGTTTTGTTTTTATTTGTTTAAGCTTGTGGTTTCAGTTGGACACTTACCTAACGATACACGCGCTGGCACTGCGCCTTGATCCAGCCAGAATGATACCCATGAGACAATGACCAACATACAGCATGGTATATAAATTTGTATTAAGTAATATGAGAATTCTCGCTTGAATAGTAGATCGACTTTGAGGCAACTGTATTCACCTATGAGTATACAAGGTATATAAACTGTGTCAAACTCAAAAAGTACGGGAGTCATAAAATGTAGACGAAAAAAAGGCGTTTTTTATTTTTCAATTTCATTTTTCACACACACACACACACACACATTGATATATATATAGAGTTGATCGATTTAAAGAAATGAGTTTAGACACTGAAATTACACACAGACACACAAATTTCCAATATTATAGTATATTTATCAAAAATGAATTTGCCATCCAATAAACAAGAAACAAAAAAGAAATTTGTCTTGCTTGTAAAAATTTTGCCAGAAATCAAAACAAGGAAAAACATTTATTTTTCATTAATATTCTTTGTTATTTTTTGTTGTTTTTCTTCTTCTTCTTTTTTTTGTTGAGTTTATGTACAGGAAAGAGGTGGGCTTCAAAAAATAAATAATATTATGCACTGGGCGGAGCTGGGTACAGTTGGGTGTGGCAGACACAATGTATTTACAAAACACAAAATAAAAAAAAGAGGACACACTTAGAATGAGAGACAGTTAGAGAGACAGAGAGAGTTGGAAAATTATAAAATGGCATAATAGGCAAAATGTATTTCGACATCAATTCAATTTTCTGACATTTGCAACAAAATTCTTAACGGAAATGAAGTTCGTTGGGCGCAGAGACTTGGGGTTGTTGTTGTTGTTGTTGTTGCTATTGTTGCTCCTGGTTATTTGCCTTCGCTGTGAGAACGCCCCCACCCCACATGATTGTCCACGCCCACCGCTGCTTGTTGCAGCCCTTCATTTCCGTTAATTTTTTGGCAGTGCGTTCCATACTCTTCAAGACAAAGCTGTTTATTATTTTACATTCTCATATTCATTTCGTTTATATGTATATATATATGCATATATATATATTTATATATATTTTTTTTCATTTTGCTCATTAAAAATTGCTCTGCGCTTTTCTCATGTTTGCATTTTCGAGTGCTGCGTGTGTGTGGTTTATTTGCTTGGCTCTCTGGGACTGGTTAGTGGTTACTGGTAACTGGTAACTGGTTACTGGGTAGTACAAATATCGCATTCGCATCTGGCATACGGCTTGGATGTATGTATTTGCTCGGTGTGCGTTCAATCAAAGCGATGCGTTTGCATACCACATTTGTATCTGTGTTTTCTGTATTTACTCTGACCAGTTTTATCCATTTAAATGCTCAAAGAAGATATAAAATTAATAAACTTTATGTGAGCAACTAAGTTCAAGCAGAACTAAATGCAACAACTACGCAACGACTAAAAGGGGATTGTTAAAATTATGTAGTATAGATAAATGAAATTATTATGTTTTTAAAGATTATCGGAGGGTGCTAGTGAATGAGTTTGAAGCTCATGCGACTCTTAAATGCGGGTATGAGCAAAGCAAATGGGTTGAATGAATGATTTCGAGAACCACTGCTAACTATTGCTAACTTAGTAACAATGTTTTAAAGAGAGTAATCACATTGAGCACGGTTCTGATGAAATGATTGGCTTGGCGAGGTACGTCGATGACTATATTTAAACAACTAATCCGCTCGATTAATGCATTTTCACAATTCGAATCTGTTGCAAGCATTTCATTTCTAACTTTTCATTTAATTTGTTATATTAAATATATTTTTGTGTCTTTGCATATTGCTGCTTAAATTGTTGGAAATATTTGTTAATATCGGACTTCTAACTACATAGCTTGATTATTATTGTTTTTTTAAATTTTAGAATAATATTTAAATTTAGGTTTGAGCAGCTTAACTCAGTCTCGCAAGAATATGCTAAAAGTATTTTTTCAGAACAGCTACACAATATCTACATTGTTCGCTCGAGGCTGGTTGGTTTTAGTGTTCAGAACTGCTTTTGAAAAGGTCAAAAGGTTGAGCTCATTCACAATACTAATATCGTTTCTGATTGCCGAGAGCGAAACTCCAATGGAGTGCTCAAATATCAAAATGACAAAGCGCGAATCGGTTGCATCTTCCACATTTAAATTATCCACCTAAAGATGCTGACAGACAATTTGCCAAGCTTGTGAGAAACTTTTTCTTATTTGTTTGCCACAGCTTGGGCGCCCGCTTAACTTCATAGATACAGACGCACAAATGCACACATAGATCATCATCAATAGATGGGAGGTGGGTTGAGTGGGCGGAGAGTAGAGTAGTGGGTGGTGGTTGGGTGGAGGAAAATGCTCTTTGTGCAAGTTTTAGCAACTGCGTCGCAAACAATTTCCTCGATTAATTTACTTTCCGTGCCGTGCCTTTTGCCATTTTCTTTCATTTTCATTTTTCCGTTTGGCATTTGCCTGTCGCCGATACGAGAGTAGTTTTCTTGCTAGCCAAGGTAAACATTTGCTTAAAGCGCGAACTGATTTCCAAGTGCTCATAAAAACTCAGCTGAGGTAAGCGACACAAGAGCTGCCGAAAAACTGCACTAAAAATGGGCGAGTGGGCGTGGTGTATGCTGCTGGTGTATGTTGTCAGTGTGTGTGAATTACATCGTAAAAACTTGGGTTTTATGCGATTCGGGCATTGATAACGGCCCAACGAGATGCTCATGTGTAAACGGCATCATTACAAGTTTATATGTCTTTGTCTGATGATGTGTGTGTTTGCGTGTGTGTGTTTGCGTGTGTGTGTTTGCGTGTGTGTGCTTGCGTGTTTGTGTATGCGTGCGGGTGTGTTCGTGTATGCTATGAAGTGCTTACTATGCCGTTTATAATATACATACTAGCCAGAAACAATATTGAAAGTGAATACAATAAATATTTATAAATTTTTTTGTGTTTGTTTTTGGATGCAGCATTTTAATTCAGTTGAAAAGTTTTAAAGAAATTTACATATTTGGTTTTAGTTCTGAATGAAATCAAGCAACGATAACGGAAGAAGGAAATAACAACTAAAGTAAACTACAAGTATGTATATAAGATATTATTTGAGGATATAGATCATGTTAAAAAGATGCAAAATTGTTGAATAGTATACATAATTCTCCAACACAATCAACACAACTGTAGAACACACACAAAAAAACGTACCCGTGTTGGTTTTACTGTTACAGTAATCAGTCAAAAACTTCTCCAATGTGAAGCGAGGTAGGTGTAAATTCTTTACCACTTGCACTGGATCACCTTCCTTCCAAAGGAATACCAAATCGTTTGTGGTCCAGCCGTCTATTAGCAAGAAATTAAGCATAGTTAACATAAGTGAGGGATATATATACATATATATATATATCCAGATTGAGTATATTTTTCTGTTTTATATAAATATGGAAATAATATGTCAGGATATGCAAATTAGAATTTTACTTACAGCTAGCCATGCGCAGTGAGCAAATTTGTCTATCCAATGGATACAGTTTGAGATTCATTGGGCAGGCCAATGTTAATGAGATACGTATACTATAGAGCACCGAACCATTCGGAAATATGCGTATATACACATTGGGCATAATGATATTGTGAAAGTGTCCCTCCTTCTCGTTTGAGAAGAACAAATCCGGCATCCAAACACGATTTGCCTCCGTCAGTGTGAGATATTTTAAGCGGCCTTTAACATAAGATTATTGGATTGTTAAAACGATTACGTACGACTGTAGATAGTACGATGACTCACCCTGTATATCATCGAATTTGAGACGCTCATCCGTCCACTGTTCTCGGAAGGTCAGCTGTACACTGTACTCCTGTGTTGCGTAGAAGTTGGCAAATGTTTAGGATAAGGAAAAACTTTATTATCACACTGAAATGAATCGCTTGTTAAATGTTCAATTTCAATTTCAATTTCAATTTCAAATTCAAATTCAATGCAATTCGATTTGAACTGCAAGGCAAATTTCGCTTTTAATTCAAATTTTTTGTTTGGGAATTTCTTGAGTAATAAACTTTATTTTTTTTGGTGTTGGTGGTGGTGGGGGCTTTTCAATTTGGTTGGCTTGCAAATTGATTTTGCGAGGGGCTTTAGCTTTACTTTTAGACATTTTGTATTTTGAATTTTTTTTTTGTTGTTGTAAGTAAATTGTATGAGAGAGCGAGCAAGGCGTGGCGAGGCGTGGCGAACGTTTATAAATTTTTGTTCGAGTAGTTTTGTTTATATTTGTTAGTTAGTAAGTAAGTATATATGGTGGCTATATAATTGAAACTATTGGATATTTGGCGGATAGTTTAAAGCGCGATGCTTCATCGGTTATTTGCAAGTTCTCGGCATTATAATGGTATAAATTGTATGTAAGTATTCATGTCATGGCACACACACAAAAGTTAAGTAACTGTTCCTCATAATATTCGAACCAAAATGCAATACAAAATGCGCTTCGATGCTGAGCATGCAACAATAACCACATTCAACATGACCATTATTATCCAATGCATTGTTCAATACAGCAACGTGTTGCATACTAAATACAAAATGTGTGGTAAAAAGCAATAACAAAAAAAAATCAGATCGCAACGTGCCAAAAATGCATAAGAAAAAGGCAATTCGCAATATGAAGTTTAGAGAAAAGCGACACAGGCAAGAGCACAAGGCAAAAGGGCAACACAAAGCAAGCAGAAAAAGCAAGCAGAAAAAGCAAAGCTAGGTAATTTGATTAAAGAGCAGGCTTATATTGTAACTAGGATTATACTTAGACATTCTTTAAGATACATGTAAATATTCTTAAATATAACTAATAATGCAAACATTTATTAAACCTCTATTAAGTAAGTTTTTAAATTACATGTGTGTGACTGTTAAAAATCCATCCTTCATTTTCAAATTTAAAATGTATTCGCCTTAGAAGTTGATCTGATTCTTAAAACTTGTTTTTAAATCCAAATTATCTTTCTTACTAAGTTGCTTAAAGTAACAAAAATCATCGGGCTAATAGAAAAAGGGAAAAGATAATGTCGAAAACGAGTAAGGAAAAAATATTAAGCAGTTTATCTTTAGAACGAAATTAAATAAATACTATTTTTATTGAGTAGTTCCTTGAAGATTAATCTAAGTAGATTGAGCATTTCATTAGCGACTGTTCACTATAAAATCTATTAATCCCTTTTCTTGAATATAGATATTTCTTCCCAGCGATTTGTAAATTCTGACAGCTTAAGATTAAAGATGCCTTCAATCATACAAAATCGTTCTGATTGCCTCAACTTCTAAGCTATGCCAGATTGGTTAGCTTGTGTCTATAAAATTATTTACGCTAAATACCCCACAATTTGCGTGCTGTTACATCGATTATATAAATTCATGCTATATACCACATATATCAAATTATAATCGGGATTATTAATGAACCATTCAACGGAATAAAAAAATCAAATGGGAAAAATAAATTTAAATTGATTTATAAAATCCTATTAGCTGTCCATAATGAAGTGGGCAACTATTTCTATCTTATTTATCACGGCAATGTTTTTTTTTTTTTGTTATATATATTTTTTAACCCTTTTAAGTAATTGATAAAAAAAAATCAGTAATTCCCAAATAGGTGTTGTAAGCAAGAACAAAGAAATTTGAATAATTATAACAAAAAATATTTTTTTTATGGCATATTCACGTTTTTGTTCAAATTATTCTGTGGCTCCAATTAATAAATAGTTGCCAGTTTTTTGTTTGATATTTTTTATGTGACAGCTGTCAGAGATGTGCGTTTTTTTTCAGGGGCCATTATTTGGTTTTTACCGGAAACTGGACTGACAAATTTAGAGACATTGACCAAACGTTTTCATTGGATGAAATGGATGTTAACTCATATTTTTTTGCTGTGTACTTACAGTTATACATTGCTTTTTGTTTATAAATAGTTGCACCCGTTGTGTTTCTGTTGCATGTGTAGTAAGCACTTCTTTCTTTATTCTTTATTCTTTATTCTTTATTGTCTATTCAGAATATATATTTGTACTCTTGCTTAGCAGGAGGCATACAAAAAGAATAACATTAAAAATCGGTGAAGTTTTCGGTTGTGAATGTGAATTGAATGGATGATCTTGTGGTTTGGTGATCTCTTATTTTACGTTCCTAAGACTTAAACTAACATAGTTATTTTTAGTTAGCTACAAAATGGTGTACTCTATCAGAGCTTACAGACTTAAAAACATTAAACTAGCTTACAAGCTGTGTAAAATTAGCACTTGTCGAGTTGTGAATGTGCTGCCTGCAGAAACTGGCTTTGTTTTGTGACATAAAAATATATTTGAAATCGGTTTTTGAAACATTTATTACACAGGAGAGAAGTGAATAAAAATATAAAAATCAATTAGTAGTTGATATAGGTACAGTGGAGACTATACATAGATATATTGTATAGGTGGCAAAAATTAATATTTATATCTTTTGACTTAAATGCCTTGCAAGTGTTGAACTTGATCTTTCAAATATAATTCCGAATAATTTTGAGTGCCAGAGATTAATTGAGATTTTTATGCAGCACTTGCAAGACACACGGTAAAGTTTTGTTAAACAAAAAAATGTATTAATTTTATAGCCAATTCTTTAAAATTATTATTTGAATTTATTTTGTATTTTTAGTTTTATGTGTTTAATACTTTTAAACATAAATATATATATTGTATATTGTATTTTAAATACCATATACAGTTGACTTATGATCTTCACATAGTTTTAAGTAGTATCGAAAAAGCGAAGCTTTTGTGGTAATTTTATTTGATATTATACACACAAATACAATCACACATACACGCACACACCCACAAACACAAAAGTTAAATTTATTTTACGAGTAATGTTTTTAATATTGAGAGCAGAATTTTAAAGCGCTTGGGATTGTACTTGTTGTATTCATATACATATATTCATATTCACATTCAGTTTCATATTCATATTCATATTCATATTCTAGTTCGTATTCGATTACTGCTTTGGAGCCTGAACTCACCATTTTATAATCGTCGATTTTCGATATGGACCGCAGAAACATGTTGACCTGGACTAATGTAGCCAAATTTGCTAAAAAATGATTATATCAAAGTCGAGCAGCATTTGCTCTATGAGTTATCATTTTCAGTTTGTGGGCATTGAGAGCAATTATACTTATAATACACATGTACATATGTATATATAAAGCTTAGCCTATACTTAAAATAACTTAAAATTAGTTTTATTTCAGTTATTCAGTTATTTAATGAATTTTCATGTGTGCACGAAATGTATGTCAGATATGAAATCAATCACTAACTAAATTGAAAACAATAAAATTCAAAAAAAATTTCTGATTAGAATTGATATCAAAAAATGTCTGCATGGATCTCATTTAAGTATGAAATAATCGAATTTTGTGATTTTCGAATGGAACAGTTTAATTTTACCAATTCAATTGCTTGACTACTTTGCGGCATATTTTGTTACACTCTTGCGTGGGCATTGTGACTCTTTGAAAAACATAATATTCATTATTATGTTATTGAAATTGAAAATAAATTGAAAAATATTGAGTTTTATTCTGCATAATGACAATCATAGAGGATAGGTTTGGCAATCACAGCAATCAGATCAGATATTCCCATCTAAATTATCAATTTATCTGCCAGCAAGGGTATTAAATCTTCGAAAACCCGAAGTTAACTGTATTTTGTTTTTGATTTCTATTAAAAAATGTAATATTTAATATTTATTGCCAAATGCATACAATGGACGCATATTTTCAATCAGCATCTGAGTGCTTTTAGCAATCTATTATTGCTCCTTTCATTGAATGTTTGTTAAAAAAATAATACATTTTTGCGTATAGAACGAAACTCAATATTTAATAAACAATATACAATTTGATGATTATTTTCGGGCTGAAACTGAAATTTTGAAAGTTTTTGGGCAAGAGAGGGGTGGGGCTGGGGGTGGGGGTTGAGGGTGTACATAACCAACCAACACACGTACAAAGCACACACAAAAAAAAAAAAAGAAAATAAGTAACACGTTCTGTTCACATTGCTGCATTTTTGTAGACAATTAGGTTTAGATATTAAGTATATGTAGATTAGCAATTATGAAATGATAAGGTAAAAGCAAAATAGCTGGGGAAATAATATAATTATATTCAAAACATGTATTCAAATGAATTTTGCATATTACGGGAAATACACACGACAGCAGTAAGGACCATCACAATACAACTGTCATCTGGCAGTCACCATCACAATTAGTAATAATTTAATATGAGATAATAAGTTAATTTATGTAGGCATAATTAACATTGAGAGAAATTCATAATTGATAATTGTTTAGAGCGAATTAGAATTAGATTTACATATATTTATAGAGAGATAGAGAGAGAGAGAGAGAGAGAGAGAGAGATAGCGTGTTGAAAATTATACTAGATTTATATGTTTAGTTTGGTCAAAATAATGAGCTTTAGACAGAGCTAGAAATAGAGATTGAGTGAGTAAGATAGACAGAGTGTTGCATATATATGGAAAGGAGAGATCCAAAAAGACATTTTCTTTATGTTTTGTTCATTTCGTACTACAAAACAAGTTTAATATTTTACATTTTTGTTGTTCAAACGTAAAGTTTAAAAAAATGAAAACAAAATTCACAATTACAAATGAAAATTTTAAATAAAAATATATGTATATATGAAAATATGCAAAGTCTAATTAGATTACTAAATTGTTAGTGTGCTTAGCCAATTACTTGAAAGCTAAGAAATTATTGTTCAAATGTTGCAACGAACAACAACTTCTTGAAATGACAAATTTTAAAGTTGAATTTTGATTAATTTTGCTAAACAAAACAAATGCAAATTATTTGACTGTAATAATGATAAGGAAATAATAAAACATCGATAGGTAAACAATTAAATGTTCATATTAAATACCAATATCCGATATAGTTAGTTGGATATGTATGTAGCATAGTAATTATTATTATTCATATAAGGTAGTTGTGTTTTTTTTTGTTGGTCAACGCCTGCTCACAGATTAGACATAAGACTGACAGCAGTTACCCAAGATGCGCGTACTATACAAATGCATATATATATATATATATATATAGAGAGAGAGAACAACCTGAGATATAAGACGGGTTGTAATGGGAGAGAGAGAGAGAGAGAGGGCTAGACAGAGTGAGTGGCGGGGCACGACTCTTTGGCAGTTCATTGGCACGCATGTGGCTCAAATTGCTTGGCCAACACTCACACACACACATAGACAGATATTTATATATACTTGAATTTTTTATGGACAAGGTCTGAGAGTCTTTGCTTTTTATCTATATGGTATTTCTTTTATATATTTTTTGGTTTTTGATTTTTTTGTTTTAAGTTTTTTCTAGCGCGCACTTACCATGGTTACATCATCGATTTTTGATATACTTCTAACGAATATGTTGACGCGCACAACAGCGGGACCATCTGGAGGGATGATACATATAGATAGACCGTTTTGTACAATGGTAATAACAAAATTTAACAACTGGTCACACTAACAACCGGGCCACAACTCGCCACTGCTGCTGAGTTTGCACTAAAAACTTAGCATATAAAATATTTGAAATGACCAATGAACTTTGATACCAGCGTGGCACTCTTATCTGGGCTGGTCATTTCGCCTTATGCCTTATGTGTTTTGCTTTTGCTGTAATAAAGTTTTATTTTTATGTCTATGGCCTGCTTACATTAAATTGTGGCATTACTTTGCTGCCACTTAAATTGCTTAAAAAACTAAACTAGGATTTGCCGAGATATATACATAATATGTCCTATGTTAATCTAGAGTACATTTCTTAAATGCATGAGGTTTGTATGAGTTAACATGTGGCTTTCAAATGTATAGAGCAACAAAACGAAACAGAAAATAATATAACAATTGTAGAGTATGTTAAAATAATGGCTGGTTAGTTGGTTGCTGGTTATTTGTACTAATTGTGGGAGACATGTTTATTGTTTACATTTTGCCAACATTATTGACTTTTACAAATGACTATTCTGTGGGCCGCCGATTTGCATGTATGTGCATATGGATGATACTTCTGAATTGTTAATGATGTCATTATTTCGCAAAAAGTCAACATGACAGCTGCAGAAGCACACACACACACAAATGAACTGTAAATTAAATTCTAATTTTATTTTAACGAAAATATAAATAAAATGATGCTCGCTGAACGTATCTAAGTGGGTGGGAATTCAAACACACATATTAAACTTGTTTTTTTTTATTTTGAACAAATCCCAAAACACATTTAAAATACATATTAAATTGATGGCCAAAAAGGTGTGAGAGAGCAAAAACTTGAAATTCACATAAAATATTTGAAAGAAGTTTTGTTTTTCCCTTCTTATTGGAAGCTATCTGTAATCACAATTATTCATGTAATTTGTGGCGATTTGTTGTTTAGTTCTTGTATGTCCATGTTGTGTTCATTAATTAATGATTTTACTTTTTTGATATGAGTTATTGATACACTGCAAACATTTTTTTTTTTTTGCATTGCGAAAGATAATCTTGTGATTTTCTGCATCACTTTCTTTCATCAGATATAGTATATTTTTGGTGGGTGGGAAAAAATAGGTAGGTGGGAAATATTTTATTTGGGAGGGAAATTATCGTTATTTTGTAATATAATATAATTTTAAAAATGGTCTACAATTAGTTTCCCAGACACTAACGCGCGATTCCCTATATTCAATGAAAACATTTCCATAAATCTCGCTTGCAAAGTACTTTTGTATTTTAAACTGCCATTTTATCTAGTTGGAGGTACGATACTCCTAAAAATGTTTGCAGGGTACTCGCATGTTTGTAGATGTTTAGTTGTGTGTGTAAAGCCAGAAAATAGTAGTGAATATGTGATTTGTGGTTCCCTTAGAAGTAGGCAACAGTAAAAGGTGAGAAATTTGGTTGAAATTGATGACTTATCGATTTGTCGAAACAGCTGCTTAAGTCGAGAGTATTTTTAGCATTCAATGTTGTTGTGGGTGTGGGTGTGTGTGTGTGTGTGTGTGTGTGTGTGTGTGTGTGGGTGTGTGTGGGTGTGTGTGTTGGGGTAAGTGTTAATGCGTTTGTGTAACGAGTCCAACATAAAAGGAGAGAACTTAAAACACAAATACTGCTAGCTATAACTGCGAGTAGTAATAGTAGTTGTAGTAGTAGTAGTAGTAGTAGTAGTAGTGGTAGATATATGATTATGTAAGTAAGTAAGCATATAAGTATAACTGCTTTCTCTATGTAGCAGAAGTAACAATGTTTGCTTGGAGTTACTATATCCAAAGCAAAAACAAACCAAACACGAACATAAATAAAAACGATAGAGGGGAATGCAAGAAAGGTTGTCTCTAAAAATTTGCGTGAAACCAAAACTGAGAGATAATGTACATATATAGATGTATGCACCCAAGAGTATACAAATACATGTGCCATAAAAGTGGCATTGCTTTCAGAAATCGAAGAGCAACACGAAACAAACGCAAACAACGCAAATTTCAATAGCCATAGAACAGCAACAAGGTGAGATAGATGGATGGGGGTTAACAAGAGCGAGTGGGAGATGGGGCAGTAAGGTAGATAGCTAGTGTGTGTGGCTAATAGGAGTGTGTGAGAGAGAGAGGGAAAAGATAGAAAGTTAGAAATACCAACTTCAAAGCAAAAACAAACAAAGTGTAAAATTGTATTTGTTTCTTTAAATTTTGGGAGCTAATGCATAGTATAGTAGAGTATATAGAGTATATTTGTGTGTGTGTAGGAACGCTTGTATGTAGTATCTATATATGTGTGAGCATAGAGCATATAGTTAAGTAGTTCTAGTAGTTTTTATTTTATGGTTATAACTGCACGCTACCAAAAACATTGTGATATGCTTGGTTTGGATTTGGGTTGGGTGTGTTTTCTATAGTTTTTTTTTTTCTTTAGGTGTACGGCATGTCATGTGGGGTGCTGTTAGATGAGAGAGCTGTAGCATTTAGAGAGACAGAAAGAGAGCGAGAGAGAGAGAGAGAGAGCTAGAGCGGGTCTATCGAATTCGGTATTTGTGGGCCAAGGCTTGGTTTTCAATTAGATTTTTTGGGCTCACTCTAATATGGAACTTACCATTTTAATATCACTAATCGTCATAATACTGCGTACGAATAGATTGATTCTGACTATGGCGGGACCATCTGGCATAGAGTTTGGTTTTAAATTGTGAGTTAACGTCGTGTTGTTTGCAATTAAATAACTTATTTTCTGATCTAACTAAACTAAGGAACTCAGCTGCCTCCACACTAAACTAGTTTATCTGATTGTACTTAATGAAAGACTTACAAATATACATATAGATATAAGGATAATATAAGTATGACCAATTGTTGTTATAAGTAGCAATAGATTTGTAGAAAGAAAACAGTTCTTAGAAATGAATGAAACGATAGAAAAACTCATAAGTAAATTGTTTAAGTTTAGTTTTCAATGCATAGCTGGTTTTATAGAGGCATATTATTGATATATATAAAATGATCACATACTGTGCGATAAAAGTATATGCTCACCTGTGCCATTTATTCCCGATGGTCGTATTCTGGCATCGTATTTGCCTGCACCTAAAATTTGATCTAAGACTTTTTTCTCCTTTTCTCGGAAATTTATTTTGGCATTATTTGCTCTGAAATCAGGATATGGATAGGTACGCACGTATAATTTTAATTTTTGAGTTTTCTGTTTTGTTTTTTTTTTATTTTTTTTTGTTTTTTGGTTTGGGTTTTTTGTTGGTTTGTTATTGTGTACAAGTATTTTGGACATAGTTTTGAAGAAGTTTGGAAAATATGCTGAGCAAATTTATTTATTTTTTTCTATTTCGGTTGTAGCGAAAATTGCAATAAACGAAAATATTTGCATAAAATGTACAGCAAAGTGTTCTTTCTTAATATTTTTGAGATTGATTTAAATTGTTTTGATTTGGCTATATATACAAATTGAGTGGTGTGTTTTTTATTGAGTGGAGTGTATTTTATTTTGTGGACTCTGGAGGCATCTTCATTATACACTGTCGCACTTATCAGAAGCCCAGGCAAAGCCAAGCCACAAAAGCTGCTGGCTCTGTCCTCGGCTTGAGCGTAAATAATTCCAAAATTTATGCTCCGACAAAAATTACATGAAAATTAATTACATTTTAATGATGTTGTGAAGTGAAACTGT
The DNA here is from genome assembly GCA_035041605.1 of Drosophila atroscutellata. Lineage (NCBI taxonomy): Eukaryota > Metazoa > Arthropoda > Insecta > Diptera > Drosophilidae > Drosophila > Drosophila atroscutellata. Next base: position 16,826,450 of record JAWNLA010000091.1, on the reverse strand, counting down.
TAAAATGCATAAAAACATGTTATGGTAATGAGTATAAGTTCAAGTGAGTGGGGCGGGCGAGTCGGGGCGTGGCGAGGTGAGAGTGGGGCGTGGCTGAAAAAACAACAAACGCAAAAAGCGAACTACAGCTGACTACAGCACTACTTGAATTATAAATGGACGTAAGTATCATATGCGACAGACAAACAAACATTCCATACATATATATACATATATATATTTATATATATATATATACATATATAGATGCATTTGTTTTGCCTCTGAGAGGGGCGTGGCCATCCGGCAAATTAACGGCAATCGTATGCAAATCGCCAGCTTAAGCGGCACTCGCACTCTTGAGTGCGTGTGTAAAGTGAAAATCAAAATGGGCGACGACAGCATAACATAAATAATATGGAGTACTTTTTGCACTGACTGTGTGTGATGTGAACGAGTACGAGTACTTACAGGGAGGCGCTGCACAGGCTCGTAAAATAGAAGATCGCCCAGAAGTAGTGTCCGGTGCCCATGGCTAGGCGCAATCTATTTGAACAGCTCTTTGCAACTGTTGCCCTAGCCGATGCTTGAGATCAGCTCTTGTCCAAGTGTCCTCAGTGCCCTCCAAGTGTGGGTTGACAATCTGCAAGTAAAATTCACAATTCTCATATTATTTCTGTGTAACATATGCCAAAATTATATTATTTTAATATTACAATTATTTCTTAAGCAAAGTTTGTAAAAGTTATGGAAAGTTAAAAACCCTCTTCGAGATTTTAAATTTGATCTTAATCCAATGATGTGATCCATTAAATTTTACAATTGCAATATTATTTATACATTATTATAACTATTTAGTTATTAACACGTCAAATCAGCAGCAAAGCAAATATTTTTTGTTTATTTAATTACAATTTTCATTGTGATCAATTTTCATTTTTAAGGTCAAACAGCGCTTTAGTTGGATGAAAATATCTGAAATGCAACACCCACACTTTCACACACACACACACACACATAGACTCATATCAAGTGTGCTTTGTACTTATCGAAGTATGCGAAATTGAATTCCAAATAAAATTTGGCCAATTAGCAAGCAATTATATTTCAATTTATTCGTTGTCAATGTTTGTCTCACTTCGGAGACACAAATTCAATTAAAAGTGGATATTGTGCCATTTTAAGTGGCCAGCTGCCACTTCAGCTGGTGTAAGGCTGGAGTGAGAACATTTGTCAGACACTGTCGTGAGCATCCTAATGTCTCAAGTTGCAGCTAACAATCTACCACACTCAATTATATTGTGTCACGCAGCTACATATTTAGGAGTTGGATAAAGATATAGAAACTGAATGCCGATTTAACTTCTAAGTTAGAAATTTTGATGGGATTTTATTTTAATGTCAGATAAATCTACGTGTATATCTATTTATTTAAATATGTATAATGTTAGAATTTAAAAATGTGAGTAATTCTGATTTGCAGCTTAAATTTACAATTTCACCACAATGAAATAAAATCAATAATAATTTTCAAGTAGCAATGAACAGTGAAATGCATAAAAACGAATCAGAGTAATTCCAAAATTTACAGTTCATATGAGTGCTTATTGGTTTCCGCAGCACAGCTACCTAGTAAACTCGATTAAAAAGCTATATGTGCAGTAAAATTGGTCGTAAAACCCATAAAAAATCATTAGGCCCCGGACAATTAAAACAATGGTCGCTGATGGACAATGAGAAGCGACTTTCAGAACGGCCTCTGGCCAGAAGCAGACAAAAACACCAGCAGCAGCAGTTGAAGGAACCGAATGGGAACGAGTGCAAAAAGGAGAACGAGGAGCAGAAGGAGCAGCAGAAGGAGGAGCAGAAGGATATGAGAAGGAGATGGAGAGCCAGGGGCCATGCAAATGTGAATATTGTAGTCGAATTAATCCTTTTATAAGCAATTTTTTGCACTTCACTGGACGACGTCGGCGCTGACGTGCTGTGAATGCCGATAAGTGCGTGTATGGTTGCCACGCCCGCTGCTGAATGCGCCTCTTATGCATATCAGTTGCATGGCAGCAACAGCAACAGCAGCAGCAGCAGCAGCAGCTGCAGCAGTAGCAGTTTCAGCAGCAGGCAACTGAACAATTGTACTGGTGTCGGCCATTGCTGACGGCCATGACCGAGTCGTCCTGAAATGTATGTTTTGTGTTTGATAATGTGTGTATGTATGTGTGTGTGTGTGACTGTAAGTGTGTATGCTGTGTAACCAAATAATCAATTTAACGGAATGGGAATGAACATGAGAATGAGAATGGCAACAGGCAGGCCAGGATTCGAGCTGTGTTAATTTGCTGCTGTGCCCGCAATTTCGTGCCATAAATATACAAAGTTGCTGTTGCTGTTGATGTTGTTGTTGTTAGTTTTTGTGGCTGTTGTTGTGCATTGTGTTATTGTGCACTCCCTGGCCTGGCCATGTCATTCTTGTTGACTGTTTTGCAGCTGATACTGAAACAGCAACAGCCACCAACACACACAGACTTAGCACAGCTAGAGTTGAACCCTTGTCGCGTTATCCTGCGTGACACAGAGAAATATCGTATGACTTTCATAAACATTATTCTCCTTAAGTTGGCATTGTAACATAAGAGCACGACTTATCCTACTTCAATATGATTTAATTTTGTATTTATTTACTATAAATTGAAAGGTCGAGACTAGCGAAGTGAAACTTAAATTTTATTGAAGCAATAACCATGCGCTATGGATGACTTTCTTAAAAGATAATATGCCAGTGACTGGTGAAACTTCATCAATATTGCATAACTAATATTTATTATCATTAACTTTTCTAATATATTCAACAAATATATAATTGATAAATATATCTCTCAAGGTATTTTACTCTCCCGCACAGATTAGTTCATAAGTAATATTAATTTCATTCAAATAGTTTCACCTTTTTTAATTTCAAAAATTGTGTGAACCTATTTTTTTTATGCAGGTCTGATGGACACCACAACAACATTTGGAAAAAACTCATTTAGTTATGTTTAAAAATAGTGAAAAATAGATAAAATGTGTGCCTCGTGTCCGTGTGCTCCGTCTCGTGTGCGCTTTGAATTCAAATGAGACGCGTCCATCGCCAAAAGTAATCCAGGGGCGCTCTAAGTTTTTGGCCCGCTGTCAAAGAAAGTTAACAATGCGACGGAGCAACTGCAACTGCAACTGCGTCTGCAACAGTGACTGTGACTGTAACTGTAACTGCCAAATGCCCCACATTTGCCGCTTGCCAAGCAGCCGCCGTCACCATAGCCCCACTTCACCCTTCGCCCTGTTGGCTGTTCATCCTTCCACTGGCGGCTGTGGTGTAAATGGGTTTACTTTTATTTCATTTGTTTGTTGTTGCTGTTGCAGCGTGTTGTTGTTGTTGATGTTGCCAAGTCGACACACTTTTGCGCACAGTTTTTACTACACTTTTGTCTATCTCCCCCTCGGTCCCCACTACCTCGCCGTCCCACTGCCAAGAGAGACCAGCGTTCTGCGTCTCAGTTTCAGGCCGCTTGCTTTGCTTTCTTTTTATTATTATTTTTTTTTTTGCATTTCGCTTGTCACAAGGCCTGCTGCTGCTGTTGTTGTTGTAGTTGTTGTTGTTGTTGTTGGTGGTGGTGGTGCTGTTGTTGTTATAAGTTGAATGAACGCCCGGTACAAAAAGCTCCGTGTGGACAATATTAATGGGCAGCAAAAAGATATATAGAGTTGGGTCTTATGAGGGTGGACAGTCAGTGGATGCACAGCTGGATGTCAGTTGGGGCATTATCTATTTATAGAAATAAAATTGCCTCTAAATTTAAGTGTATTGTTGTCCATTTTACATGTTGTTGGCTCCAGCTACTTTGGCCGATTGATGCATACATAATTATATGTTACAAAGACCAAATTACGGCGTAAGTTTAAATTTGTCTAATAAGGGACAAATGTTGCGGCTGTGTGAATGTTATGGCTGAACTAAGTTTTACTTTCGAACTAAATAATAAATGGCTTGTTTAATACCTAAATAGGAATACTTGACATATTTGTAAGGTGTCTCTGAGTGAAGCACGCTGTCATCATAGTAGATCATATCAGACAATATTATAAATGATTAAAGCCATGCCACATGACTCAGTGAATTTATTTAGCAGGGCTCAGGATTTGACTTCCGGATAAGGCTCCCACTTCCCGTAAGTTTTTCATGCGCTCTTGGGCCTAACACTTGATTGCCCGAAAGTAATTGTCGCATAAGAAAAATGACTTTATTAAAGCTACAAAAATGTTTGCTTGTTTTGCCAAAAATTCCAAGTCAGAGTGGGAGAGAGATAGAGAGGGCGTATGAGTGTGTGTGTGTGAGAGAGAGAGTGCATATGGCTTAAGGCATCATTCTGGCAATGATTTCGCAAATGCCAAAATGCCTTGGCATTCTGGTTGGGCATACCCCTTTTCCGGCTCTGGTATCTTATGGCTTATGGTGGGCTCCCACTTGGCTTAAGGCGTCACCAGTAGTCACCCCAAGCAACTTGATTTCGCGCAGTGTGTTTCCCAGCACTGACAAACGGCGTGTTGAGCATGCTGTGAGTGCAATCTCAACGCACCCAGTTAAACACACACGCAGCATATCTGTTCATATACTATGTTGATGTATCCACATACAAACGACCAGCGTACATACCTACACACGTACGTACATACGTACATACATACATACATATGTGCTTATATGTACATTTATTTATTTTTTTTCATTTTATGCCGCTCAGCGGCGCTTGTAGCTCGTTATGTTGATTGGATTTTGTGCCGCCCGCTTGTATAACGGCGAGAAAGTAGTCCACACACACTCACACTCACACACACGCAGACACACACGCACACTATTAAGGCACTTGTGCTGCTGGCAACGAAATAAAGTCAAGTGTTGTGTGAGTGTATCTGTTTCTACATATGCAACTGTGCTTCTCTGTGTGTGCGTGTGTGTCTGTGTGTGAGTGTGTGTGTGTGTGTTGGTGCGTTTGTGCTTGCGTGTGTGTGTGCGTGCCATAAAGCTGGATTCATTTTTGTTCGCCCGTTTCGCTCGTCGTTTTATGTATGCAAAATTTTTTTACACTCTCGTTTTCGCAGTTTGTGTTTTTTTTTTATTATTATGATTTTCTCATTTTTTTTTGTTTCTCGCTAAATTGTAAGTAAGTGGGCTTAGTAGCATTTTGCCGTTTAGTTGTGTGTGCGTGTGATTGTGTGCGTGTGTGTGACATTTTGCGGCGCAAGGATTTACATAAAGCCCACCTCAGCCGGCGACTTAACTTTAACATTTATTCTAGCAGCCAACAATAATATATAACAATAAACAAAAACAACAATACAATTTTGGCGAGCGTGCGGATATTTTGCAGTAGGTGGCTGTCACGTAGAACGAGTTCGCTTAAAGTCAAAGGTCAAAGCGTGTTATCAACGAGATGCGCCACAAAATTGGGTGACAATATTTCTACAGCAAAAACCTCTTTCTTTATTTTTAGATTGTAAATAACACATTTTCGAATATGCAAATATTTAAACTAATAATACACTTTAATTAGTGTGAAAATTTACGAAAATATGAAATTTAAAAATTATAAAAGTTGAATTTGAATATTTTATTTTATTATTTATTATCATATATATTTTTGTTTTGTATGCAGCATGAAAAGAACACTTAAATTTTAGAAAAAGGTTCTCAAAGAGCATTAATCAGAAAGCCCTCCAAAATCAAGACGCAATCCCTTTTATTTCATGAATTATATTTAGGGCGTGACTTTCCTTAATTTTATTTTTCTCATTTAGGTAGAACAATGTATTTAATACGGGAAAAGGCTTTGTTGGTCATTATGGCAACATTCTGGACACATCTCGCCAATGTCAACGATGGCTAAAACATCAGCCAGGCAAAGGTCAAAGCATGCAGCAACCGATGTTGCCAGGCTTCTAATTAATTGAAATGTCAATACATTGTTTGCGTCCAGGCGCAAATTTTAATGGAGGTTGTGTTGCAAAAGGGACGAACACCAGAAATCAGGAGTAGAAGCGCCGGTTCCAGACTCCCTTCGCTATTATTAGCACCAAAGAGCAAAGTCATCTATCATGACGCATGTCAAAGGGCGTGTGTGTGTGTGCCTCTGTATGTGTGTGTGTGTGGGCGTGTTTGTACGAGAGTTCTATTTTTGGAAGCAAGTGCCAATGGCAACTTTGTCGAATCACAATCTTAACTAAAAATTAGTGCGCATGAAATCTGTGTGTAGCCCGAAAAATACAGCCGAATTACAACATTTATGGGCTCATCGAAGTCGCTTACAAATTGCCAGCCTGTTACTTTACCTAGTTAGTTGTCGTGTGGATCAATAAACTCTACACTTGCCCGAAAGCAGCAGAAGGCGATAAAAATGATACACCGATTTGGCCGGCAAAGAGCAAAACAGAGTCGCGTGATAAGCGCGATAAGCAGTCTAAGTAAGCTTGCATGTTGCCAGCTAGTTCGGGCTGACAACAGTGCGTGCCAGAAGTGCACGTACACTCGCGCATTAGCACACATATGGAGCTTATACACGCACACTAAATCAAAGGCATTCCTAACGCTCTGCGGCCATTTAATGGCTGTCAAGATAAGCGCTCCCCTCGGCTCCGACCAAAATAAATAATTGCCCAAAATTGTGGCACATTGGTTTAGTGGAGGATTTTGTTGTGCCAAAGTGCATTTTGTTGTTAAAGCCATGTAGCAGTAATTTTGTAATAATAACACAGCTGTGATTGTGGAAAGGGCTATGTGATTTTCATCATTGCTTATCAGAATATAAATTTTCATAGTGCTGCTTCAATCATTCATGGTGGCATATAAATTATTGTGTATAACCATTGTCTATTCATTTCCAGAGCTTATATTTATGGCTGTCTAAATTAGATTACAGATTTGCATGTGGCAGCTGGAGTATTTGACTGTATTCGGACTTGCCACAACATCAGCTAGCATTATTTCTAATTTTAATTTGTTGACATCATACTTATGACATTCATATCAAGATCATGAGACTATAGCTGGGATATGAATGTCAGAATTTTACTGAAATATCCACTAACATATTTTTTATGGGATGACATCACGTTTATGAGGTTTTCATGATGAGCAATATGTATTTTATTTGTAATGAAATAGTATTTAAAAAACTAACTATGGGAATATGAATTCTTTAAAGTTTAATGAAAGAAATATTAATTATTACGTTGCACACAATTAACAAAATGGGAAATTCTTATTTATATATCATTTAAAGAGCCATCAAGAATATGTACTTAAATTAAAGAGTCTTAAAATACTCGTTCTTAAGCTTTAGTATCGCAGTCGAAATGTAAATATGTATACATGAAATACGTATTCATTGTAAATAGAAAAATGCACGGCGGAATTCTTATTTACACGGCCTGCAATAAGTATGCTTATATTGCCTTTATTTAACGAGACTTGAGTAAATTCGTTTGGAATTTATTTTTCGTATTTTTATTTCATTTCAGCCCATTGTTGGTGTTTATTTAACTTAATGTTGACTTGCACATTTGTCCGGTTGCTGGGGCTCCATGCCATTTGTGTAATTAATAATCTGGCCACGAAAGTTTTGGCGCCGTTTGCCCTTGTCTCTGCCACCCTTACCCTTCCACCTGCCACCGCACTTACCTTCGGTCACCCACAGCTTGTTGCCCCGTTTGTATGTGCCGTGTCGACCTGTGCGACCCGCTTTAATGATTAATGAATCTAAAAATGTCAACTTTTTTGCGTAAAGTAAAGCCAAGTTTGTTTTTGAACCAACGCACCTGCCAATCAACAAATCGTCAGCCTCTGTGTCAGTCAGTCAGTCAGTCAGTCAGTCAGTCAGTCAGCCAGTCAGTCATTTAGTGCAGCTGTCCATCAATTATTCATTAATCAAGACTAAACACATTAAAGTTGATATTAATTTCCTTTGTCAATTAATTAGCGGAAGTGCAAGCAATAGACTCCGCCCTCCACTCAGCGTTTTATTAGCTCAAGCTGTTCTTGCACCTGTGTCCAGTACACTGAGAGAACAACGCACCGTTTTAGGGTACTGAATATTTAGAGTGATTCAGCGAGTTAAGAGTATAATTAAATATCAACATACTCTTCAGATTAAAATATAAACCTCAAGGGTTTCCACAAACTATGAAATTCCAGTTTTATACGCTTAGTGCAACCCGTCGTTGCGGTAGTGCTTGAAAACACAGGCACACAACCACACACTCACTGAGATATTGCAACAGTTTCAATTTGTAGCAACGCTCGAAAGTTGGGCAGTAAACAAAGTGGTAAGCGCATCGGCAACGGTACACGTTGCCACATTGAAGCAAAGCGATAGCAATAAGCAGCTGCCACTGGGCCATAAAACAAACGCGCCCCACGACTGCCACAGGAGGTGATGCTGTCGCTGCGGCTCCGGCTGCAGCTGCAAGAGTGTCAATTGACAATGAAACCGAAATGCGATGCGCACCCCACAGACAGTCCAGCATGACCAGGCCAACTCAGGCAACTCATGCAAGCCAGGCCAGTCAGTCAGCCAGTCAGGCAGTCAGCCATTTGGTAGCTTGGCCCAGTCCAAGAGCCAGCCATAAAATCCGTCTATTGAGTGAGTTGGCTCAACGTTAACGATTTGCCCATTTGCTTGAGCACTTGGCTGCGCCACCTTTTGCCACCGTGGACAGTGCACAGTGCTCAGCAGAAGTGTGTGGCCCGGAATGGTGATGGGGGCGTATGAGCAATGCCCTCCCATTTGGCTAGCTGTTCAACTTTGTTGGGCAACTTGGCCCTGAAATGTGGTCTATGCTATTCCGGCTGGCTCCAACCATTTGGAGCATTTTTGTTGGGAGAACTTTACAAGCAACTCCCGATGGAGCGTTCAATCTTCAGATGGCTGCCTGGGAACTTAATTGAAATGCTGCATTTGTTTTGGACAACTTTCCAAACTACAGCAACTACGACAAGAGCAATAACAAGAACGCAAAGTGCTGAACTTGGCTTTAGCTGTTCTTAAAGTTGTTTTTATATATATTATTCGAAGTAGCCATTGAGTTGATTGTGCAGCGAATCGTAACCAAGCTTAATTACTACGTTCTATGAATAAAAAACCTTATTCAATCAACCAAAAATTTATAAAATATTCAATTTTAAAAGGAGGCAACCAAATAAGTAATAAAAATAAAATATATTTAAATACCTACCCAAGAAATAATTGCATGAATGAGATTTATAACTCTGAAGAAAAATTAGAATTGCAAATTAAATTTTAGTTTTCAACTTTAATTATTGGTTGGAAATTAAATTGAAGCATTAACTTTAGTAAATGCAACAATATATATATATATATATATATATATATATATAGATATTGCAACTAAATATAAAAAAAAAACCGGAACAGGATAGCGATAAACATATTTAAAGTATGAATGCTTCCAAAGGATATTGGTAATAACAATAAATCATCGAATACCGTTCCATAATTTGGACATTACCCTAGCAACAGCTAGTTTACAATTAAAAGTCATATGTAATCGAATTTAAATTATATTATACTCAAATATAAATATGTCAGGTTTGGAAAAGTGAACAATAACAAATATTCCTTTAGAAATATACATATTCATTTATAGGCATTTGTGTATATATTATATAAATGCGCAAAATTTATTGTATGCAGAACAAATGGAATTGAAATCACGGTTTTAATATTATGTCTGACCATGCTAACTCAATTAATTATAGTTTTTAAATAAGTGCAATCATTTTTGTCGATACAATTAAATGCCCCAAAGGGCACAGGTCGACATCAAACTCACGCGCTCAGTATCTCTGTCTCTCTCTCTCTCTCTCTCTCTGTCTCTATATCTCTCTGTGCTTATCTCTTTCGCTCTTTTTCTGTGTTTTAAATTTGATACAAAATAAACAACACGGCGCCAACTGTAGTCAAAGTTTGCTCACGTCGCATGTGGACACATGCCGCAAATCTCCCACCCCAAACCCCCCTTCGCTCATTCTTTCTCTCTTTCACTCCCTTTCTCCCTAGGGCACTTCCTTTCGAGTTTTGGCTTTGTTCGCTTGGCCGTAACCAGAAAATGACAAAAGCCATGTCAACAGCATCTGTAAGGGCTGGCACATACACTCGACTGCGGGCGGTAGTGAGGCTAAGACAATGCTCTGCCTGCCTTGTTACTAACACTACTATAACTGCTATATTTTAGTATGCCGTTTTACACTATATATGTGTGTGTGTGTGTGTGAGTGTCATTTAAGTATAAATGAGTGTGTGTTTGGTTTTGTGCTTGCGCATTCGTGTGGCTTATGGCCAAAGTCTTGGCCCAAACTTCTCTGCTGGGCACTGGCAATTTGGTTACGTTTCAAGCAGCAAACAATGGACCGATAATTTATTCATATTTGGCTACATAAGTGCCACACTACCAACGTGTGTGTGTATTCGTGTGTGTGTCTGTCTGAATTTTTAAATAACTATAAATTTCTAAATTTACACAAGAGTCCTCACAAAACTGAAGACACATTGCAGTTGCGATAATCTACAAAAATCTGCTCGACCAAACAATGGAAAATTTTAATGAATATTTTTGGGGTCGTAGCATTTGAGTCCAGAGCGTGTTGTTAATTGCCACATAAATTTTACTGGACACACCAACGCACACGAAAAACTAGTTGTAACAACAACAAGAACAAAACTGAGAATATATGTATTTATTTATAAAGTGTTGTCCACACAATTTGCTTAATATTTATATTGCATAATGAATGCAATCAAAATTTTTGCACACGCTATTTTTGTTGATGCTGTTGCTTCTGTCGTTGTGTTGGCCACTTTTAAAGGTCAACTCTAATGGATATAAATATTTAATAGCAAATGAGCAGTGTACTTAACATGGCAGAGACAGTACTTTGTTTAATAGAGGTACACATGTGTATTATAATTAGTATCATATTCATGTTTCGCACGCTTTTATTGAATTGGAAAACTAATGGGACTAATGTGTAAAATAATATGTACGTGACCAGGTCTGGGTCGGATTTATTATGTTTCAATAGTAGTGATAAGTGCTTGATGTTATAATTATTCGCATTCGCATAAATTGAGCAAATATTGATATTTTTTTTCTTAATTCAATCAAATTCCTTTGGCCTCTTCGGATACCAGAAATATATTATGAACATGTTATTATATTATATGATTATAGCTTATAAGTAGATTAAATATAATTGTATTTTTATAGCCACATCAGAATGTCAAACTGAGCTTTGTTTCCAAAATGCCCATTCAGGCATTCGATAGGTATTCAATGTGTTTTATACATAAATATCATTAAATCGAGTGTGTTTGTTTTGGGGTGGGGCGCCCATCAAATTGCATAACGCATACGCCGCGTACACCGCACACAAATCTGCCGACAGCGTTGCCGATATTAAGCGTTGCTGTTGCTGCTGCTGCTGTTGTTGTTGTTGCTGTTGTTGTCGTCGGCTGTGTGGCTTGGGTTTTGGCATTAGTGCCAAGAAATTTGGTCGAGGGACGAGCCAACTAATTGCGGCTGCATAACTTGTTGCGCATCAGCAAACCGCACCGCTAACGCCCCGCCACAGCCCACCGAAATGTCAACACATGTATGTGTGTGTACGTGTGTGTGTTTGTGTGTGTGTGTATGGAGAGAACGAGTATGTGCTGGGTATGCCACAGTCAGACGACCGTGGCACAGAGCTACAAACAGCGGCTGTCGCCTGTCTAAGAACAACGGCCAACAACAACGTCAGTAACAAACACACAAGGCCAGAAGCGAATTGCATTAGCTATACTATATATCTGTATCAGTGTGTGTGTGTGCCACGCCCATGCCCCACAGGGCAGGCGCCGAAGGCCACATTGCTTGTTGTTTACCATAAACAAAGTCAAAGTGTCTTTGGCAGGCGACTCGACAAGCATTTTTGTTTGATTTGCCAGCAAATACAAGCCACAGCGACAACGACAACGACAACAACAGCATCAACGACAACAACGACAACAACAATGACTGCAACGGCTAATGAAATAAATATCAGAGATGAAAGCCACGACCTTTCCTGCCTTGTCAGCCACGTCTGCGCCTCCTTACCCATCACCGTCTCACCGGCCATGAGATCATCTATTGGCTGCTTTTAAATGCAATTTAGCTGACCGACAGTAAGCTTGAAAGCTGAAAGTCAACTGCCAGTCATCCAAGTGCATAATTAAAACGAGAAAATTAAATTTTCCTCTTAATTGCCGTGCTGTGCATATACCCTGTACAAGTTGCGTTGACAGCTTGCGAGAGAGTTGAATATGATTTATGGTTATAGCATTCTTAAGGTAGTAAATAATTTCTGGCTAATAAATGCAATAGTTGTGAGTGATTCATTTTCGTCTATTCGCAGAAAAAGCAAACAAATGTGAGATAAAGCGATATTCAAATACAGTAAAAATATATACATGAAATAAATTCTAATGAAAGGTATATATTACATACAATAACTCATAATCGTATGCAATAATTTTCTCAGTTTACAATATATAATGCAAAATCAAATTATTGTTTGCGGTTAGGTTGAGAAATGTTATTTATCATTTGTTATTTCCAATTTATGGTTTGTTTACTCAGTGTTTTCTGTTATTATTGTTGTATTATTGTTATTGTTTGAAATACAATTTCAGTAACTTTGCTTGCAATTACTAACATTGGTTGACAATTCTTATGGCTATCTGAATGAAGATATGATATGAATAAAGAAAAACCTGCAGTTCTGGCAATAATCCGATAGGTTGCTCGTTAAGGAAGCTATATAATCAATCCATGTATAATCTATGGAAGCTATCAGCTGCAGGGCGCAAACATAGCGCTGAAGTGCCTGTCGACCACTTGCAACGTTGTTAAGCAACAACAACATGTTGCAGCAGGCATACACATAGAAGCAGTTTGGAGGATGCAGCAGCAGCAGTAACAGCAGCAGCAGCAGATGCAACTGAAAACCTGCTCGGTTTATGGCCGCTGTCTGGCTAAGAGCTTAATAAAATTACGTGACGATGATTGCAGCCAGAGTATACCAAGGGAAAAGCTAGTGAATGAGAGAGGGATGGGGAGCATAGCAGCAGAGGTTGTCCGGTTGCGGATGTGGATCGTTGGTTGCTTGCAAAATGGCCGCCTTGCCAGCTGGTTTCGCTGATGCTTCTACTGCTTCTACTACTCCGGCTATGGCTCGGCTGCCACTTGAAAAACGCATTAAGGCTGCAGTTTTGTGTGCCATTTGTATATATATATATATATATATATATACATTTATATGACATATGTACATATGCATAAACTTGCTGCAATGTACACACACACTTGTACAGCTGCCCTATATGCATGCGAGTGGTTTTTTGATTGCATGTTAAAAGGCTGCCACTGCTCCTGCTTCGGCTGCAACGTCTGCCATGAAATTTAATTAAAAACTTGTGTGCCATGAAATTACATTTCGACGTGCGTGTGACTCTCTCTCTCTCTCTCTGGGTGTGCGTATGTGTGTGTGTGTGTTGTGTGCTTGAATGTGCTGGGACCAAAGGTAGGCCACGCACAAAGGCAAATGCTGCTTGATTTTTACTTTTAATTCAAGAAAAAAACGGCAGAAGAGCAAAAGGAGCAGAAATACGGCGACCAAGTACAGGATATGGAAATGGCCGCCTTCCTGCGCACATCATTGCAATTGGCGCCGTGCACATTGCACACTTATTACGATCTACTTGAGGCTCCACTGGCGGGAAGTGCCCCGGAAATGGTCACTCCAATCAGCAGCGAATGGCTGGCAAAATGGATAATGGATTTAACATTACCAAATATGGTCTTAAGTATTGTATAAAATATCATTAGGTACATTCATTTCTTTTTTTTAAAGAATAATTTAATTTCATAGCAGAAGTAATAATCCACAAATAATCCACAATAATTTGCAAATTGCACAAAATATCTGTAAAGACACACAATCACTATTCGTATGTTAATCTCTTTATTCAATTTCTAATCTTTGCTCAAAAAATGCTACACAATTCAGATGAGAGCAAATTATTTATGTGATCTATACGCAAATCCAATAGCAAAACGGCCAATTATGCTGAAAGCACGCTGTTCTCAGCTCATAATGATTTTATGAATGCACATTATGAATGCAAATCTCGCTTAGAGATGCAATCAAATTGCATCACCTCCTGTTGCTCAGTCAGGGTTTGGACGGCATTTGTTATTCAAAAATCACTGGACACAGTCTGCTGTTTGCATATTTCAATTAAACATGCCATATACACCGTGTGGCACAGCAGCCGTAGCAGCAGCAGTAGTAACGGCATTAACAGCTGCCAGCAGCCGGGCTTGCAGCAAAATCCGCTTAAAACTTATTCAATTAAAGTTCACTCGAAGCAAACAGCAACAAACGAACGACAAATTCGAGTCGTTAAAATGCAAAGTAAATGGCGAGCAGAAAATGCGTTATTACAACGAGTTTACTTTTTACTATAACAAGAAAGAAGCGCCAGACAAGAGTTGGCCAAATGCAAGATACCCTATCAGAATAGCCAACTTCAATTGCATTTTTGAATGCTTAGCTAGATTCGCTAAATGGCAATGGGATGGGGATCAAAGTTTTTGCTGAGAAGAAAGCTTATCAGGCAACAATTTAAATCTCGAGCTATGTGATATTGTAATCAAATTCAACTTGTCCCAATTGATATGCTACAAAAGGCGTTTCAGCAACACAGCGGGAGAAGCAGACAGGCAACAAATATATTAATGCATACAGAAAATAAATATATTTGATTCTTTTTATGCTGCCTCGTTTCGATGCGTTGCGTGCCTTGTGACTAAATTACAATGACCTCCTGCAGAGTATATACAAATATGCGCATAAAGCGTGTATAATAAATCCGGATGCCGGGCAAGGAGGTGCACGGTGTGGTGGCAGTTGTTGGCCAACTGGTGGGCAGAGAGTGTGTTTGCAGTACAATAAACTCTGTGAAATAGGAGAATGAAAATGCGGTGAATAAAAATAAGCTGTCTGTTGTCTGCTGCTCTTGCTCTTGCTGCTTGTGGGTGAACGGTCAGGTGTAGAGATAAGTTTTACTTTCCAGGGTATGTGGGGTATGCAAGTTCACAGGTTTGGTCATGGGGTCGAGGGACAAAAGATTAAATCTTCAGCTATTATGCTCTAATCTTTTATGCTTTATCTATGTATGAAATTAACTTTAATTATGCGAAACTTGTGATAAGCTAAGAATTTATGGAGATGGGAAAAGACATAAATTGTATGTAAAGTAAATCGATTTCCATAAATTATTGCCTCCAAATGACTTATATATTTTTACATATATTTATTATTATTATTATGTTGGAAAAGTAATTACAATTAATGGAAATTCGAGCTGTTGCCCAATTAAAGTACAACAACAGATGGCGTCATTAAACTCTTGCCTCGAGTGAAAAAGATAGAGATAGATAGGAAGAGTATGTGTGTGAGACAGATAGAGAGAGAGGGTATAATAGAGTATTTATGTAGTGCATTATTTTTAACGACTAGACTCGGTCGTGATGCTTTCATTGTTGCTGCCACTGCTGCTGTTGATAATAATCTGTAAATCAGCTTAAAAGGTACGTTGAAAATATCACAGTTCCACAAACAACTTGAACCGTACAACTTTACAAATCAAAAACTTTCTGAATAAGCCCAACTATCCCTCCACACCACGCACACCCAGCGTCCATTCTTGTTTTGCCCGCTTTTATTTAACATTCATTTTGCCATTTTGTTTTCCATAGTTGACTATTTTTATGCACAAATAAATATTTTTTCGTTGTCTGCAGACGCTGAGCCACAACAAAGCACATTTTCATGGCGGCATCTCTGTGTGTGTGTATGTGTGTGTGTTGGTTAATTTGGAGGGTTAGGGGCAGGCTACAATGCCGGAAACGTGACTTATTTGAAATTTATGTACTTTTTATCCAGCGACAAACTAAAACCCTAGCATTTTGTTTATGCAATAAAAAAAGACAGCGTCGGCTCCAACACTAAAATAGAATAGCTGAAGAAGGAAATAAAAAGTATCCCACTAAAAGCAAGCCATGTGTGTGTCACTATTTTATCTATTTTTTTAATTTATTCTGGCGCTTAATTAGAAAACGGTTTTTTTTTTGGTTGCTGGTTCTTTTGGTAAGTACGTGCTGAGGCCAGTGCCACATGGCGTATGTGTAATATGCAAATGCGACTGCATTTCACAATTCAGAAATTGAAATCAACGAGCTTGCAACTTGATAGGTTTTGTGTCCCGCTTTAGTTTCCTCCTTCCATTCCTTTTCCCTGTCTCTCGTTTCGTTTCGTTATGCGCTGTTCGTTTCGTTTTTCAGCACTTGTTTCACACACACACACACACACACACACACACATGGAGACACACACACGCCATTCAGTTGTTGTGTTTGCTGTTTGACATGCATCGATTACATAAATGGGAAGCACAGCGGGAACGGGGCCACGCGGGTGGGCGGAGGAACTGGTACTGTGGAACGACAAAAGTCACGAAGCTTTTGCTAATGATGAGGACCATCATGATTTTTCAATTAACCAAATGCGGAGAGGGTTTCTGTTCAGTTCCCATGCTCATTTCGGTTGAGAGATGGTGCATATGTGACAATCAAAGCAATGACACACAATTAATGAGCAACAGAGAAACCAACCGACAGACTGACAGACAGACAGGCAGACAGAGTGAGACACAGAGGGACACAGATTGAGAGATTGAGAGATGGAAGGTGAGGGGTTCTGGAAATGAGCAAGCAAATTATTACTTAAGGATGCAAATCATTTAGATTACTGCCACCATTATCACAAATGAGCTGAGGTATGATTTAAAGAGCTAAGCTTAATAATATTTATGAAAAGTCCTATAAATGTGAAAATATAGCACATTAAGCTTAAGATAAATTCAATTTAATGAATTTAATGTAGATAAGAGACATTTATGTCATAGCTCTCTGCTTAAAAATGTCAATATTGTTCAAAATATACTTTAACATTCTAAAATTACTCGTTAATTTTTTGCTATGCAATCGAAGGAGTACAATACTGCTCCTTTCCTTTCCCCCTGCCTTTGTTTTTCCCCCATTCTTTTCATTCCATTTTCTGAATATTAATAACTTCTAAGGTTTTTCTTTCCATCCATTTCTTAATATATCTTTATTTTGAACAGTCTATTTCCTGTATATTAAAAGTCTCCAAACCTTAACACTTTTAGTCTGATTTCGTTTATTTTCAGTGGTTCTACAATTGTTTGAAATAAATGTTGAACCATTTTATATTTAATTTTATTTTAACATTTGTAATTATTTACCTAACTATTCCACATAATTGTATACCAATTATTTTTAGTTTAACAAGGTAACAAGAACTAGCACTAACTGCAAGTTACATCTGAAAGTAAAATATAATATTTCAGTATTTCAAATTTACATTTTTGCAGAAATTCATGCAACGCTGCACTTACAAGAGGCAACTCTAAATGAAAACATAGTTTCATATTACTGGCTTCCCAGTTAGGGGGCGCGAAATGCATCAGAGCTTAGTATGTAGCGGCAAAAGGATGCCGATTAATTGAAAATAATCAGAAGGGGGGAAGTCAAAGCCAGCGAGCCATGCCTAAGTAGCTGACCAGCAACAACAATAACAGCAAATAGCAACAGTAACAACAACAACAACCACAACAACCATCCATAACTGGAGAAATGCCCAACTAAGCGACTAATGCAAACAAAGTGCCAACATTTGACTCTTGATGAATGTGCAGCCAATAAATCCATTTATGCTAAGCACTTGCTTATTATTATAATCCGCTGTGATGCACACACTACACACTCAGTAAACACACACATGCGGAGCAACACCTACCCACCCTCACAAACACACATACAGTCAACATCAACATTTAACCCTAATTTGCATTTATGTGCACACGGAAGCTGTTTGGTTTATGAAGGGGCTCAGACCCTGGACCTGGCTCTGTGATTACCTGGCGAGCTCTTTTGTGTCTTTAGCTCTGTATAAGGGCAATAAAAGCAATTCGCAAAAAATGTATGTAGTTACACACACACACATACACACACCACACACACACCACACACACACAGTTGTATGTGCCGGACTAATGCACACACAGCTACTTATAAACTCACCTTAATTAAACGTGATTAAGTAGATTTCCTCGTTTTTATGCTCAACGAACTGTTTAGTTGTCGATGTGTTAGTGTGCCTGTTTTCCTTCTGTTTTTCGTTTTTTTTTTTTCGTTTTTGTTTGTGTTTGTGTTTGCCTGAGTATGTGTGTCTGCCCTTTGCTTATTAGTGTACATTTATTATGCGCTCACACGACATGGGTATAGTCCATTCGAACAACTTGTTTGCAACAAATTAAGTAACTATAAAATCAAATATTTATGCGTAATAGTTGAGCGTGGAATACAAAATGAATATGGCAGAGAGCTGACCCTCGTGGATGGATGGATAATAATGTTATGTATCCAAAGACCTACAGATAAATTACTGAATAACTTGACCCACTTTTTAATTTATTTCAAAGTTCAGAAAATTAAATGGATCTAAAGACGCCATTACTGCCAAGTCAAGTAAATTTATATTCATTTATTATATTTACAATCGATATTTATTTCACATATAAAAATATGTGAATTGAAAGATGGAGCTGCTGCTCTTCAATTTGTGAATTGAGGTCGTGAAGTTAAGACAAGTTTCAAGTGTGCGTTGAATTCAAATAGGTTTTCGCAAGTTGGTCAAACATAAAAGCAGTAAAATATAAATAAAATAAATAACACACTTGTCACAATATGCGTAACAGCTTGAAGTAATTCGAGCATTAATTCTCAACTGCTGCAGCAACTAAAACAGCTTTAAGCTGATTAACAAAACAAGAAGAGTTTAACTCTCTCTATTACTATTATTATTTTAGGAAATATCAAGACTGCCCTTCTACTATTCAGAGGCACCTCTGCCCGCCTTTGGAAATTGGCAACTAGTTTCTTTATTATCAATTTGTGAGCTTAGCTGAGAGCACTCTCGAAACATAAGCCTATTTAAGATTCGGTTTACTCAGTTTGCTATATGAGCATAATTCTGTATGGCTGTTGTTTGTTTAAATGGTTGTTGTTGTTGGTGCTGCTGCTGCTGCTGCGCGCACGTTGTTGTAATTTAGTTTCATTTGTGCATGAAAATGAATTTGTATTATTGTTTGCATTAATTTGCCTTATTAATTACATTTATGCCCATTGCCGACTCCGACTATTATTTCTTTCTGTCTTTCTTTCCTTTCATTTTGTTGTTGTTTTTGTTTTTTTGTATTGTTGTTGTTGTTGTTGTGGGCTCTGCTTGCTTTGTCCCTGGGGGTAATTTGAACGTTGGCTGTGCGGGCAATCAAATAAATAATGAGGCTGTGTGGCTGCGTCGCTGCCGCTGTCGCAGTCGACGCTGACGTTGCGTTGTCGGTCCAACTTGAAGTTTGTTTAATATGCGAAAAACGTTGCAGAACTTTTGCAGCTACTTGTCGTCGGCGTCGACGCCGACAACATTATCGTTGTCTTAGTTGTTGTTGTTGTTTTTGTTGTTGTGATTGTCTATGGCAACTTGGTTTTATTATTTGTTGCTGCTACTTTCTATCTGTATATATTTCTATAATTGCCTTCTGTCTTTGTCTGCGCCCAGCGTCAAGTATCTGTTTCTTTGTATCTGTAACTGTAGCTGTATCTGTGTGCCTTTGTAACTGTATCTGCAGCTGAAACTGGTTCAAGCATCGCAACATATTTAGCAGGCAACTTTTATTTTTTTGATTTTTTCTTTTTCTACAAAATTGTTGATTGTTCTTCCCAATTCAGTTCAGTTCACTTGTTGTTGCGATTTTCTTGCTCTCTGTAGCGTCTCCTTTTCAATTAGGTTTCGTCCTGCCAAATGCAACTGATGCCACTTCGTCGATTTCGACTGAATTTCAAATTGAATTCAATATGTTTCGCAAAGCCAGCCACGTGGCGTATGAGCAATATATGGACATCATTATTAGCTCATTTAATATTGAATCAAAGTGGCTTTCACAGCTCATCTGAAGTGCTTGAAGTGGTTCGAACTGCTCCTTACAAAATTCCCACATCAATGCACATTTCATTGGCAAATCATATTGCAATTATTGACAGTGAAACAATATTGTGCTTAACTGCAAAGGAGTATGCCGCAAACTATCTTATTTGACTAATTGAATTGTTTCTTAGTTTATTAGTTTAAACTGATTTAGTATCATGAAAATGAATGTGAGAGAAAAACAAATTTCTTGAAATCTATTAATTGGAGTCTCTTAGCTTAATAGAAGTTCTCATTGTACCATGAAATTTACAAATATTTTCTACTTATTTGCTTAAGATATCTCTTGAATTTAAAAACAAATTTATTCTGCTAACAAATAGATAACATACAAACATATGCTGAACTTGAGAAATCCAAACCAAACAGTCTAAATTACTTTCTGGTAACTTTAACTAGTTTAAGCGGAATTATACTCATGCAAAATTACACTTGATAAGTTAGGACTCTATTGGAAATCATTGAGTTACATTTGCTATGCGTACCTTTACCTTAAATCGAATCCCTTTTTAAAAGATCATTTTTTGAACGTTAAATAAATTGGCTTAAATACGAACTGCGAAAATTTTCCCACATTTTCTAAACCAAATTTATATTTTTCGCAGTTCCAAAAAGGTATTTCGCTTAAATCAGAAACAAACTGAAGCTGTTAGTAGTGTTTGAGTTGTGCACATAAATTTTGTAATATTTTTGAAGCACTTTTGGGAAAGCCAGCAATAAAATGTTGCCACAGAGTTATATATTTTGTGGGCTGTCAGTTGGTTAGCTGCTGCTTGCTTGTCAATCAATAAAGGTGGTATGAAGGAAATAAGGGGTATGGGGGTGGGGTTGCCGGGGATTGGAGTTACAAGAATAAAAAACTGAAATGTCAACTCGCTAAAGCTAAAACACTTCACAATCAAGCTGAGCATAAAACTCGCAGCGGTGCAAAACACACAAACACAAAAGACCGTGCACGTCAACCTCAAGCAGCGCACTAGGCCACGTTGATTTATACACACACACACACGTCGAGCGCAATAACAACAATAAAAAAAAATAAAAAAAGAAAAGAAAAAAAGCAAGAAAGAAATGAAAGAACGAGAATGAGAATAACAACAAGCAAACAACGAAAAAAGACTTCCGTGTTGATTGTTTTGTTTTGCTTGCTTGTGCGAACGACGACGACGCCATAAAAGCGACTACGTCTGCGAAAATCACTTTAAAAACAAGTGAAAGGAGCAAGAGAGTGGTATAAGGGGCGAGGCTCAGCGACTGGAGGCTGGCAACAAACCTGTCCATCAACAAAACTATTGCAACAATAAACAAGAACAATTTGACAATTGAAGTGCAAAAAAAGCAGAAAGAAACAAACTGAGAACTGAGCCGGGACAACTGACAAGTAGCCTCAGCAACTAGGAGCAGTCTTCTTCATGTGTGCGTGTGAGTGTGTGTGTGTGGGGAGGGGGATGGGGGCTTGTCTTTGGCACTTGAGCACAGTTTCCGGTCATTTACACGTACGCCAGCCGCACATGGCATGCCAATCTTTGCGTATGTGTACAGGTGTGTGTGTGTGTGTTTGAGTGTGCGTGTGTGTTGCTGACACACTATCCTACATTTTTTATTGGCGCTCATTTAAAGCAGCCGCCCCGCTTGGCGTAATTGTGCCTGGATTTCAGTCTGTTATCATTATCTCTCTCGCCCACAAGGTCAGCCAGCGTTCGACAAAACAACAACAACAACAACAGAAATTCAATTTCATTTCACGTAATTGTTTAGTTTTGTTTACACATTGTATCAATTTTCGTTTGCAGCCCCCAGCAGTCAAGCGCTCAAAAATTGGCCAACACAATTAGCACACACACACACACATAGAAACACACAGAGAAAGAAACACTCACAGTGACAATGAACAGCGCTGGCAGCAGCTAAGAAATTGCTGAGCCAGCAGCAGCAGCATAAAAGTATGCTACGGAAAATTACAAAAGGCAACTGGACCAAAAACTTTGACTCAACTTGGATGCCAATTGCTTTGCACAGACTCCACGTGCAGCAGCTGAGCGAGAGAGATAGAGAGGCGCAAGAGAGCGTTCAAGGGAGAGAGACAGTAATAGTGAGTGTATTAGAAATGAGAGAGCAAACTGCTCTTTGCGCAGCTGCTGCCTGTTGTTGCTGCTGATGCTGCTGCTGAAGCTGCTGTTGCTGTTGCTGCTGCTGCGACGTCTCCTGCAGGATCAGGGTGTGGTGAGTATGCTGCTGCTGCTTCTGCCTGGCTTGCTAATGCTCTGGCTGCCTGTAAATTTAAAAGCTGTGCCCTACCTGCTGCTGGCGTCGCTGCCGGCGTCGCTGTCGTTCTTCGCTGCTGTCGAACAAATTTTCCTGCTGCTGATGGTGCTGCTGCTGCTGCGCTGCGCGCTTTCCACTGAACCGTATTTTTCTTCTTCTTCTTTTGGCTGATATGTGACGGGCAGCACTCTCACACACACGCACACACACACTCAACGCAACGCAAACACTCGCAACGCACACACACACGCACACACACACACAATTTACACTCACACGCGCGCGTTTCTGATGTGCTGCTGTTGTTGTTGTTGCTGTTGTTGTTATTGCTGTTGTTGGTGCTTCTGCTTGTTAGTTGCTGGCTGCTGTTGTTTGCATTTCACATTTTTAATATTTAACACACTGTTGTTGCTGTCGTATTTCCTTGCATTGCTCTGCTTCTGCTTCTTCTTCTTCTTCTTCTGCTTATTTTTATTCTAGCTGTGGTTCTTTGTGTGGTGCAAAATCAAAAATTTTTCTATTTAGTCTTTCTCGAAACGCTGCTATTTTGTTGCGTGCTGCCGTTGCACAAACCGTACACGTCAACTGTCTGCACCTGACTGACGGAGCACCAAAGAACATCGAGTCCAGTGAGTCTCTGCTGGTCGCTACTGCTGCTGCTGCTGCTACTGCTGCTGCTGCTGCTACTGCTGCTGCTGCTGCTGCTGCGAGAGAGGATGACGAACCAGTGAGAGAGCAGAGAACGCGAGCAAAATCGATGGCAGCGCCGACGCCGTCGGCATGTGGATGCTGCAAAACGACAACATTAACAACAACAACAACAGTAGCAGCATCAACAACATCTTCGTCTGCTCTTCGTTTGAAATTTGTTGCGGCCTGGTATACGCCTCAGTCACTGCTGGCGTCGCTGCTTTTGTTTTGATTTATTTTTGTGGTAGGTTCTGCTGAGATTGGCAAAGAGCAAAAGCTAAGAGCATCGAGCAGCCACAGCCTCGAAAATTTCGCATAACTACGGCTATTTTGAGAATTGCCTTTCATTTGCAATTCATAGCCATCGGCGCTGACCCAGAAACTCCCCAAGGAACATACACTCACACACGCACACATAGATATACAGTGCCTGCTAACTCATGTTGACAACTATAAATAAAACAAACCCCAGAGTCACAGAACGCAATTTTCAGTACTTGTAGCTTCTGCTCCAAATCAAAGGTACAAATCCCAAATAAAATTGAGAGCATACACACACACACACAGAGGCAGACATAGATATAGATACGTACGTATGTAAATATACATATACGCATGTTGTGTATAATTTTCAATTGCCAACAAAAGACCAGCCTTAAATAAATATCATAAAAAATATGAAAATAAATAAATGAGGCGGCCATATATAAATATTTGGTCAGCTACAGTTACCGCTCCACTGTTCGGGCTTAACAAAAGGGCTGCCTGACTAGCCCCTGGGGTTGGGGGTTGGTGACTGGGGGGTGGGTATGAGGTGGGGGCTGTTTCGCGTTCGCATTGTGCTCTAAAGGGAGTTGGTTCTGTTTTTTCTTTTAAGCGGCTGCTGCTCTTTATGCAAACTGCCTCTGCCTATCGCAGTGTTGTTTTTGTTGTTGTTGTTGTTATTGTTGCTGTTGGCCTTGTTGTTGCCTGTTTTTCAGTGTGTTTGTATGCGTAAGCGGCTCATGAATATGTAAATTGTTATTATTGCATATTGTTCAGCAGCAGCAGAAGAAACAGCACCAACACCAACACCAGTAGCAGCAGCATCAGCAGCAGCACCCACTGCCAACTTTGAGCTGTTTGGCGCGCGGCCTAAACAAAGCATCAGAAACAGAAGCAGGTAAAAAGTTTCAGCAGCAATCACTAAAATATCTCACGAAAGCAGTGAAGCTATGGAAATGTGCTCGAGCTTTTCATAATAATTACTTAAGCATAGCGCATTATTATGGGAATTTGGCACTATTTGAGTTCATGTTTATGTAACGCAGTTTAGGTTGATTTAAATAAATTTGAGGCACATTAGAATTAATGTTAATTAAATGAAAAGTTTAAGGTTATGCAATCAACCTTGTATATTATTAGTACATAGTAGTTAACAGAATAATAAAGGCTTCCTTTGGATGGATTTAATTTAAATTTTCGGGTTTGTAATAGAAGAGAATAACCCATGCGGTAATTATCCCAGACTTTTGCATAACTTAAAATTAGTCTTCGTTATGGTACGTAAAAATATTTTAATTTTTCAAATAAATAAACAAAATAATATGTAATATATAAATTAACATTTGTTTCGATAATGAGTTTATTTCTGATTAAATATTTCTTACAAACAGTTTTCTTTTCTTTTCTGATTCTGATTTACTTATTTTATTATTTATGTCATTTATGAATAAATGTTTTATTTTATGGAAATGCCAAGCAGACTTTTAACATTTATTTTTCTTAACTTACTTAAGCGATGATTAGTAATATTTTTGCTAAAAAACTGCTCATTGTAATTTTGCTTAAAGTTAAATGATGAGCGACAGCAGCCTTGTTAAGATTTAAGAGCTTAAACAGACAGTGTCAAGTTAACTTACCTAGAATTATTGTCAATAGCAATGGGAGCCTTGGCAACAAAGTAATAGCCAAATCACACATACACATATACATATGTATGCTGCTGGCTGTTCTGTGCTTGAAGCATTATTGTCAACCTGAAACATGCGAAAGAAGCAGAAGGAACAGAAGCAGAAGCAGCAGAAGAAGAAGACTTTTTGACGCTTCGCCTCTGATTGGCAGCTCTTCGAGGCAGTCAAAGTCGAAGCCGAGGCAGCAGAGAAGGTAAAAATCATCGTTGAAATACTGTGAGTGCCACACGCTGTCGTCATCGCCATCATCGTCATCTATAATAACATCAAACAGCGCTGTCCAGAGCAGCACCCAGCCAGCCAGCTTGCCAGCCAGTCAGCCATTCAGCCAGGCATACCGGCAAAGCCAGTGCCCACGTCTATTGAGTTTCTAGTACTAGACGCAGCAGCAGTACGAGGATCTCATTCCCATTCCCGTTCCCATTCTCATTGCCACTTCTACTCCAAATCCCATTCCATGCTCAACTCCCCGCTTGTTATCACGCGCAATAAAAACCAAGTTGGATTTTTGGTTTTTTTTTATTTTATTTTCGCTGTCTTGCCGTCTGTATACTCTTCGAAAGGATACACTGAATCTGACGTGGAGTTGGCAATGTGTCAATAGAAGTGGCTATTAAGCGAAGTCCTTCGACAGTTCATGACCTTTTTCATTGATTGTGTCTGGCAATTTTCGTTTGTTTAATGTAAAGTTTCTCACTGATCTTAACTTTCATTGGTTTAGTAATTGAACTGCATGTCAATAGCATTTGAACTTAAATCTCTACAACAAATTGCATTTAAATTGCAGTCATATTTCACAATTTTCACAAATGTCTATTTTATAATTTATAAGCAAATCAAATTCAGTTACCTTTTGGTTGTATACAAAATAAGCGCTTATCAATGAATTATTTGCAAAGCCCGAAGGCAAAATGATAAATATTTTTCTTATGCAAAAATGTTAGCATTTGGTTAATAAGAAGCCATAAATATCCATCGTGCATTCGGTAAATGCTCAATCATTTTAATAGACTCTTGCCTTCAAGGGCATATAATCTTCGCCAAAGATAAATATCCTTTTTTTTCTAGCTTTTTTTCTTTTTGTAGCCTGCGTTGATGCTTACTTGATTTTTCCTTCCTTACGATTTTCAAACATTTACTTTCGCTTTTCGCAAACGAAAACATAGACAAACACACACACACACACAAGCAAACACACACACACATACCAATGTACACGTATTCAAATTGTTAAGGTTTGGGGGTATGTGGTTAAGGGGTCGAAGAAGAAGAAGCAGAGAAGGTAGGTAGAGCCCAGGGGCTGCCAGTTGGCGCATAAAAAACGCCGTGTACGCAGGCGAAAATTGTTGTTCTAGAGTGTTTGAGCGGGCGAGAGGCGAGTGGCGAGTGCCGAGTGGCGAGAAAGGGGCGAGTGGCTAGAGGAGAGGAAGGGGGCGTTGGCATGGGCTATGGCACGCCCAGCAACACAGCGCTGCCGGGAGCGACGTCGCCGCCTGAATGCGCGTTTAGTTTCAAGTGTTATTTTTGTGCTAGAAGCAGCCGCCAACGAGGACATCTCTCGTCGTCTCGTCCTTATGCCTAAAACAGCGACGGCGGCAGCGGCTGCTGCTTCGTTTCTGCTATGTCTTCGTCGGCGTCGTCGTTGCCAACGCCAACGTCGTCGTCGTCGTCGTCTATTTTGGCTGAAGTGCGTAATTGATGTGAAAAGTGGCAACAAACTGTTTTTTATTTGCGCTTGCTTTCAATTTGTTTAAATTGCTGGGCGCTGTCGTTGCTGTGTACACACACACACACACCCAGGCAACACACACACACACACATACGTACACACACATTTAAAAACGCTGATTGAAGTTTTATTGAATTTTAAATTGTACTGTACCCCTGTCCGTCTGTTTTCCGTTTCTGTTTCTGTTTCAGTTTCTGGTTCCGTTTGTCTTACAGAAACTGCTGTTTCTATTGCTTAAAGTTTTCACACTCTCTCGCCCTCTCACCCTTCACTAGGCTCGACCGCTTGCGCGCTATCTCTCTCGCTCTCTATCTGTCTCTTGCTCTCACATTTGTTGGGTGACATGTTTTTTGAGTGTTTTATTGTTGACACAAATAATGTCACTCAAATGTCGAAAAGAGGCCGCATTTTCTTGTGGTTCCTCGGCATCGCCTTGCCCGAGCTGTTATTGTGGTTGTTGTTGTTTGCTGCTGAGGTTTGACATACATTAAAGTAAGTTTGTCAGGTGCGTTAGGTAGTCGTCTGTCTAGAAAGTTAAGCGCTGCTGTTTCGTGCCTGCCACAGAATAAGATGAAAAAACAAGTAGTCAAATTGCTATTGGAATGCTAAAAAAGATAAAAATAAATGTCGCATTTACCGACCACGAGCGGAAGAAATTGAGATGCTTTCCTAAGTACTTCTGACATTTACATCTACAACTAATAGATTACATCAATTGACTACAAATTTGTGTGTCAACACGTTTCCAGCATCCAGAATTATCTAAATTTATAGGTAATGGCTTCGAAGCGACATTATCAAATATTTAAAGTTGATTTCCAATAGAATTAAATTAACTGAAGCATAATTGTGAATTATGGTTAATTTTTTGCTGGTTAATTAAAATTAAAAACTCGTAGGATTTCTGAGATAGAAACGATTTCGGACTAATCCGATATACAAGATTTGTTCGTAAATTAAAAAGGAAATGTTGAAAATAAAACAAAAATAATAATGACCATAAAAAGAAGCCAAAGCTAAACAGATAATTAAAAAGTGTTCAGCTGAAGCGCGGTCCGAAAGGTAAGTATAAAGAACCATAATGATTAAATCTAATTTTCCCTATATTAATGGAATGTTAATAAATGAAGAAGTAAACGTAAACAAGAATTAGCCATTAAAAATATATACATGTATGTATGTATATAACTCGATTCACCATATAACAAAGTTAATAAGCCAAGACATAAACTAAATGAATATACTGTTTGGGTAACTGTTTGGTTCATTAATCGCTTTCGAGCACAGTTGTAACCATTATTAACCAAAAAAAGAAATTTATGTTACATCTTCTGTTAGGCGACATCCCATAATCGGCCACACCATATTTGCCAGCTCACTCAGTATTCAGATTAATGTAGCTAACCCGAGGAGATTTGAGCGAGCTCAGTAAGTACTATGGGGCCACATGGGCTATTAACGCTCTAGATGCGGCAGTCAAGCGAACTGAACCGCACTGCTCAAATTTGAAATGGAACTGACCCACAGAGACAATAAAGTTCAATATTAATGCACCCTTTGACACACAGAGCAGAGCACAAGCAACAGCCAGTTGCCCCAAATCGAGGCGCTATAAATATAAGACAAAACAGGCTACTTAAACGTGAAAAAAAAAATGCGAAGAAATTTTAATGATCTGTCATAAAAGTGGAGCGGAGACAGCAACCAAACCAAGCTACACACACACACACACAAACCCAAAGGCAATTGCCGAAAATTGAGCTGCCTACACCCACCACACATAAAACTGAATTTATTAGCATTGCATACTTTTGAGGGCAATCAAGTAACCGAAGCAGACGCCCACACACACACACACATACCCAAGCGAAAGCGGTCAAAACTGTTGCAGACGGGTGGGGGGGGGGGGATTGTGGGGAGGTGCTGTGGGTCTGCCCAAATATGTACAAATCCTTTTAAGCACTGTGGCGCCACCTAGCGGGCGCCGATTGTGTGTCGCAGCGGCAGCAATTAATTCCGAAATCACAATAGCCATAAAGATGATGATGCGACTACAATTTGAATGCCTGCCCCACCCCACTTGCCGCAACCCACTTGCGACGGCCCAGAGTAGCGCCGCTGTCAAAGACACGACCAAATTGACAACAATGGCGACAAGCAGCGGCCGTAATAAGTAGTGTGGTAGTGTTAGCCCCTCCCTACCTCCCCCCCACCCTGCCTTCGTCAGTCTATGCAACAACTACAACTACTACTACCACTGCTACTGCTCCTCCATCGTTCGGTAGCTGCCTTAGGGTTGTCGGCGAGGCAGGACGTGGCAGGACGTGGCGCTGCCAATGCGGCACAATATATCAAACTTTATGTTGATTTGAGTGGCCCCGCCAAACTTTGCGCCCCAGACTGAAACTGAAACGGGACACTGAAACTGATTTTGTCCCCGGGCTTCGACTTCGAGTTCTCGAGCGCATTTTGTGTCAATTGTCTCTTTTATTGATTTATTTTGCCTGCCTCTTCAGCAGTTTTTTTTTTTTTGTATTTTTATCATTGTGGATTTTATTTGTGTGCTTATTTTTGATTAGATTTATTTATTTTTATTTGTGCTGAGCCGTCGTTACGTTTCCGTTGCGGCTGCCTCGTTGGCCGATGAAATTTAATAATTCCACTTAATGCAATAATAATTTCGTCGCCTTTTGTTGCTCGAAACGGGGATCTCTCGACCATCGACCATCGACCATCGCCCATCGAGCACCGAGCAGCGTCGTCCTGCCGTCTTGTCCTGGTGTCCTGTCATCATAGTCGTCATCATTTTGTGGCGTTGGCCGCATAATTTGTGCGAAATTTGTCAGATTGCTGGCACATCTCGAGGCGCTTAAGTCTGAGTAATAGCGCCCAGATGCTGAAGAGAGTCGGGAGATGGAGTCTGGTGCTAGGGGATCGTTGTGTAGCGAAGCATTTGTAATATGTTTTATTTGACTTGTAGCAGCTGCAGGCATTCTTCTTCTTCTCCTATCCATTGGTAATAAACACAAAAACTTCAAGTAATTGACGCGCCTCACTCTGGGGAGAGCACTGTAGCACTCAAACATTGGCTTGGGTTGGTCGCTGATTACAATTGGATGCGTTGGTAATTGCGGCTAAATGACTGCCAGATAGGTAAATAAATACTATACTTTGTATTTGCTGAGGCGTGTGGAGTGTGAGTAATGGATCTACGATAAAGATACAATGGAAAAAGCATTTGAACAAGCGCTTTCTAATGCTCTAATGGGCATAAGTAAATGCAGAAATAATGAAAATATATTTGTAGCTACATTTATTGCACTACAGGAGCTAAAGTGCTTAGTATTAAAGTCTCCAAATCTATTAAAAATGTGAATTAAATGAAAAGAAAATCATTTCCAAATATTATTGAATATTTCTGTTTATCAACCAAATATTGAGTACTCCCAAATTTACATGTATTTTTTCATCAGTCAAATTTATTTATTATTGATTTTTTTATGTGGAATAAAAACAATCCACAAAAGCGGCTTACAAAACAAAAACATTTAAATTATACATATAATTATAATTAAGGAAACAAATTGAATCACATAAAATTAAGAGGAAGAAATAAAAATAAAAATAAATTAAATGATATAATAAATCCGGCGGTATTAAAATGTAAAATGGTTCCACATTTATTGCAGGAATTGGGAAAACACATAAAAAAAAACCCAATAAGACCAAAAATTAGTCATAAGGACAGTTAAACGTTCGGAAGGCAGTGATAAAAGGTCAGAAAGAAAATAAAGAAATGATTGGCAAATCTCTAAGCCTATCGAGTAAGATGAGCTTACCACAGTGAAGCACACTCAGAGATTTGCTGGACATAATAAAGTCAAGAAACACGTGAAATAAAATAATTGAAAATAATATATTCATTTTGAAAATTCAATTTAAATAATAACTATTCTTTCAAGATCAACCAATTTTTCGCATTTTCGTAACTTGTTTAGTAAATTAGAAATAAAATTTATCAACACAAGATTTCAACTCATATGCAAAATATATTTTATAGTAAGGGACTATTCAGCAAATGACTGCAAAACTGTAGTCCGTACACAAAATATAATTTAAAAGCAAGCTTAAATTCCCAAAGCGGTTGCCTGGTCACCACTTTGTATACACAATATGCCAGTGCCCGTTCCGAAGCTGCTTAGTTCTGGGCGACAATTTTTTGTCAATTCAATGGCTTAATTTGGAGCAGCGACTGCGGCATTTACAGCTTCATATGGAATGATATCATATTGCTCGACACTCGAACAGCTGTTCACATACGCGTGTGTGCTTATTGGTGTATGTGTGTGTGTGTGTGTGTGTACATACGCTTTGCTGTGGTCTGCTTTTTGTCTTTAACTTTCTGTTATGTTTATTGCTGTTGTTGTTGGTGTTGTTTTTGGTGGCGCACACAATGCGTATACGTAATACTCAAAATGTGAGTGCTTTTAATAAATGCTGTGACATGCGTGCGACATCGTCGCTATTGACGCTAATGCCGCCGCTGACGTTGACGTCGACGCCACTTTATTATTGAATATGTCGCCGTGCCCATTTGCATAATTGATCGGCAACGATGCGCGAATCGCAGCGGCGGGAATTTCAGGTCGTAATCGGCTGACAGACATTCGATTTGAGCATTTGCTAAACAATAAAACTTCAGTGCGTGACAGACCTCATATCGCTGTCAGCCCTCAAGCGGGAGCCCTCTTTCTGTTTACATATATATGTGTCTCTTCTTTTTTTTTGTTTTTTATCTATATTTTTTGTTGGTTTTCTCGATGCACAGCAGCCTTGCCGACAGACTTCAATAATTGATGCACATGTGCTATGCGTGTCTGTCTGTTCGTATGTGTGTGTGTTTGTGTTTGTGTGTGATTTATGCGAGTTCTCGCCTGCCATTCAATTGTGGAAATCAATTACAATAATCGAGGCACGCAACTTGAAATAGCGCGCTGAACCGTGCAGATCAAATGTGTGAGTGCTTCTGGGTGTGTGCCACCAAAAAATGAGGGTGTGGCTAGAAAGATATTCCAGAAGTATCTTTGAATCACTGAAAGAAGGCCAGTATAATATCATGTGTACAGCTGAAAAAAAAAAAATAAATCAAAGGAAATTGCATTTCAAAAATAACATTAAAAGGAGAAAATTAATTTGTGTGAGAAATAATGGAATACAATTAAAGGAAGGGAATGCAACAAAACAACAGCATAAAGAAGTTGTCCAGGATCGTTTTTACTTTACTGAAACAAATACACCCAGGGAATTGCAATTTCTCACAGACTTGAAATAATTCAAATGAAAATGAATAAAATGAATATGCTTTGTGCTGTAAATTCAATGTTTGTTGTTCAAGAAAGTAAAATAAATTAAATAAATAGATGGAATGCAATTGAAAAGCAGACAAATTTGGTGTTTCTTGTGCTTTGAAATTTAAATTATAATTGACAATGGCACTTTCCAGGAAACCACTTTGCCTGGTTGCCTAATAATTGAATCAAATACAACATGTTGCCTATAGATTTTTTTTTATGTTGCTTGTTTGATTATGGAATAATGTTCCGTAAAAACATATGCAAATAATGGCACCAACTGTGGAGTCTGCCAGACATTATAACTTTGAAGGTTTTCTGGAGCATAAAATGTTTCTGCTAATGACTGAAAGTCAACAGTGCGAGGCACTCGCCCACACATATATGTACGTAGATGCAGACATAGACAACCTTATATTAAGAGTGCCACTCGCTCACAGACACACACACACACACACACACGCACACAGGCAGACACACACACACAAAGAGGAACACACACAGAGATGTGTTCACCACCGGCAATCAGTCAGCCTCAAACTGTTTCTAATTAAGACTTTGGGGACCGGCTTGTGTTTTGGGTGGCCTCTTCAAAATGGACGGTCGCCTTCTGCGCAGTCAAGTGTTGTCAATGGCGACGCTGCTCCGGACGCAGCTACATCGCCTGTTTACATGCACAGTTTGTTGCACACACACACACACACACACGCACACATGCAAACAGGTTTCTGGTTGTCCGTTACTCGAAGGAATTTAATTATAACTTCTGTAACTAATTTCCGTTTTTGGCAATTCGGCAACCGGATGTGTACACATATGTATGCAAACGCCTGGGCGACAGCGAGTGAGGATATGGAAAGAGGTGGAGTGGGGTGTGGACTGGGCCGCCTGTCAATGGGAATCGAGCCGTGTTTGCCAACGTTGCACAAATTAATATTTAATGCAACCAGACACAGAACTCTCGACTGCTGTTGCCAACTACTCATTGAATATTACACATACGCAGCACAGGACATTGAAGACGCACCGACAAAAAAAGAGTAATTGTTACAGGATGAGGGGGCAAAAGTTATATCCCGCTGTGACAGAAATGAACACGTAGGCGGCATAAACATCATCATCAGCGGCATCAACATTATCATCAGCGTCATTTACGTGACTTGCCATGTCCATTAGGCCGGGCAACAACAGGAGCCAGGCAAACAGAGGGAGCCGGCGACTTGGCCCAAAGGATTACAGAAACCAGGGGAGTTATTAGACCTATCACCAGCAATGTACAGCAACAAATTTATACATATACATATATATATATATATATATATATATATATATATATATATTAAAATATATGTATATATATATTTAAATATTAAAATATTAAATTATAAAAGACAGAGTAGTACTTTGAGTCCCTGAAGTAAACGACTGAGTAATTCTCTGGTATCAGTGCAATAATAATTCGGAGGTAAGTGATTATTTGAACACTGTATTCCGTATTCTCATATTTAAAGAAATTCTTTAGTAAACTAGTCTCGAATATTGTTAAGAGTCTTTTGTCTTTGCCGAATATAACTGAATTTATATTCCATTTGCTAAGTCTCTAGCTCAATCCTAATATACCCTTTTCAAATCGAGCTTAGAGTATAAAAGCAATTTTTTTTTTTTGCTCTCAGAACTTTGGCCTTGGCTTATCCCGCCACGCAGCTTAACCCCACTTATGCGCGCGGGGGCTAATTTAAAGTTTGTTTTATTTAAAAATAAAATATGAAAAGCGAAAACACCATTAAAAAAAAGGGGAAAAAATCCTCGCAAAGGGACACTCGAGGACCCTGGGCGTACAATTTGTATTTACACTTTTGATAAATTAATTAAAAGCGAAAAAGGCCGTCAAATCTTTAAAATAATTAATTAAATAAACGGGGCGACATGGCAAACAAATAGCAAAGAACAAAAACAACAAAAGCAACAAAAATAAAAAGCAGAAGAAATGTAAACTGAATGCCAAATGATGAATTCGCATCAAAGCAGGAGACTGAGTCTCGAATCGAGCTGAAATTATGGCAACCAACTGACACAGAAATCCATTTTTCATTTTCAGCTATAAGCAAAGAGACGGCTGACTGGCAGCCTCTGGGCGTGGTACTCATGCTCTGGCCAAAAAGACTAGGCTGGCTAAACAGGGCCTGAGCCTTTGCCTACTTATTTATGAGCTTGTATGTTGCTTGTTGGTCAAACAAAAAGCGACGCTACAAACAGCAGCAGCAACAACAACAACAACAGTATAAGCACCACCGGCAGCAGTTCTACGAAAAAGGGGTAGAGATTACTAACGAAAAAATAAATAAAAAGCAACAGCAGCAAACATGCTGCTGATTTTTGTTGCTACGTATTGTTGCTGCTGCTTCTGTTGGTGTTGCTGCTGGCGTGTCCAAAATATAAGGAAACACTATGACAAATAAATTTTGGCATCCACGAAACTATAATGCTCTTTCCAGCAATAGTGTCTAGCAATAAATTGACACTTTCACATTTAATATTTAGAGAAAACAAAATCTGTGGAACTTAACAAAATATAAATTATAATATTCTCGAATAAGATTATATATTTTCTAGTCTACTTATTATAATATTAAGTTTTTAAATAAAGGAATATGTTTCATATTAGTATTTATTTGATGTTTTCCAATTTGATTTAAGTCAATTTTTGAAATCATTTAAGTTCATATATGTGAAATAATCTTGATATGCTCTTTAATATTTATGCAGAACATGGTTGAAGGTCGCATTGAAGGCAGCAACAACAAGGCTTTTATAAAAATGTTAAATCTACAAGCTAAAATTACTAAGGATATCGACCATTTCCTATGCTATGAAGGATAGTTTAAGTGTGTTAATTTTTGGTAACAAAAATTAAAAAAAAAGTTAATAGCTAATTTAATATCTCCTTTCAGCAAATTTACTTTGCTGCTTATAATTAACCCTATGGAGTCACAAACAGATTGTCAAAAATATCAGGTTGCTCTCCCGGCTAGGGAATCTAAAAGGCTCAGTCAAAGGCCTTTTCTTATTCATTTTTTTTCTCCCCTTTTTTTATATCTTACATTGGGGTTTCGTCTTGGGCTGCCATTGTCTGCCAAATTACGTATACGCCTGGCAGCACACAGCAGCTTGCCCTATTTCTGTGTGTTGTATGTTTTGTATTTGAGTGTGTGTGTATGTGTGTGTGTGAGGGGCATGCAAACAAAGGCGCTTGTCTGTCAGCTTCGAACTTGAAAAAAAAAAAAATGAAATAGCGTTGTGCGTAGAGATTTCACAGAAATGAGTTGTAAATGTCGAAAGTGCTTGATATGCCGTAGACAATTTTCAAATGTCGGCAATCTGCAAAGCAATTTGAAGAAAGCAAAAAGAAATGGAAATATGCGCTATAATTTACACTCCAGGCAACAACTGCTGCTGCTGTTTGTATGCTGTATATATATGTACATATGTATGTATATATACATACATATATACATATATATTTTTGTATTTTTTTTCTTTTTGCCATGACAACTTTTCAGAGTGTATGTGTGTGTGTGTGTGTGAACTTCTGAGCCGGGCTCGGTGCTGTGGTTGGTCTGGGCCATGTTTG
Organism: Drosophila atroscutellata; assembly: GCA_035041605.1. NCBI lineage: Eukaryota > Metazoa > Arthropoda > Insecta > Diptera > Drosophilidae > Drosophila > Drosophila atroscutellata. Next base: position 16,790,590 of record JAWNLA010000091.1, on the reverse strand, counting down.
TGTGTTTTGTCTGTAAGCAGCTGTCAGTGATTTCTGACAAATTGATTTGACAGTCGACAGGCGACCAACGCATGGGGATGGCTGCAAGGTGTGGGGTGGGTAAGGGTGGCCACAGTAGCAGCAGCAGCAGCGGCAAGTCAGGCGCGTGTGCTAAAAAAAAAAAGATGAAAGCCTGACGTTGCCGTGACTGTGCTGCTGTTGCCATGTCTACGCGTAAGAGTCTGTGGCACGCTCTCTAGCCGACAACAGCAAAGAGAGGCAGAGTGTGGTAGAAGCAGAAGCAGAAGCAGCAGCAGAAGCCGAATCAGCAGCACCAGCAGCAACCAAGGCAAAAACAACATTATCAACAACAAGCAGTCAGCCAAAGAGTTGCTGCCACCAAAGAGCAAGAGCGTGGTGAGTATTTTTACATGAATATGCTTGTTTGTATTCCATTGTTGTTTTTGTGTGGCGTACATTTAGTTGCAGCCAGTTACCTGCCTGATTGACAGACTGACGTCCTGAATAAACTAATGTACAACAATTTAAACAAAAAAAAAAAACAAGAAAAGAGGAAAATAGAAAGCCGACCAAACGAAACTCTATGAAAACTCCACGAGAGTGGCAGCTGCCAGTGGCAAATACACACACGCACAACACGCCTGTCACTTTATATTTATAAAGTGTGCAAATAAAATCCGTAAATCACTAGAGCAGCTGACCTAGATATACCATTATAGAGTATATATCTCCAGCTTTGACCACAAATCAAACAATTAATTTTGCTGTCTGAAATTCCAGCAGTAAATCAACAGTCAAACAATTGAACCATTTAACTATGTAAATAAAATTAATATGAGCAAGGAACACAGATGAAAAGCTGATGACGAGAGCAGGGGGACTGTTGGGTCCACTGCGAGCGTGGGCGCGCTGAATAAATGGCCACCTTATGGCGGAGTCCACAAAAAATCCATTAAAAAGCAATCAATATATGGAAAACAAATGCCAGTCACTTTTGACCTCTCCTCGCCAAACCAATCTAGTTAAGAGCTCTCTCTTGCCCGCCTTCGCTCACAAGCGCGTCTTCTCTCTTGCTCACTCTCTCTCTCTCTCTCTAGCTCTCCCCCTCTCTCTGTCTCCCTCTCTCTTTCTCCTTCTCTTTATAGCTGCTGGGCGGCATAATCTGAATTTACAAGTAATTTACCCAAACGCAGCAAAAATTGCAAAATGTCAAAAGCGCCTCCCAAAACGAAAATGAAGACTGCCAGCAGCGGGCGGTCGAGCAATGAAAGGAAGAAAAAAACATAAAATAAAACCAACTCTCGACTATTAATGACCAAGACTCCAAGACAAGGTGAGTGAGCGAGATGAGAGGGAAAAGGAGAACCTTTGACGAGGGAAGAGACTGCGCCCACATCCAAATACAAAGTATACTATATATATGTATATTCATATATATATGTATGCACGGATGAGTTGCTGTTTTTGCTGCCCCAAAACGCACATGGACTGTGTTGTTGTGCTGTGCTCAGCCAGCGCCTGGTGTTGACCTGATTTTAGTGACGTCATCTGGCCCACAACCTGCTGCTGCCACTGCATACTCGTTTGGCCGAATATACGTACACTTATATACACAAATGCAATGCTGTAAATAGGTCGATGCGAGGCACTTGTGCTTAGGAGCTGAACACCCGCTGTTTCTCAGCTTAGCGCATTCGTATAAATTAATAACAATATCTGCCACGACATTCAGTCATTAGTTATTTTTAATAGCAATAAAAGTTCCAATTCAGGCGTGTGTATCCATCAAAAGCACTAGCCAGTCCACAAATTGTATTTCTTAGGGAAAATGGCAGGATGTTTAATTTAGTTGCCGATTTGGATTCTGGTACGCAAAAAAATATGAAAATTCGGCTACGACTTTTCGGTATTGTTAACTGGCTTGTCAGAATATAATGGGAATAGCTTCTAATTCCGATTCCGATTTTAAGCGATAAATAATGCTGTTGCGATTATGATTCTGATTCCGGTTTGTCAAACTTGAATGGAGGTTTTTTTTTTTGGTTAGGAATTAGGAAGCTTAAACAAAATTCAAACTAATGTAATCTTTTATTTAGTTTGAATAATTCGGAAAGCAAAAAGGCAAAATAACAGTTAAAGTGTAATATTAAAATCAATTTTAATAACATTCATTTCCAAACGGTTTATTTAAATTTGGAAATATGCAATATGCACAAGTGCTCACTTAAACAACGAGACTCATTTCGAACCCCCTTCAAAGTCCTGTGTATCTGATTTTACCCATCTATATTGGATTTATTATATACTGGAGAATCCAGAGTGTATAGGTATATACCACGTCCCGTTACCTGGAGTTTCATCACTGCTGGGGAGTCTTCATGCAGCACACTTTTCGCCTCAAAAAACAGTTCGTTTTAACCGTCGCATGCCGATTGGGTTCGCAGGCATGGATCTCACGACATCTGCCGCCCATCCTGAAACACGATTTCATGGCTGCAAAACAGGAACAATAAATTTTTTTATTTGTGTGGAATCTTTTGGACCTTACGTGGCTTGTAGACGGATCGACAGCCAAAGCATTCACCGATAATCAGCAAGTAAAGCAGCAGAAATGTTGTCTTCCTAGTCAGAGGCATTTGCTTGCGCATATTGTGATCGATGTAGATGTAAATATGAATTACAAATGAAGCGAACGGAATAAAAATATTGAAAGTTAACTCATTGCCTAGCTAACTGGGCTCAAAACACAGCCGCTAAGTGAGTGAGGAAATAATATTATTATGATAGCAGTGCCGGGCAGAAAGTGCACTCTTCATACAACGTCAAATTTAAAATTTTAATTAAAAACTTGTAGCATTAAAGCGACCATAGCCGGAAGTGATGGACTCGGGAGTGACCTGTACGGGAATCTGATGTGGAAATACAAAAGTGCTTAAATCGATGCTGCAGGACTATGGATGTTTTTAACTGACAATACTATTTATAGCTATATCAATTATATGAATAAGATAATTGATAATCGCCAAGTGTGTCTATAATATTCAGCACAATTTAAAATCTGCCTTGAAAACGCAACTTAATCGAGGAATGGGCAAAGTTAGGAGCAGAATTGAATGACTCAACCTATTTGCTGGCTAAAGGCTGCAGGGTATGAAAGGAACCATTACGTGGGACACCTCTCATGCTACAAATCAGTGTGAAGGAAAATAAACCGCTTAAGGACTTGCGACTTGGCGCTTTCAAAATAACAAGAAAACTGCCTCCAGTCAGTTGTAGCACTTGGCCACGAGTCCGAGTACGAGTTGGAGTTGGAGTTGGAGTCCGCGACTTCTGTTGCTGCTGCTGCTGCTCTCTGCCGGCGCTGAATGAGAGATGCCACGGCGGAAGCGCTAGACGGATGCGGATGTGCTGGCCTGAGCATTGGTTCACCGCAGCGACTAGTTACCAGCAGCAGCAGCAGCAGCGGCAGCAGCAACAGCAAAAAAAAATTCAATTAAAAGCAACAGCACGTAACTGAAACTTTTTTCTGCTTCTTTTCTTTTTTGCTTGTTTTTGCAAGTTTTTTGTATCTTCTGGGGCTGTGCCTTGGCCAGTGTGTTCGTGTGTGTATTTTTCATGGTAAAGCAGCTGCCCTTAGGGTGCAGACAGAGTTCCAGTTGGGCAACCACTCCTTTCTCCCTTCCCCCATCCTCTTTCCATCCCTCTCTAGGGCACCCGTCTGAATTATAAGTTGGTGCCAGCTGTCAGTTGGCTTGTGCGCGCTGTTTCAAAGTTGCATCGGTTTTTTTCAGCTTCTATCTTCTCATGTTCTTCTTCTTGCTTTTTGTTAGTTTGGTTTTGTATTTGGTCGAAAATTGAATGGCTGCAGCTGCAATTGGTGGCTATCAGTTATTGATAGTACATGCCCAATAAAAGCCAAAAGTTCGTTTTATCCCGTTGACCACCAACTGCCAACTTGATGCTTCAGTTAAAGTTTCATCATATTAAATATTTGACAGTTTCCAAGTGCTCCCAATCAATATTTTTAAATTGTTATAAATGATAGCAGCTTTATTTGAATTTTGAAAGTAGCACAAGGCATTTGGCAAGCGACTCTTATGCCCCAACTACAAATGCATACAAATTGCTTGAAGCAATAATAATTTTAGATTGCAAATTAATATATAAATCATCAGTTGTACATGTGAAAGAAATAAGTCCATTTCAGATTCACTCAACTTTTAATCATTTTAAAGGTAAATTTAAGTTATTTGCTGATATTTTTAGGGGGCTGCTATTTGAATGAGAACACTGAATAGCAAAACTCAGCACTGGAGACCAACTCACAGACTAATCTCACAATAACTCAGGCAAGCACTCAGCTGTTGCATGTGATGTGGATGCAACACAAGTGGATTTTGTTCTAATTGGTTTTTGGTTGAGATTTCATAAAAGCAATTTCAATTTCTGATCCATTTCTGGTTGCTAGTATTTCATTCTAAACAAAAATAATCTCGTCTAAAAAGTAAGTTTCATGGAATAAGAACATCCTTTATTCAACTAAATTATTTTTTTAAAACAACAGCTTTAAGAAAATCTTAAACTAAACTAAAACTCTGTTGCTCAGTAATCTATTCCTTAAGACATTGAGTCGTGACATTTTGAAATGTGCTTAAAAAAACTTTAAGCCCGTTTAATTGAGCATTTTAAAACACAACTCTCAAAAAGCTTTTAATACCCTGAACCCATTGAAAATGGGTAAAAGGGATTTAATCAAGTTGTAGAAATGACCTACCCTCTCTGTATTTGGAATATACGCTCTCGTAAATGTTGGCAAATTCAATATATAGTCTAGTAATGGATAAGAATCACCCACTTGACCAAAACGTATTTTCATAAGAGCAGCAACGAATTTAACTAGAATCTGAATTTTAATCGATTTAATATATACAACAGCTGGGATTAGGGTACCTGCCAGTCGAGCTCTCCCGACTGGAATATTCTTACTTGTTTGAAACTACTTTTATTAAATCATAAATATTTAATAGCTCGGTAAGCGATGGATAGCTTAGTTGCTTAATTGAAACTCGGTATGCTTTGTGCATTTTGTATTAAATGAAGAACACAGAATTCTTTTTCTTTTTCCTTGAACTTTTCCTTTTAATATCAAATGCACACTCTAACTAGCTAATAATCTCCCCTTCCGCATTCCGTTCCTCTTCCTATGCTGTCTCGACTGTATATAATTATACAGTTGCTTGCCCAGCCCAGCTCTACAATTATTTTTTTCTATTTGTATGTTTTTCTCGTTCTTTGAGTAAATTTATTATATATACTAAATATATATGTATATGCACATACGTATATCCAAATATGGGGCAGAGGCTTGGTCTATCCGACACCTCGGCTCGGCTAAATTTACTGCTATTACCCGCCTGCTATTTCCCACCATAACACTCAACGCATTTATCTGGACGGGCTGCTTATCGCCTGCTCTGCGTGTCCCAGAGGCGACCAGTCGAGTGGCCTCTCAACAGTGGAGCAACACTTGGCATTGTGGCGCCTCGGCCCCTTACCTCTAATGAAGCGCAAATGCTGATGTAAAAATTTAATTTAGTTCCTAATCCGAGGCATACACGCGTCACCACGCCTCCCAAGCCCTCACGCATATACACACACACAAACACACACCCATAACACATGTCCAAATGTTTATGGAACGTGTGTGTAGCCGATGCGTGCTTACCTACTAATGTGTGCGTGACATGGACACACCGGCCAAGCCGTAGCCAGACACTGAGAAAACAAAAAGTTATTTTTCTAGATATTTTGAGTTGAATTTTCATTTTCAAAGTAGATTTTATTATCAATTAAAAATATATGTTTATCATTGTGTATTACAAAAAGAAAAGCTAGTTTTAAAATTGCCGCATTTGTTTATTTATTTTGCTCAGTGTAATGGTGACTGTGAACTGCGTATGCGTCATATTGCTACTGCTGATGCTGTGGCTAAAAATAATAAATGATGCGCCACGTACATGTATTAAAAACAAAGCGCAGAAAAACGCTGACAGCCAACGGGAGGCGCATAACAGCGACTGACTACCCCATAAAAGCCACGACACAAAGCAAAGCTAACAAACTGAGGCGTCCGGCGACCGGAATGAAGCGTCAACCCCATTGAATTGTAGACCTTGTTGTTGTTGTTATTGTTGTTGTTGCTGTTGCTGTTGTTGCCGTTTTGTGTTTGGTTGCAACAGCAGGCAAAACTAACAAACGACAGCGCCAACATTAGCGTGTCCTGCACAAGGGGCAAAGAGATGCGTTCGTTCGCGCTGCTTGTTTATAGCTTTGTTTGCACTTTTGTTTATGGGTGTACATTTTAAACGCCAGGTGACATCTGTGCATGTACACCTAAGTGTGTGTGTGTGTGGGTGACCGTTTCGTGACCGTTAGCTGGTAGCTGCTTGTGAGCTCTGTGTGCTTTGGCAAAATGCTGGAGTTACTGCAACAGCTGACAGTTGCACTGATTTTAAGCGTCCATCAAAAGCGCCTGTTTGACATTTAATTGCCGCACATTGTTGTTCTCATTGCTTGCTTTACCTGACCACAGCCATGAACATGTTTTGCTTGTTTCAGGTGTGTGGCCAACTTTTAACACGCAACGTAAAAGCCAAAACCCAAAGTCAGGTTACGCTATTGCACATTTCACGGCACTGCGACAAAGATTACACACACACACACACAAATAGACACACACATGCTCATGCATTAGTGTGTGCAGCTAGTGCTGGACAGAGATGCCTGATTTGCTTTTAGCGTGAAGTATCACATCTAAAATTCATTTCAAATTCATAGATAAGACACTGGGCCACCTTTTTTAGGCTTAATTATAATTACTGTCGTATCTTTATGAAATATATACTATATGTGTTTACTTACTCATAATATTTATGGAATCGAAAGAATAACAATCGAGCAGACGTTGTTTACTTTTCTATTGTCATTTGTCTTCAGAACTTTCCATTCCCTCTAAAGTAAACGCAGAACTGCTTAAATTAATGTATTCCAAACGAGACAAAAAAAACAATTCACATTATTTACATTGAACTTTATTTGTTTTGAAAAGTTATTCAAAATCACTCTCCTTTCAGCAAATTGATGAGCTCACCAATATTTTTGGTGAACGTAATTCGTGCCTAAATCTCCTTGGCTAAACGATAATTACTGTGTCTGATAAGTTGCCCAACCCTGTGACAGATTCGCACACATTTGCACTCACTTACGGCGGAAACTTCAAAAAGTTTACACGTGTTGGCAAACGTTTTTCGGTTACGTTTTGTTGAACATTTTCAGTTTTTGGGTTTTAGTCTTTTTTTTTTTTTTGATTTGTTTTGCGTAATTTCGGCTGTCGCAGTGGCTGCCTTTGCGACTTAACGTGGAAGAATACACTTGCACACACACACAGGCACACACGTTGGCCATTTTCTAATGGCCTTTTCGTGGTCAAGCATTTAAGCTTCAACCCTGGCCCATAACCTCAACCTCTCTCTCTCTCTCTCTCTCTCTCTTAGATTCGACCCGCTTGCTCTGTGCTGCTTCTATGCAACCGCAAAAGTTGACTCTGCACTGGCAAACACACACACACACACACGCATAACTTGTACTCACACACACGTTGTACACCTTTTTCGACCATTTTGCACACGATGTTTTGCGGTCATGTTGACATTTTAAATGCCTTTTCATTTGTCTCTCGTTCTATCTGATTCTCCGACCAGCTGCCACAGCGTCGCTAATTTCATTCCATTTGCGCTTAAATGCCACAAAATTTCACTTCACATTAAATTGAATAGTGTTGACTCTGATCTTTGACCCCAGCCAACTCCCAATTTGCCACTTGCCATATGCCGGTTTACCATATTTGTTTTTGATTGCGAACAAGAACAGCAAGAACTTTGCCACCAAAGAGTCCTGGTAACATCTTTTAGCGCTTTAGCTAATGATTCCAAAGCGACACTTAAGCGCTGGCACACAAAAGCTAACCGTCGACAGCCACCTACACTCAGACTTCCTATGCCCCCTCTCCCCCTCACCAGACATACGGACTAAACTTTTGCTGCAACTATAAAATATTTGCCATATTCATTGGGAATTTTCTCATATTTTTGGTAGCTGGCGTTGCGCAGCGGTTCAGTGTGAATTTCGGTTTTTGGATTTTGGTCGGAGCTGGCATTAATTAAATTCTCATTTGCATTCGCCAAATTCGTTTAAATTTTCTACGTTTTAGTTTTGTCTTGGGCGTGGCTAAGGGGCAATTAAAGCGACATTTTTCAAAGGCACACAAAAAGCATTTTGCAATGTAATTAAAAAATATCACGTATACGATGCATGTGGCCCCGGGGGTGCGATTTGTTGCCTATTTATGGGGACATTTTTTAACGGTCTCCCACACGCACTCCCCACGCTATTTCTGCGCCGTTTTATGGCTTATGATGGCAGTGGGGAGTGGATGAGGAGTGGAAGGAGTTCTTGTAAATGGCAACATAAAGAACCATTGAATAATGATATCATGGTGGGGAAGGTACATCGGGGGCGGACGCAGCTGTGTCTTAAGCATATTTGGTTGCTTTATTAAGCCAACAATAGTCAAGTTTTTCTTAAAGCTCAGCATTATTTTTGGCAACTGGATTACGTTCATTATTTATGCGCTGCGATAAGACATATTTATTGAAGTTTTCTATTGTTCAGTTTTCGTATAAAAAACGTTTCTTTTTAAATCTTAATTGACATCATTATTATTCCACACGAACTTTTCCTCTTTTTCAGGTTTTGACAATTGCCACACGTATTTTATTCACGCAAATTATGTGTATATTATAAATATACGAATTTTATATATATTTTGCCACATATATTCTATTGAATATATTTTAATTTATGAATATTCTAATCAAAGTGATTTTCCGCAAATTATTTTCGGCAAGCACTACAATTATTTAATGATAAATTGTAATCTGACAGAGGTAAATCAATTTATATTTTTCTTAAGCTCCGAAAACATAGTTTAATGGCTTAAGAATTATACAAGCATAATCATTCACTTGACATCTGGAACTTGAACCTTTTACGACAACAACAATTCAGGTCGGATTTCAGTTGCGTTGTTGTATGCAACCGCAGAGACAAATTTATAATAAAATGCATAAGCATTTGTCATAAATGTTTGCGAAATATTTTCACCAAACTGTCAAGAAATTTGAGCTGTCAGCGACGACACAACAAAGCAACTGAATGATTGTGAAATGTTCACGAAATTCAAAACTATTATCAAGGCAAATATGAAGAAGGGGAGTGGCTTAAATTGGGCAGTTTTGGGGTCAAGTGAATGCTTGAACAAGCGGCAAGTGTGCTTAATGACAAAACTTTGTAAATCAGCAAAGCATTTTATTGCCACAGACACAGCACATACAACACACATCGACGAGCAGTTAGATGACAGACATGTGAGATATGGAAACCTCATAATCACTTGCTGCACAAAATGCTCAAGTAGGACAGGGGAAGGGAGACCACAAGCCAGAAACTTCATATCTAACGTGCAGCCTGAACACACACTCATTTGTGACTGCATTAAAATTAACACAGTGCAGAAGAGAGAAAAGATATAGTTAGAGAGAGAGAGAGAGAGAGAGAGAGAGAGAATAACAGAGTTTTGGAGTTAGAAAGAAGGAAAGCAAGAGGGCATCAGAACTTTTAGCTGCATTTCCGCAGCAGCCGCAACACTAAGCGTAAAACATGAAAGCAAAAATTTTATAACGCATACGCCGCGTCAACAGCAAAACTTTTTACAATTGCAGATTTGTTGCCAAGTCAGTTATATTCATCACAACAACAACAACAACAAGAACATTTAACTAAAGTCAGCTTGTTGAAGACACGTCTGCTGATTATGTTACCTGCGAAATTGAATTATATTTCAACAAATTTTCCATGTACATAATTAAAAACTTTTAGCCCTGACAGCGATCTAATAAGCGACGAAAATTTCGCGTCGCAAATTGCGTTGACACTTTTGCCAAGCTGCTAATTTACAATTTATAATTTCAATAAGCTTGCCGCACGTAAAACTAATTGCATGCGCCTCGTTGGCCCCGCTTCTCTGAAATTTGTTATTTATTTATTTTACTGTTGTTGGTTTTGTTGCTGCTGCTGCTGCTGCTGCTGCTGCCGCCAAGTGCCATCTGCAGCTGCAGTTACAAAGTCAACAACAATTTTACCAAGTAAATAAATAAATTTGTCATCTGACAGAGCAGCGGAACAATACAATGCATCATGTAGCTTACTTTAAGTTGTTGTCTGTTGAAAGTGAAACCACAAACAAAATTCTGTGTTTTGTATAAAGTGTTTGTTGCATTTTTAAATATGTTGAGATTGTTGCTTATATTACAATTGAAAATTAATGGTTTTATTTTTGAGTTGTCTTTCAAAAATTAAAATAACAAACATATTAAAATAAATATTAATATTTAAATTATGTGTAACAATATCAATTTTTAAGCAGTAATAAATACACAAGCAAAAATATTTACTATATTTTGAATTAGTTTTTATTATGCACTTAAATACGTGTCTTGTATCCTAATGGTGTCCTTGGTATGCCTTGGTATGCTTGGTATCCTTGCACTATCAACACCTAATTGTTATGGTATTTACAGTGCAAACTCGCTGTAAGGTTATCAGCTTGTAATTCCTGCCAAAGGAGAAGGTGCAACCTGCCAAACCCCGAATATCCCTGTCCCCGTATCTGGCAGCAACATGCCTCAAACAATGGAGCTTACCGCCAGTTTACAAGCTGCAAGTCAAGCTGCCTAAGGGAGAGCAGCAGCAGCAGCTGTTGTTTGTGTAGCTTGTCGTGTATGCATGAGTGCGTGTGTGTGTGTATGTGTGTGTGTGCAACTCCAACTGCAGTCCGTTGAATTCAGTTGCAGGCCAAAGACAACGTGGCGACGCCTACGCAGCAGCCGAGAAAAATATGCGAAAATTTGCCGTTAAGAGCCGGAGCAAACGCGACTTTGCCACGATGTCCAAATGTCCGGAGCAAAGTTTTCCCTGCTGGCACATGGCCAGCCCATGTATGTGTATGTAAGTAAGTGCGTGTGTGTGTGTGTGTGTGTGTGTGTATGGGACTGACAATAATCCAAAAGTTTCACAAGCAAAACGAGTGAGCATTACATGGGCAGGCGGACTGTAACAGAAACCACTTGCAAGCAATTTTCATCAGCGATTTTTTGTTGGTTTTCTTTCGTCTTTCTTATTTTTCCATTTCGTTTTTTTTTTTTTGCCACAGCTGCCACTGACAGCTCTGACGAACATTCTACTTAGTGCCTGACCGCTGCTCCCACGCCTACTTTTCCTCTCTACTCCACGGACAGGACAACAAAGTCTGCGCAAATCTCTGGGCAAACGCATTTAGCATTTGGCTGCACTATGTCCATGTCCGCATCCGCATCCGCTTTCCCATCCGGATCTATGGTGAAAAGTTCATTGTCTACGCCTCAAAAGGTAAACGATTTGTGACCAGCTCGAGCAGCAACCAAAACCCAGTGCAACCGCAACCAGGGATACTCCGAGCTAGCCCTTTTTGTATTTTTTTGTTTTGTTTTTTTGGGAGATGCTAACAGTGCTTACCATAACAGTGCATCCAGTTAGCCAGCAGTGAATACTTTAGGCTTAAAGCAGCACTCTTGCAGCCCTCTCACAATTTCTAAATATCGGTAAGAAGAACTTGACTGCCAGATACGACGTTACAGGTTAAATATCAGTTCAAAAGGTTACCAATTAAAAATGAATGGCGAGTCAACATTTTAAATCAAAAGCAGCCAATAATACAAATGGTTATGAGGAAAATGAATGTAATTAAAAATAAAAGTCCTTGTATTATTTTCAATGTGTGCAGTTTTGATTAAGATAGATGAGAACAATATTGTACACTAAATTATAACGTTACTTTCAATTTTTAAATTTAAATTGAATCTTTAAAAAATGATGCGCATAATATTTATACCAAACAAGCAACATTTTTTCAAGTGTGTCCGTCACTTTTTATTATCTGTCTGTTGTTGTTTGATTTTTATGGACGTAGCAAAACAAATTAGTAATTGTTAACATGACTTTAAAGCAGCAGGAAAACTGTTTTTTTAACAGTCAGGCAACTTGAACAAAAATGAAAGAAAATATGCTGAAATGTGAGAAACAGCAGTTTACAGTTTACAGTTTACACTTGCCACAATTCAGATGCAGACAGACCACGCCCACACAAACAATTCGCCCAGTGGTCAGATGCTTCGCTTACTTTCTCCATCTGTTAATAAATTTAAAGTTTGTTTGTAGTCGCTTGGCAGAAGAAGCTCTGTTAACAAAAAAAAAAAAAAATATAAAAAAATGAAAAACAAACAAAAAATGTGCAGAAAACTGTGGCAGGAGCAGACTACTAACACAGATAAATATAAGTGTGTGTGTGTGTGTGTGTGTGTGTGTGCGCATACATAAAACAGAAAGTTGAAAGTTTCCTTAAACGTTCCATGAATTGTTTCCCTTGTTGTCAGCCTTGTTGTTTTAAATTCTACTGTTGACCAGCATCCAAGCCGAGTCGCTAAAAACTCGTTTAACAGTCTGTGCAGGAAGTATATGTACGGCTGTGTGTGCACATTCGTTTGGCAAGACATTTATTTAGTTTGTTTTGGAGTTTCTCCCTTCGAAATTGGCATTGTGCAACGATATATGTCATCTCGTGTAAGCGTCCATTGAGCGTGCAGCAAGATGAATGCAAAATGGATTGTAGAAAGATGCAATCGACATTTATCTCAACAACTGCAGACAATTGAAAAAGGTATTTGTGCAACTAGCAAAATCAAATTGACATCGAAACCAATGGATATCAACGTTATGTAAATGAACTTACCTGCAATTAGTTCACAAAATAGGAGTAATTGGCTAACTCGAAGATGAACACGTCTAAATATCCTCTTTTATATGAAGCCATCAAGTAAATGCAACAGAAGTTTAAAGTAAATTCATTTAATTATTGCTTTATTTATGTTCATCGGCATTTCTTTAAGTACTTTTACAATTGAAGCTCATGTCATGTCTTTGTGGCTTGAGATAATCCATAGTTTTCTACATTATATTAACTGGGAAACGTTTCGTTTTGTATTTCTTCAAACAGGTGCCGCTTACAACATTTGTAATTGAAGTGCGAGAATTGAGAGTTTTCTGTATCGATAATACTTAAGCTGGTTTTCATTTAAGTACACTATCAATTGACAAAAAATGTTTGTCAACTTTTGACATTCGATTGTATTAAGTAGATCAAAAATGTTTAAACACATTACCAAAATCATCTAAGCACTTACAAATTTCGATAAATTCTTACAACTTTAGCAAAAGCTAGCTCAACTACTTTAAGGAAAGGCACTTGACAGGTGTTTTAACTTAGAACGCACTATTGTTTAGCTAAGTATGTTAACCTTATGTGAATGCTTAGCTTGTGTACACTTTGTTATTGTTAGTAGAGTTGTCTTTAAGTTTTAGTAGCTTGGTCTGAAGCCATTGCGTTGCGATAGCACCGAATCGGGACTCTTGAGCTCCATGGCCAACTTGTAGCCCAGCTCGGGGCGACGGTCCCGGCCCTCAGCCATTGCCTTAACCTGTTGAATTATTTATCAAGTGTTTATCGCTTCATAGAAATGACTTTAGAGTCATCCACACAACCTACCTCATTGGTGTGCACAATGACCCCATCGCTAGTGACCACCTTCTCCTTGGTATGCTCAATGTCGTGGAAATCGGTGCCGCGGCAACAGTCATCTATCAAAATGGTGCGATATCCAGCGGATAGTGCATCCACAGCTGTTGCGCCCACACACACATCGTAGGCCAATCCACACACATAGATATCCGTGGCGCCTTTCATCTTCAGCTGTGCATTAAGCGTGGTATCCGACAGCTTCTTGTTGTCCCAGAACACAGAATATGAATCCACCTCGGGATTGGTGCCCTTATACACCTTGATGCCATGGTCCACCACCTTCAGATCCTTGTGGAGCTCGGCACCCCACGAATCTTGAACGCAGTGGCGTGGCCACAAGCGCTGCTTCATCGGTGGCGGTCCAGCAAAGATTACCGTATCGAATACCTTGGCTGAATCGGCGTCCAACTGTGTGGAAATTTATGTTTTTTTTTTTAAATTTTGTGTTTTGTTTTTTGTTTACAGTCTACTTTTACTTAATATTATATTTTATTTAAGTGGCATTTTTAATTTTCTCTTCGTCTGTACTCACCGCAGATGACTCATCCATGGCTCGCATTTTGACATTGTCAATAAATGAGACATGATCGCTGGGATGCCAGTCGAGCGAATAGAAGACCGCATCAAAGTCAATCGTATCCAGCAGCTTGTTAATTGGCTCAAGTATCTGCAAGAGAGCGAAAGTCGCGCATTTATTGCAAACACTCCCCGAAGATAACGAAGAGGGGATGGAGAGTGGAGGTGAGAGTGGAACAGGGGGCAGAATATCGCTGTATAATGTGCGGATGGTGTAACGTCTGAGATTTGAGTCCATAAACCGACGACGGAAGTGTGTGTTATTAATTTTGACAAATTTTCATGTTCGGATGAAGCAAGTGAAGTGCCGGCCAACAAGTGCACCACAGATAGCGACGGAGCACTGTGGGCCTGCTGAAAGCGGCTGTGCGGTGGAGTGGGGGACGGACGATAACCAGAGGCTGATTCCGGCAGACGGCAGTGCCATGAAGAACTGATGTCGACGGCGATGTCGATGGCGATGGCGATGCCAACGCCGATGCTCTCTAGTTGGCTCGGCGAGCAACTGCCGCTGACGATGACATCCGGCGTATGTCGCAGCGCGGATGTGACTTAAGTAAAGCATATCCGCTTCCGACTATGCACACGCACACAGCTACACAGTTACAGAGTACATGCACAGCTACAGCTACAGCTACAGCAACAGCAACAGCTACAGTTACAGCTTCTTCTTCCTTAATTTTTTTTTTGAGAGTGCTAGCATCGAGCAGAGGTGAGCTGAACTGAACTGAGCTGAGCTGAGCTGACATGCAGAGCATGCCGGAGCAAGCCTCATCTTCATCTTCATCCTCGTCGGCGGCAATGACTTTGGCTCATTCGCATCCGCGCTTCGCTTCGCTGCCTCCATTTTCATTTCTTGTTACGTTTTATGTCTTTCCGTCGCCGCATACCTGCCAGCGCCGCATACCTGGCGCTGCCCCATTCCACCCTTGGCTCCCACACACACTCTATCGTCGAGCAGGGCTAAGCTGCCCTGTCTGTGGCCACAACTCACGGGTCGCAGCTGCCAGCTCCACTTCTCTTCTTTTCTCTAGGGCTCACCTCATGTCCTTGCTGCTGTGCACTGCAATTACTTATATCCAGGGAACCACTTATAAAATCATTTTGTACATCAACAATGAGAAACGCGTTCACCGGTCGCACAATCTGCCAGGCAAGTGAGAAAGAGAGAGAGAGAGAGAGCAAGTGAACACGTTAGAGCGAGATAATAATATGTAAAATTAGAAAGAGCAAACAAAATTCATGAAAGTATCGCTCTAAACTCCGCAAGTTCGAACCATAAATGCTCTACAGTTATGTGAATACTAAAACTAAAACTTAAATCAAATCAATATGAATTTTATTAAATATATGTATCTCAGAGAAACTACTCCCATACTAAAAAGTCAAAACCAATTTAAGCTAGCTATCATTTACTCCTTCATTAGCATTTAATCTTAAATGACAATAATATTTGGTAATATTTTCAATTTAATAGCCTAATTTTGGGATGCATAATAAATGACAAATATTTCTGTTAAGTTTATTAATGCATGCAGAACATATATTTTATATTTATAATAAATTGAATTGCAAGCCAAATTTATAGTACCCTCTTTGCTAGGGCATTAAGATGGTAACATGAGCAGCCACGAAAAATTTTAAGAAAAATTGTATGGACAAAGTAAGTGAAGCAGACGCCACAAAAGACGTCGGGCCAAAGTACATAAGCACAAACATGAAAATCTACAAAGAAATTTGTATACATGTGCATTGGCGCATGTTTGTGTGCGTGAGTGTGTGTGAGTGTGTGTGTGTGCACTTGTGTGTGTACTGATGAGTTTCTTCATTTTATTCATTTTTATTTCTTGTCGCCGCCCATTATAAATGCGTTTTAAATGAAGTAAAAGCCAGTCAAAAAACCTCTCGAAAAAAAAACCCGCCGCACACATGGGAGCAAAGAGCTCGTTAGGTTTCGCCATTGCTATCTTGACTGGCAGCCCAGAGCTGTATGGAGGACCATGTATAGAGTACCTACTAAGAAAGAGTCTCCCATCATCATCATCATCATCAGCAGCAGGAGTAGCAGCAGCAGCAGCAGCAGCAGCCACGACAACAACAGCAGACTTGACAGCGTTCGTCGTCTAAGCTGATTATGTTCGAGCATATTTAAAATTAGTGAAGCGCTTTTAATTTGTTATTTATGTGCACGCTGATTATGAATGATTATGATCTATGCGCAAACACAGACGCACACACACATACACACACAGACACATTTGTCTGGAACTGGAACAGAAATAGAAACAGCAGCAGGAGCACTAGCACGTTGCAGGCAGCCGTCTGTTAGTGGTGGGCACGTGACACGCAAATTCAGCTCAAGCTCGAAGTTAGCAAGTAATTAAAATAATATTAATATTCATTGAAATGTGATCAAATTTCGAATATCAGCTGATTATTCTTTCCTGCTTATCTGATTATATATAATGCTCATTATATTATATTTTCCCATATACATATTTGTACACAGATCACGCTATGGCTAACTATTTGAATATAATATAGAGTTCAACAAATTTATAATATTAGAAATGTATATAATTTAAAAAAAAGTGAGTAAGATTTAGAATAAAAGATATTTTGAATACTACAAGTTATCCCTAAATTATATAACGTAAATATGCATAGCTTATATTATTAATCAAATTTGCATATTTCAATCGCTGAACGCTTTGAATATGAGGATCCTGCTAACAATTTACCATCGCTAGAAATCAGTTGTGTGTCGCTTGTTGTTGCCAGCCGTGATTTGTGTTGCTGTTGCAACTGTTGGCAGAGCGTTTAAAATATGTCACCCAGCTAAATGCTTTAAAGCGGCCAACGTGAGTAAGCAGCAGCAGCAGCAGCAGCAGCGGCAGAAGCAGGTGGCAAGCAAATGAAACTGTTGGCTGCTTCGCTGCTTAAGGGGCGCTTGGGGGTGCGGTGTAGTGCAAGGTTAGTTGTTGTTGCTGTTATGGGGCAGACTACGCTTAAGCAGTTGATGATTTATCGCCCGTTGTCAGTGGCAGTGGTAAGCATTAGTGCCTCTGCATCATCGTAATGCAGCGGTGCAGTGGAGCCGCATAGTTGCGGAAGTGATTTACATTTGCATGTTGAGCATAGGACGCATTTTAAGCATAGTTTTGGGTTAGCATACTTAGAGATAATGGCCGGATAGAGGTAGTTAATGTATCAATTTGCGAGTTTGCAGCACACTGCGTGCCTTTGCATGCGTATGCCTAAGTGTGTGTGAGTGGCTGCTGCTCTCAACATTTATCACACATGGGATTAGGCGTGCTCCAAATGGCTTAACAGCCCATAAGTGGCCCAAAGTAGAACTGCTCTCCAGGTAGTAAGTAAAGTAGGGCGGATAACAGGATAATTTATCGCTTTATAAAGGGCTCGATATTGATTTGACTAATAATTGATTGATTCCACTTAAATAAAAACAAAGTTCTGACAAATCTCTTAGCATTTTTTGTATAACTTTAAAAACTTTATTAAGAATTTGATGAAAGGTGTCTAAAGTTGCAGTTGTTTTTTCTTAGTAATACTTTTAATAATATGTATATATATACATATATTTTCTATAATTTCTTAAATGTTCTCTTTTGTAACACAATTGATCTAAATAAATCGTTATAAATGATTAAATTTAATATTTTATTTCTCCAAGTTCCCACTCCTCTAATCTCCTCCTTAATTAAACAAGAAAACTTTCATCGTTTAGTTCCTCAACATTTTAGTTAGGCGTCAAAATCTGTGTGTCTCAATTAAGGGCACAATTTGCACTCAGCTCCTGAAAATTGTGTCCACAAGAAATCACAGCAGCACCCTCCAATTATGAACCATTTGACGCAGCTGCCACTGTCATTGATGTTGCTGATGAGCTGAGCCTCCCCCTTGCTCAAGTAAAGTTGGCAAATTAACACGCACCTCATCCACACAATTCTCGCTCCTTGCTGTTGGCGAATGCAAACAACTGACCCTTGGCCCAAGCACTTATTGTTATGGCCACCACCCATTCCATGTTTTTGAACGACCCACTGTCACCACAGTTTAATTTAAAGTTAAAACTATGAATCTTTGATTGAAGTGCTGGGCAAATTCCGAGAAGTGCTACACCTTAAAGTGTGCTGGAGCAACAGGAGAATTGGCAAATATGTTACGGTTAAATTAATTATTGAGCGTCGAGAACGGAACCCACAGACACATTGCGGATGAGACAACCGCACCAGGGGAATGGGTTGTGGTGTGCCGGGTACGGCGTACGAGGACAAGACAAGGCGAGGCACCTTTTGGTAACCACAGCAAATCTTAAATTCAAATTACACATCAGCCCTATTCTGTCAGGACCAACAAAGGGAACAAGTTATTGAAATAAGTTTGGTACACCTACCAATCGTTTCCACCACCCTCTCTCTCTCTCTCTCTCTCTCTCTCTTTCTGACTCTCTTTATATGTATGTATCACTTGCATGTGTGAACAGTAGAGTAAAGTTTCAGTCATTTGGCTGCTGTTGCCATACAAAATTTCTAGTCAATTTCTGTGCTGAATAAATTTCAAAATCCGTAAAACCCAAAAGAGCCGACGTATTCGGGTTTGCCGTTGCTGCTTATCCTGCACACGGCAAAAAATTTGCAGTTAAAATTCATAAATGTATAACTGACTTATTAACTAGTAGTTTAACAACTAACAACTAAATACTCATGATCAACTTTTCTTAAAACTGTTCTTGAGAGAATAAACTTTTTAAGTCAAAAAAAACTGATATTCATATAAATAAGTTGATTGTGTTATTAAATGTAAATAATGTTTAATCATTTTATTATTTATTTTTTAATTATATTATTTAATTTAATAGCAACAATTATATAAGATAAACATCAATTCGAATTGAATTTAAAGTCAAACTTTTTTTTACTGCGCATCGATTCTGTGAGCCGCTGACAAACTGTCAAAGTGTGCGCGGCGTGTGAGTGTGTGTGTATGTGCTTGAGTGTGTGTGTGTGTGAGTGCCAAAAAAGTTGGCAAGCTAAACGAATGAGTACGGCAAATGGTAACGTCGACAAGGACCCGGGTCCCAAGCAGCCAAAATCGAGGAGAAGGTTCACGACTCGAATGAAATTCAACGTGATATTGAAGTATGTGCCAAGAGGAAAACGTGCCCAGGCACACCCACAGACACACACCCACACCCACACCCACTGCCACACACACACACAAGCATACATGGGTGCTCTCTCAGACATTCGAGCCTATGTGTGAGGCAGGTGCTAAAGCAATTTCCGTTTTGAAATTGTTGCATAAGTTGGCGGTTCTATGCCTGCCATTTTGCCAGATCCATCCCATTCCTCGCCCGCCACGCTCCTCCGCTCGCTACATACAGTTATATGCGAGTATATATCCTTTTTGGCATACTGCTCACATACACAGGCCAGACAGCAGCGAAACATTGTCGCTGACAGTTTGTGGGTTTGCGGACGCGCAGAAAATTACATTATACAATTTATGCGGCTGACTGGGACCAGAAATTGTTGGCCAACTCCCTGACGAGCATCTAGCGAAAACTAACTATAAATAAGCTTTGCGCATTCCAAACTTTACTTCAGTTGGGTATTATGTACAAATGTACACACATACGTATGTGAAAGGACTTTGACATATCACTGGCACGAACTCACCAAGCCAACGAGCCAACGAGCCAAAAAGCCAACAAGGCAACAAGCTCATGCGCCAATAAGCGGCTTAAGCGAAAACTTTTGTACAAATTATTCCGATAATCAGCATCAGACCAATCACATTTTTGGTTATTGATGTGTCATCTTAGCTATCACAACTGATATATAACCAATATTAAGGTTACTTACAAAAATTTCAATGTGTTTCAAGTCAAACAGAATTCAGTTTTCTATTAATAATAAAATTAAGTATTTTTACAAACTATTCCTTTAATAATTACGGTTTTTGTATAGATTTATATCATCCTAAAAAGCAGTTTTAAAATTTGTAATCGATTTTGGTAATGATTTCAAATCTGTTTCAACTTTTTATATATAATAGCTGACATATATTAAAGAACCACTATTAGTCACCAAAATCAGGAGAGTTTCTATTTAGATTGTTAAGGCATTAGTTTGCTATATTTTCATTATCACAGTACCACTTTCCAATCTCTTTTAACCATTCTCTGCTTCTTTGATTGATACTGGAAAGCTTTTTCTATTGGAAAAACATTTTTCATGTCAGACTACTGACCAATCCAATTAAACAAAAACTGCTCAGCTGCCAACAATTTTCTCACTCTAGCGCCTCTAAATCAACTTCTTCTCCTTACACCCTCTCTCTCTCTCTCTTGCTCTTCCTTTCTCTCTCTCTCTCTCTCTCTCTCTCTCTCTCTCCCTTTCCCTTTCTCTCTCATAGCTGGTGCTTTTTGTATGTTATAAGTCATTAACTTTCTAAATAATCGCCGCAGCGTGTCAACTTTGGTCGTTAAACTTTCATCAGTTGAGGACGCGAACGGTGAACGCTGACATTCGGGATTGGGAATCCCGAAAAAAGCAGAGAGAAAGCAAAAAAAGAAAAGAAAAAAAAATTAAGCGCTCTGGACACGCGACACAAAAACGGAGCGAAATTTATAGCAAGATATTATTTTCCGCTCGATGAGCAGACAAGTCGTAGGGCGACTTTTGGCACTCACTGTGCGGCGGTGTTTCTTCCCCCCACAATTCACTGCTCCAGAACCTGTGGCCATGTATTTCGGTGTCGGTGCGTAACTGAGCACAAAAAAACACAGTGGCACAATGTGCCATAAATGAAGACATTATAAACGATGCTGGAGCGCGACCCACCTCAACCACACACACAAGCGTGCACACACACAAAACCACCCTCGCATGTGTGTGTTTGGGTATAAGTAAGTGCGCCCAAGATTAACGGTAGACATTGTAAGACACTTAAAGCTGTTGAAGATTTTTAAGTCGCTTTGTGGTTGGGGGTTCAATGAACTATATGATGACGCGCCTTCTATGATATATTACGGTTCACGAAATGTGACAGCGCGCACATAACCTACAAATATACAAATATATATATACATGTATATATATACATATATTCTATAGATATAAACGGTGGCAACTTACGACTACGCGATGTCACAAGAGCAGGTGGCAATAAATGTATTATATGAAGATAAAACTGTTTAAGGATATGGGAACTCAAGCTGAACTCAAACATAAAAGCAAACTGCCAACAACAGCTGCTGTTCTATGCGATTCTCAGCATTTTTGGACTTTTGTTTCGAGCTGTTAAAACATTTATGGCCCGCAAATGAGCAAGCAAATACATACTTAAATGCAACAGGTCTATTATGAATGTCAACTTGGAGTTTAAATTTGCAGCGCATTTTTATGGAGATTCGTAAAAGATTCATTTTGAAGATACATTTATAATAACATCATATAAATGTGGGTCTTTTACAAATGCCAACATAAAGTTTAAGTTTGCTACGCATTTTTATGGAGATTGGTAAAAGATTCATTCTAAAGATAAATTTGCAATAATCTCAGACAAATTCAGATCTATTATAAATATCCACAGGGAGTTTTTATAGAGATAGGTGAAAGATTAAAGACTTGGAGATAAATTAGTATTAATCTCATATATTTATGTACTTATATTTGCAGTTAAGTTAACCGAATGAAATTGTGATAAATATGTAATAATAAATTTAAATTTATATTGGAAATTAATTATATTCTTTTGATTAGGCTTACAACGTATTACTTCAATAAAGGGCGTTCACAACCCAAAATGGAAAATTAATTTGCTGTACGTTTTCTTTGTCAATTAATAAGCATATACATATTTCAACAAAGCCATCCCACTGAAGTTCTTCAGCCCCTCGTCATCAGCTGGCGCCTTCAATTCCAGCACTTAAGCTCTCAGTTAAAAAGGTTACTTTCGTGCACTAGGTCCCTCATCAAAAGCACTGCTTGGCTGCTTCTTGTGGCCTGCTCGGCGGAGACCGCAGCATTTTACGCTTCGAAGCACAGCAGGACTCTAAAACACACACACACACACACACACACACACACACATACACAAACAGAAACAGGCACACTCTGGGCTCACCTTTTGTGCAGTTGGTTAAAACGCATTTTCTGCACATTTGAGCACATAAATTACGCATTTTACAAAGTGACTGCAATGCGAACACACAATAAAATCATCAAAATGTAAATAATTTTCGATTGAATTATGCCTTTAAAATTAGGCATAAATCGCCACGCCAACATTTTATCATTTTATTGTCTACCTTTCAATTGATTGTTCTGAGCACGGACATGAAAGCCAGTCGCATTACTTCCATAAATTTGCGTTCATTTCCATTTCCGACACTTCAATCGGTTCATACTTCACTACCAAATGGACACGCACACACACACGCACACACACACAACACAGGCACATTCACATAGCATGCCACAAAACCACGAAAAACATTTAGAGCGCAGTGCAAATGATTTACGGGCGTTAAATGTTCTATTCATGCGTTTATTTAATTTGAATGTGGCACAAGTTTGAGTCTTCTAAGTTCCTCTCTCTCCGCGTGTCCATCATTTGATTTGTTTATTATGCAAATAGCGTTTGCCTTGTTGTTATTATTATTATTTTTATTTTTATTCGGTTCTGTTGCTGTTTTTTTTTCTGCCTTTTTTTTGGCTGTGAGCGCTTCACGCAAACATTAAACTGCAAAATTACCATTTATGCAATTCATGCGGAAATACAAACAAAAGTCAATTTTATGGGAAGTAATTTTTTTGCGCTTGTTGTTATTTTTTTGGCAAGCGAGCGCTAAAATAACTGTGGGTGCAAGGACTGCGGGGGCGAAGGGTCGGGAGTGGGTCTGCCATTTTTTAAGTGTTCCCTTTATTATGATATCAGCTGCCGGAAGATTTTTTTATACGTTAATAAATTTTTATGCAATATTACACAATTTGGCAGGCGCTCAGTGTTGCAAGTGTTGGTTTGGTGGCAGGAGAAGTGGTGCGATTGGAGAGGGAAACCGGTTTTGTTGTTCGAGAATCATCATCGCTTAAATGGCATATCAAAAATGAAATTATTTTTGTGAAATAATTTGTCGCGTGACAAACGAGGAGGCGGCTCTGCTCGTTCAACAGGCAGCCAAACAAAACGAACAGCCAACCACGCGTATACGTAATATGCTGGGGCACACACAAATGGGAGGTCACACCTTTACGAAAATCAAGCCTTTAGAAGCATATATGCTTGCCATGGTGCGAACTTTAACTTCAGATTGAGGCAGTGGCATGCAAAGAAAACTTTTCCGCATAAATTAAAGCAAATTTGCAAAAGTTTCAAAGTTTCCTTGATCAAATTAAGGCAAATGCGAAGCGTGCACATCATTATCACTGCAAATGTCTATTATATTTGGATAAGTTTATGTAGCTTGATTTCCTAAAAGATTTCCACAGATTTCCTTGATTATTGTAAATAAAATAAATATCCTAAATATTTTGGGTGGTTTAAAACAGTTTCTTGCTAGAAAGTTCTCATTCAGGCAAGTTGATGGGAAACTCTTCGAGAATTATTCAAAAATTATTCTATTTTATACAAATTTCTTTCTTTAACATATTTATCATGATTTATTCAAGAAATATATATAATAAAGTTGTGTATAAAAACCCAAGAGTGAATATTATATCAGAAACTTTTTCTGGTTTTCTAAGTTAACAATTCAGTTTAAATTAAAATTAAATTGTAATTTATATTAAAATGACATTAACGAACCAAATCTGCCACCGCAAACGACGAAAACTTTTATTTTGTTTAAATGAGACTTTAAGCCCGAAATAAGGACACTCAATGCGAACAGTATGTGGCCAAGAATTTACTAAAATTTGCCAAGTTTTGATTTGTGAGCTTTTTATAATTCTTTGATTTACTTGGTAGCTGTGTCAATTGCAGAGAGCAGTCGAAAACTTTCAAGTAGATTTAAGAGGCATGCAACACCAAAAAATTTGCACATCACGTACGCAATTTTATGACAGCGACTGTGGGGAACATTGTGGCGCTGGCACGAAAAATGCAAAAAGAATTGTTCAAGGCACAAGCTGAGCAACAACAACAACAAAAAAAACACATTCAGCAGATGAAGTCGGCAAGTCGTAGACTACAATAAAATTATTCAACTTTTTTTTTTTTTTGTTGTATTTTTTATATTTTAATATGCTGGCAATGCGGACGGCGAAGGCCAAGCGACAAGCTAACCAAATGAATGCAGCTCCGTATCGCTTTGCTCTGGCATTTTATTTGTCACGCGTTTTTATCACTTTACGTGCGGGCATTGGGAGTGTATAAGAATGTGCGTGTGTGTGTGTGTGTGTGTGTGCATGTGTGTGTACGAAAGTCCCAGCATCAGATTATCACATTTGCATACGCCGCTGTCGCTGGCGACGCTTCATGACAGTGCGGCCAGTGCGATGATGATGACGATGACGACGTCGACGACGACGGCGACGGCGATGACGAAAGCAAGTGGGATACGATATGGGAGTTGAAGGAGTTGGGGGCATGTTATATGCCATATAGCATGTGTAGGGTAGCAAACGTTGATGAAAGCAATCCCCAATATGCACACAGACCCACACACACACACACACACACACATAGACACAGGCCCAGACCCAGACGTACCCTGACGTGTGACATTTGCTGTAAGCGACATTTTACCGTACAACAAGGACTGATCTGGATTGAATTACACACACAATCCGGGACTCGGCCACTTTGATTGCAAACGCTGCGAATGACTGTGAATTGGTGTACATGTGTGTGTGTATGTGTGTGTGGGGTTGTGTGTGTGTGTTGGGTTTTTATGACGCAGCTTCCGCGTTGGCAAAACGTTGACAAATATTTTATTATCACATTTTATGATTTTATGAGTCCCCGGATATGAATCACTGAGTGACGACACACACACACTCACACACACAGGCAGCACACCGCTTCATAATAGTGGATGATGGACTAAAGCTTAACCCAGACAACATGCACACACACACACACATACATAGTCATATATCTTAAGTACGAGCAGCATGCTTGCTTACCGTTTTTATCCATTGATTCCAACAGAATTTAAACTCCTCCCTATCGATGAAGCCATCTCCGTTTGTATCAAAGACACCGAATATTTGCTCGAGGCGTTCGTGTGGCACATCGTAGATGTGGCCCTTGTCGTTGCGGAACAGAGCACGGCAGATTAGCGTAAACTCATCCAGATTCAAGCGGTCATCTCTGCACAGAGTGGGGCAGTTGTGGGGGTTGAGGCCAGGCAGCCAGGCAGCCAGGCAACAGCAACGGGAACGATGACGGTGACAAAGGTGAATCAGGCATGAAAATAAACGACAGACAGACAGGAAAATAAAGTTAGTTTCTAATTCCGAATCAGATGAGAGCGGCTCTTATAGCAGGTGAATTGAGTAGGGATAGGAAATGATTGGGTGTTGTGGGGGGAGTGTTTGTGGATAAAGTTGCTGTAGTTGCCCTGAGGGGTTGTTTGCCATTGTAGGCAACTGCCATTTTGGTAGAATTACTTTAAGTTTCGATGAAATTTCACTTATTTATAGCATACTTTTTTTTGTGGTGGGGGGGAGGGGGTGAACTTCCCTTCCCCACATCAGCTGCTTTCAATTCGAGTTGGTTTAATTAATGTAAAATTAATGCGATTACGTTTATTGATTTGCGCTTAAGTGGATGGCCCCGTAAAACTGTTGAAAATGTCAATTAGAAATTATTTATGAAACATTTTAATACTTGGTTTTGTACCTTATGCACATTAATAATATAATTTAGATTATGTTTATATTTTTTTGTTGACATCCTTTTTAAATAACACTTTGCAATATATGTATATTCGGCGATGTAATTTATGCAGGCATTTGCCGCAACATTTAATATTCAGTTTTTTGACGATGTTAATTCACTTAATTGAGTTTATTTATTCAAACAATTTGTTTGTTTTTACAAGCTTAACACTTTCATAATTTGAAAATGATTCTTTTTTTTAGCATTTAATTCACTTTGGAAAGCCAACGGCACCAATTAAAATCAATTTTCTGTATTATTTTAAGTTCCTGCTTTTGTTAATTGACAAAAGCTGCATTTCATATCGTAGCATGGTATTTATCAATAGATAATATGATATATATAAATATGTATTTGTAAGTACACTACTTAAAATCGAAGATATTTTATTTGCAATTTTCAACATTGAATTAAATTATTTGTATATGTATATTTAATTTGAATTATACACATAAAGTAAAGTTATTAAGTGCAAATCACCTTGTTTATGTGGTTTTATTCAATTTAGTTTCATGTGTTTTTCTAGTTTAATGTAAACCGCGTTTTTGTATTAATTTTTGATTTATCAATGCTTCAAACAGATGTTTAGCTTTTTAATCAAGGGAAACAAAAAGCCGCGTATTATTTTCATATTATATTTTGGTGAATATTTAATTAACTGCTATTTTTGTCACTGTTTGCTGTCACTTTCATACGCACCCATCCTTGTCGAATGCCGTGAAGCAGGCGTCCATTGCTGAACCGTTCGAATCGTCGATGACAATTGGCGGTGTTGGTGAATCCATAACTGTGACAACGTTGCCAACGTGTCCCAAACGACACACAATCTGAGCGCTGGGTGCGGGTTCACCGAGTCTGCCACTTAATGAAGCCCAGAGCCGAAACTGCAAGTTAAAGTGAAGCCATCAATAATAAACTGTAATACATACACACACACACACACACACATACACAGCTAGTCACTCTGCTGCCCTTTGCCAAAATGTGCTGAGACTAGTTTGGAGTTGACTCCCGGCTTACCCGCTCAGCTCGAACGCCCGCCAGTTACTGAGCCACTTTCTCTAGCCCGATTCGTCGATGGCCGCCTTGCAATAGATTTATCGAATAAACAAAGCCACGCCCGCACCACCCATATCACCCGCACCACTCGCACCATTGTCATGGATACGACGTCATCTTGTGGTTTATTTTATTTATTTGATTTCACGCCCCACCCATCACGGCACTCACTGAAGCGAATGAGCGGCTTTTGTGGCTGCGCCCGCAGCGACGATTACCTGGCCGCATTTTTTTCCTAATCAAAAAGTGCGCATTGTGTATGCCCTTTGTTGTCGTTGTTGCTGTTTTCTACCTGGCTAAATGTCAAAATACCTTTGCAGCAGTTTGGCGAGCACAAAATGCCAAAAGCTGCAGCAAACTTTCAAAACTCGCTAACAATCAACAACAACAACAATAACAACAAAATGCGGGCGAATCCACTGCAATTGCGCCGGAGCTGATTCATTGGATATGTGAGTGAAGGCGGTTTCTGAACGCGTCAAAAGTACAGTTGCGCACACACTTACCAAGTTTGCGGCCCCGTCTGTTATTGGCATAGGTTTCGCTCCTTTAAAAGGGTCTACTCCCCAACCCCCACTTCAAGTTGAGACCAAGTTCTTGAGAGCTGACGCTAACTAACAAGGCCAATTGTTGGCATGCTGACTGGCTTTCACCTGTTTCTTTATAATGCCCGCCATTTCTGATTGGTCTTCACGGAGTGACAATGCGAATATTATTATTGGGCGATATTCAACCTAACTAAATATAGATTTTCCTTGACTTACTTTAAGTAACCAGTAGACTTAATACTGATAGAACTGATAAATAGCAGACATAACTCTCGCAGTTCTTTAGGGAAATATGAAGTTTTGAATAAGGTTTATGGGTAATGTTGATATGGAGTCCAACTCTGCCAGTTTGTAAGTTATGGTCCAGCAATTTCTTAAGTGGAAAGAAATGTAATAGCTCAATATTATAGAGTAAAAAAAAGCCAAGCTTGGGTTCGGCTTACAAAATATTAAATGTCCTTCAAATTTATTTAAATAAACTTTGATTCCTTCAGAAACTAAAGACGTTATGTTGGATTAAGAACTACTATGTCATCCGAGCTAAAGATAAGCTTCCATCATTTTCTTATTAGTAACTAAATGTGGAAAACTGGCTTGAAAATGTTTCAGCCAAAGCTTAAAATGCCCATGGGCTTAAAGTTATTATTTATTATTTAGATAACCGTCTATGTTTTACTCGCATTGCCTCACATTCACCTAAAACTGAGCATAATCTCAGAGCAGTCTAATCCTTCATTTTGCACACCAGCTAACACCCCCATCACTCCCATCAGCAGCAGCAGCATCAGCAGCATAAGAGAATATAAGCCACAAAGCCATAGATTTCCATTTAACTTAAAGTAATGCTAACACGGCCGTTACTTTTTCTGTTCTCTGTTCCGACATATGAGAACTAATGCGCAGTGAGCAATAAATTTAAATTTATACGTATGTTTACTTAATATTAAAGATTTATTCACAATATGTGGCAGCAGGCGGCAGATCGAAGCAAACTGCAGCAGCCATCCTCGTCCCAACCCTACGTACAAGGTAGAAGAAGGTCTAATAAAATAAAAATATGGCACAACAAATGTGCCAAGCTGGGGCTCTGCTCATGATTTATGCCACGTATAGAAACCAATCCTTGTCCTACGACACCAAACACCCCCCAAAAACCCCACTCTAACTAACCCACATGAATCAGCAGTAAAAATCACAAAAGGGCAGCCAGCACATAAAAACCATAAATGATTACAGCCTGGATGTGGAGAGTTTTTGCTTTTTGAATTAGTTTCATTTGGCGAAACACTTGTACTTAAATTCACTAGAAACTTGGCCGCAGATAAACAAACAACAAATAGAAAACAACAAACAATTCCAGAGGGGCTGACTAGGTGGGCACTAAAAAAAAAAATATATATATATATATATAAATATATATATATATGTGGTACTTAAGCTGTCCGATGTACAATAAAAATGCGCATAATTTGCGCTGAGCTCGACAAAAGTTTTTGGCCAAATAAACTTAAGTACAACTCCCTAAGGTATATGGGTTGGGTGTGGTGGCAATGAATCGGAGTTGAGCTTGCAGGCGCCACAACACTAATTGAAAACTATTTTTGGAAACAGCCCCTATTCCCAGGAGCCCATTGGGTTAATATGTAAATGGAGGATAACGCGAAATGCGCAAAACTTTTGCTGCGAAACAATTTACGCGGCATTAAGCAAAACGCAAGAGGCGCACACCTTACCAGGCCTGAACACTGAGCGGGCTCCAATTGTTTTCGATTAAAGTTGTCGACGTCAAAGTCATTGACTAAATAAAAAGCATCATAAAAGTGAAAGCAGTAACCCCCCTCTCTCCCACACCATATCCGCATCCCGCATCCCCGCATCAAGGGGCAAAAAAAACTTTGACAATTTTGGCAAATAATGAAGCCCGCACGTGTCGAAATTGTTTGCTCCAGGTGAGACGACAGTCGAAGGGTGACACCCCAACTTGACGCCCAAGAAGAACTTAATCTTGGCTGCCTGACTGTTACTGCGACTCCGACTCCTTGCTGAAACCGTAACCCAAAACTGATGCGGAGCATACTTTAAGCTCAACTTTATGCCAACTGAAATGTGCCATTATAGCTGGAAATTCTGTTATGAAACACTCAAGAGTGCTTTAGAAATATTTCAAAAAAGTAAATAAAACTAAAAGCAGATACTCACATCAAATAGGAATGCAGTGAGTGCCACTTAAGTTTGTCTAGTGCCACACACTTTAGTTCAAATAGTTGCGGAATATGTGAATATTGCATATAATGTCATACAGCTTATCTGCTCAAATCGACTTCCAGCGAGCCAATCCGCTTACCTGTGGCTCACAATAATACGATTTTTTATAATTTGTAGCTGGCTGTGAGCAAAATTGCATGACACAGTTTGGCATTTTTTTATATCACTATTTAAATATATTTTGTATTCGTTAAAGAGAGGGGTCGTGGATTCCACAGAGATTCCATCTTAGTAAATCTGACAAGTTGCTTAGTCATAATATCAAATCAGTTTCTTATGCAAAACAGTAATCATAGTTTATAAAGAATGGCTTTCAAAAAACTAAACCAAAAAACGTTTATTTCCTTTACGTAATCACTTGCGTCAGCGAGTCAGCCTTTTTTTTTTTGGCCTGGCCCCCAATAAACAAAAATCAGAGTGGCGAATCTTTTGAAGAATTTTAGTGCTTCCTCATCAAGGCTGTCGCAAAAACTGTAAGCTGCCAACATAACTCAACAAAGGCAGCGAAACGTGGCAGAGACGAAGCGAGGGGCAATATCCGTGTGAAGATGAAGGCAAAATCTTGCATAATTTGCCAGTTGGGGCACTGAAAAGTAAATTACCGCCTAAGACTTCCTGTTTTTGTGAGGGGAACGCCGCTGATGGCGGAGCTGCTGGCGTCAAAAGTGGCTTGTCAAGCCGGTGGGATCAGCTAATAAACCACGCAATGCACGCAGGGTAGTGGGGCGTTTCGGGTCGGTGCAGAAACGGAGGCAATGGCAGAGGCAGTGGCCGGGGCAGAGGCAGTGGCAGGACAGGAGCAGGAAACAGGCGCTAAGTGGCGCGGCGCATTTAAAAGCAAACGCCCCGAGGTCGTGCACAGTTTGGTTTGGGGTTGAGTTGAGGTCTGGCTGCCTGTGTGCCTGGTAACGAAGCCAGCCATCAATTGAATTGCCAAAAAATTTAGCAGCTTCTGTTGGGGCTGCGCAAAAACCAAAACCTATACTCAGACCCAGGCGCATATAAAAGGCTTTCAATTTTTTCGCTCTTTATATTTTCCTTTTTCTCGCTTTCATTTCTTTTATTATGTTTTTTTTAGAGCCGTATTCTGTGGGGCCTGCTTAATGCAGGCACGTCAGCAGCAGCAGACAGGAGAGCACAGCAGCCAATGAGGACGACATGGGGCAGACATTGATGGATACGCAATGTGGAATGCCACGTCAGCAGCTCAGCTCAGCTCTTGCCCTTGCCTTTGCCTTTAGCTGCCACACTCATCCACACGTGGATTGTGGTCTGGCCATTAACAGTTCTTCTGCCTTGCAGTAGGTGTCAGAGCTGTACCTCAGTTTGTCAGTCATACACCTGTGTGTGTGTGTATGTGTGTGTTTAAGCCAGCTGCGTGCTGGCCTTTTATCACTTGTTAGTATCTAAAAATACGTGGCGCACATGCCGCCTTTCATTTCATTTGGTTTCATTTCGTATCGTTTCATTTCTTTACCTGCCGCACGCCTAAGCACAAAATGATAAATTGCCATTTTGACTGAAGTTGCCACCACGAACTGCACCTCCTGCCCCAACCTGCTGCCCGCTTAACACCTATCCCCATACTCCGTTCAGCCATATGACCTCGTGCTCAGCGCAGCGGCAAATAAATCGAAAACTTCCATGTAAAATGAACTCAGCGCTGCACTCGCTTTGGGCCACGGTTTGGACCAAAAGTGAACTAACAACTAGGCTTCAGAGCTGGGCTCGTGCCTGTTGTTGCATATAAGGAATGTGACCTTTTTAAGGTGTATATTTCGAAATATTTGATAGAACTCAGAGACAATAGTCCATATCAATTATTTTCAAGCTTTATATAAATAATATCGACAAAGTGCTATCTGTTGACTGCCATTTAGATATGCATATTAAAAGACATTAAAATAATTCGTGGCACAAACATGCATTCAAGTTTTTGCTTTTAACTTTGCTATGTTTTGCTTGATTTATTTGAGTTGTCAAGAAGTATAAGTTTCCAATTAGTGGGCAAGCTTATAACTATTCTCCGTTTTCTTTAATTATTTTTATACTTATTTGAAATATCTATGTTTTAAAACAGTTGTGGATAATAAATTAAACTTAGACACTATTTGTTTTGAGTTAGAAAACTATTCGCTAAGTCAGCTCAAATCTGTATTTAAATGCATTCATTGAAAACTTTGCTAGAAGAAGTCAAACTCAAACTTCGTGTCACGCCCATAAAAAGGCAGACTCGTTCAACTCCACTCACGGGTTGCATGCGAGGAGTGCCATCGCCACCGCCATGGCCATCGCCATCGCCATCGCCCGTGTCCTTTATCTGTATCTGAGCTGTGTGTTATTGTTGGTTATTGCTGCGTTGCTTTGAAA
The DNA here is from genome assembly GCA_035041605.1 of Drosophila atroscutellata. Taxonomy (NCBI): domain Eukaryota; kingdom Metazoa; phylum Arthropoda; class Insecta; order Diptera; family Drosophilidae; genus Drosophila; species Drosophila atroscutellata. Next base: position 16,758,070 of record JAWNLA010000091.1, on the reverse strand, counting down.
AATGTTCGCGTTACGCGTCGCTGATGCTGATGCACAGATAATACCAAAACAAACATTCACCACACACACACATACACACACACACAAACACACACACACACACCTCGACGGAATAAGCACAAGCATGCACATGCAGCAAAAGCTTTTGTTTTCTTCTTTTTTGTTGTTTTTATTGTTGGTTTGTGGTGATCTTTTTCCTTCTTTTTTGTGGTGCGGCTTGATGTTTATTTGCAGCGCCGTTACAGTGGTGCAGATACATTTAAAGATGAAGATAAAGATAGAGCAACGGCAACTGACTTGGGTCAGTAACTGGAAATGTGCCACCTAAAAGTGTCGCAAAAGGTAAATTGAATATCGCCCTTTTGGGAGCAACCTTTTTTATTTTTGGTATTCCATTGGGACATTGTTTGGGTACAAGTCAGCATGACATTAAAATGGTGTCGCCAAAAACGTGTATTAAAAGCAGCACCAGAATAAGCCTTAATCAAAAAAACAAAAAAAAAGCAATGTGTTACGTGCAAAGCACTTAAAATTATATGGCCAAATTATCTGATACTCGTAATTTATTAATTACACATACAAGCCATTAGAAAAATCGAAATTCTGTTCTACTCCATTACTTTTATGGCAAAGTACAAATTAAAATATTATGTGATCATCCCATAAAAATAATACACATCCCACAAATATTTTTATGTGCTAGCAATTGTGTTCCTCTGCTCTGTGTAATCCATTTCGATCTCTGGCTCTAGTTGAGTTTCCGAGCCCCTTGCATTATTGAAGACATTTTGCTCAACAGTCGGACATGTGCTGGCATTATTCCAGATACTACTTAGTAGTATAGCCGTAACTGAGTGTCAAAGTGCCAATTCACATGGAATTACGCTATAAAAATCCTTAAGCATTACAAGAGTCGGACACAAGATGCTTGCTACTAATCTGCCATTCAGGATAATTCCATCCCGCAAGTCAATTTGGCTGTATGTGTTTTGGCCATCAGTGCAAACGGTGCAAAAAATTCACAAAAAAAAAAAACTTCAAATGGCAAATGGCGCACAACTTCATTTAAAAGGCATTACGACAACACATTTACCCCAATAGTAGCAACAATAACAACAACAAAAGGAAGTGGCAAGAACAGTTTACACCTTTTTTCCCTTTTGGCCAAAAGCGACGCCATAAACGTTGGCCCCATTAGCATTTTTTATGCATTAATGACAAGCCACAAAAATGGACACATCGTCATGCATATGAATGAAGAGAGTATGTGTGTGTGTGTGTGTGGGCTCTGCGGGTGTGTGTTTTGTTAAGTGTGCGTGTGTGACAATAGACACTAAGCCTTAACACACTGTGCGGTACAAAAAAGGGGCCACAACAACAGCACCAGCAACAACAACGACAAAAAAACCAAAATCAAAATGATTTTGACAAACTGCGACTAGCTGGCAATAGATGGCGCTATTGTCGATTAGCGCAATTGCGGATGTTTTGAATAATCGATGCTTCCTGCGCTCATGGGTGTGCGTGTGTGTGTGTTATTGTTGGTGTGTGCGCTTGTGTGTGCCGCAGTCTATTTACATTTCCGTAGCATACCTATGGGAGCAGTGTTGATTTTTGCAATAAATTTTCAATTCACATCTAGGCTGCGCACATTTCATGCAATTCAAATACATACATTTTTCGCTCGGTGCACATTTTTATTTGCCAATTAAAAATGGCCACAGGCAATACTCCTTGCTCCTGGTCGACCGCTCGGCGAATCTGCCACGTCCCTCCTCCCTCGAGCAGCTGCGGCAAATTGCGGCGCATTTAAATACAAATTGCATACATTTCTTTTTTTTGTACTGTGCACCTGCAACGAGGCAGCAGCAGCAGCAGCAACAGCACAGCCAATTGCAGTGTGCTGCATTTAAATTGCACATTGAACTTTGACATTTTGATAGCGATGCGGCATACAGGCATACATCGATGAAAGTTAGGATAAGGTTGACAGGACACGAGCACAAGGCACAAAGCACACGGCAATTTATTGGCAAAATATGCAAGTGAAACGAATCGTAGCTAAATGCAAACAAAATGCCAGTCAGCAAACGGTTAAGAATGGTAACCATCCATCCGCAACTCCTAACTCAATCCATGTCCGCCTTTCGAATGCTGTTAGAGGCACGTGTTGTTAGTTTACGTTATTGATTGCATCATGAATTATTGAAAGATTGCAAGCGAAGCGTCGCTGCATATATGCAGGTCATGCAATCAAAACAACGTTCTCCAAACCTCAATCGTCCCCATTTCGACAGCCAATCTGTGATTTAAAGTAAGCGATTAAATTTTCCATGCACATGAATCAGTAAATATAATAATAATATTTCATTCGAGTGCCATGAAGACTACTAAAAAGAATAGCAGGCCAGCAAAATGAATAATCAAATAAATTGAACATTTTTTATTATGTTATTTCATTTTACCAAATTATTAAAGGCTTAACTTGATTATAGACTTTAGAGCAGAAAATATATGAAGAAGAATAAGGCAAAAATGACATGCTTTAGATGCCTTTAAGGCTGATAATAAATACATAGAAATTCGAGTTTAAATCAAATAAACTACTTTTTTGAAAATGAGGGTAAGTGAATTTAAAAGGAAAAATCATGCTGCAGCACACACACACACACACACACACACGCACACAACTCAAGAGACAAGTCATGCAATTGCCAGAGTGTTCCATTTATAAAATTCAACTCAATTTCAAGCAAAGAATTTATTCTGATAAATGATAGAGAAAAATACATGTCTTATATTTGATCTAGCTGCAATGTTAACAAATTCTTGATGAACAATAATTAAGTAAGTAGTGAAACCCCAACTGACTTTTAGCCAAGTTGGGCGATTCAAAGAGTTCACAATTTTGGCTTAGTGCAAACATCCCAAATACAAAAACTACAAAATGTAAACGGCAATCAGATAAAGCGACTTCAGAGTACATACACCTGAGCAAACACACTTAAGCACACACACACACACACACACACACACATGCACAGTTTCATGAGTCTTAGGGACAATATAAATGCAGGTCATGTGCTGTTTCACCTTTTATTGAGAGGGCGTGGCAACTGGAAGCTGCTGGCAATTTGATATCAGCTGAGGAATCGCTTTAAAAATTTGCAAAGAATAGATACATGAATAGGGTCAAATAAATTAAGTAGCTTAGCCGAAAAAAGACAAAAGGACCAAAATGCGTAAGCTACAGCCTTAAACTAAGCAGCAGCATAAGCATCTGTGGAAAGACTGGGTCAGGGCCAAAACCTAAAGGCGGCCCAATCAATTCAAACTAAGCCCAGCCAAAGCTAAAAGCAGCCAAATAAAAATGAAGGCTAGATAAGCTGATGCCCAAAGAAAAAAAAAAACAAAAAATAAACAAAACGGAAGGAAGACAGTAGAAAAACCTCCAAACTAAAATAACAATAAGGTGGAGGATTGAGAGCTGGCTAGCTGACTAGCTGACTAGCTGGCTAGATTGATTGATTGATTGATTGATTTAAATTAAAGACATTAGGCGGCTGGCCGTCTAATTGAATCGATCAAGGGCAACGCTAGCATGTTGTAAGCTTCTGGAGGGTTGGGAGACAATTGTAAATTGCTTTATAGCGCCGCCTGCAGCAGCCTACACTTCATCGTAATGTCATTTTGGGGCAGGACACTTCATATAACATCCCGTCGCCGTATTTTATGACACAAACAGGCCTCGCCCTCACAGAGACATTTAAGGGTGAGGGGCAGGTCGGGCTGTAAAGGTAGCCAAATAAACCAACAAATCAATTTTCCAGGTGCCTAGCATCCAAAAGCAGCCCTAACCCCAAGCAGAGCTCAGAGTTGTCGTATCTGCTCCGCTACGTTTAGCTTTATTTCACTCTTGGTTGAGATTTATGAGCCAAGGGCGCGTTAGCCGGGAAAAAAGAGAAAACCAAAACAACAAAAAAAAAAAACAAAAAAAGGAACATGGCAAATTGTTTTTGCTCAGCCGGCGCCGAAAGTTGCGCCTTGGGTTTGACTTAGAGGAGGGGTGCGGCAGTGTGCTGCTGCAGTGTGGGTTAGTGTGGTGGAGGTGTGGGTTGCATAAGGACTCAACTGTAGACTCTCTAGACTCGACGCTGGCTTGGCCAGTCAGCATTTATTATTTATAATAGTCGCCGGACTTTGCTTTTTGCTTGCAATTTAGTTTGCTTTCGCAACCTTTTTTAATAGATGACAGCCTCACCCACACACCCACACACACTCACACACACACACACATACACAGTGAGACATTGCCAGCCATCCGGCAAGCAGTTTGTGCCACATTCAATTGCTCGACCGGGTTTCGCATTCTTGTTGTTGTTGCTGCTGTTGCCTATCAGTAAACATTTTATTGTCACACACTCGGCACAAATGGGTCGCTGGACGAGCTGCCCGAGCAGCAGCAGCAGCAGTAGCACAGCCACACCAACAGGAACGGCAGCTCATAGATCTTGACTGCTATACGGCAATCACAGCACAAAACAGTCAACAACAGCACGTGTTGTTATTATTGCCAGTGATGCCCTTTCGACGGGTTTTATGGCATTCTAATATAGCTAGTAAAGATTGTGAATCAGATAGATATATATATCTCTGTCTCTCTCTCTCTATATATATAAAAAGTAAATTAATGACAATGCTAGCACTAAATATTACTAAAAAAAAATTTGTTAATAATTATTTAGTTTTTAGTTACAATGTAAGTTTTGGTACTAATTTTATTTATTTAATTTAAGTTTAGTAGGATTAAAATATATTTCAATATATATGAAAACTGCTTGCTAAGCTAAGCAATACGGATTTATCTAATAAATATCTGCAAGGTGCTAGAGTTTTTTAATACGGATTTTTGGTATAAAAAAATACGATTTGAATTTCTTAAGCAGTTTTTTAGCTAGCTCAACTTGTCGAATCACCAAGATATCTTTTTTATGAAAAAAAAACTTGATAATTGAGATGTGGATACGAATTTTATCTATATTAGCGAACACATATTCTATTCGAGTTTCCCGGTACTTTCAAAAAGCATTTCTTTTTTTAATGAAGTCTAATTTGCAAATATCTTAAATACTCATAAAATAAGCATTTACTTTATTTGAAAGAATACTTAATTTATTCAAGTTGACCAGCAGTTACTAAGAGCATTTCTTCTTCGTCGGATTAAGCAAAGTTTTCGTCAATCTGGTTGTTTCTTCAACGCATTGCCATTATTTAATTTTTTTTATTTGTTTATTTTATTTTTTCTTCTTGCAACCGTTGTAATTTTGTGCTGAGTCTCTTTCGTGTTGCCTTTTGCTTTTTATAGTCCGTTAAGCCTTTTTGGTCGTTTGACTTATTGGTTTTCTGCTGCTGCCAACGCTGGGCAGCGTAAGGGATAAGGGCAAATAGATATGGTGGCAAACAGCCCCAGCTCAACTGTTTGCCATTAACGCAACAACGGATGGCATGCGTTTCAACGAGCTGAGTTGCACTTGCCACTCGTCGCCGGTTGGCCTGTTTGTCCAGACCAAGCCACCCACCGGTGTGGGTCTGCTCCGTTCGGTGTGTCCAAGCGCCCGGCCTGCCATTGTATCCTTTTGCGTTGTTTGTTTACAAGCGGGCTCTACACATAGGGGTGCACATTTACACACACAATATACATATAGGGCGAAAGATAAAACTGTGTGTGCAACAGAGGGACGCCACAAGCAGCGCATTGCTCGATGTGTAGGCGTCAGTTGCACAAAGGAATGGCGCCGCCAATTGCAACAAGCAAACATATCGAGTTACACTCACAACTGCAGCATCGGCAGTGGCTCTTAAGTACGCACTCGGCAACTCGTATCACATTTAAATGGGTATAAATATAGAAACATTTCTGCGAAGGGATCTGATTTCTCAGCGTTTCTCAGCGTTCCTCTAACGGCTCGCCAAGTTTAACTGTTGATTTAGCTACCACAATTTCTAATAGAAAACGAAGCCTTTAAAAGGCCTTTATGTTACAAAACTAATGCCTAAATATTCATAATTTTACCTTATCCAAATCAAATTTTATTTTATCCATTGAATTAATCAACTTTTAAAAATATAGAACATATAAATATTTGGCTTAAAATATTTGCATTTTATCTCCATAGCCCAGAAATTGGGCAAATCCTCTCAATTTGGTCTATATAAAATTTATTCAAAAACGAATGGCTTGCAAAACCCATAAATTGGGTAAATCCTCTCAATTTGGTCTATATACATTTTATTAAAAAATGAATGGCTTGCAAAAAATGCTTGCTTAATAATTAATTCAATTTGTCTGCCCGTCCATATAATATTCGATCCGAGTGGATTTGTTTAAATGTTGTTTATGGCCCTTTATTCTGTTCATTTCGGTTGCATGTTTTAATGTGCTGTTAATTGAGAGAGTTGGCCAATAACTTTCGTATTTAACTCTATGAAGAATTCATTAGCTGCACACTTGAGTACGGGTTGGACTTTAGCTGCTGCAAACTTGGAACTTTGGGATCCCGAGTCGATTTAAGCGGCTTCTTAGCAGTTATTGCAAGTTTTGCTGTTTCCATCTGTTTTCGGTTTCTGTTTAAGTGCTGCCTCGCTGTTTTCAATTAAATGAACACCCCGTGCCGGGGAGAGAGCTGACCTCCACCCAAAACGCCCGACGCCTGCCCCCAAAAAGCCGTTAACCGCCATTTGCAGCGGCGTAATGCCGCAACCCGAAACCCATACAAAATTGTAGGGGGATTAGGGGAAGGCAGGGATTGTAACACGCCCCAATCGTTGCTTTCATTATTACAACGCTGGCAAATACAAACAACGATGAAAATTGTTGCCGCAATATTGAAAAAGCGGCGGTATTTGGTTTGGATTGGCGTTGCTGCTGCTGCTCCAGCTTCTGCTATAACTCCACCCCCCTTTGCCATCAAAGTGGCTGCCGCCATGCACGGGCTACAAATTGAGCAACAAACCCTTGGCAACAACAACAGCAGCAACAGCACCAACAACAACAACAACTACAACATCAACATCAACGACAACAACAAAAACAATCGGCAGCAGATTAAGTTCATGCCATGTTGCAGTTACAGTTACAGATTTTTGCCATTTGCCTTATTTTGTTTTTTTCTTCCTCTTTTATTTTGTTGTTTTTTTTTTGTTGCTGTTTATATTTTTGTGCCATATTCATTTTTGCACATTTGCTGTGCTGTAGCCCAAAACAAATGTTGCCCGCAACCGATTTTCACTATACACACAACCCCCCAACCCCCACCACCACCCGCAGCAGCGCCCTCGCAACCAGCACGCCCCTTGGCCAACTACGCAGCACCCATTTGCACACCCTTTTGTGAGTCGCTTTGCTGCTGTTTCCTTTTCAGGATCATTGGCAGCGGGTAACTTAACGGCGCATTGGTTTGGCCGGGGTGCGGGGGAGTTTGGTGGTCTTTCGGTTTGGTGCTTGTGGGGCAGCGGGGCGAGGCATTGGGCGTTTGGCAAAAATATGTCACAGCATTTGTTACACATTTTCGGGTCAATTTTTTATTGCATCCTACATAAGCCACCCCACATGATTCCAGCTGTTGACAACAGACTCTGTCGCTGCCACTGCCACTGTCGCTGCCGCTGCCGCTGCCCCTGCCAAATACCTCCCCCTCCCCCTGCCAATTCCGTTTCATCTTTCTTTGGCACTCCACATGTTGCCCCTTACTTATTCGACGCATGTGTCGTTGACACTGGCTTGTCTTTTAGTTCTTTCAATTAAAATGCGCTCAACTGTAAAATCGTAAACACTTTTTGCCAGACCTCTAATAGTACCCCAAAACACGCCTAACCCCCACCCCTCGAAAGCAGCAACAACAAAAAAAATAAGAGATGAAAAAATCGTAAACACGAACGTGCAAAATAACTGCAAATTAATTATGCACAACAAACGGCGTCGCCAACAAAAACCCCGGAACAGCACCACCCCACCACCGCACCACCATCATACACAAATCCAACAATGAGCTGCCCAGCTGCCCCTTAATTGTTGCTATAATTGTTGTGACCCCGCACAAGCTCCACAGCCGCGCCCATTCACGATTGTGCGCTTCATCAGCACAGACTGAAGAGAGAGGCAAGTCTGTTGCAGGGGGAGCATGCTGTGGGCTGCATGCGGCTGTTGCTGTTGCTGCTACTGGCTAGGCGTTGCCTAAAAGCCGTGCCACACACACACACACACACACAAACACACAGAATGAGCGCGGCGCGCTTTGCAAATGTCGACCGCAAATTAATTTACAACGTAAACTGCAAAATTGAAAATTATGTTGTAATTACTCAATTCTGACGTTTTTCCCATTGACCCAAATTTATGGGGCCATGCCACACAGACAGCCACAATAGCCAACACAGCAGCAACAACAACTAGAAATAAGATTTATCTCTGGTCGGCCGAAGATTAAATACGCTGTATGTCATAGACTAAATATAATTCAGATCTAAGCTGGACAACGCCGATTTTCTGACGATTGCAAAGAGTTTTATTTAGTTAACTATTTATTGTTTGGTGAACTCTTTTAACATTTAAATATACTTTAATTAATGACTGTAAGTCAGCTGACTGGACGAACGCTGTGAATCTCGACGGGATTCGAAATATATCGGACTATTTAAAATTGATCTATTAATTTTTTTGGCAAATGAGAAACAGAGAAAGCATAAACATATTTAATAATCTCAACGATATCCATGCATTGAACAGTCACAATTCGAGACAAAATAAAAATGCCCTGGGCTAGAGTAGAATCGCTGGCAGATAGAGCTAACTCAACATTCACAACCAAAGCTGGCCATATCCCTGGCCAGGAGTTGGGCTTCTTCACCGGTCTCAGCCTTTGTGTCAATTTAAATGCGTAATTATAACGAGTACGAACAGTTAGAAAACGGTCTTGGCCTGCATATTAATTGTGTGCCAGGGCCAGAGACATGTTGTTGCCGCTGAAGGAAGGGCAAGGTAAAAATCTATGCAGGCCAGCATAGACAATGGGAATTTTAATTAAGGATCAGCGTGAGCAAATTTATTTAAAGGCGACCGAGAGGTGGAGGTGGGAAACATGACTTGGTAATCTGTGTGCATGTTTCAGACATTTCTCAACTCCAACAAAATGCTTTGAATGCCTTGTGTGCCCTCTCCTCCAATTCAGATGCCATTGAAAGCGGGCGGCCTGGCAAGACGCCAATTAGCACTGGGCGTGGCAAGAGTTTGTCAAACTCTAGCGCAATTCATAGTTTCCTCAGTGGACCAAGAGAATAATTGTCTCAATGGGTGGTGGGAAGCATTATTGAGTCATATTAGGCGGGACAGATCCATGTTGTTTCCGTAGTGTAGCGGTTATCACGTGTGCTTCACACGCACAAGGTCCCCGGTTCGAACCCGGGCGGGAACAAGTTTTTTTTTAATTTATTTTGCATTTTCATATATATATTAATTTAATATTTATTTAAATTTAAATTAAATAAAACAATGTACACCCTGGAATGCATATACTAGTTGCATATAAATAAATGCCTTTTCTTTATAAAATCATACCATTCAGCATAAACAATTTTTTGCTTTACTTTTTGTTCAGGCTTCTTAATAATTTAATATTTATTTATAGATGACGACCGCCCGCATGACTTGGAAATATTTGTGGTTTGTTGTCACATTTCTTGGACGTTAAATTGAAGAAAAATGTGATATCATGAGGGCTGCTCTTAAACAGCCTTAGGCAGCATACGTTCCACGAGTTTCCGTAGTGTAGCGGTTATCACGTGTGCTTCACACGCACAAGGTCCCCGGTTCGAACCCGGGCGGGAACATAAATTTTTTGTATGATTTCAAGTATTTTATCAGGCATTAGCTCAATATCGTGCCATATTACATTAATTCAAGAAGCATTTCTATCAAATACTGGATTAAATCAAATAAAAGAACACTGCTCAATAATCAAAATCGGACTGGAAACGTAAAAAAAACAACATATTAAGCATAGCATAGAGCTTTTATAAGCTTTTGTGTCGCATAGCATTTAGCATAACAACATACAAAGTTTAAAGCTAAAAGCTAAAGACGCTACAAGTCGTGATTACGTATTTCACCACAGGCGATGCTTAGCACTTACTTTATTTGTCTGGGATATTTTGCGTAGCAATAAAACTATTAAATTATAAGCTTTTGGCAACAATAAAACCAAAGTTTATAATTCCATTTATTTGACCTACCTATGCCCTTTTGCTGACTAACAACCCTTGACAGCTGACTAAGCGGATGTTGTTATTTTTTGCTCTCACTCATTCTCTCTCTCACTCTCTCTGTCACGCACACTCTCACTGTCTCCCTCGTTACTTACGCAAGAGAGAGAGCTTTAGCCAATTTTGAGTATTGCACTTACCACGCGTTTCATGCACTGAAATCTCTCTATAAACAAGAACCGCAAGTTTTTTGCCTTACAGCGCAAAAATTATTATCGGTGTTATCAAAAGATGAATGTTATTAGCTTCCGATGATTGTTAATGAATCAATTACAGTTACCCAGAAACTAATCGATGGTGTTCAACAGTTGTCAAATGAAGAAAACAGAAAAAAGCGCGCGCGTTGCCGGCAAAAGGCAAAACAAAACTGAAGCGTTCGAAAGCGCTGAGAACGTAACGAGTACTAAAAGTGAAACTGGCCGCGGTGTTTGATGAACTTGCCACGAATATTTGTTTGCTCTGATTCACCCCATTTCCAGCTAATGTTTATTTATATTGCGAATACGAAGTTCTTCCCCTTTGTTCACTCACAGCTTGCAGTCGAAATTTAACGCAAATCGATTTACACACTTTGCGAAATTATTATTATATATACAAATATAGTATATGTACTGTATACTATATACTATATTTTTGTAATCTCATCCATAATTTTTTTTTATATGGTTTGCAATCTATAAGCCGTATTTAGCTTGGATTATTGATTTTTATTGGCACTATTATCTTTCTAAATAGGAGATACGCGTACGAAATAAAAACGCAGAAGTTTTTCTATTTTATATTAGAAATACTAATATATTAAATGCGAAGGCCTACTAAAATGTACTATATGGTATACCCTATCTTGGAGCCTCTTCAACCCAAGTATGCAAAATTGGCAAAAAATTCATGACTATCAATTACCAGACACTTTCGACTTTGGGGCATTTACAGTTTTATTTATTTTTTTATTTTTTATTTATCGTTTAGGTCTAAATAATTTAAATAACAAATGCTGTTCGCAACTACGTATAATATGGTAAACAATTGGATAGCAATTGAGATTTTGGGGGGATGGGTGGACTCACAAATATCAGTAGTTGTATAATATAGAGTAGTAGCAAGAGGAAGAGAGCATTAAACGTACATAGACTAGCGGGTACATAAGCCTAGCTACAGTTACACCTAAGAGGCCTAATCCTTTGTGTGATCACGTATCCAGTCGAGGTACTCCGTGACACGTGTGTAGACGCCCGGATAGCCGGGCTCGCCGCACTTGTTGCCAAAGGAGACGACGCCCAATTGCACCCAATGCGAGTCGTATCGCATCATTAAGGGACCACCAGAGTCGCCCTGTAATTCAGAGTGGAAGCTATTAAATTGGCCAATCTATGGAGATTATACTCCCACTCACCTGACACGCATCGACTCCGCCATCGGAGTAGCCGGCACAAAGGAAGTTCTCATTGATGGGTTGGAAATAGCTGCGATCGCAGTCCTCGTTGCGCCAGATGGGCAGCTCGGCCTGCCGCTGGCTGGTGGACTCCTTGCCGCCATAGTAGGTGGTGCCCCAGCCAACCACAGTCGCCCGTCGACCAGGCAAACGCTCCTTGGGCGGCATACGACCCCCTCGAGGCAGGCAGACGGGTATCACATACTTGGACTTGCGCACAGGCTTATCCAGCACGAGAATCGCTATGTCATTATAAAACCCAATTCTAGAGAACCTGCACGCGAAATAAATATGAATTAGTTAACTGAACCATTGAGCTGAGAATTCTGACTTACCGTTCGTGGGTGCGCACCTCCTTGACGGCAAAAGTGACAGGATCAGAGGGCTCCGCATCCGTGGACAGATCTATATCGCCCAGACGTACCGTAAACTGACGTGCAGCGAATCTGCAAATAACAATATTGTTTTGATTATACTTAAAAATATTGTAGTTAGAAAAAAAGACTGAAGAATTCTTCCAATGGGATTTATCGAAATTGATGATTTTTCACTCGCTTTGTTTTTAAATTTTAATTAATAGTTTGAAAGTGCAAATATATTTCAATAAAGTTTCAAAGTTTTTTGGCAATTTTAAGCATTTTCAACTTACGGCTTTTGTCGGGAATCTCGGGTGCAATGCGCCGCTGTCAGGATGTACTTGGTGCCAATTAGCGAGCCACCGCACCAAAACTCCGTGCGTTTTGGGCCGTGCAGAAAGATGGCTGCCATCCAAGGCCACTGGCCGTTAGGCGCCTCAACACCGCCGACAATACGACCCGTTGAATACTCCTGCTGACCGCACTCATCCGGATCGACAATGTTATTGGCAATCTCATCCAGATCCTCTGGCTCCAGTGGCTCCTCAGTAGTTGTTGTCGTTGTTGTTGTCGGTGGTTTCTTCTGTGGGATGAGCACTAGGCCGGAAGTGGGTCTGGAGCTGGGTCTGGCCGTGGGTCGCAGTGTGTTGGGTCGTTTTGTTGTGGCCAGTGTGGTGCTGCTGATTGGTGGCCTTGCGGTTAGCTTCAGTGGGCGCTGGGTGGTCAGCACTGTGGAAGTCTCCGAGGCGCCAACGGACAAAGGACAACACACGCCCGGCACAAAGAGACTCTTAAAGCAGAGCGACTCTCGCAGGCTGCTTAAGTTCAGGAGCAGAGCAGGACAGCTGCTGAGATCCTCGCAACGTCCCGGACGTCCGCTGGGCGTCTTGCAATAGTTCTCCGCCTCCTTGGCGGTGGCAGCCTCCTCGCTGGCCAAGGCGAGCTGATCAAATGGCCGCAGCGTTGTGGTGCTGCTAATTATGCTAATGCTGATGCCGGTGGTGGTGGTTGTGCGTGGTGTGGTGGGTATTTTAATTTTCTGCAATGACTGTGGTGTGGCTTGGCTTAGTTCCTCATTGGGTTTCTTCACTTTCTGCTTGTTTTTGTTCTTCTTGCGCTTCTTCTTCTGTTGCTTAGCCTCCTTGTTCTCCACGAACATGGGGCTGCCCGGCGCCACCCCCTCCCCCTGGCCAATGCGCTTGGTGGCCACCTGAATGGCACTCAAATTGGCCGGCTTTCCCGCTGGCAGCAAGCTGTTTGCGGACAGTGTCTGCGTTGTGGTGTCCAGTATCTTGCCCGAGATGCCAGGCAGCGATTGTGATTTGAACAGCGGTGTTGCAGTTGTTGAGTCGCTAAATTCTGTGGCGATGGTGCTGGCGGTTGTGCTACCTTCACCACTGCTACTGCTACTGCTACCATTCTCCGTCTTGGCCTCCTGGCCGCCACGCGTCATATCGACCAGCATGTGACCCACTGTATTTAGAGCGCCCAGCGTCTCAGAGATGCGATGAAATGTCGAGGACGAAAGCAGGCGTGGCAAGGACTCATTGCTGCCATCGCTGCCACTCGCCGTTTGATCCTCATCGCTGTCGTAATACTCGCTGTCATCCTCTCCATCATCCTCGCTGGCATTGCTGCTGCTGCTAGCGCTGCTGATGCTGCTCGCTGAGTTCGCCTCATTACCCAAAACATCGGCCAGCTGGCGTCCGAGGCGCTTGTCGTGCAATTGCGGCTGAAAGAAAGACGCTGCCTTAATAGTTAAAGTTATGAATGCCCATGTTTAGCAAATCGCAAAGTCAAACATTTACCATCGTTTGTCAAATGCAGCGGCTGCTCATCGTCCTCTGTGGAACATAGGGTCTGCATCAAGCTGCCAGCTCCAAGCACTGCAATCAAATTAAATGTCATTATAATAAAACAATCAAAAATATTTCAGATGAAGCCGAGCTTTTCCCATTATAATATCACTTTTAATCCAAAAGAATGTAAAGATTCGCAAAGATGGCCCAGTTTACAATAATATATATATATAAACATTATGAAGTATTTTAGCAAATGAATTCGCTCAGACTTTATTGAGTTTTTTTTTATATATATTTGCTTAAATAAAAGTTCTTTTGACTGTGATCAAACAGACATCTTTTGAATCAAATATTTGCTTTCTGATTTTGGTAACCTACATTTTAAATACTATATATATACATATATATAATAACTTCTTTATTATTTTCCATCAAACAATTATCTATTTGTTGGCCTATGCGAAATGTGCTGAGCAGTGCCATTTGCCAATGGAGCATTCACTTTTCATACGAAATCATTTCTATATGCGAGCCAAAAAGGCTTGTCGTATAATTGGCCAATATTTCATTGTGTGGCGCAGCGGCAAGAAAATACAACAGCAGCTACAAAAAAAAAAATATATATATATATATGAATATATATATATAAGCAGTACAAAAAGCATTTTACCATTGGTATGAGCAATTTTATTCCCAAGTGAAAGTGACAAAGTTGCAGTGCACGCCTCGAAAAATGTTAATGAGTGGCGCACAAAAAAAATAAAAAACAAAAGCAAAATAACCAAAAAAAAAAAAAAACAAATAATAAAAACAAAATCTTAAGTCAAACTGTAACAGCTTAACCCGCATCGGCTGTGTAGAGATCAAAGATATTATCAATTTTTAGTGGCGAGGAGAAATCTAAAGGCGACCTTGAGCTTCGGCCTCTGCATACAGAATCAGTTGTATTGTATATTCCTCCATAACTCGGGGGGTATTAAAGCCACAAGAAAATATATCGCAAGTCATTTAGAGGGCGCATAACAAATGCGAACTGCGATTATGTCACAGCAAAGTAAATAAACATTAAACGCTTCAGTTGAAGAGCCACATGCGGATATGCATGAACGGTACTACCAGAGATCGGCAGGGCGATAGAGTGAGACAGAGCGAGAGACAGAGATAGAGAGAAAGAGAGACGTACCAGCGACATACTTTCTCATTTTTGGTTGTAGTACCTCAGATGCGTAATACCAATTTGTGGCATTACCCAACGCAACGGAGCTATGCATAAGCTAAAGCGCAGAGTTTTTGACCAGTTAGTTATAGAAATAATACAGTTTTAATTGCTTTATCAATAGTCAGGGTAAAAGCAGTTCTTGATTGGTATTCAATTATATATTTAAGCTTTTCCTTTAATATCTTATATATAATCACATAAAACGCTGATTGAGAATATTCCTAATTTTACAATATCTTTTATTCTTCTACATCTAATATCTATATTTTTCAAAAACTATTATAAAATTACAATCGCATTCAAAAGGCTCTTTAAAGCAATAACAAATTTATTTTCTTCAGCTTATTCAAAAATAAATATATCATGATTCTGCTAAAAAATAATTTAATTTCCCACAGTAAACAGTGAAATGAAAAAAAAAACTCAATTTTGTTACTTTTTTACATCAAAACCACAAATTTTTCTTAGGAAAATGATCATAAATTGATTTTGCAGCGCGTGAAAATGCAAACAAACTGAATTCCAAGTGAAAAACCCCCGCAAACAAATGCAAGTAAGCAATCAAGCAGCTGTTTCTATTATTATTATGTTGCTGTGATGCCAACGAAAGTGAAAATCGCGGCTAACCGGCTGGGGAAAATAAATTGTCAGCGTTGCTGGAAAAATATTTGCAATTGAGCAACGGTCACGCTGTGACGCGGACAATAAAAGACAAAGCAGCCGCAATAACTTCCGAAGCAATGGCTAAATATAACATTAAATTGTGGACATCGCGCACATTAGCAACAAATCGACAGAGTTTTGGCTCTGTGTGCAGCGAGCGATGACAGCGCAACATTTTCTTGTGTTAGTTGCATAATGTGCATGGATAGGCCGACGTGTTGCGGTAATACCAATATACACTTACTGGCGGCTACAAAACGTGCCCGATTGATGGGTTTTGTATCTATCTTGTGCAGTAGCTGGACAGCTGCTGGCGACAATTTGATTGGCCTTGGACGGCTGAGTGCGCAATTTGCATTTCGGGCAACTGGTTTTGCGATGTGACGTCACTTGGCGGAAGATTTTGCAGCGGTTGCTGCCAAAGAAAGTTGCAGACTTAGTCACGTTTTTTACTACTTTTTTCATTTTATTTGATTCGGATGCGCATTATGGTTTTTTTTGGTCATTAATTTGAAAAGGAGAGAGAGACCACAAAGCGTTTCAGCTTGAACTTGAGATTAGGGTTTCACTTTTACAATAAAATGAAATAAGATGAAAGATAAATAAAAGTAACTAAAAACTTGATCTCTTTTTTCTCTTTCCTCAACGAAATGTAGCTCAATTTAAGTGTTGAAACAGTTTTAAGCCGCACTGTGTTTATTTATAGAGCTGCCTGAACTGATTCGATTGGCCACTTCGCACCCATTACTAATTCAAGTTCGTTGCCTAAGTCTTTTGTTTTCAAACATCGATGAAAACAACAAAATGATTTGTGAGAGCAACCACAACATATTAGCACAGAAAAGCACTCACGATTATTACAAAATATATTGTTTTTTTGTGTGAATTTTCGAATACCCACCTAGGCACAACAAATATGCATTGAAATGCATCTTTTGCTTTTCTGTATCACACCAAATCCGAATAACTTTTATTTCATTTGCAATAAAATTAAACTTTGGTGTATATCTAATTTGGTTTTTAACTTTCTTGGTATGTTATTTCGTTAATCTTTTTGTTGTTGTTACTGTTTTGTTTATTGTTATTTAACACGACTCAACGAAACCGACAACTTGAACGAACTTAACGAAACGACATGCAGCGAGCTTTGAATGAAAATGAAAGTGTTGAATGCCGCAGTATATAAATAATTTTTTTCTTCTTCAGAAACTGAAACACTTTTATTATTATGATTATTTTTATGTATGTTAACTGTTTAATATCTCGAATGCGGTAATAATTATTTATTTTGCAATATGTTTATTTACTTTTGCAAATTGCGCAAGAATTGCGTAAAAATTAACAACTTAAATTTCACTTTAAAATCACGAAAAAACTTAAGTTATTGATTTTTCACTTAAATTGTAAACGGTTTGTTGCTGCTTTTGGTGTTGCGCCTGCGCCGCGGCTGCTTCCGTGTGCCGTTGCTGCCCGAGTTCGACTAAAATTGAAACTGAAACGGCCAAAGACAAAACGATAAAGCAGACACTGCAACAACTACAACATATACAACAACAACTTCAACAACAGCAACAACATCGACAACGACAACAGCAACACAATAAAACCGCTTGGCTTTGAGGGGTTTCGAGTTGCGGTCGGGCGAGCGGGGATCTTTCTTCGTTTGGCTTTTGTGCAAAGAGTGTGGACTTAAGACCACGAAGGTAGCCAAGAGACGTACTGGGTTTTTACTTTCTTTCAGCTTTGCGCCTTTTGCATTAATGGATTGACTCGTCGAGCATGCTGAGCTTTAAATTCTGTAATTAACTTTAAAGGTTTTCGAATAAAAGGAAAAACGATGCCTCCAGCTGTTTCCACTATTTCTCATTCTGTGCACCATCAACGCAAACCCCAATGAACCCGCACCTCATTTAGGTCGTGTAAACATTGTAGCAACACGCCCACCTAGCCATCAGCTTACTTAGGCTCAGTGCTCCGGTAATCCCCAGCATTTTTAGTCAACATTTTTGCGCAACCGTCGATTGTTTTTTGTTTTTTAGCTGAAAATTACTGTATTGCATTGGACTATTGAGGGAACTCTCAATGCTGTTTTAGGTGATTCATGTGCTTTGACGTGGTTTCCCCCACAACCGTTTTTGGCCTACTTAAAATGTGGATTGATTGTGAAGATGTTTTTTGTGAAGACGAAGTTTTATGCACATGTTTTTAAATATTATTCAATAGAGTTCAATAGAGTTGCGAGCGTATTAAGATGTGGAAAACCCAAATGTTTAACATACGATTGTTTTCTACAGAAGTCCTTGAGGGATTTATTTTTAAAGCTGTTATATTCAAGGTAAGATAAGGGTAATTATTTATCAATGTTTTAACAAGTGAGAGCATCGCAGCTGGGTGTCGCCGACTGGGCATTTTGATCATGGCTTAACCTCCTTAACCTCCTTCAAGGTGGAATCGCGTTTCTGGCTCGAAATTCGTGTTTAAATTATATCCTCAAAAGAGATGGGCAAAACTTTTCACAGCACAGCTTGACCACTATATTAAACACTATATTGACACAAACTCCCTGAACATTTGCATATACCCTTCTTTACGATTTTTTAATTCCATATTTTCTAACGTGGCTCAAAATTAACTCTCTTGACAAAATATGGATCATTACACTCAAAATATGTAGGACACAAACTGGTTTATTAAGAACTTCAGCATTTGATTTATGTTTCAAGCGCTGAACTCTTGAATGAATATGATATAGTAACCCCAAGCCTCTGGCTCTACTTTTCTGCATCTCATTTGGGCGAACTTGCCCGCGTCACTAACGACCATGAAAAACAAAAGTGTGGAGCGTGTGACCAACATAATTAATTGGGTATTCATGCGAACCTGAGCCCCAAGTTGTTCGACAACTGCAAAAGTTAGAAAACTTTTTTCTTTTATGGAGACTATTGTTTGCCAACTGTTGACACCTTTAAAAGGAAAGCAACAACAGCACTCTAACAACAGCGACGTTACATGTAGCAGCAAAAATGTTTATACGTTTCATATCTTGCCTTAATGGCTGAGAAAATGTGTAAATTATAATGGATAAAATGTATATGCATGTGTACAAATTGTATGCAAATGTAGGAGGGTATGTGGATAGAAATTTTATTTTAATTTTATGAGTCGTTTGCTTCAATTTAAATTGCGCGCTTAAAAATGAACTTTAAGCTTTTGGCAATGCGCATGTGCTTTTACAACTTTACAAAACTTTGAAAGCTTCATAACAGCTGCTTACACTCAAACGACTCAAAAGTCGTTATCTTTCAAACGTGTACACTGCCAAAGTGATTTAAAAACACTTTCAAATTATTATAATCAAATTTCTTTTTATTAATTTACTTGAATTATGTACAATTAAAAGCATTTTTAAGAATTAATCTACAACTACAATGTCATTGGAATTTTTTTAAACATTAAGCATTTAGGAATTGAATTCATATACTATATCATTTATATATGTATGTATATATATATACTTTATCATTAAGTGATATATATAGAGAGTATTATATATATATATATATATATATATATATATATATATATTCTTTAGCTCATTCAGTTTAAAATTCGTTGACTTAAAGCTTGTGCGCGAAAGCTTAAGATTAAATATTTGTTTTTTAAATATATATATATATATATTATAATATTGTGAACAATTAACATTTAATAAAGTTGTACGACTTGCTGAGAACTTTAGGTTCAGTGAGGGCGAGCTGGATAGCCATATTTACAACCGAGCCGGCGCCGGACTCGCATATCTTACAGATACTCGTAGAACACAATCCAATAGATGCCATTGAGGCTGGCAAAGAGTGCTGGAAAGAGCACACGAGATGCGCGATCGATATAGATGGCGCGCTTAAGTCTCTCCTGGGCGGGCGTTAGCTTCGGCTTGGGCATCTCCGGCTCCGGTGCTGGCGGTGGCGGTGGTGGTGGCCGTATGGTCGGTGTAAGGATGATGTGCGACTCCTGACGCGGAATCCAGGGTCCATCGGCGTCCAACGGCGGGCGCACCACTCGACGAGTAGTAGTCACAATCTAAGTCCACAAAAAGTGCACATAATCAAAGATGTGTTCTTGCATGCAAAGCTCAGTGCACTGAGAGAAAGCTAGCTACGATTTAGTTTCAAATAATTTTTGTAATTATTTTGAAAAATTATTAATTGACGATTCATGAATGAAATTCAATGTCTAATTAAATTATAAAAAATGTTAATCTATATTTGATTATGACACAAAATTAGTTTATCAATAGGATCTGATATAAAATTAGAAGAAACAGTAATTAAAAATCTACCACTTAAAAATTGATTTAAACATAGTATTCTCCATCATTAAACTTACTCGCTTATTTTTGGTCATCTCATCGAAAATCTTCTCAATTTTTTCAATTTTCTCATCCGCCAGGGGCAACATTGTGGGCTGTTTATTGGCCGCAGCATTGCTGCCACCGGGTGGTGCCGCTTCACCCTCCTTCTTGCCGCCCTCGCCAGCCACTGGCTTGGGTGGATACGCCATGGGCTTAGGTATGGGCGTGTCGCTGAGCACAATGTTTATCAGGCAGTACTCCATCAGAGCCATGAACACAAACACCGTGCAGACGGACATGAATGCGTCCACTGCCTTCAGATAGGAAACGGGCGGCAAGGATGACTGCGACTTTGCGTGCTGTGTGGATAGCGTTAGCAGTGACGTCACGCCCAGAGTAACACGAGCTGGTGCCGCCTCCGGTTTAATCCAGAACGAAACCCACGACATGATCACAATCATGCAGGTGGGTATATATGTATTGAATACATAGTACACCAAGCGACGCTTCAACGTAAAAACCACCTCCAAGCAGGTGAAATTCCCCGTCGAATAGACTTGGGTGCAGTCAGCGGTTTCGTTGCGTATGAGTGCCACTTGTGGCAACTCGATGTTCTCATCCACCACCAGCGGTGTGGTTGGGTCCCATTGGAAGATCAGATCATCAGTGGTGTGCGATACTAGAAAAATAGTAGGCGGATTATGAGGGGATTTCCATTTAAAGTGCACGTACAATTTGAGTGGGGAATCCTTAATGGATAGCTTAATGATCCAGGATCACATTTATTTTAGTATAAAAACATTATTTTATTATTCTGAGTGAATCATAAAGTTGCAGACTTACAGCTCTCCATTTGCAGCTTGCACTCCTGTGTATCATGCGGATAGATGGCAAAGTTCATAATGCAGGATAGCTTGAGGGTCAACTTGACCATATAGAGTATGGTCTTATCCTTGTAGAGCCACATGTAGTGATTGGGTATTGTCATCGTTTGGAAGGTAACCGATTTGGCATTCTTGAAGAAGGAGTCGGGTCGCCACATGTTCTTAAGCCAATCCACTTCTAGCAGCCGATACTCTTGCGTCATGTTCTCGGGCAGACGCAAACGATGATCCTTCCAGGTCTGGGCAAAGAACACATCGGCCACATACGTCATCGAGTTCTCATCGATGGAGTCCAGGCCCATGACGGTAACATGAAAATACACAATTGTTGGCTGCCCCTCCTTCTTGGGTGGACGCATTTTATCATAGCGCTTGATATCCTCGGGTAAGATATCGGTTATGGCCAGACTTTGTCTATGGGTTTATGCGTTATAATACGAGGCAAATTGTAGATAAGTTGCTGGGGCTATACTCACTGAAATTCACCCTTTGCATAGTGCTTGAGGCAAATGCTGCAAATGACGAGCAGTATTATTTGCGCGACCATGACTGTAAGCAGAGGGATTCACTCTGTAAAGGTGACAAAGGACACGCGTTGAGTATTTAAACCGATGTCTACATTGATATGCGACCGTGACACAACCTTGCTGCCGGATCACAGCAAAACTCTCGAACGGTGTCACTGGCATTGACAATGCATCGAGAGTTGTGTCAATTGACGAAAATAGCAACAATTATGCCGCTTAACGGTGTAAATAAAATGTGAATGGTTAGAACAATGGCGGGGACAGTTAGCGCACTTCCTGCACAATAGCCTCGGCATTGGCAACCCTACTTGCCTCTCTCTCTTTCCCTCTTGCGCTTTCTGTCTCTATCACGCGTTCTCTCTGACCCACTCTGTCTACACATGGAGGCCACAATACCGACTTAATTCACAATTAAAGCCACTCGAAGCGACCGCGTGGGCGGATTCAAATAGGGGTGCGCAGGAGAGCAGCAGCAGCAGCAGGAGGAGCAGGAACAGGATCGGGGGCAGAGGGGCGCTGCAGCTTTAAGTGGTCCGTGCGCCTTTTGTGCAATGCCGATGCCGCACAAAATGTGCCCCATTGAGCGCGACACGGCGACGGATTGTGCAGGCAGCAGAGGCAACGGATGCAATAGACAAGGACAATTCGCATGGTAGATGGATGTACACATGTATGTGTGTCTACATAGCTATGTATGTGGATATGTATGTAGTACTTGTCTACAAGACGTCATTGCCTTATTAGGCCAACATGCCTGATTAAATTTCACTTTTCATTTAACTAATTTTGCGTAAGAGAAATTTATAGATTTGGTTGCAATTCGAATATGTAAAAATACTTTTTTTGAGAAAATGTTTTTGTTAATGTTTGATTATCGGAGATGAGAGCTTGAAAGTAGGTTTAGTATACAAATATTAAAATGATCTATAATTGTCTTCAAATAGTTTATAATTTTAATAATTTTAGGCCAAAATTTAGTTAAAAAAAAAGTTTTTGAGAAATTTACAAATATGTTTTTACTATGACCTTTTTTGTTATTTCGAATATATACAGAAAACCAAAAGTTATGTAAGTCTATAAGTTAGTCGAACAAATCTTTAACAATTTATTCATTCTAAAGTTTACTGAATTTTTTATTAAATCTTACTCCTTAAGGTAAAAGTACGGCTTGAATTAAAGATTCCTTACTTTAGGACTAATGGATTGTTAATGGATTTCACTTCAGATTCTGTAACTTGTTATTTAAACAATATTCCTCAAAGTAGAATATGGTTCCTTATACTCTAGATCTAATATTTAAATGAGTTTGCTTAATTAGAAATGAAAATATTGAACAAAGAAAGAAAAAGTTATTAAAGTAAAGTTTTAGACTTCTATAAAACTGTGTTGAATATGAATTTCCAAACTTAGTCTGTAAAATAAATACGCTTTTATTTGATTTACTTTTTGTGTGGTTAAAAACTGGCACAGATTGGCAATTGATGCGCTTTATAGATTTTGAAATTCTCACAACGATTATATAACATCAGCTGGACGCTACGCTGCACATTTTGCAGATCATTCAAATACAATTAATTTCACCAAAATATAAATAATTTATTTATATCGTTTAATTTTGGAATTCGTTGACTTTAAGATTTATTTGTTGTAAATATTTGAAACACTTTAAATTGAAGTTGAATATTTGAATGGATTGGTTTATGTTTTGCCGATTTGAACGTCTTCGCAGTTCGAACAGTCGCTGACAACTGACGGTTGGAGCCGAGCAATTTTGAATTTAAAACGTTGCCAGGCGAGTGTAGTCAAATGCTCACCAACGAAGGCGCAGGATGCAGGATACCAGATGCACTGACTGATGCCATCTATAGTTGTGCATGTGTGTGCGTGCGCGTGCCTGTTTGTATGTGTGTGTGTGTGTGTGTGCTATTGAGACAATGTGGTTGAGTCGCTAAAAACCTTTGAGTGCTCGAAAAGTGAAAGCCCTGAGAAACTAGGGAAAAGTCTTTAATGCAGACTGTTCTAAGGCAAATACATATATATTTGTGTATGTGTGATATATAGATACCTATATATATATGTATATATGTACATCTACTATATATGTATATAGTATGTTATTGTTTAGTGCTGCCGTCGTCTGTGTGCTTCTCTTTGCCATAGTCACTTAACATAATTTCGTCAAGTACTTTGGCATTGCCTTTCCACATAATCTGCTCGGGCCTCTGTCGTCATCGTCATTGTACTGATGAGCCCTGTGCACCACCCACTCCTCCTGTCTCCCCTTCGCACCTCCACCCCCTCTGGCGACATTCAGCCAGATTTCCGTGCATTTAGCTGCACTGCCTCATATTGATTGCCTTGGACCCCCAAGTGATCGAATTTCGGTGCAGGCAAATAGAAAAATGTAAGCGTGAAAAACTGTCCCCAAGCATTATGCGAAAGTGTTTCTTTAGTTTTCCAATCAATTGGCTTGTTAGTCGCACACGAAACAAGCCAACAACTTCTCAAGTGGCTCCCAAGTGCCATTTTTTTGTCGCAACAGCAACAACAATGACAGATTATTTTTGTTTTTTTTTCTTTTTGTTGTTGCATCCGCCTACTGCAGAGGAGAAGGTTAAGCGCAGTTGCCAAATGGCTGCTAATGGAATGCAATCTCCCGATAATCCAATGAACCCACTGACGTCAAGCAGAACAAAGTCAAAATGAAAATACTATAGAATTTGAGCCAAGTTCATGAATCCACAAAATCGAACGAAATTTGTAGCCATTCGGCCTTAAAAACTATTCTTTAAAGCGGCTTTTGTAAAACATTTTCGATAAATGTATTATTATTCGACTTATGTCTAAAGTAATATAAATAATTAAATTAAAAGAACAATCATTTTTCTATTGTTCAAATTATTGTTTTATTTATTTGTAAAATTAAAATAAAATATTAAAAAAAACGATTTAATTTGTTTAATTAAATTTAAAGTTTTAAAGAAAATTGAATAACAATTAATCATTCGAAGTGAAAACTGATACAAATGGAAAAAATGCCTATTGCTAAAGAGAAAAAATCAATATTTATAAAAATCGCAATTAATATCAGTTACTATATTATACTATTAGCATAAATATTGGATGTGGGCAAAATCGTAATTAAGTCAGGTGTTTATTACGAGCCATAATTAAAACGAAGACGGAATGTAACCTTGAAGCAAACATGTGTCCCCAGGCACACATCTCAGAATCCATGTGTGTGTGTTATTTGTGTGTGTGTGTGTGTACATAGTACGTATACTTATATTCGATTTCTTTTGCTACATGCCCCATGCCACGCCCACATGCCAAGCACTCAACGCCTTGCCGCAGACACTTGAGCAACACATCCTTTTGGCCTTCCGTTGCCGCAACAGCAACAGCAACAACAACTGCAACAACAGCTACGCCATCAGCGTCGTTATTAAATTATCTCTGATGAGATAATAACACACTTAAGTTACTTGCCGTAGATGAACCTCTGATTCGCCCCACCCCACCCCGCCACACCCACCCCACACCCCACGCCGACAGTTGAGCTATAAAAAGCCGCTGATTTTTCTATAGTTTATTCGAATGCATTCGAGCTTGACGCTGCTTTTGGACCTGACCTAAGTACTTGGCTGCCTGTCGAGTTGCAGTGCACGCTTTTGAACAGAACACCACCCGCACCACCACAGCAATGCCTAAGTGGTGCTCTTAAGTTTCTGCTGATGGCAGCAGGCGGAGCCGCACTAAGCCGGGGATTGCGGGGCAACCGTAAAGGTTTTTGGCGCGCTTTTAACTTGAATAGTCGTAATTTTTACAGCTCTTTGCTGCTGCTGCTGTTGTTGTTGATATTGTTGTTGTTGTTAGGCTTTTTGACAAGCAATACGTCATTGAAAATTTGTAAAAATAAATTAAGATATGAGTCCAAGGATAAAACTTTCCTGTTATACGAAAGTTGTATCTTGCAAGTAAACGAAGGTCGAGAGAAAGAGGAGCTCTTTAAGTCATGGATTATGCGGAGCTATTTCAGGTAAGTTTCGCAAGCAATTTGTGGAATCTGCATGGGATCTATTCAAAAATTAATAAGTCATGCGACAAAATAAAAAAATGCATTTTCCTGCCAACTTGCTTAGTTCTTGTGACCCACATAGCCCTCATATGCGGAAGAGTTTTGTTGAATGGAATGAAACTCCCAACCCCCAAAACACAACCCCAACGCCACCAAATGGAAAGTAAACGACGCTTCATTCATGAAAGCAAGGCCATTGAACTGCCTTCGAAATGTTTAATAAGGGAGTTCTGCTCCAACCACGACTTGCTCAAGGGTTGAGTTGGGGACGGGGGAAGAGGGGTTGGCCCGCCGTTAGGGGTTGCAGGCGACGCAACAGTTGCCCAGGTGGAGACGACCGAGTGCGTCATTGTCGCAATTGTTGATAAACAAACCTGTAGCCGCCATTGTTCCAACACGTGTGCGGTTAACTGCTGTTGATTCCAGGGGGGTGGTTTTCCACTCAAGGGCGCATGCGCCGATCCATCTGCCAGCTGAGCGTTGCGTTGCGTCGTGACGTCGCTATCGATTTGTACACGGCCAGAAGACACGCATCGCTGAAGTGCATTTCATTTCGCGAAACACACACACGCACACGCGCGCACACACACTCACGCACACGCACGCACAAAAGAAAATGCATTAAAAACTGTGCTGCGAACGGAAGTTAAAAATAAAAAGAAATTAAAAAGGAAAAAGACATTAACAAGATATATATATATATAATAATATTTGTAGGACAAGGCGCTGGGCGCTGCAAACGTGGCAGCTTGGCCCAAAATGATCAAACTGCGACCATATGTGCCCTCTAAGCGCATCGCCATACGGGAGTCATCCATCGATGAGGACATCAGCGACGATGTCGACGACGAGGTGTTCATCAAGGATGCCCGTTCCGCCAAAGTGAGTCACATCATTCATCTAAAGAACTATTTATATAATTATATATAATTTTATCTAAATCATTGTGAAAAATGACAAAACTCGTGCAAATTCCAATTTATGAAGCGCTCGACAAGTTGGGGTTGAAACAGTCGCTGCTCTTCGCTCTCTGCTGCTTCAAATACAAATAAGTCGCAAAAGATTTTATAAATAATGGTTGACCGCTTTTTATGATTGAAATATGTTTTTTGCTGGCTGCAGGTGAAGTGTTTTTTTATGTTTAATCAATTAAAGGCAGCAAAAAACGTGATTGGAATTTATAAACATTTTTTAACTTTTAGCATCAATTCCAAGTATTTTTTGAAGCAGCAGCAATTTGAACAGATTGAGCAGATTGAAAATCTATTCGCTAATATTTGATTTCAGTTTAATATATATATAATATATATATTTAAAATTAATATTCAACTATAGCGCAGCGAAGAGCAGGGCCTGAAGCGTCCGCTGATGGCGCCGCGTCGGAAACACAGTTCGGGCAGCAGCTCCACACCCATCATGAAGCAGCACAAGCGTCGTCGCTGCTGCCGCTGCTGTGAGCCCTTCTGCTACATTTTGGCGGCGCTCACGGTGCTCTGTGCCGTGCTCAGTTTGGCGGCGCTGATGCTGACGCTGTTTCCGCTGCCGATGCAGCGCATCCATCACTGGTGGAGCGAGGATGCACAGCTGGTGACGATATCCGTTGAGAGCGCCAGCTATGGCAGCAGCCTTGGGAGTGAGTTTGTGCCGTGCACACAGATCCGCGTGCAGCATCTGTGGACACGCAGCCTGGCGCGCATGAACAGCGAGAGTCCGTTGCGTGCCGCCGATCTGAATGGGGATGCCATCAAGGATGTGATCTTTGGCTATGGCGTCGACGACAACATACACTACGAGGGCATTCCACTGCCGCGCTGCAAGTCGGCCCAAGGCGGCGAGGATGTGCCCTGCGAGGGT
Source organism: Drosophila atroscutellata (assembly GCA_035041605.1). Taxonomy (NCBI): domain Eukaryota; kingdom Metazoa; phylum Arthropoda; class Insecta; order Diptera; family Drosophilidae; genus Drosophila; species Drosophila atroscutellata. The sequence goes on along the minus strand of JAWNLA010000091.1, from coordinate 16,730,587 downwards.
GGCGTCGTCGCTCTCAATGGTCGCGATGGCTCCATTTTGTGGCAAACGTGGAGCGTGGCCAATGTATTCTCGCTCCACTGCAACGCGGACATCGATCGCGATGGTGGCATCGACTGTTTGGCGGCCGGAAGACTGGGCGTAAGTCAAGAGGATTAGTTATAGATATAAAGATAGTAAATCTAAGCTTATAAGCATCACGTCTCAGAAAACAAAAGAAATATTTTAGTGATATTGGAAAAAAAAAACGGACGTGCTATATAATATCAGACAGATCATAAAACTATATGCTTTATTTATTGAACTCTCTTTTTGATTTTTAATTTATATTCACTCTCTGCAGATGATCTTTGCCATCAATGGACGCACTGGTCAGGTCATCTGGACCTTTCACGAGCTCGAGGTGGAGACGAACTCACCCATTGTGATGGATCTCTATACGATCAATGTGCTGCGCGACTTGGATGGCGATGAGGTGCCCGATCTGATAGCCGCACATCTCGAGGAGCGCGAGGAGTCCAAGGCGGGCCACGTTAAACTGATCTCAGGCAAGACGGGCAAGGTGCTGCGCAGCATTCCGACGCCACATCGCGAGGAGATGTTTGTGCCCATACAGCTGCTGACGCGCGCTGACGGCACCGAGCTGCTGCTGATGCTGACTGGTGGCCAGAATACACCCGGTGGCATTTATAGTCTGCGCTTATTGTCGCTAATGGCGCACACCAGCGAGAAGCATTTCACGCCGCTGCATCAGCAGCTGGGATCGGGTTTGATGGTGCCGGCGGTGCTCAGCGATCTCAATGGCGATGGCATCGCTGATGTCGTCGTGGCTGCATTCAATAGCAGCGTCTATGCATTTGATGGTCACAACTATAGCACGCTGTGGAACTATACGTTCCCGGTCAGCGAGTGCGTTAGCGCCATTGTACCGGGTCACTTCAATCGCGATAATGTCACCGATTTTATGGTCAAGTATAACACTGGTCCCGGCTTTCCCGTCTACTATTATTCGCAGACAACGATCCTGGACGGACGCACTGGTCAGCCGCTGCTGAATGCCATGATGACAGATGCTGGCGGTGCGAGCAGTCTTCTAGGCGGTGTTTCTATTTCGCAGAGCTTCGGAGGCGACTTCTTTCTGCACTGGCAGCTGCAGTGCCGCAACAAGCAAAATGCCCGGGATGCCTACGAGTTTGTGCCGGACAGCGACATCATTCTGCAGGCACGCGCCGATACCTGCCGTCTGCGCTACAATGAGTCCACGGTGCTCAAGCTCTATGCGATTGCGCGGCACCTTGAACCGCCGGGTGCGGTGCTCTTCAGCACGGATGACATCGAGGTGCACCTGAATCGCACACAGCGACCAGCTGCAGCTGGCAAGCAGTCACCGCTGAAGCATCCAAAGTTGCTCAAGAAACTGCTGGCGAGCCGAGAGCAGCTGCTCAGACAGGCGGCTGTAGTGGATGCAGTGGAGGAGCAATTGACCGACCCCGTCAAGCATACCAAGCATCGTAAGCATCCGCTGCCTGCGGAGCTGCTGCCCGAATCGGAGACGGACAACGAGCTGCCCAGCTTTGGCGGCGGCTACATCAAAGAGCCCTACAAGGAATTTGTGAGTTTGATTTCAAATAAACATGATCGTCCTTATTATAAACCACCTGATGTCCAAATAGAAGGACTATGATCCGATGGCGCTGCCTGCGGAAAATCCGAATACGATGCGTCAGCCGGAGGAATACGAACTGGTGTACAATGATGAGCTGCCGCAGCAGTTGCCTGAGCAGAACGAGCGTCCTATTCGCATGCGCAGCAAGTATCCCAGCGGCAGTAATCGAGATGTGCGCAGCGGCACACTCGAGTCAAGCACAACTAGCACACCCAGCTTCACCACCACAAGTCAGCCACTTTCCGCACAATCGCCGCTCAGTCTATGGGATTTGGAACTGGACAATGAGGCGGTTGAGCAGGCAGCGGATGCAGCTGCAGCTGCTGCAGCAGTCACCAGTTCCAACAGACAGTCGCAGTATCGCAGGCGCAAGCGTGAGGCGGCGAACTCTAGCAGTGCCAGCAGCAGCAGTGGCAGTGCCTCCACAACAAATCGCAATAATGCTGGCGATGATGCGACGCCAGCGGGGCCAGAGGATGCCCAGCCAGAGGATTGGTATTTGGCATCCATTTCGTCAACGGGCGTGCTGCTCAAGGCGCTGAACAATGCAACCTCATCTGTGGACTTTGCCTTTGTGCTCAACATACGCGAATCGGAGGCGTATCCACCGTTGTTCTCGCCGCAGGATCTCAACTGCGTTGAGGAGAAGATTAGCGCCTATAAAAGTGGGTAGTGGGGAAGTTTAAAATCGGCCAGTTAATATTAATTAATACTTATCGCCCTTGCAGGCTACACCGCCGACAACTTGCGCGTGCTGCGCAAGCAATTCCTCAAGCAGTGCCTGAGCGAGCGTCTCGTGGACGCAGATCCCGCGTTGCCCAAATACGAGTCTCAATTGATAATCACGAGAATTGGGATAACATGCACCTGCCGCTCTTTGCAACCGGGCGAGGTGTGCTCCGAATTGGATCCGATTGAGGCACAGCGCTGGACTGAGTTTATGGGCAACGAGGGCAACGGCTTTTATGCCAACTAAATATCTAAGTCTATCCTATAAATCTTTCTCTACTCCAACTATTGTAATTAATCGATTGTCATTTATGTGTGTGGCTGTTTCTTGTAATTGTAATAGTGTTTACATGTGTATTTGTGTATATTTTATGATTCTTTTTAACATTAAACTTAACTAATTAAACTCATCGAGTGCTGAAACATGCACACTTTTCCAATTCAGCTACCAGATTTAAATAATAAATGAAACGTGGCAACGCCTAAGTATGCGAGCCAAATCAAGTGGAAAATATCGCAAGGAAGTATCGATATGTCGATAGAATCGTGGGATTATAATAAGTACAATTTGCGATCAACTAAAATTAAATCAAGCAATTTAAGTTCAGTTAATATTAAAATTTTATATTTTCAACCCTCCATGTAGTGAGTTCAGCTACACCTTCCTTGCACTTCGTTCATTCAAACTATCGAAGAGCATAATCGATATATTTTTGCATCCCTAGCTAGGCACTTTGAAACAACAACAAGCCGCAGTTGCCTAAATATTGTTATTAACTTAATGCTACGCCCAGGGCACACGAGAACATCAGCATGGGCATTCTAGAGAAGATTGCGGAGATCGAGCGCGAAATTGCGCGCACCCAAAAGAACAAAGGTAAGCAGTGAAAACCGGCGCAGCTAACGCGGCGTCCGAATTCGCAGTGCTGGCAATGGCAATGGCGATGGCGTTGCCAATGTATCGGAATTTAGGGTTAGAATTCATTTCACATTTGCCATTTCAATGCAATTGCAGCCACTGAGTACCATTTGGGCCTGCTAAAGGCCAAGCTAGCCAAGTACCGCTCCCAGCTGCTCGAACCGTCGAAGAAGGGCGAAAAGGGCGAAGGATTCGATGTGCTGAAGAGCGGTGATGCGCGTGTCGCCCTTATTGGATTTCCCAGTGTGGGCAAGTCCACAATGTTGTCCACACTGACCAAAACCGAATCGGAAGCGGGTGAGTTGCCAGCGATGACTGCGCTGATCATATACCAAATAACAACACTATTTTGTGACCATATCATGAAAATCTAATATTGATATTCTTAGAGCCAAATCAACAATTTTGAAAAGTAGTTGCCTCCTGATCTGAACACAAAGCTTTGTTGCATATAACTTTCATAGTGTAATTAACCTCCATTTCGCAGCGAACTATGAGTTCACCACGCTGACCTGCATACCCGGCGTGATTGAATACCAGGGTGCGAATATACAACTGCTTGATTTGCCGGGTATCATTGAGGGAGCTGCGCAGGGCAAGGGACGTGGTCGCCAGGTGATTGCCGTGGCGCGCACTGCGGATCTGGTGCTAATGATGTTGGACGCCACCAAGCCGAATGTGCATCGCGAACTGCTGGAGCGGGAGCTCGAATCGGTGGGCATACGCCTGAACAAGCGCAAGCCAAACATTTACTTCAAACAGAAAAAGGGCGGCGGCCTCAGCTTTAATTCCACCTGCGCCCTGACGCGGTGCAGCGAGAAAATGGTCCAAATGATTCTACACTCGTTCAAGATCTTCAATGCGGAGGTGCTGTTCCGCGAGGACTGCACAGAGGATGAGTTCATCGATGTGGTGACTGCGAATCGCGTGTATCTGCCCTGTTTGTATGTGTATAATAAGATTGATCAGATCTCCATTGAGGAGGTGGATCGACTGGCGCGACAGCCCAACTCTATTGTGGTCAGCTGCAACATGAAGCTCAATCTGGACTACATGCTGGAGGCGCTCTGGGAGGCACTCCAGCTAATTCGGGTGTACACCAAGAAGCCCGGTGCGCCGCCAGATTTCGATGATGGTTTGATTCTGAGAAAGGCAAGTAAAAAAACTGGTGAATGGAATTTTTTTTATTCAATTTGAAATCGTGTCTTTGGTCCACAGGGCGTCAGCGTGGAGCATGTTTGCCATGCCATTCATCGAACGCTGGCCGCACAATTTAAGTACGGACTGGTGTGGGGCACATCAACGAAATACTCGCCACAGCGCGTGGGCATCGCCCATGTCATGGCCGACGAGGATGTTATTCAGGTGGTCAAGAAGTGAATCGCTAGCAACGCAGCTGCATTTGTTCATCTGCTTGTTGTTGTCTGTTGTCGGCATCAATTGCGTTGAAAAATATATATTCTATTCTACATATATAAATTGATTCTGAAGTATCATCTGGAAAGGATTATGTCTTTTAGATGTGTGCGAAACTGTTTCTGCTGATTGTTAGGAAGGACTTATATCTTTTGTATAACTTGTTCACTCTTTGATTCAGTTTTAGGTTTTACGCAGTGCTTCGAGGTTACTGCAAAGAACTGGCCTCTGTTTTGGTCATAATTTAGTGTCTTTGATAATAAGTTTATTGAACGTTCGATTCCAAGATAACAACTAAAAACTAAATCCGATAATGTTCGCTGGATAACCAATTGGCTGCGTTGCTGCGTATCATTTCGATGCAGCAGCAGCGCTGGCTGTGGCCGCCGAGGCGGCTGCAAGGCTCCTGTTCAGCGTGCTTATCGCCGAGATGCTAGAGAAGGGCGTCGGTCCGCTGCTGATGCGCTGCGGCTCCACCAGCTGCACGGGCGGATTGTCGAGCTTGGCAAAGACATTGGTGGCATCGCGCAGACGATAGCGACGTAAATTTAAATATTGCTCCTTTTGCTCCTCGACTCGCTGATGCAGCTCATGTAGACGTCCGGACAGCGACACGAAGGATTCGTTGATCTGGTGAAAAGCACGCTTGAGATCATTCGGCGATACGCTCTGCGGATTGGCTAACGCTTGCATGTGGCTTTCGGTGAGCTTGATTTGCTCACGGAACCCAATCAGCTCCTCCTCGTATCTGGTTACCAGGCACTGAAAGTACTGGAATGGTGCCGTATTCTCAAATTGCAGTCCTGCCGGCGTGTCCTGTGTCCGCTGCACCATCTCCAGGGATTGAATAGCTTTGGCCGTTTCGCTGCGCAGCTGCTTGATGCGCCGATTGTTGGCATCCACCGAATTAGCCATGTTCTGCAGTACCCAGCATTGATTTGTGATCTCATGGCTCACATTGCTCCGCTTGGACGTTGAGGTGCGTCCAATATCTGAGGCGATGGTCTTCTGCTGCTTAATGTACGCCTTGAGTGCATCCACTGTCTTGACTATCTCCTCCGGCACCTGGGTCTCCTTAATCTGCAAGAGTAATCAACTGATATTTAGCTGTTTTGCTTTGGGATTATTTGTACCCACCTTGATGCCATCCTGCTTGTTGTCGCCCACCTTGGGCTGCATAGCGCCCACATCGATGCCGCCGAGGCCAACAAAGACCGGCGGTGCTGATGCTGCCGGTGCTCCAATTGTCAACGGCTTTCCAAAGATGCCGCCACTGGGATTGGGGCCCGGGTTCATGTTTCCGCCCAGAAGCAGGTTCGTATTGAAAGGCTGCGCGGTAGCCGTCGTTGTGGTCGTGTTGAAGTTCAAACTGGCAGCCATCGGTGCCTGCTGCTTCATGAAGGAGAATGCGCCTACGCCAGCGCCCAATGTGGCGGGCATCGCCGTGGAGCCGAAGGCGGGCGGCGCTGTTGTCGGTGCGCTCGTCGTCGGCGCCGAGAAGCTGAACGTTGGCGCCACTGTGGCAGTCGCTGTACCAAAGGCTGGGGCTGATCCCGGCGTTCCAAAGGCGGGTGTAGCTGCTGTCGGTGCACCGAATGCAGGCGCTGCAGCTGCAGAGCCAAAAGCGGGCGTCGCTGTTGGTGTACCAAAGGCGGGCGCCGACCCGGGTGCGCCAAAGGCAGGAGCTGCTGCGGGTGCACCAAATGCAGACGTTACTGTGGGCGCAAATGCAGGCGCCGCTGTCGTCGCTCCGAAAGCGGGTAGCATCATGCCCGCCGCGTTTGGAGCCACAGCCGGCGAGCCAAAGCCAAGCGTTGGCGCCGCACTGACAGCGGTGGAGCCAAAACTAAAGTTGGGTGCCGCTGCGCCTATGGCAGCAGTCGCCGCTCCGGCCAGACTCATGGTGGACGTTGCAGCACCAAAGGCGGGGGGCGGGGCGCTTGTTGCAGGTCGCGCGCCAAAACTGAAGTTGCCTGTTGCGGGGACGACGCTGCTTGCACCCAGAGCGGGGTTTGTTGTGGGTGTGCCGAAGAAGGACATTGTTTATCGCTTATTTCTTTCTCTCTATTAAATTGATTAATTTTGCTGTTTGCCACGGACGCGTTGTTTGGATTTGTGTTACAGGATTTCACAAAATTTTGCAATTCTGAACGCACACAATCAATTTATCGATATATATTGTTGTACTTAATCTTAATATTGACGACTAGTTCGCAGGAGTTCACTTATCGATATTTATTTTTGTACTTTAGCTCAGTATTGACAACTGGTTCATACGAGTTCATGAGCGCACTTTTTAAATGATATATATGATAAAAAAGTAAAATAATATAAATGTATAAGTGGGAGAATGCGTTATTTCAAATTAATTCTTCATGAATCGTTCATTCTATCGTTTCATCGATATATATATTATGTATTGCAACTTATATATATTAAAATTATATTTAAGCTGAGCGATAGTTCTCATGGATTCATATTATTATGAGCTAGCTCTGCTTCGCACTTCCAACACTGTTCTGTTAGCAAATGCTGCCACCAACTTTTGTAGTACCACATCCAAACACTTGGAGCGCCACTTCATATGAGAATAACTACAGTTATTTTCACGATCATGTGATAGCAGTTTCCTCGAAATATTTCAGCGCGCGTTTCACAAATTGCCTTCGATACTTGCAAAAAAATTATGGATCAAGAGGAGGAGTATACAAATTATCTGAATGAACACGGCATATTGGCGCACATGCTCTACATATTCCGTGAATTGGTGGAGCTCGATCCGCCGCCCGAAGATCCACTGATGGAAATTCTGCATATGCTCGATTGCCCCCTGATACCCCAGGATCAGATGATGGCGCTGGAACGAAAGGTGGCCCGCGCCCACGAGGAGCTGCGGTTCCTGCGCTGCTTCCTCATCGAGCTGGGCGGCCAGGAGGATGTGGACGACACAGATTCGGAGTATGATTTTGTGGGACACATTGGGGATATGGGCTCTGGATTGACCTACTGCCCCCAAGATTCGAGCACCTACGAGGAGGGTTCCTCTTACACGTCCACACCCACTTCATCCTCATCGCCATGTCTATTAGCCCAGCAGCAGCAGCAGCAGTACGTTGTGCAGGCATCGCTGGCCATCCAGGAGGCACCTCTGTCGCCGGAGCAGCAGCAGCCGGGCTGTAGCCACACTGCTCCACCGAGCAATGCGCAGCAGTTTTAAACTTCAATTTATGTATTGATTACATATGTAGCACGTGCATATTTATAATTTTTCACATTTTGTCTAACGAATGCATCTCAAAGATATTGAAACTCAACGCCAGATCGTTGCAGATCATATATAAACCCATATATAATAATCGCTATATACATTGAATGAAATCAAGAATCGATCTTGACGTATTATTAAGTGAGAAAAAAACATGAACAGATACGAATTAATCCCTTTTTATTTTTAAATGAATGCCCTATTTCGCAAGTTGCATTGAAGCAAAATAAAATCAACGTGAAATTGTTGAACGTTGTCAAAAACTATGTATTTATTTTTTATTGTTTGGTTTAATCTGTTGCAGATGGTCAGGATATGTTAAGTTCAGTTTTAATTCAGTTTCATTACATATCACCGAGATCGAATGAATTCCTGTGTACGAAACTTTCTTTTGTTCCTAAATAAAACTTGTACAATATGCGTAACGAACCAATGAGGAAACTCTCAGTACTTGGTATATATATGTATATATATATATATATATATATATATATACATATTTGTGCATACATGCTGGATGATTGACTGGGGAAATGAGTGGGCCATTAACCCGTATTGTGTCCGCACAGTTGTTTCTGTTGCCATCCGAAACAATGCAACATCAATTCAATTAAGCCCAAATATGTCAGCCAAGTCGACAATCATTCAGTTTCCGCTGCTGTTAAAGCCAACTGCAAAATTTGTTTACAACACACTTGAATTGCCACATGAAGCCGTGTTGGCGTAGTTATCAGTTTATTACCCATGTATGTTAATACAATATAACTGTTCTCTCGTCACAGCTTTCACAACATATTCTCTAAAAGACCGAACTGCAACTTCCCCTTCGTTGTCATCACATGTTCCTCCTCCTCTTCGCAGATTTTCTGCTTTGTGCAAATTCGCCGTTTTGCGAATTCGCTCTCGTCGTTGTTTCTTTGCTCGTCTTTGTCTTTCTTGTGCTTCTTCATGTGCGTCGTTGTTGTTGGAATTGGCCTTAGAAACCAAGCCACAACAATCGTGCCCAAGTTAGGCGTAGAAATAATAAATATTTAAATGTGGAAAATTCAGTTTACAGCCAGTCGTGAAACAGGGAACATATGTATTAAATGTATTGATAACCTACTAAAGTAAATAATATTTCGATCCCTGGACTGCAATTAAGATAAGTTAATCAGAGTCAGTCACTTATCTCCGTTCTCCAAGAATTTAATGAATATATTCAATATTCAATGATCTATCTGATATGGTATGGAATATTTCTTTTATTTTTATGGTTTTAATGAGCAGGAAACAAATATTAGAATAAATAATACATTTTCTGCATATATTACAATATATGTTGTGTGTTCCACACTTAAAGCGGCTTAGCTTTCGAAAAACTAAACCCAGTTTATTCAATTTATTTGCTCGTGCGCGACAAATCCGTTTAATCTCCCGCGGGAGGGGGGCGTGGCACGGCTCGATGGCTGCCCGTCACTTTGACAGATAAACTGCAGTTGGAGTCGATGTACATAAATGTTTGCCATAAAAATAAAAACAAATTCGAGTGTGAGTACTCCTAAATAAACAGCTTCCACAGAAATGGGCGGGGCAGTTGAATGTATTTAATTGCGCTCGTCGGAGTTCGTTGTTTTATATTTGTTTTGCTGCTGTCTTTTTTTTTTTTGCTGCGATTTGACTTTGAATAATCGCTGCGCAAATTGCCGTTCAACAGCGATTTTGTGGCTAAACAGCAGCGAAAGCAAACGGCGCTAATTGATTGAAACAAAATGCAGTCGCATTGGTTAGCAACGTTTTTTTTTTATTTCTGCCCTGATTTTATTTTATTTTTATATTTTGCGTTGCCGGTAATTTTTGCGCTTAATCTGGGTGCGTGGCAAAATCAGCTTTGCTTTGCCAGCGCCCTCGGCTTCCCGTTGCCTGCTCCCTGCCGCCTGCTCTGCCAGTCTGGCGTAGTGCAAAACTTTAACCACGTAAAATACGAGCTCCCCGGGCAGCAGCCGCAACACAATCAACCAAAAATGCAAAAAATGTAAAAAGAATCGGCAAAGAAAAACGAAAGAAAAAATCCAAAAAAAGCAACAACAAAAAAAATATGCGAACACCAGTCGAATTGCATATAAAAACCATCGTCATGGCCATGGCGTTGCCAGACCGATACGAATGCCAGATGAGCTATACGAATGTGCAGTGGAGCCCGCCAAAATGTGGCCTTGAATTGATATTGCCCATAATTTTTGGGTTTTTAATTTGGCAAGTTCAACGAAATTTATTAATTATATTTTATTTTTAATTATTTGGCCAAAATGTTAGTTAAATTTAAATATTTAATAGGTTCAAGAACAATTTGCACATGTATTGCAAGCAATTCAATCAATAATTACGTGAAAAAAACCAAATGATAACAAATTGTGAAATTTCTTTGTCGAAAATCAAAAACTATTTTTTTTTTTACAAATTAAAATATAATATAATGTAATAAGTGAAATAATAACAGTAATTAATATATGTATTTAAGATAGATATAAATATGAGTAAAATTCTTTTAAGAATTGCAATTGAGATATCAAGTAGTGAAAAGAGCTTATACTGTATTCAAATATTCACTGGATGGTTTGAGTTTCCTTTTATTACTCAATATGCAACTCAGAATGCGGTGCAGCGCCATTGAGTGCAACATTGAAAGGCTCGCTTTCAACCAACCACTCTACCCCGCGCATGGGAGGCGGATATGGCAAAGCAAGTGCAGCAAAAAAGTAACCGAAAATAAAAAAATGAAAGCTGACTCCAAACAGTGCTGAGCTGAGCTGGGACAGAGCTCTGTGGAGAGCTTCAATTTCATGTCGAGTAAATTTTAATTTACAGCTCTTTTGTGACCACAGGTTTTGCCAACATGCGAGCCAAAAGCGTGGGTTTTTTTTTGTTTTTTGGTTTGTTGTATTCCATTTTTGGTGTGGCTGTTTTTATTCACATGGCTTTTTGGGTATTTGGCCTGTTTGGCTTGTTGGTCAAATGATATATCCGGGCTCCGCCCCTCCCACTTCCATTAGTTGTAATGACCGCTCGGGGAGTGAGCTGGTGGGTGGTAGGGTTATAATGGTGGCAGTTGCACAAGAGGCGCCGCTAGGCTAATTACTGCCCGCTGCCAAACTCTAAACTATGCTTCATTAGCGCCCTAATGAAAACTCTATTAGCCAAATGAGGCGGAGCGCCAAAAAAAAAAACGAAAAAATTAATGAAAACGCGTAAAACTTTTCCCCAAAAAGCATCCGAAAAACGTGCGGCGACTAAATAATGAACACCAATTTATTGGGCCGCACAGAACAGCAATTAAAATGCAATTAAAATACATAATTCACACAGTCAAAGTGGGTGTGGCCACAAATAAAATAAAAAAAAATAGAATAAATAAAATATAATATAAACAGCGAGACTCGCAGACAGCCGTGAATCGAAAATATTTGCTTATTATTTATGTGCACAGTTTGACCCAAAATACATCAATGTCTGCCACACACAGACACAAAAACACACACAGACAGAAGCACACACATGTTGAAGCACTAAGCGCATTTTATCATCTATTGTCATTTTTCATGTTGCCGGAACAAGAACAACAACAACAACGACAAGGAAAAAAGGGTTAACAATTTTTATGTGTCAACAAGAATAATTTGTGTCACGAAAACGAAACAATGGCAACGAAACAACTTGACTAAGATGACAAAACAAAAAGTTGCAAAGTGTCGTAAACAAAAGCAGACAGCGTATTAATAATGAAAACAGGACAGAGAAATACACACACACACACACACACACACACACAAACACACACACACACAAACGAACTGGCAACTATTACAGATACAAACAGGCCAAAAAAATAGAAACAGTGCCAGAAACACGTTCAAGACAGCAACCAGGCAACAAATGTGTTCTGAGGAATCAACAAGCAGCTAGAAATTAATACCAACACACACACACACACACATATATATATATATATATATATACATATATGAATATGTATAATAAAATAACAAACGCCCGTCAGCTACGTGCAACGCCGACAGCCGCGTGTGTGCTACGTGCACGTGTCATAATCCTTTTGCCGTGCAACATTTTTCGCTTTGTTCAACACAATTCTTCTTCTTTTTTTGTTGGCACTGCGCGTCACGCCTGAAGACACGAATTTCCGCCATTTGATAATATTCAGAATTGCCCGTGTTTCCGTGAAAATAAATCTCTATCTCAATCAATGTAATATTTATGCAAATTTCGCTAGTAAGAATTATTCATAAGGATCAGTTGAGCAGTTGCAGATGAAAATGGAAACAAGTTAAGTTAGCTTGAACGTTTTTATACACTGTTCCCATTGAAAAGACGGGCAGAATGTTGCGTGCATCAGTATGTAGCAGGCAGAACGGAGCATCTCAGACCACATAAGCCATATATAAGTTCTTGAACAGTATCAAAAGCCGAGTCGATCTACTAATAAATAATCTCTGAGATCCTTTTAGAGACTTCAAATTTAGAATAAATGTTTTTGGAAAACACAGTTTATTTTATTTTATCGATAACTTTCTCTATTTCTCAAATATTGATATAAATCGATTTTCTATTTATTATTTATTGTAAATATTATGTTTAAACAGTTGCCGATTGAAGTCATCCACAATTTAAATACATATTTTAAATGAAGGCCAAAAAATACAAAATTCCCATATATTTCCACCAATCCGGTACATATATGGTTCCGCTAGATAAAATCGACTGAAATAATACACTGGAAATGTTAATTCTGTTAGAAACGCGAAATTTAACGAATGTTAATTATGATTGCTGATGGTAATTATTAATTTGGACACCCAAGTGATTGATGTAAGGTAATTTTAATTTACATTTGCCTTGAATATTCTCATTTTTGTCTATTAATGTGGTGACCAAGCTATTAGAGTGTTGCAACAAATCCTTGTGGCACCACCACAAGTTGCTGAGCAACATTTACCATTATGCTCATTAATTTCAATAAACAGCGCTTTGAGGCTATTTAAGCCAAGTTATTAATAGCAAGAATGCTCACAAAGAGATACTTCCTGTGCTTTAGTTAATAACTGCTCAAATTCTAAGAAGTAAAGTGTGTAAATGAAATGTAGTTATTAGGGAATAAATTTTTAAATGAATTGTCATTTGAATAATTCAAAATGTGTAAGAGACTTGTCTGCTTACAGATCAATCTGCTCAGTTTACCTAGGATATGCTGTTATGTTTTTTTTTGAGTGTAGCTTGAGCAAGAAACTATATTCAGGTAAAATGCGCAATCATTGTTGCCAATTTACGCATACGCCATATTGCCACGTATTGCATAGCTGACGAAATTGCTTAATGATGACAACGCCAATTTCTGAAAGACAGAGAGAGAAAAAAGTTTTTAATTGCAAACTGGACACAGCTAATACACGGTTCCGGCATTGGATTGAAGCAGGGGCAGACAGCAGCTGATGTTCCCAATAGCTCGAACAATCCCCAGGGGCATTTGCAACACAGGCCTCTAATTATTTTGTAAACGCGGCCGCCCGCAACGCTGCGCTTCATTAAAAATAAGCAGAAGCAGAAGCAGAAAGAAAGTCGCACAGTTTTTACAGCTGCCGCTGCTGCTGCTACTGCTGCTGCTACTGCTGCTGCTACTGCTGCTGCTACTGCTTCCGCTGCTGCTGCTGCTGGCTCTGATGGATGAGTTAATCACCCAGAAAAGCGGCATACAAATCAACAAGCAAACAACTCGCCGCCGCCAAAGCGCTTGTCAGAGCAGCTTAAATAAACGTCCAATGACCGCAGCAGCTCCATGCTTGCCACGCCTGCCACGCTTGCCAAAGGACCCTCGAAAAACCCACGAAATTAATGGAGCAAATCAAACGACCAAAAACCAGACGCAGCCCAGTTACAGTTACAATTCCAACTCCAACTCCAACTTCATCTGCGATTCCACTACCATTTCCACTTTGTAGCCTGCTTTTGGGTTAATAATGACAAGATTTGTGTGCGTCGCATACGAAATTAGCCGTAGACCAGTGTCCGGCGTTGCCAGACTGTGACATTTTCTATTTTTTCTTTGTCTTCTGTTGACGCTCATTAATTTTGCACTGGGCCAACGCGCCTGCCCCATTCCCATCCTTATACAAATTTTTCTAAGTAAAGTCCAAGCGAGAATTACAAAAATATAAACTTCCGGCGCAAGCCTGTCCAGAGGAAGTGTGCGGTACTCAGAGATACACTGTGGCAAATATTAAAGTGTTTATAGTAATAATTAGTAATATTATTACTAAACTATCCTTTTCGAGTACTATAATTATATAATCGGTTCAGAGTCATTTATTTCTACTCTTAAATATAAATATTTATTAAATATTTTCAATTTTTTGGCTGATTGAGCTGATTGACTTTTCTCCAATCCATGCAAAAAAATGTTGGACCCTTTTTGCAGTTGAAAGACCCCAGAAATCTTTTAGATTCCTTATATATAGGAATAAGTAATATTTGAAAAATAAATGAAATATTAGACTGATAGACTAGTAGAAACCCTGTGACGAGGCTCAACATATTTATTTATTGAACATACATTTGAAGTAAGTATTAATTAATAATTAATTATTATGCTTTCATCTTGCCTAGCTGATATACTTCTCAACCATTAGCATTTACAGGGTATTGGCAATTCGCGTTGGTTTCTGAAGAGCACACTTTAGTGCTTTGAAAATATGCGCCTTTTTTTACGTGCTTGCGGCTTTAATTAAGCAAACGGCGTTGTGGAAATTACTTAACCGAGTACTGGTAGTCGAGGCCAAAAAGATATAGACACCCTTACTGGAGACTACCATATGCAAGGTATGCAAATTTGGCGTTACCCCCCGCCAACTGTTGTTGCCCCGCTGGCCAGTACATACACACAGAACTCGTTGAATTCGCATAAAATGTAGTAATAATTTCACACAGCGCGTTTTTAGTGGGGTTTTTCGCTCAAAAGTTGCTGTAACGGAAACAGCTGTTTCCGCACCATGTAGTCTAACCCGCCTTCGCACATCCACACACACACACACACACACACACACATCACTGCACACTCGCTGCCTGCTGGCGGTACAGCAATCTACTATTCATTTGAATTTTGGCTGCCGACTTTTGTGTTGTTTGCCACCGCAGCGACCATAAAATGCAAAAGATTATGAAAGGTGGTGCAACAGTGGCTGCCACAGCCCACAGCCACTTCCTTGCATGCATCCGCATATAAAAACCTACTCATGCATATAGTTGTGCCGCACAATAATAATAATAATAATAATAATAATAATGCAACGACCTCATTCTGGGAATACAGTTTTGTGCCTTAGCAAGCATTTGGAATTACAAGCAACCCCATCGTAAATATGTTGCAAGCAGCAGCTTCAACTAATTAACCAGACTTATGCCTTTTCTATTAGTGTTGTTAGGCAACTAAACAACGATCAGTATTTACTGTACTACAATCTGAATAAATCTGTAAAATCCTCATCAGACAGTTATTAGAAATGTATCGAGTGACAAACTTAATTACTTTTATTACTCATATTTTCTGACAGCTGAAGATGCATTCTTACATTTAAGTATTATATATAGTATATATACATATATATATATATATTACTCAATTTATAGTCAGCAGAGTCATATGCTTATCCTCAACTAAATTGAAATTTATTATAGCTCGAAAACACTTGTGAGACACTTTTTTTTTTGTTTTTGTAAAATACACACTGGAAGTCTGAAGCCGTATCTCACTCACTCGAAACACTACAACTGCTTATGCAGATGATCCAAGGGATTTGGTTTAAGGTACTTGCGCCATATGCATGTATTTGTGAATGCCAGCTGCCAAGTAAAACTAAAAGTTGGCACAGTTCTCTGCTTAGTATTTCGATTCTACGTACATATGTGTGCTTGAGCTGTTGTGTGCATTACTTCAAAGAACATGTATAACATATATAAATAAATTATAAGTGGCAAAGTTTGCTCGTTGCAAGCTCAAAAACATCCTTTTCAACTTCAGCTCCAACTTGCAACTTGCACGACAAATAGACAGAAAAGAGAGACATGGAGAGAGAGAGAGAGAGAGTGGGTTGCCTCTGGAAGGTGGCATAAGTACGACTCGACGAAGTTTGAAGTCACGTGAATGCCATAACATATCAAATTACGCATTACGTTCGACTAATGGGAATTAAGAAACTCTAACGAGCGTAACAAATGCAAATGAGGGCAACCCTGGCTGGCAACGCAGCCGCTTGCAGCCGAGTTGACGGTCTCAGCTCAGTTAGTTGGCTGTCTTATCGGCAATGCAATAAACATCAATTTGTAATCAATGTACCATAAATCAGTTTGCAGCGAAAAGCTTTGCCAAATGGTGCACACACATGACATTTATCAAGTATTTATAAGCCTTTAAATTGTGGCATGAACTTCAATCCCAAACGGACGAGCTGAAATTTAAAAATTGCCATCAATTTTCTTAAACTTTTCTTTTATTTGGTTTTTTTTTTAATTTATTTATTTTATTTGTCTGTAGTTGAAAACATCATTCATCAAGCATGAGCTTATGTGGAATTTAATTTTTTTGATTGCCATCCGAATTCTGTCTTAATTTAAAACTCATCCAACTAAAGACTTCAACAACATTTGTTTGTGCGGCAAGAATGGATTTTCGATTTGCAACTTATACGAATTTATTGTGGTTATTCCGAATTTTTCAACTTGACACATTTATAATTTGGCGTTAGGGTCTCTGCACCCACTTACCTTATACCAAGCAACTATTGAACTTTTGTGCCAAGCCGCAAATTATTTTTGCAGCCCCGCAAACTGCACGAGGCTTGTGCAATTTTCCACATGCCAATTTTTTGGGGCGCCTGCTTCTGCTTCTTGTCTGCCTCTAGCGGTTGCCACGCCAGTTGCAAGTCCTGGAAATTACATTTTCCATATTAATAAAAGAAAATGAAATGAACAAAATAAAAACTATGCAAATGCGCTGCGTGCAGCGCACCAGATAAAACTAAAGCAGGAGACACATGTGTGTGCGTTATGTTTTTTGTGTTGTTTTTTTGTGAGTGTTTCGGTAGCCTCTGGAGTGCTGGTGCTGCCAGGCTGGCTTAGGTTTTACCAGAACTATATATACATATATATGTATAGTCAAAAATAACGTGCGGCAGCTGTTGCTGCCAGTGGCAAAAGTCACAATAAATTTTTGCATTAGTTCGCAGTGCAGTTGGCTCTTCGCAGTCACAAAAAAATAAAGTAAAAAACGACTAAAAATTAAATCATGAATAAATTAATGGCGAATCGTGTACACAAAATATTGTGTGCGCAATTAAAGGCAAAAGTTAAGTTTTTGACTCAAAGCTGTCGGCACTTTAAACAGTCTGCAAAGGAAATTAGCCGGAGGTAATTTAGACTGTTTTAATAAGAAAATTAATTAGGTCTTAATTTTTGCTTGCTGTGTACACAAAAAAGTACAAGCTTGGACAGCTGCCGCAGAAATTATAAGACAACTACAGCAGCGACTTGTTAATTTAGGGCTTTGAGGCAACTTTTTGTGCTTTGTTGTTGTGCGTGAGCAAACTGACAGAAATACAAAACCAATTGAAGCAGCAAAGAAACAACTTTTAATTAAATACATTTTGAAAGACAATCCTTAAAAATAGGCTAACTTTTTTTTATTATTTTTAAACATAAATGATAAAACCCAATTAACAAATATGGTATAGGAAAATTGTAAATATCTATTTTTACTATTTGCCATTCTAAATATAAATTTGAAAAAATTCAATTTATTTTTGGCTAGATTTCAGCTAGTGCAAGTCCCTCAGCTGTACTTCCTGTTAATGTAAACAACTCATGTAGAGGGCAGATGATTATGTCTGTGACTCCTTGCGTACTTGCAGATGTTTCCCAAATGTAGGCATAGCTCTTTTATCAGTCCATGCAATGACTTCCTATCCCGCAGGGTTTTAAGTTTTATGCCAGCCTCGGGAGCTGGCAACATTTCGTTGTGCTTGTTGCTGTTACTGTAGTTACTCAAGGCTTTTATTGTTGTTTCAAGTGGTTGCCATTGCTGATGCCGTTATTGTTGTTGGCCGGGAGATAACTACGTGCTAAGAAATGTGTAACAAACTACACACACTGAGATACAGGCACGAATAAAGATACAGATACAAATACAGATACACAAACAGATGCAGATACTGAGTCAGAACCGCAGCCAGAACCGAAGCACACAATGGCAATGGCGCACCACGTCTCCATGGACACATTCTAATAAAAAGGAAGCATTGAGAGCGCCATTTTGTGTTGCCATTTTTGTTCTGCTGCTTCCTGCCTGCCAAGCCTGCCTGCCAGTGATGCGAAATGCTTGCGAAAGTGTTGCGAAATGCTTGCAAACGTGTGTGGCGAACACATTCAATGGCTTCTGTGGCTTGGAGGAAGAGTTTATTTTATGGTCCCACGTCCAGTCATTTATTACTCGTCGCTGATACATACGGACTTGCTATGAAGCATTGCTCAGCACTGATTTTCGATCTCCTACTGCCAGTTACACAGTAACAAAGTTACACAGTTACTATTATTTTCTTTTTTTTTCAGGCATTTTAGTTATAAATGCCGCACTACTTGAATGAATCTCGTGGGCGTAATAGTTTTTAAATGGCTTTTATCTAGCTGCATCTGTCGTTTTGTGTGTGTGTGTGAGTGTTATCGCACACACAAATGTGTTCTCCCACTCTTCTCTTCTGCCACCTACACAAATTCTTCAACTGGGGCAGCAACAAATTGTCATTATATGCAATTTGTGGAACAAACCAGAAAACACGCGCATCTCGCATTGAGCAAGAGTTTCGGAAGATGCTTTCCAGAAGCGAATACATTCAACGCCATTTCTCGCGCGACTTCAGTTTCAGCCGTTGAAAAGCAGCACAGCTGCAGCCAGTCAGGTGTCAATTACACTATCGATCAAATTTAAAATCAAAAGAGACTTAATGTGTTGGATGTGATATATTTTGCAAGTTTAAAGGTGTGATATATGATGATGATGATAAAGCAAAATCGTTTAATCGTTTCTCTATATTGTCGATTAAATTGTATTTACTTTTTTTTTTATAAAATTAAATTAATTTAAAAACTGGAAACATTTTCATTCGAATTCTATTCACAGCTTGAAATTGTGTGCAGCCTAGTGCAGAGGTTGAGTCCGGTTGGAGGCACTGGGGAGCTGAGTTTTAGATGCAGCCACGTGGATAGTGATTCGTGAATGTTGTAAAATGCTCGCAATTTAATTGCAGCAAACTTAACTAAGATGAAATCATGCCACAAGCCAGTGAACAGGAATGCGTTCACTAACTAAGACACAGTTAGTGGCGAGTATTCTGCTTAATTGATGCATACACATGCCACACAATGTTAATTACTTACGCGGCAACATGACGTATGCGTAATCACAAATGATGATAGCAAGTTTTGGCATTGGTCACCATTAGTATTGTCTTTTATCGCGTCTGCTTAAATTAAGCATATTTAAGTTGGATTAATGTGCTGACTGTTTGGACATTTTTGCCCCTAAATCGATTTGGTCTTCAGTTCAATACTAAGCTCTGCATATTTTTTATGGCAAATGCCAATCAAGTCGTAAGCCTGGAAAATAGATTTATTACGCTGACTCCTGAACTGTGCCACTGTGGCACTTCTCTCGCCCCCACCACTGTAAATTGATGTCACTGCTCTCAGTGAACTAATCAATTTCTTTTTTTTCTCTTTTGCATTTGCTTTTCCGGTCAATTAGCGCCACAAAAAATACATGCAACTAATCAGTGCGAGAAAATGGGAAAGTGGGGGCGACAGAAAAAAAACCGAATTCAATCAAATCCCTTTGAATATTTAATGATTTAAGTCTCGAGTTTTTAAGTGGAGAGTATTATAAATGTGTTGAAGACAGCTTATCTGAACTTAGTGGTTCGTGGTTATCTGCACTTAGTGGTTCAATACTGTTTAAAGTATTTGGCAAACCAGCATGTATATTAAATTATATATATTCAATTGTTTTTAATAAATTTCTTAAAATAAGAGCAGCAAGAAACTAATCAAAAGTTGATTCAGACTTGACTTACCGATTTCCTATTTAGGTATATATCTTAATGAAAAATCATTTTTCAAATCAGATGATGTGTTGAATCTCAAACTTTACTTAGTTAGCTGCCTTTTTGTAATTCTGTCATCAATTTAATGTGCTTTAACTCGCACAGCTTGCCAAGCCACGCCTCCCATCCGCATTGTTGCCACTGCCGCCCATTTATTTTCCTGCCAACGCAATTTAATTTGTGTGCTAATGTTGTGCTTTAGCAAATCCTTACGTATGAAATCTTTCTGATGATATTTTTATAATTCAGACATTTCCTGCGCTGCAATATAAATGAGTGTAACACTGAGCGTATTAGCAATTTTAATGCACTTGCCCTTATGGCACATGCTGTCTCTCATTCTCTTAATCGCTTTCTCTTTCTTTTGCATTAAATGCTAATTTCGCATACGACACACGGCACACGGCCGTGGCCAAGCAAAAGTAAGGCGCAGCAATGCCATACACACACTCACACACACACACACACAAACACACACACACGCGCGCACACCCACACGCCCACACACACACACAAGCAGACACACACTCGCTACATGACATTTTACAGGTTATTATTATGCAAAGGACACGCGTTGCCAGCGACTCATGCTGTTATCCTGTTGCAAAATCTGCGACGGTGTTGGTAAATTTGCATTTATTCATGGCATAAATAAAGCATAGAGCAAAATTCGCTGCCGCCCGCTCAAAAAACACAATAAGAATGGGGGAAAAAAAGGCTGAACTACAGTCCCTACCAGAGCAGAGCAAAACCTTTGGTGGTTTAGGCGGCTTTTGGGCGATTCTCATGTTGGCAGCTTGTAGTTTCCCGCCATGCATTTAATTTGTACATTATTTGACCCGTTCAACGCATGCCGCAAATGTTGTTTATACAAAACTCGCGCAAATACACGTTATATTTAACATATAACATCAGCTGTTTTGCGGTTGCTGCCCCACATTTCTGTTAGGCGTCAGTTGATTTGAATGTTGAGTGGTTTTTGGCCGTGTGCGGCTCTATTTCCTTACTTGCACACAATGCCCAAATGTAAAATACAAAATGTGTAATGAACGCAACGCATAGTTGATTACCAACCAAATAAATATATAATTATGGTTTGTTTAGTTCAGAAATTAGATTACAAATGAAGTAAAATAAATTAAAATTAAATACAGGGAGGGAAAAACACTGTTTTTTTTTGACACAAAATGACATTGGACATATTCAAGTCCAAAATTTAAAGTTAGTATACAAAAATCATCCTTTATTTTCTTGTATAATCTATTATTGCTCAATTAACTAATAAGACTCTCGCCACAGCTTGTGGACACGAGTTACAAATAAATTTCACCCCAATCTATGCTGAACTAAATATTTTAAGCTATTCAAAGTTAAATTAAACATTCGTAAGTTTATTAAGCACCTAATTAATGTAGTGCTCACAGGCTAAGCTCAAATTAAAAATAAATCTGACCTCAAACGGTTGATAATCCAAACCAAAATCCAAAATTTTAAATACTTGATAGCAATAAGCCACAGCCTAATCTGCCCTATTCCAAAATTGTTGGAAAGCGAAAGCGCACAACTTGGCAACCTAATGGCGGAACTATGTTGAAGGCTGTGCGTGCCGAAAACTTCAAAACGCACCGGGCAACATAACCTAAAAACTATATTTTCTGTGCACAAATAACACGCCAGACAAAAAGATAATCTAACCGCAGGCATAATACCGCATAATATTGAATTAGAAATGCGTAAAATTAGCCCCAAATACTTAGCCGAGCCGACACACGAGTAGCGGCCACAAAACGGCTCCCAGAGGCCAGAGTTGGCTTCACCACCACCGCCCCCCTCATGCTCTGCACACTGCCCGGGAACTGTCATAATTTTATGCACCAGAGGCCAGTGTTAACCTTTGCGACAAATAATAAAATAAATTAAAGTTAAACAGCGCAAAACATATATGAAAATTGCTTCAAATTTCCCTCGAGTCGATGTACGCGATAAAACCGAGCGCAACTTTAAGCCCGAAAACAGTTTTTGATTGTGTGTGAGTGTGTGAGTGTGTGTGTGTGCGCCATCTTTTGTAGTGCCACACCCAGCACACAGTCGCAGTCACACAGATACGCGCTGAGACACCTGGCCGCACTCAGATATGCATATAAAGCACATATGCCACAAGAATGTGGCGCCATGTGTGTGGCATAAGCTAAGGCTAACGGTAACCAAGCGACAAGTAGTTTTTTTTTGCATTTAATTTTATACACTGATAACGAAGACAAAAGAGTATATTGGTTTTATGGTTTAATTTTTAGCTTCGAGTGAGTGAGTGAGTGAGTTGTGTCTGCTTCCGATAAAAAATTAGATTGCACTGTCACGCACATTCCTATATGTTTGCCAGAGTATCTGTAAGTCGTTCTTGCACACGTTTTTCTTTATACAAGCATAAGCAAACAAAGATGCTCGCTGAGTTGTTGCTGCTGCTGCAGATATTGTTTTCCTTGCTATTTATTTGGCTGTAGTTTAAGTATTTCTGCTCAATGTCTGTCCGTCACAGCACCGCAAGCAATTTGTTCATGAGCCGTGTTCTCAGTTTCACTTTCGCGAAAATTGACTAAAAACGGTTTGCATATAAAATCTGTGCTGTTTGCAGCTGTGCTTAGTACAGTAGCTTCTCAATTTCTCAATTTTTAAAAAGAAATTCATAAAATAGTTGACAAATTGAAGATAGAAGCGGAGTTCAGAACACAGCAATGAAAATGTTTTTAATTAGATGCGAAGCTCAGAAATAGGTTGTTTATTAACCGTCGACTTCTTCTACCCTTTTTGCCACTTTCTCTTCCCTTTGATTTCAGTTAGTCCTTCTGCTTGTGAATTGGCCGTGAGCTTATTCAGCCCGACTCGTTTGCATTGTGTATTCCATTTCCATTAGCACTTTAATATTTAATGACTGCTGTTTATCGCACATAATTGAATTCAGTTTCTTCGCCTTTTTGCTCATTATATGATTATCTTTTGTTTTGTAATATCCGCAATATGGTTAAGCTACCAACAGTTTGCTGGGCAATTTTTATGCGGCTTTATTATTTGGCTTGCTGCGACTTTCGTCTTGTTAGGCGGGTTGGCTTGATAAATAATGCAAGCATTGCCTTTGGTTTCATCTCACGCTCGTCTTTAATGGGCAGAGCTTTCTCCAGTTCTTTGCTCTCCCCCCCACGCTCTCCATACATAATTCTCAATCAAATGTCGGGACTACTCACACACACACATACACCCACCCACACACAAATAAACATACATACATATCCCGCAACTGAAAGCGCTTGTAATGTGCGGGCACGAAACATGATTTTCTTTATGCCTCCCTTTTTTCGCTTTCTTCTTGGGGCGCCGTAAATAAGAGTTACGTATTTTTGGTTTGCCTTTTGAAATCGAAATTTAATTAATGCGTTTCCTTCGTGTTTTCGCATATTCATGTTACCAGCATCGCTTGGCCATGGCCAAAAATCGTTGCCAGCGCGTACGTGTGTGCCTGTATGTGGCACGTTTTGATCATTAGCCAACGGTAGGTGTTATAAATATGCGTTAAACTGCGCTAATATGCATGGCGATGAACGACAGCCCTACCACAAACACAAACACACACACACAACCCAACAGCCCTACAACCCTACAACCCTACGCCTAGCTATATGTATACATAAAGGGTATTATGTAGATGTTGCACACAATTTATGACTGGCACATGAGACACGACAATTACTTGGTCATGGTCAAGTGCAAGAAGGGAGTCAAGACCCACTGCGCAGCTGCCTTTTTGGAGCTTTGAGTTCTTTTTGAGCTCTTTTATAGCTGTTTGTAGTTCTTTTTGAGCAATTTTCTAGCTAGAACTTTCAATTATGAGCATTTTCCTTAAATTTGAAACACATTTCTTACCTTTCAGTTTGCATAAATTATGGTAAAAAAGTATCCACAATTATTTATAATGTCCCAAATTTCGTGTTGAAAGATTGTCGGCCGGCAGCAGTAGCCAAGAAAAAGGTTTAAAACGTAAACAAGAAGCCGCTGGTAATAATTCAAATAAATTTATACATTTTGCTTGTATTTTGTATTCCACAAAAAAAGGAGGGAAAATAAAGGAAAAGGAAAAGCAAAAGCAAAAGAAAAGAAGCAAAAACCGCAAACGACCCGTTTAACTTGGCCTTCAAGCATCATTTGTCAAGGCGTATATTTCATGGCTCTTTAAACCGAGATCAAGCTAAATTTCACTCTCAAGTGTTTATACCCACCGCCTGTCATATGCGGACCACATGGTGGTTTTGCTTATTAGCGTATTTCTAACACATGTGCAGCCCTGGTAAATCCATCAGCCATCAAGTGAGCTGTCAACTGACTCAATCTGACGGCAACTGCCGGCGACTGACATTGATTGTTCCATGAGCAGGAGCAATCCAAGCCAATTCTTGCTAGAATGGATGCGCTTTGTGTCTGGCAAATTGTCCCGAGTTTATCATACTTTGTTTTGTTAAAGGGGCTTATGATATTGTCATTAGTTATGTAACGTCCTGATCAAAACTCTTCAAGGATCATAAGCTATGTATGTAAGCTGAAAAACGAGCTGAGCTCTCAGTTCATTTAAACTAATGAAGCTCTATATTTATTTGGCAGATAGTCAATAGATTTTTTAGATACGTTTTTTATCAAAATCAAATCATATCACATAAGTAAGTGCTTTTAAGGACATCCACAGTTCGGCTGTGCAGAATCTTGGCCTTCTTCTTCTTCCAGTCGTTTTGCGGTTGACATTTGGACATTTGGTGTCTGGCTCTTGTTGTGGCTGCCGCTTTCATTGTCCGAGTCGTTGTGATTTCATTTGACAGTCGACGGGACTGCGGCTTAGGCGTCGTATGTGTAATCTGGCTGCCCTCAAATGTATGTTACAATTTTCGCTTTCGTTTTTGTGATAGGTGTCGACTTAATCAAAAGGCCAGCTACTGCACGTTGCATAGATTTTGCTTTAGTTTTTCGTTGGCCATAAAGCGCACACGTCTACAGACTGAGCGCAAGTAAGATGGCAACACAGATAATAACATGGAGAGGGATAGATAGTAGCCAACAGATAGAGAACACAGTCAACTTGAAGTGAACTTCGCAGTGCTTTAGCATTTTCTAGCAATTTGCATAAATTTGCAGTTTACCCAATTCCCCAATTCGCATTTTCTTGTTTCCACTTTTCTGCATGAAAATGGTATTCACGACACATTGCAACACACTAGAAGTGCAATTAATGGATATCCTCTTAAAGCATTTCGACTGCATTCGACTTTTCCCTCTTTTGGCTTTTAATGAATTTATGCAACTTCTTTGCCAGCTGACATCTCAATTTATGAGCTTCGACTGCACTCAGGGGCATTTGCCATAGCGTTACCGCACTACTTTCCTTCTGTCCTCGACCCCGATCCCCTTTCCGTGGCAAGTCCACCCTCTGGCCAGCCAGCCAGCCAGATGGCACCATAAATAAGCAGAGGCCATGCAATTATGCGCTTGAGCTGTCATTGCCCGTTGCCCGCTGGTGTGAAAATTGCATATTGGCATAAATTAATCAGCTAGCTGTAGCGCCAGCTGTATTCCACCTGATTGGCCCAATTGGGTCAACTATTCAATTGATTCACACCCGGCGACGCCTCTCTGTGTGTGAGTCAATATAAGAAATTGCCAAGCGAATAATGCAATTGATGTCTGATTGTCAGCTCTTGATTAAAGCTGATTCAATTTAAACTCATTCAACTTGTTTCAATTTATTACTTGCAGTTGCCTTTTTAAAACTGGTTTTTTTTTATTTTTGTTTTTTTTTAAAGAAAATATTTAATATTTAAAAATGTGTTAAAATGAGCATGAATACTCATTTATTTTTAATGGGAGTTCATTTGAAAATACGCTCAGTTTTTGATCGTCAAATATTTTATAGTGAACATTATCTTTAATCATATTTGTTAAAGTATTTAATACCTATATTAAAGTATTTAATTTTCTACCTATACCAAAATATTATTATTTATTTTAGTTTTGTATAACATTATATTAAGTCTAAAATATTTTAGTATTTTCTGTCTAACTCTTTATCCCCGTCTCTCACTTTGCTTATTACTAAGTTTTCTACGCCAAGATTTATTTTTTTATGGTTTTAATTTTATTTATTCAAATTTATTTAATTCCTAAGCACATCTAAGTAATATTGTGGGCAGGACTCGCTAGTAACTCCTTCTGTGCGCATAAGATAAATAAACTGTAGAGCGAAGGGCACTTAAGTCGCATTGTTGGCTAAAAGCCACAGTTGGATGAGTTGCTGCCACTGGCCTTTGCCGCCTTGCGTTTACTTGTGTGTTCAGTTTAATTGATTTGCTTTAAGGCTCAACCGATCTTGACGCAATGGCCTAACTGCCAACAACAAAGAAGGAAAGCAAAAAATTCACTTTTGCCGAGCGGCAAAGGCAAAAGGAAACTGCAGACAATTAAGCAAACGTAGCAGGCAGCGCATAGAGTCTGAGGCTGCCACAGTAGTGGTGCCTGTGTAGCAAGTGGCAAGTGGCAACTGGCAGTGAGAATTGCAATGAGAACTGTAGCAATTACTTACTCGAAATCTGATGGCTGGGCCTCGTCTTGGCGGAGAGACTTAACAAAGTCTCGACTCTTGCGGCAGCAGCTGCAGCTGCGGCATGAAAGTGAAATACTTTCCCAAGGATTTCCATTGTTGCGGTTCGAGCTTGCCACGCCCCTCACCCCACTCGGTTGTTTGCGCAAAAGATTGCAAAAGGCAGCAGGGCAAAAAGCGAATAGAATTGTGTCAAGCATTTTGTTCGTGTTTTGATTTGGTTTTTTAATGGTCTGCAAGTGAAAAGCGATCCAACATTATTTCCCTTCCGCTCGTATATTTAATCGATTAGTTTAATTAATTAGACACATTTAACTTGTTCAATTAAGCTGTAATCATTTATTTATTTTTTATTTTATCAATGAATCCAACAAAATGGAAATAGCCGGAAGCCAGCAGTTGCAACTGCAACCCGAGTCACTTAAAACAGTGAGAGAAATTAATTGCAATTGCGACCAAATTGGATAACCGCAAATAAATTCGTATAATGGCCAACATTTTTGTGGTGCCAGAGGCATATAAAGCAAGAAACACGAATGCGTTACGTAGGCGATTTAAAACGAGCTGTTTACGTGACATGCACAACAAGTGGCAAGTGGAAAGCAGAAAGCCAATCTTAGAGTGTGGGTAAGGCGGGGGAAGGGCATTGGAAGGGATAATGAGAAATGGAAAAACGAAATAAGGATAAAGAAGATGATGAGAAAACGAAAGTAGATAGAGGCCGAAATCGAACAGAGGCAATGAATACAATCCAAGATACGGGGGGAAAGAGATGGACAAACCGAGATGGATAAAGACCGAAAAAAAAGAAAAAGTGATAATTCTAATTCTTACTCAAAACTTAAAGCTTTAATAAAAATATATTTATTTACAAATTTTCTCATTTGTTTAAGCAATAATAAAATCAAGAAAATTGAAAATTAAAAGCAAAATGATTACTAAATTATTTATTTATTAACTTATCCCGATGACATTTATAATAACTTAGTGCATTATTATAAATTTGTATATTTATTTGCCATGAAGCTGAAATTGTTAGCTGATTGTAAGCGGATCGCTAAACATTTATAAACCTCTTTATGTAAACGATTTAGCAGAAATTTTCAGATTTAAATGGTTGCATGCTTTAGCAAGCTGAGTTGCGCTCAGGTTGTAGTCGCGTTGCGTCGCGTCAGCTTCCTGTGCTGTTGAGATGCCCCGACGAGGCAATCACTCAAAGTTGTCCGCATTTGCATAAACACTTCTAATCCTAATGCCCAACAGACTGCAGCGAGTACACCTAGCTACTTACACTCAATTGACCACCCTGCCCACCCTACGTGCTCACACATCCACCCCTGCATCCCTTGCTCATTCTCTGTTTCGAGTGGCAAGGCTACAAAGCCCCGACACCATTTGACAGACGCAGCAGCAGCCGTCGCTATCGAGTTCATGTTGCTTGGGTGTTGCGATTGCTTGTCAGCCTGGCTTGAGCTTTTCCTGTGCCGTTGGCAATTCTCTTTTCCTTTAGCACTACTCGGCTACGAGTACATTGAACACACGCTTGGACAGCGACTCTTTGATGTGCCACGTTGCCACAGTTCCAACAACTGCACCACAAGCCACCGCTTAAGCCGTCTGTCAAACTGTCCTTTGTGTGCCGTTCAATTTATATTCACTTAGCCATTGATCTAAATGGATTGTTGCATAATAGAAGGTTTTTTTAAATTTACGGAAATCGGAACTATTGACTGACTAAAGAAATTGCCATTCGTCCTGTTGTGTGTCAATAGTCTGCATCATTCTGATTAATAACTTGCAAATCGTTAGTTCACAAATAATATACTTTGTATATATTCAGTCAATCTGATTAAGTCAATCACTTCTCTTGGTTTCATCTACAAACATATATTGTTCAGTTTTGTCCACAAAATATTGCAGTATTTGTAGGTTTTTCATACATTTGATAAGTTTTAACTGCCATTATTTGTGACAAGCGGATTACCTTATTTCCCTGCCTGGCGTACTACAACCACTAACCCCCAACCCCCAACCATTCAACCCATTAAAAGTTCTGATTCACTTTGGAAACTGCAAGCGTTGCAAAGTGCTTTTGCATAATTGAGTTGCATTGGATTGGGGCATATAATATGTGAAAACAAAATACATAACTTATCACTCAAATATAAATATATTCAAAAACTTATTTTTTATAACTTAATATATATTTATTTAATATTTATATTCCATTTCATGTCCACTGTGCGCAAAAAAAACTTAAAGGACTTTATAGTGTATTAAAGCATCGAAATTTTGTTTAATTTGATCTTGTTGCTTGTTTATAATTTGCTTAAAGTTTGCTGCACAATATCAGATAGTGCTCCAGAATTTGCGCAGCTCTATTCAAATTACAATCCACTTGGAGTGCTCAGGGGGCTGTTTCCCCAACTGGATGCTGCATTCACTCTGCTTCAAAAAACTGGCGCACTTTACATAAATTTGAGCTTGAAGCATTGCACTTGCTTGACACATTTTGTTTGGCTGACGATGCCAGCGTCTCCCCCTTGAGTGCAAACCGTTTTACTTGGAATCCCCTTCGCCAACTTTTTATTGTTGCTGTTCATTTGCAAAAAGAAAAAGATGAACAAAAAGAAAAAGATAGAGAGTGAGAGTGAGAGAGAGAGAAAGAAGTAGAAGAAACAAAGTTTTGTCTCTGGCGCAACAATTTACCGTTAAAAGCTCAACATTGTAACACTGGTTTTTCACTTTTCACTAAGTACCAGGTTTGTGTAACACATAAAAACGCAGCCACAGTTCATGGATGCCCCCAATCGAGGGGTTACACTGAGGGTTGAAGGGGTTGAAGCAATCTGCACAACTTTTGCCGCTGTCTTTTGTGCAACGTGCGAAGTTTGTCACTCTGTCAAAGAAATGTTAACTCTGTGTCGTTGTGTCGCTGTGTCGCTGTGTCGCAGTGTCTGTGTAATGCATTCGCCCTGTAATCCACTGCCAGCCAGGTGAACAAGATGTTGCAGGGGGGTGGTGTGGATGCGGGGGGTGGGGTTCGCTGTGGCACCTAGATGTCGTGTCAACACAAGTTTTGCATTTTGCAATGTGTTTTCTTTTGTCTTCACTCTCGCCCTGCGCCTTGCACGTCCTTTAAGTACTTAAATTAGTTTTCATAGTTTGGCGCCATTTGGAGCAACCAGCCACAACCCTTCGCCCTTTGTGTCTAGCCTTCGTGCTCGTTGCAAATTAATTCTTTTTTCGCCTTTTGTTT
Source organism: Drosophila atroscutellata (assembly GCA_035041605.1). NCBI lineage: Eukaryota > Metazoa > Arthropoda > Insecta > Diptera > Drosophilidae > Drosophila > Drosophila atroscutellata. Next base: position 16,700,511 of record JAWNLA010000091.1, on the reverse strand, counting down.
ATAAACTCGCCGCTGGGACGCTTTTGGTGCACCAAACTTTTGGCATTTTATGTTGGCTGATTTTATTTAAAATTTACAAGCACACATACTTACAATTTAACTCAACAAAGTTCCAAAACAAGGGCAGAAGTAAAGCGAAGCTAAAGCCGCGTTGGTTCCAGTAACGTTCCATTTTTTGAAAATGCGCAACATCTATGTTAACAGCTAAAAGTGATCTGGGGAAAGCACAGCTGTAGGTTCTGTCTAGTAAGGGGTCCTAAAAATTAGCTTTACTGGCTATAATCAAAATAAGCATTGCATAATCACATTTAAATGTTTGACAAATATGTTTTAAATGAATGGCAGCTGGTACAAATCAGGTGGCTTTTATGTTTGGAATAATTAATGACTTTAAAAAACAAACGTTTGTTAAGCGCATAAGCTTCCCTTGTGCCTGGTAAATGCTTTTCCTTGGCCAAAATACAATCGATTTTATGCAGAATGAAATTTGGCCGGCATTTGCTTACTAACTTTCTGTTGCACATAAATCACAGAGACAGCCAAAAAAGTTGAGTTGGTGCATTCCCCACTTTGATTTGTTCCTTAAATGCGAAAGTATATTAAGCTATAGCTTTAGCTATCTATTGCAAAATGCTTAGAATGGCAATAAAAGCTGTGCAATTTTAAACAATCATCAGATGCAAAGCAGTTATTCATATTCAACGCAATAAAGCACAAGCAAACGCAAATAAATGCCAGACAATACACATAGAGACAGAGACAGAGAGATAGAGAGAGAGAGGGGAACAGAGAGCCCGTCGTGAACAGCAGTTGCAATTGCATTTGCGCATTTCCGGTCAGCGCACGGATGTTCCGGTGATCAATTTTCAAATACGCTGTGTCAGTCCACTGGCTGGTCAGCAACTCTGTTGTTCTGTTTGGTTACGCTGACAGCAGCAGCAGGAGGAGGGGCACGAGGGGGGATGGTGGGGAATGCTGTAATCGACCTGTCGCCCGCTCATCCACTTGGCAACATTTTGCAGCCCTTTGCCAAATTTAATACAAATTCACAGTTTTTGCATATTTGGTTACAGCTCACTCTGCAGCTTTTCCTTAACACACACACACTCACACACTCACACACACACACACATACAAAGAAATACATTCTGTTTGAATTCTATTTTTGTGCATTTTAAGCTCAATTTTGCACTTGGTGTGTTTTTTCTTCAGTTCCCTTTTACCTCGCCGTCTCTTAGCTGCAATTTGTGTGCTCCCTGGATAACAATTTTGGCTTTGCAATTTGTAGCTCGAACTTATTTGTTTTTGGGCTGTTTCTGTCATTTAGATTTGTTTGTCACAAAAACCAAACCGCAGAGATTAGCGCTGCGTCAGCTCGATAAACTATTTGCATCAGCATTTGTGTTAGTTCAAAAAATGAACCGAAATAATAAATAAATAAATGCACACAGCTGGGAAGAGGGGGTATAACTAATGCCAATTACATGCAGGATATTCGGTCAGGATGTTCTTGTTGTCTGCCTGTCTGTAGCTTTAAGCAGCCAATTTCTGACAATTTCCGCTTACAGCTGTCGTCAGGTTTGGCAAACTAGACTTTGAGTCGTCTCAATTAATGAGATTAATTAGTAGCTAATCAAATTTGCAACTACAACTTGCCGACTACCATTGATGTGTGCTGCCTCAAGCATTCTTCTTCTTCGCCGTTCGCCGTTCACCACTCCCCCCACCCCCCTCCAGCACGAAAGTTAGCCACGTCAAGCAAATTCCTTGTCGCCTGTCGGCCTGTCTGTGAAGGCTGCCATTCAACCTCCTGATGCCTGAATGTTGCCTGACGCAATCTAATTAGCTTCATTCGGTTAGCTACTTTTAGTTGCTTTCAGCTGATTTTTTAGCCAAAAATTGAGATCCTTTTCCTTGCGGCGCAACTGTGCAGCACAGCAAATACTCTTAAATTTAAAATTAATTTTCATATACCCGAATATATTCTGGCAATTGTTGGCATTTACTGCGAAAACTTCGCAAAGCGAGCTCTGTTTTCCGCATTGAATAAACAATTCTTTTTTTTAATCAATTTTTCAGCAACTTTGTGCAGAATACATTTTACTAACTATCGTTATACATATATATACCATTAACTACAACTATTTTTTTTATATATTTGATATTTCATAAATATTTTATGCAATCTGAAATGCTTTTCCCAAAAGCTTTGTTAGTTTTGGGTAGTTAGTTTAGTGACCTTTCGATTGATTTCTGATGGTCAAATGATTTTGTGCTTGACCAAAGCAGTCTATAAAATATTGCGTATCCGCACCGTTGACTGGTACAACTAGTGGTGCATTATGAACGAGTTAACAGTGCCATTTTCATTCAAACAAACTTAATTGACAGCACACACCCACACACACACACACACACACACACATATAGAGAGATTTCGCTTTTGCTGTTTGACTGGATACGCTTTCCAATTTACTGAACACAAATTGCAATTTGCCAGCGAAGTGACGTCTTTGCAATGTGGCTGATTAGTTGCGGCGCCTGTGGCTGCCACTTGCCACTGCAGCTTGGCTGTGAGTTGGCCAACAGAGTCATAGCCGTAGCCAGTCAGTGCTTACTAAGTTATTTATAGCCACAGCAAAAACAGACAACGTCTCAAGTCCGGCAACAATTCTCTCAAATGCTCAACCAGCACGCATCTGATGTTTGCCTTATCTCTATAATGGAAAATAATGTCGTAAGCAGCGTGGCAAACTTGTGCAACTTTGGCTTATGTTGTCCTCATCTTCAATTTATCTTAGCCCAATGCGCTCTATCTCTTCATTTTCTTTTTTGGCTCTGTTTTTCAAATTTTTTGTATTATTTATGTTTTCTTTTATGAGAAAAATGAGCATCATCCTTGTCGATTTGTTGATTTTGAGTATATAGCATTTGACAGTTGCACTTGAGCATCGACATCGGTTTTACCGGAAATTGAAAATTTCACTCTGTAGTTATTTCTTTTAATGTTGTCGCCGTTGCTCAATTGGTTCAAAGTTATGCGAACTGACAGTTGACAGCAGCAGCGCAATGTGCAAATATTCATTAATTATTTTGCTTTAAGTGTCAAAAATTAATTGCCACTCAATGCGCTTCAGCAGACAATTATGTCCAAATATTTCGCATGAATCTCATGCTTTATGTGTCCAGAAGCGAAAATCCATTTTACTCAATTTGTATATAACATAAGCACAATAAAGCAATAAAATAAACCACGGTGAAATTTCGATTCAATTGGATATTTCATTAGCATTCATTAGCTACTCTTCAAGCTCTTAATATACTTAATTGGGAGTGATGAAAATTGGAGAGGTAATATTAATAATTGTTGAGGTTGATGAAAACGTAATAGCTTAACTATGTTCTCATGCCCCAATTGACTTAATTACAATACTAAATAATAATGAATTGATAGGGTCAAAATTTCATACCGTTCACTTTAAAATTCAGCGTTTGAGTTTTGAGCTAAGTTCTGCGAGTACAACTCCAAAATTCTTTTAACAACCGCATAAATTCGAGAAAAAATGCAGAAAATCAAAAGATATATTCAAAATATTTTTTTTCTTTGAACGTTTAATTGGAGCGCTTTAAATTGTTGCGTGACATCAGAACGAGCCAACATTTTATGACACAGTTTTCAGTGTAAAACGCTGACAATTCAATTGAAATGCATCAAAAATCAAAAAAAAAAAAAAAAAATATGTGAGCTGCAATTTTGCAGAGTTGTCATCGAAAAATGCCCATACGATGCACCTTATCCCTTGCCAATCCAACAGAAAGAAAAAAGACAAAAACAAAATTAAAACAAGCGACGGCACTTGAATGCGATTTGGTGGCGAGGGGCGTTGCTGCAGTCGGTAAAAAACAGAAAACAGAAAAAATGCAAATACTTCAGTGTATGCCAATGTACAAGAGAAGCTGCAACCCAGCAACCAAACTCATCATCATCATCCTGTTTCGTGTGCTCCACTGCAAAGAGACAATAAAATGCCATAAATAAAATAGAAAAAGGGTAAAAAAAATAGAACTGCGCAGCAAAATGGAAGAGCTGTGGCAGAGCAAAGTGGCAATGCTTTGCAGTTGTGGCAGCCCGCGAAGATAATGTCTCTAAAAAACGAGAAGCTAACGACAACAAGTGCTGACAAGCCGGATTAGCTGAGAATAAAAGAATAGTCTTAGTTTTAGTTGAAATTCCTTCAAACATTTAGTCCATAGATAATTTAATGAATCCAATTTGGTATACGAATTTATCTTAAATTGCGTTGTAGTAATTTTTAAAAATATATTTGATTTTCTTAACCAATTCTAAAAATATTTTAAACACATATTGAAAGCAATCGCTTTGATTTTTAGAAATAGTGAAGTGCCTAAGAACTAAGTGTTTTTCAATGGGTCTGATCATATAACCCAATTTTTTGTTATTTATCGAGCTATGCTGTATATATATTAATTCAGCATGAGATCTTGAAAATCCAAATTATTAATACATTTTGAGAAAATTGCGCATTAAGCTTTTAAATAAAAGTTAAAATTGCTATTCCCAGATCTTTGTCAAAAGTAATCCGATCTGCAAATTATATATATATCAAATACACCGCAAGTTTTTGGCTATCAGACAACGATTCTTTTCTTTCCATCGTATTAAATCGGTATGCAACTGTTTGTGTATAGGAATATATATGTTTATTTATATATATATGTAACGGACTGCTCATAGTGTAAAAAAAGGAAGGGCAGCCAATAAAATATTGACGCACAGCACGGTGCGAGGAGAGTTGTGTTAACATTGCCAGAGCCGCCACAAACACGGTGTGTATGGGTGATATTTGGTGTGCGGCTTTTAAGCTGCACGCCTTGCTCAAATATAAACGCTGTTAATGGTGCAGTGCAACTGAAGGTTGATTAAAGCAAACACAAGAAAATAATGACATACTTATCCAAGTTTAATTAAACGCTGCCGATAAGCATTAATCACAACCCTGACATACAGCTGTTGCTGCAACGGACTGTTGCCCTTGTCAGTTTGTGCAACATTTCGTGTAGTTGAAGGTCTATCAAAATGTACAGTAATATTTTTCCAGCACAATGTTCAGCAAAGATTTGTGTCATTGCGCGCATTTATTACTTTAAAGAGAAAATCAGGAAACTTGCCCCAGTAGCTGCAATTTTTCTCTTGGCAGCTGATGCGAGCTGATAGCCACACACCTGCGGCGTAATTTTCCACACTTTGGCGTATTTATTTCCTTTCTCTCTGCGTTGTCTGTTGGCCTCACCCAGGCACCTTATCATTTATCAGACCTTCACAAAGATCAAAAGCAGTGCCAGAAAGCCATCAAAACCAAAGCACGGCCAACGAGAGATACAGAGAGAGAGAGAGGGGCGAAATTGAATAGAGAGAGGGAGTAGGAAACAGCTGACTGAAGCTAACAGAGCAGTTTGTTATGTGGGCTGAGTATTTGACTGGGTGGGGTTTTTAGACTGTCATGCCATTTGCTGGAAATGAAACTAATTCTGTTGATTGTGACGGCAAGGCATTGCACAAGCATCGACAGTTGATATATGGGCTCAATCCAATGCTGGTCTTATATCTCCGCATGTCACAAGACAATTGCTTCTTTAAAGGCGCTTGAAAAATAACAAAAAAAAAAGAAGAGCTATCTGATATAATGGACAAACACTGAGCGAAACTTAAGAGCTAGATCTCTAAGTAAAAATAGAGAAAGCGTTTAAGATGTACAGCTATAAATAAATTATTTAATCTGATTAAATTATATTTAATTTTTAAACAATTTGTAATTATTTTCTTGTTGAATTTGTTGCGTGTTCCCTTCGACTGTGCCTCTCCAGTATTTTTCAAGTGTACAACAGATCTAAAACCATCTGTACTTAAAACTTTTAGTCCTTGCAAAACTTTAGCCAGCCATTCTCCCCTACACTCCTGAAACCAATCAGCCAGCCTTGCCTCCCCCTCACTACCTGGCCCCTGTCGCACATTTCCCGCATAACTTGTCTGACGGCCAGTCGCAATGCTCTTTCCTTTTATGACATTTTATTATACCAATTAGACGTGGCGCCTTGGGCCCGGCATTGTTCTCATTCCCTGGCTTTTTGTGCGCTTTGGGTTATTTTTTATTTTTTGGTTTTCTATTTCACACCTATTCTACCTGCTGACTTGCTCGGAATTTACGGCTCTCGATTGTATTTTAACTTTATTCATACTCAGAGCAAGGGGCAGAAGCAGCTGGAGCTACAGCTTGGTTCCACTGGGTTTCACTGGGTTCTCTGGTTGCTTTGGGTTTCTCTAGTTTTTGCTGCCAGCACTTCACTCGTAGCACATTTTTCAAATGTGCAACACTTGCAGGCAGTTGTTGTTGTTGTTTCTGTTGTTGTCGCCATGTTGTTAATGCTGCTTGGCACACAAATGACATTTACATTTTGAGCACATAATGCTGTTGTTGTTGCCTGTGCCACTGCTGCTCCTGCTGTATAGCTCTATAGCTCTAGGTGATAATTGCACACGGCGTCGAGTACACAACAACAACAACAACAAGTGCAACATCCATTGTGACAACAAGTGAAACACTTCAGTGAAAACTGAATGTTGTTGCCGTTGTGAATTTTACCAACTAACGACTTCCTGCCCTACTCTCGACAAAGAATTGCATTTTATGGCTTTAATTTTGTGGCAGTAATCGGACAAAGGCAAATGAAAGTTAAGCAAAAAGGACAAAACAGTAGAGCACACAAGGACTTTAAGCCGTTTATCAATAGAACTGACCGCTGGCCGCTCCCCTTTTAGCAAACCAATTGGCTTCGGCTGGCAATAAATTAAACACCAGAATGAGGCTGAACAAAAGAGGAGGAAAACGATGTTTCACAATACATGAATAGAGACTGTGGCAAAGCTTACTTCAAAGGTGAATCTGGTAGACAGTAAATCTGTTAAATACTATACGATGCCATGGCTTATCGAAAGCCGTTACCAAGAAAAGGTCAATCAAAGCTAAAGCGCATTATACACACTCCATGGTGATGATGATGATGACGCCGATGATGATCAAGGCAAACTGGCAAACTTCTCTGCATACCAACTTTCCTAACAGGATATTAAAGTGACTCAGCGAAAAGCTGCACAAGGTGAGAGCATCAAAAGGGATAAACTTCTGATGAGGCATTCAAAAAAAGTTGGGCATGGTCTGAGTAGGAAATAATAATTTTGTAAAAAACACATTTTATTTATAGCAACCAAATTATGTAAAGATGGGAGATATTTAGATATTTTTTTATTCAAAGCAGACTTAACAGCAAAAATATTTTATATATTATATATATATGTATATACATTATAAATAATAAGCAATGCATCCAGCCGCGAAACTGACTGATACTAATAAATGGTATCTAAGCTGACTTCAGACAAACAACTTGTTAAGCTAATTATCATAACTGAAACCAATTAATGAGCAATTGGCTAAAGCAACTAACTCAATATTAGAAGGCGTTGGTGAGCAGCAGCAAGTTACACAAAATTAGGAGGAGCATAGTTTCCGGATAGTTTCCGGGAAATCGTTAGAGTTTGTTTTTCAGCGTCGCTAATTATGATAAACAAGCTGTTTGTCAAGTGGCATCAGTTAAATATGTTTTGTGTAAAAGACTTTATAAGAATTGATTCAAAATGTATACTGAATGATGGAATATGTTCCAATTTAGATAATGATGTACACATGGATTATGAAATGCAAGATTCGAAACAGTTTCTGAAGCAGACGATAGGTAAATATATTGGATTAATTGTTATTATTATTCAGAGTATTCTGAAGAAACAGAGTCGAATGAGGAGACAGGAAAATAACTTTTTTTGAGTTGCTTTTTGTATAAACTAAAAGGATTATGTTTTTACTAGCTACAGCTGTGAATTGGTCTCTGCTAACAGTGCCTCAATGCTGCATTGCTAATTGCTTTGTCTTAACCCAGTATGATTGTATTAGTCAGAACAAAAGCAAATTTAACTGCAGTTCGTAGTCATTGTTGTTATGTTTTTGTGTTGTTTCGGCTTTTGTGTTGATTTTCCAGTTAGTCGCACTCTGGTCTTTGTGGAATTCAAGTTATGAAAAACCGTTTTGTCTCGATCCATTCAGTTTCACACTGCTTAACCAGTGAAACGGGGAGTCTAACGAAACTAATGCTCACTTTGCAATGGTTGGCAACTCTGACTGATATTGATTAAATACCTAAATAAATATCAATAAAGTTTACTTAATAATTTGAAAAGCGTATTTATATAATATTATGAATTTCGTATCAACTTGTGATATTTTGGCCTAGTGAAGTGTAGACAAAATAGACAAATTAGTAATTGGAAACTGATCATTTGCATTTTCTACTATTGATGTGGATGCAACTCGGTCATATTTTGGCCTTGGTAAGGGTATGCAAAGCTTGCCTGGTATTTTCCTTGAATTTTGGTTTTGTAGTTGCTTTGTTGTGACTTCCTTGCGCTTGTTGTTGTTTCGTGGTGTTGTTGCATTGTTTGGCATTGCATGCATTTCACATTCGCCGGCACCAATTTCTCATTTCCATTTCTCGCTTTCCATTTGGTTTATTGCGAATTTTATTGTTTTGCGGTAGTTTATAGCACAACCAACGTACTGTGTAAATATTTACACAGCTACCACCTCGACGCCAGCAGGCAAATTCACACAGCGGCCTTTAAATATGCAGAAAAGTGCAATATTTGCTTGGCTATTTCAATCAGTGCCATTGCAAATGATCATGATGATGATGATGATATTGTTGATGCTCAAAGAATCAATTAAAAACTTTAGCTGCATCCATTCTCGGTGAATGGCAGTGAGCCAGTGATTTGCTAGATAGCAAGCTTAAATTTTATTAGTTTTAAACAAAACTTAATTACCCAACACAAGCTGCGACTGGCCTATTAAGCGAATAGGGCTAATCTGAAACTTTCCACGGGCAACAAAAGTGGGCTGGATGGCAAACAAAGCGAACTGCTCTAAAAACAAAGCGTGTATAATGTGCTGAATGAACGGCGCTCCGATCTGGGAGGCGTTGAGCTGTGGGCGTTTTTCAGCAAATACAAATAAAATTAACTAAACTCAAAACAAATACCCCACGAATGTGCTCGTTGTCCATTTTGAAAAGCGTTCGGATGAAATAAAAATAAAAAAATCCTGTAAAATAATTAAAAACTAATTAAATGGTCTGGCAGAGGGCAGGAGGGAGAAGTTTATTGGGTAGAGCGCTTGTCGAGCTGATGTAAAACTTAATTAACTAAATGCCTGACAACACTGAAACTAAAACAAAAACAATAACTTCACAGAAAGTTCACAGTCCACTGAACGCTCTTTTGCACGCCACGCCCATGGGTCGTATGAGTAATTTAATCATCTTGTTGGCATGACCAAAGCTTTTGTTGTCATCCACAAATGCAATTTGTGTCATAAGCAAACAATAAACTAACATGACCGAAAGGACTGTCTCACAAAGTCAAGAAAACTTTGAACATTCTGTGTGTGTGCGTGTATGAGCGTGTGTGCGTGTGTGTGTGCCCGCCTGGTATCTGGATTTAAGAATAAGTCAACAGCGTAGAAATTGAACAAACTAATTAAGATGTTTGCCTCAGGGAGTTGGCTAATTAATTATAATAAGAATTGTAAATACATTTGACACTTCATTATTACGTTCATTATTTGAGCTGCAAATTGCATTTGCTTCATTATAATTATTTTTGTGACTCACTTGTACTTGTTAGGAATGTGTAAAAAAACATGTTTATTATTTGATACTGTGATAAGTTACTGAATTTTATTTAAAAATCTTGTACTTAATTCGATTTATTTATCGTCTGTTTACAAAATGTAAGTCATACACTTAAAGTTACTGTTGGGGACACCTAGAAGCGTTTCCGTTTCCGTTTAATTTAACACATGAGAAGTCAAGCAGCTGCCGCTTGTTTTTGCTGATTCTGATTCTGTTGAGCACTCAATTGTATAATGCTGCAAATTAGTGAAGGATATGAAGTGGATCGAAAGTGATAAGCTAATTGAAATATGACTCCAGGAAAATCCAATATGCAACGAATGGCAAGCTGCTTTAAACAAAAGCCATAAATTAAGAGTGGAAACATATTTTGAATTTGGACCGTCGTGAAATGAAAATAAAATGCCTAAGTTATGATTAGTAGTATTAAATGTAATTATTAGAACTAAAAATAAGTTGATAATTAATTGCTCTTCTTCTTTCTGTTCATTTTTATTTTATTGTTTATCTATTATTTATTTATTTTTATTTATAGCTCGACTCCGGGCTTCAACTTACTCAGCCGTTGACTTACTTACCTCCGACGACTTACTTTGCCCTGGCACTTCAGTCAACACACTTCACACTTGTATCCTGTATCCTGGCAATTGGTTTGCTTTGAAATGCCTGCCGACTGTCCTCAAAGAGTTAAAAGCCCTTGAGGTTGAGGGCATTGAAAGGCGTAGCAAGACTTTTGTCTTCGAGTATGCTGCAAGGCATGTTTAATATTTACCTGTTTTTTTCACAGGTTGCCACTCACTCAGACACACGTGTTTGATCGTCTGTTTCTTTTAACAAAAAGAAAAAAATAGTTTGGTAGACTTTTTCCAACTGCTGACATGTAAACGGAATTCTAAATTGCTTTACTACTTTTTTGAAAAAGGCGGCTATTTGGATTTGCCTGTTAATGTTGACTTGTTGTTGTTGACTTTTTGAAATATAATTTTTAACGCATTTCGTGGCGAAATTTAAATACTCTTTGCTCTTGTTAGCTTCACTTTGCGAAGCTGCGTTGCATTTAATCAAAATTGGCAGCTGTGCTGTGCGGTAAATGGCAGATTAACAAATGTGCCAACAACTGGACCAAATGCACATGCCCCAGAACAATGATTGCCTTAAAATGTTCATATCAAAGGCTGCTCAACGATGCACCCACTTTCTGTGTTCTTGCCTGCCTTCCTGCTCTATATTTCATTTCCGGTTGCAGTCAGAAAGATACACATAGTGAGCGACAAGAACGCATATTAAAAACGGTTTGGCAACTCCAGTGGCATTATTTTGTTTGTGCAACTGGGCAGCCAGTGCCACTGGACACAACTGACAATGAGTGAACCGGACTTATAAGGGGCGGACTGGCACAGCCCACCCAATTGTTACCGAGTGCCGCATTGTGTTGCAAACGCTGCTTTCAAATGCTTAATTGAAATCGGCACTGAGTGCAGTCCAGCAACGATTTCCACAACTGCTGCAAAAGAGAAGGAACACTAAGCATATTACCAATATTCGAAACTGCTTGGGCAATCGGAATCAATTTAGGAAACTGCTTCTGGCTGTTTATCAAACGTGGCAAGCTCTCCTTTATTTCTTGTGTAAGTACTCTGGGCATAGAAAATCGGGATGCCTTTGTCAAAATGCGTAAGAAATGGCGTGTGGATAAATATATTCAATAAAGAAACCGTCTAAGCAATTGAAGTCTGCATAAGGACATCTATTCAAGAACGTTTTGTGTTCATTTATGTTAACTTTGATTGAATGAAGAACACAAAAAGTTAACACAGAGTATCTCAGAGTCAGTACCTACCAATTCGATTACTATTACTTGTTTTAATTAAATTTACAGTTATATTTCTTTATTTTTTTTAAACCAGCCAAATGTCATCTGAGTTGGTCATTACAGCTTTAATTAAGAACGTTAGCATTTTGGCGTTGTAGTTTTTGCAGATTTTCGTTCTGGAGCTCATTACGTGCCGCCATTTGTGGCAAAGCATTCTTAGCTGTTGTTGATGGCAAGCCAAGTCACATCATTTCTGACCACAAATGCCTTTTGGCCTCCGCTTTGACTTGGATTTCAGGTTTGGCTGACATACAATTCAAACAACTCAAATTGGGTTGTGCTGTAATCACCAAATTCCTAATTGAAACTGCAGCTAATGAGAACTCCTACCTGCAACTGCACTTACCTAATTCCCCCTGATCTCGATGTGTACGTATGCCATCAGTATCTGGTGCTGCCCCAAAGCATTTGTCAGCAAATCTCAGCACTGCTTATAAAAGGGAATTTTGGTTTGGGTGCAGAGAGCCAGGCCATAATCAGACAACACGACAACCACGCCCCATAACAACCAGGATAAACAAACAAATACCACTCTCAGAAAGCAACAACAAATAGCTCTAGCTGAATTCATCTGCTCATTTGCATACTCATTACATCGACATTCTGGCACACAACTGAGATTTCTAACTTTGAATTTTATGTATTCGTATGCCACACAAATAAATGTTGGAAAATTACAATATTTTGGTTTTACTAACTATTTAAAGCTAAAGTTTAAAAACTTCATCTTCTTATATAATCATATTATTCTCAATTTTTTCCAATATAATATTGTTTGCAAAAATTTGAAGTTATCTGCACGATTTAATTTTGCCATCATGGACCTTGATGAAGATTTTGCTACACCGCCACCAGAGGTGCGCTTTATACGTCAGCATACGCTAAATCCGGAGCAGGAACAGGATCTAACTGTGGCATTTTCATTGTTTGATACAGCCAATACTGGTGTTATACCGATGAAGCGACTAAAGGATATATTACGAGCCGTTGCACACACGCCGCCTGAGAATGAGCTGCAGGAGTATTATGCTGAATACGATCCCGACAGTTTGGACGAGTTGTATCTGAGCGATTTTCTGCACATAATGTCCTTGCGGTATGAAGATCAAACGCCCGAGGATGAGGTAATACAGGCATTCAGGGTATTCGACAAGGATGACAATGGCTGGATAAACGAGAAGGAGTTTCGCAATATAATGGCCACAATGGGCGATCCTATGAACGATGACGATGTCGATCAAATTGTACTAGATGGCGATTCAAACACTGAGGGCAATATAGTTTATAGGAATTTTGTGGCGATGATGTCGGAGCGGTAGAAAGTAGGCGGGCGACAAACTCGACAATAAAAATCTGTTAATAATATTCAAACATACATTCGGTTAGAACGAGTTCAACAACAAACACGGAAATACGAAAAATATTCGACAATGATTAACAACGTTGAAATCAGTGAGGAGCAACTTGCCGAGTACAAGGAAGCCTTTATGCTGTTCGATAAGAACCAGTCGGGTAGGATCAGCACCCGCGAGCTGGGCAATCTGATGCGTTCGCTTGGCGAGAATCCCACAGAGGTCGAGCTCAGGGATCTGATTAATGAAGTCGACACCAGTGGCGATGGCGAGATTGATTTTGACGAATTCTGCGTCTTGATGTCCAAACAGTCCCACGAGAATGACTCCGAGGAGGAGCTGATTCAGGCATTCAAAATATTTGACAAGGACGAGGATGGCTTTATCTCGCCAGCTGAGCTGCGCCTCGTTATGTTCAATATCGGTGAGAAGCTAACCGATGAGGAGATCGACGATATGATACGCGAAGCAGACTTTGATGGCGATGGCAAAATCAACTACGAGGAGTTTGTCTACATGATTACACAAAAGTAATAATTTCTCTTTTCTTTCTTTTCCTGACCACTTTCATCCAACTTTGCAATAGTTCAAATTAAAGCTGTCAAAACGAACTGAATGTTTTTAAATTCTTTTGTGGTTCCTTTACGTTTCGAAGATCAAAGTTTTAGCCACAAACTCATCTTCAGCTTGTGTCTTTCTCTCTCTCACCTTCGACTTTGTCTCGTATATGCTTAAATTTCATGTGTCGGTTTTTGTGGTCAGCAGCTTTGAGAAATTCATTCCGGAGACTCAAAAACTCTGCTGCTCCGTTTACTGTGGGCGGCGGGGTGGCATGTGTGGGCGTGATAGCTAGGTGCTCAGGCACCTTTTGTGGTATCCTTGCAATTTTCCTGTTGCTTAAATTCAATTTACTTATGCATTGGAAATTAAATTTCACTCAGCTCTCGACTTCAGCTTCTGTGTTGGAGCTCAACTTATTTGCCCGTTCGGACAATATTATTATACAAAAATGCCAACTTTGCTTAATTGAAAGTTCACAAAATATGAAAAACGAAATCGATACATTTCAACTGTAAGCGATCCAAGCGGGTGAAACTCCACAAAAAAAATGGCATTGGAAAAAAATCCAGATTTCAATTTCAGATGCAACATCAATAAGCACTTCTGCAAGGGTATAAATATTATATGCACACACACACAGACAGACAGTCTGACAGGGGAGGGGATGTGGGGTCGATCATAGAGGCAGCAGTTAGTGCATATGGACTATATTCGGGCTGGCATTGGTTCTGGAGCTCAGCATGATGGTATATGCCATTTGGGGGGGTCTAACAACTACGAAAGGAAATTGAATTTGTGTGTCTGTAAGTAAGTATGTGTGTGTATCTGCGTGTGTGTGTTTTTGATTATAGCTGAGGCTTTGTTGTTGCTGCTGTTGATGTCTTTGGCACTGCAATGCCATGGTATGTAAGGGTTGACAACTCTCACATGGGGTTATTATTATTTGACGTTAATAAGATGCACAGGAAATTAACAGATGCGGTGCAATTTATCTAATATTCTATATAATATTAGAATAAGTTGAATTTGTTCAATTTAAACGGCAATCAATCAGATTTTCTTTGGGATCCGCATCATGGTCTAAAAAAAACTGCTGGAATATGAATAAGATGCTTATTTTATTTAATTTTTGTAATTTATTTAAGATTTATCTCATCCAAAAAGTATGATTTTTACAGAGAATTTTGGGTTCGACTCCGTTATTTTTTTGTTAGAAGTTTTTAGGTGCATTTGCCGAAATTTTTATGCGCATCGATTTCATGAACGTTTTTTTGCGGTTTTCTGGCACACCCCGAGCACCGATGTCATCGCCCACACGAAGTGTCATTTGGGGCACTTCTGCACAAGTACTTGGCCACGCAAAAAGGCGCATGTAAGTGACATGAGCGACGACGAGGACGAGCACAAGGACAAGCCGGCTACGCTCGATAAATGTGCAAATGCCATAGAATCAGCACCAGAAGCAGCAACAGCAGCAGCACCAGCAACAAGAAGAGAGAAGCAACCAAATGATTTTTAGGTGCAAGGACAAGTGAGGATTGGAGCAGTTGTGGCTGTTGTCGAGTGTCCATTTGCAGTAACTCAACTCCACTTAAATATATATCCAACTATTCCAGAGCCCTGTTAATTGGTAGTAAAATTTTCTAGCCCTAAAGCCTTTAAGTCCAAATCCTGTTGCTGCCTAGTGTCCTTTAAGTCGTCTCTAGTGAAACCATAACGTCCAATATAAACGTAAACCTTGAGCTTTTTTTATGACCAGTAAAAAACCGAAGAGCCGTCGTTCAATCATATGGAACAGCTAAGTTTGCGACCGGCACGGTGGTTACCCTTTTCGGATTAACAGATCAACGCACAAAAGGACTCGCAAGCAGTGTCTGGGGATTTGGCAAAGCAAACAACTTGGCCATTTCGATAAGGCTGATAACTTATCAGGCCAAAAGGACACCAATAACAGTCGATGGCAACCAAACCCGCCGTTGTTTTGATGGCCCAATTAATTTTACAACAAGAGAACAACAAACTATTTGAGCCAAATACACAGTAAACTATAGTGTTATAAAGTGACTCAGTGACAGCTCTGGTCACACTGGGAATTGAAGAAAACCGAATACAGTCAATTCCAAATTGAGATAGAATTTTATGTACCGAAAAATGCAGAGTAACCACTTACAATATTAGATTAAATTGTCGACTCAAGTTTTACCAGAAGTAATTTATTCTTCTATGTACAAAATAGAATATCAGCATTTCTTTTTATAAAGTGAAGAATAAATTAACAACTGGCAACTGGTCACACTGGGAATTGCAGAGCAAGCGACTTGTAACGAAATGCAAATTGAGGTAGTAACTTAAAAATGAAAACATTTATAGAAAATACTTACTATTTTGGCTTATTATTTTGGAGTTAACGAAAATATATTTAATTCTTTGTAAGAAGCAGAAAACATCAAAAACAAGAAATTAGAAATTATTTATTTGTTTAATTGTAATACTAGTAAAATACAATAAAAACTAAAAAATATGTGGCTCGAGCTCTACACAGAAAATGAATTAAATTGAAAATGAATTGGAAAGTATATTCAAAGGCAACCGATTTCACCATAATACGCCTGAATTGTGTAACTGCTGCCGCTGTTGTATTTGTTGTTGTATACGCCGTTTTATCCGGTCCTTTTCAGTGGCTGTCCGGCGATCTCGGGCCTTCTTGCTGGCCTCTGCAGCCGCACAGACCGCTTTATAAGCGGATTTTTTTATACTCTGCATCTCTCTGCGGGCTTCGCCGAGGCGCTTTTTGAGCCCATCGATACGACACTGCGATTGCTCAAACAGTTGCGACTTTGCCTCGAGCTCATGCTGGGCACCGGCGGCAACAGCCTTGGCATGAGCCAGATTTTCCTGGGCTAAATTGATGGCCTTTTTCAAGGATTGGGAGAGCTGCTGAGCATCTTTGACCGTCATGCTGGCAACGTTAAGATTGTCTTGCGTGCCAGTAATGGAGCCTGCCTGCTGCTGCAGAGCCGCCTCTGCCTCGCCTATCTCCTGCTCCATCTGCTCCACATTCTGCTGCTTGCCAGAGAGTGCTGCCTCCGCTGCTTTGGCAGCTGCATATGCCCGATCCGCCAGCTGCTTCTTGACCATGCGGGCGACCTCAGCGGCAGCCGTCTGTTGCGTTCCATACGCCTGCTCTGCGTCGGAGGCGGCCTTCTGGGCAATGTTTGTGGCCGTCTGTTTGGGATTGCATGGACGCAACATGCCTCTCCTGTCCTCATATTTAGAGTTATTAATATTGTCACCTGAGCTGCTGCAACCGCTGCCCCCTGTATCGTCCAAATCATCCATTCGATTCGAGTCGTCACTCGAACCCATCTGATGCAGCCGGGTGGGCCTTTCCATTGAAGAGGAAACTGCTATGTGCTGGAGGACCAGCAGTGCCAGGAGGAGTGGCTTTAGTGCCTCGGACAGCAGTGTGATGCGCATAATTATGTGAGTTTTCAAAGTTGCTGTCAGTTTGCCTTTCCAGTTGCCACTCAAACATATTTACATTTCAAGTAGTTTGCTAAGTCAACTCTCAGAGTGAAAAATAAAAATAAAGTACTCCATGCAAGTAGGCGTACGCACAAAAAGGGGGAGTGACAAGCTCATGGATGCGCAACGATGAGGCACAACGCATAACTTTTCCACACAATTTAACGCAATGGTTTAAAGAGCACCTGAAACTCTCCCTTCTTTTTGTGAAATAAATTCCATGTTATACCCTAATCACAGAAGTTTATCTACACGACCTTAAGAAAATCCTTGTTTTTGGATTGCGCTTTTTTAAGATGGAAATCATAAAGCGCCTTTTCTAAAATACTAAAAAATATCTTAAATTGTAAAAAACCAATAAATAGTTGTCATGTTCAAGTCAATATTTTCATTTATATTTATTTATAATGAATTCAGTTCTGTTTAAATCGACCCTTTTGCATTTTCATAACATTTTTGTGATTAAATTCTTCTGGCGTTGGACTCCATATTAACATTATTGTATGCGAAAAGATGAATCGAAATTGATATTTATAACACTCAGCACTTGCTTACAGTTGCCGTACCTTGGATGGCATCCGTGGCAGACATATATTCTACATACATACATGAATGTCATGTAAATCCACATATTTTAAGCCCACAATATGGTAATTCAATACAAAATGCACTCCTTCCCATATCCTGTACAAAAAAAAAAGAAATACAAGGAATTCAGTTGCTGTGGCAATCGAAAAGCCCGGACGGAAATCCTTTGAGAGATTTTAGCGTCAAACAACGTGCCATCGCCCGCAGGCAGCCGGAGAAGGAGAAGCCGAGCGAGGGATAAGGGACACAAAAGGACAATAAAACAATTTGACCAAAGCTATTTCGTTATAAGTTTTGACTGACTTTTTGTCAGCTTACGCCCTTGTTGGCTGGTAATGCGATTGGGCGCGGCTCAAAAGTTGGTTTTTTGGCTACGTTTTCAATAATGATTAGTTGCGAATGAGTTTGGGTTCTCAACTTGGCCAACTGCTGAGTATTTTTTATTTATAATGAGCACTGGGAAATAAATCAAAAAATCGATGTTTGTATATGTTTGAAAAGCTTGAAATATACAAGTTTTACACAAAAGTTGGTAATAAATAAATGTTGGAGAGCCATTAATTGGGTCATCAAGTGCAAAGTCTTGAATAAGTTTCCGTCCCAAAAGTTCTGGAGCAGCAGCAGCAGGAGCAGCACTTAAAGCCAAACCGTTGTTTGGCGCGGGGTTCATTCGAGCCGCTGATCTGTTAATCCCCGGCAGACATGCCCAAAGCGAAAAAGGGTTGCTCAGATTTGGACATTTGATTGAGCGGCAAGTTTTGTTTTGGGCTCTTGTTGGTATCTTAACGCTTGGCACATTAAGCCGCATGCGGCCTAAATCGCCCACATTCTGCACATGGCCCAAAAACTATATATAAATATATATATATATGTTTGCTGACACTTTAATGCCAGCACAAGCTGCAAAGTGTTGATCGCTCAATCGCTAGCAGCAGCAGCAGCAAATACAACTAAAAGCTAAAATGGTAAGGGGTTATTTATTTGGGGAGATGGATTCTTTGGGTTTGCTCCGAGTTTTCGTCAACATAAACCGCAACGCCTTCCTGTCAACGCCTTCCTGTCAACGCCCCAACTCAACGCAATGCTTGAATCGCAACCATTTGACCGAAATGTATTCATTTCAGACACAACAACACACTCAAACTGTGTGCGTGTGTGAGTGTTTGGTCTCGTATCCAATTTGCGTATTTTCGGAAACAAATCAAAACAAATGAAATCAATTCGATGAAGCAAATCTAATTTCATGCGTATTTCCTTGCTTTTTGCTGGACAATAAACATTTGGTGCCCCTAAAATGAAACCCAAAACCGTAACTGAAACTCTATTATTGTCGTTGTTCTTGCTGCTGCTGTTGACTCACATAGAGCCTAAAAAGCAAAATACATACTTATTTACGAGTTGCAGGATAGAAATTCAAGCAAACTGGCGCCAATTGTTAGAGTGTTTTGGGCGGGACGGCCGACTCATAAAATTCGATGAAAGGAATCACATCTTTAGCTGCTTACAAGCAAATCGCATAACTCAAGTGTTTTACGGATTGTGCCGAAAGATTGCGAACGCTTGCGCCTTTTCCTCTATTATTATTTAATTTTTCGTTTTATTTACTCGAATTCAGCACAAAGGAGGTAATTTTTTGAGTGAAATTCTTCTGAAATATAATTTTCTAGAAGATACACATTGTAAAATCAAATTGTGCCATTTGTGCGTCGTGTAGACTTCGTGACTGCCATAGTGCTGCCCACAATGACGTATGCGCTGACGCATGTGGTGAAGCGTGTGCTGCCTACAAAAAGGCGCACGTTGACGGGTGAATTGTCGCGTGAGTTGACCCGTTAGTTGACGCCTGAGTTGACGCGTGAGTTGACGCGTGAGTTGACGCGTGAGTTGACGCGTGAGTTGACGCGTGAGTTGACGCGTAAGTTGACCTGCCTGCTGGATCTCAATGTACTCGTGTGATGCCGCGTGCGCTGCTCACAATTAAGCGTACGTTGACGCGTGCGTCAGCGCACAATGTACGTGTGTGTTAACGCGTGCCTCGGTCCACAATGTTCGCGTGCGTTTTGGCGTTTGTCGTCCCACAATATTTCGCGCGCTGCCCACAATGATGAGGATCAGAAGGGGGCATAATAGACCTTATAGGTCGGAGTGCCCTTTTTATCCACATTGAATGGCGTCAGGGCACAAAAAGCATCAGTTGAAGAGAGTATTAAATACAACTCACCAAGTGCGTCTATTGATATTAAGTAGAGGCTTCACCGTGCTGCATGAATAGAATCGGCAAATATGGATGCTAACAGTCATAAATGAACTTAGTGTGGGGCATATGTCATTAACATTTCACCTGGCGCATAAATGCGTGCGGGTTTCACGTCTCAACGATGTCGATGATGTTTGCACATTAATTCCATATCATTAAACATTTGGCCCGGCAATATTGTTTGCAAGGTACAATTCCCACGGCTGCTGCGGATTGCAACATTTCGCTGTCGGCCCAACATTTAATTGGAAGCGCAACCACAAACACTCACACAGAGGTGGGAAAGTGGATGGGGTTTTGGTTATGTAAGCCCTTCGTCAAACTGAAATTTATGCGCAACGGCAACACAAGCAGATGTCCGACGGCGAATGGAGAATTCTGTTTGCTCAGTTTAATGGCGGTTATTACATTACCACTAGATTAATTAATGCTGATGTTATCGCTCCAGCTATTGTTGCTCAAAATGTTAATAATACTGATGTTGTGTGGAACCAATCTGAGTTGAGTTTTGACGAAATTATGGCATTTTTAATAATGTAGGATTGATTTAGGGGCAAAACTATGATCAAAAAGCCCTCGCTTTTTAATCTGAGTTGAGTTTTGATGAAGTTATGGCATTTTGAAGTTTCGACCAATGCCCATATATCGATATATCGATTTTCAGTAATACGATTGATTTAGGGGCAAAACTATGATCAAAAAGCTCTCTGATCAATCCCAATTAATTCACAATATATATTTTGGATGGCGCTTATGAAGAACATATAAATATTTGTACTTCACATGTAATCTAAGACAAGATGTTGTCTAAGCATATAAATCAGGATGCATTTATCATGGATGTGTTTGCTTTTCGGGCACTGGGGCGCTGTCAAAGTTGCAACACAGTATGCCAGACAATTGTTTAATTATGCATCACAAACATAGAGCAACTGTTGCCTCTGAGAATTCCTCCCATAACGAGAATCGCACACAGCCAACAGAGAAAGAGGGAGAGAAGAGCGAGAGATAACTTTAGCTTAAACTTTTCATGCTGCATGCCCCAAGGCACTCGCTGCTGCCTTGGCAAGCAAAAAGGAATGGTAAATTACACTTGGACCAGTCACTTGCGCCTTGGAACCTGCTGGCGAGACATAGCTTGCTCCATGCCCCATGTTGCTCTCCACAAGGACTGCCGCCGCTTGGCAAAGTTTGCATCAGCGAATTACCTCAGATTTCAATTTCAATGCACCGCTTTCGCCATAGGTGCCATGCAACAACCAAGACTTTCAGCCAAGATAAACGCTTAGCTAGCGCAGTTCACGCAACCTCTTAGCCAACAAGAACAATAATTCAAAACTATGTCAGTTAGTTGCAGTCTTAGCTCAACGCAAAGAAAAACTTTCTGAAACTAAAAAGTGCGCAAGTGATGAAGGGAGGAAGGGCAGCAGAATTTCTCTTATTTTGCCCGAACAGTGGAATACACTTTGCAAAAAATAAATATAGTACAAGGTTTATTTACCGAAACACATAAATTAAGTTGTGTCTCTTTGCGGCTGCTGCCACAAATACTGAGATTCAGTAATACACTCAAAAATAAAAATGTAAAGTTGAAATTTAAGCGGGCTAGAAAATTACAAATAAACAAACAACAAGCGGTCAAAGCAGTCTGGCAACGTTGATGCCAATGTAGCTGCCCTATTAATTATGCTACTTGTCAGCTGACTCACATGCGCTCATATGCTCCCCCCTTCCCCCTTCTATTTCCAGCCCCTTGTGCACAGTTTTTGTTTGTGTTGCAAATTGCACGCGCTACTTGTCAAAAGAATCGACTTACAATCATGCAGCTGTCAACAATTGGAAGCCCTCATCTGTCTCCGTTGCACTCAACAGTAATTTCTATCAAAATGCCATTAGCTGCATGTATTATCCGCATTTGTGTGCTGTTGCAGTTGTAGTTGTTGATGTTGTGTGTGTTTGTGCCATTGTCGAGCCCTATTCCATTTGGTAATCAGTTGCGCCGAAACACATTTTTGTAATTAGTTTACCTGCGCTCTTATTGCTTAAGCACACACTCACACACACAAACACACACGCCTACCCCTAAAAACACATACACACACTTACACACAGCACCAAAAACACTCACAATTTGCCCCTAATTACAGTTACTTCAATTGAAATACAGCCTTGACTCGTTAGCTGGCTACCAAATTGAATTTCACATACTTTTCTCCATCTTTGTTCTTGTTGTTGCGACTATTTTTGTACCTTTTTTATCTTAACCCATTTTGGCCAGAGAGTAATTAATCCTTAATTAATTATTAGTATCACGAAAGATGTGTTCTCTCGACTGGTCTCGAAATGGAGTTACAATAAAGAACAGTTACTCTGGAGTCAGAAAAGTATTTTTTCATAGTGTACAATTTGTAAATATATATAAATATATATAAATAATAAGTAAATATATTTTATCCACAAATCCACCCTAGCAGAAAATCACAAAATCTCTGTCCATTAAGCACTTTCAAACCCAGTTGCCTGACACAATTGCGAGTTATTATATTGAACAAGAATAAATATGTATATGTAATTAGGTTGACAGCTGCAGAGTGCATATTGTACTCGCGCAAGTGTCTGATTCGATTATAAATGATACGAAAATAGCGCACACAACAATTCATCTCTTTTGCGACTAGATGGGGCAGCTAGCTGGGAGCTAGGAGACAGAAGCTAGCAGCTAGGAGCTGGAAGCTGTGAGTTGGGCAGCCATTTGACATTGCATTGCTAGGCTGACAAGTGCTGTGAAATGACGAAGATGCATGGCTGGCAGTATGGTTGAAAAAGAGATGGAGATGGAGGCATGTTGCTGTGACAACAAGCCGGCAAAAGCTGCAGCTGAAAGACAGACAGACAACCACATACACACATGCACACAAGCTCACACTCACAATAAGACATGTACTGTTTCGCAGCTCATCCTGAATGCCAGAGTGGCATCTGTGTCCTTGCATCCATGCATTCTGGGCAGCTGAAGCTGCTTGTTTGGGATTTTCACATGCGCTTGTTACACTGCGCCCGACGTTGATGTGACATGCAACACATTAGTCTAATGAAATTTCTGTTTTCCTTTTTTCCATTTTTTCCATATTCCCTTCAACCTGCAAGGTGTGCTTGCAGAGAATGCCAATCATTGCGGTTATCCTCTCGTGTATTGTCGTCGGCGAGTATATTGCCAACGCTAATTTTATCAATTTAATAGGCATTTTATGATCTTACCATTATCTCACCCATTTTAATTATATTTGTCTTGTCTACCGAATGGCTCATGAAATTGTGTTGCCTTCTTTTTCGGCGGCCCAAACGAACATTCAACTTTAATTGCAGCCATAAATATTTTGAATACCCTATCTAAAGTAAAGAGAGGCTTTGGGATTTCAATTGTACTTGGCAATCTTACATTTTTATGGAAAAATACTTTGATTTGTTTAAGGACGTACTTATAAAAGTACTTTAGAAAACGAATTATTATAAGTAAATGTATACATATTTGCTCGAGCTACTTTTTGTTTGGCCAAGAATAATGTAGGCCTTAACTGAATTTCGTTATTTTTTATCGACACCCCTTAAATTTGGGCTTAGTAGCGCTAATTAGAGTATTAGCTATTCAATATAAGAAAAGTGTTTGTTTTACTTTTTACGTTTGTATAGGTTCGGCTGGCAACCACGTGCCGACAACAGCTTGTGAGCTTAGCTGGCCACCTATTGCGCTCCGGTGAGAATTAATTTTGTTTTTGAATGGCTTTTGTAATTAAAATGCGGACAGCGAATGGTCCAAAGCGGAAAAGGCAAGTGGTGGCAGACTTGAGGGGGGTGGCAGGGAGGTTATGGCCTTTACGATGTAATTCAGTACTTTGAAGATTTACTCGTGATACTTCTTGAAGTTTTCTTTTCAAGCAGCTTCAATGGACTAACTGTCACACTGACTGCCTAAGTGACTGACGGCCGGACTGACTGATGAACTGCAACTGTCATAGAGATGGAACAAGTTCTAAGGATTCGTTTTGCGTTCTTCGAATTTCAAACTTCAAAACAACTTAAATGTTCTCCCTGCCCTGCCCACTCTCCACCCTCCACTCCTTTGCCCACTTTCGCCATTGTGGCTGCTGTCAATTGCTGTCGCCCCGAGCAGCATCTCCAGAGAATCGCTCGGCTCGAGCAATTTGGTTTTGTATTATGCAAAGGCAATACTGTCACTGGAATGGCCTTACCCACCTGACGTTGCTATCACTGTTGTTACTGTTGCTTTTGCTGTTGCTTTTGCTGTTGCTGTTGCCCTTACCATACTCTTGGCCCATAAATCAACTCAAGTGCCTACGCCCCAGCTGATTTATTTTAACTCTGGCAAGTCGTTCGTTACTGTTGTGGGGGTGGGAGCAGTGATAGTAGGATGCGGAACAGGCATTTGCCTAAAATATTTAACCGGCATTTGTGCACAACAATTCCAGTTTCGATTCGTTGTTGTCTGTCTGTGCCTACTTTGTATTTTCATTTTCTCTTTCTTATTTCGCATTTTTTATTTGTATTTTTATTAAATTCTCAAGTGGCATTCGAAGGCGAATTTCCACTGTGCTCTGGCCTCTTTTATTTTGTGTGTTCGTTTTCTTTGCCATTTTCCAGCCAAAAAGTTTCTTTGTCAATTTCCCGTATAATGCACAATAATAATACGAAAAAGTTAAAGAAACGGCAGCTCTTTGGTTGAACTTGAATTCAGGGGGCAACGACAACAGCTACAACAATTTGCGGCAAGTGATTACCTTAGGCATTTTGTGGCTCGCAAATTGCGCAGAGCTCATGGGGATGCCACAACCTCTCGCATGCTGTTGTTGTTGTTGTTATTTTGTATTTGCTTTAGTTAAGCGCCAGGCCCATGCAAACGTGCTAGCAGATCAGCATCAGCGTCAGCATCAGCAGTTCCCATAGGCGAAAAGCAAATTTTAATTTTTAATTTCGTTGCGCATAATAAAAATGCCGTTACAGAGACAAGCGTGGCAAGCGCGAGAGGCAGCCACAGCTGCACGTGTTTTGTGTCCTGCGGAATGGACATTTAACAGCCATTTATTTGAATATAAATTTCTAGCTTACAGCGTTTTCAACATAAATTCTTTCAAATCAAATAATGAAATCAAACAAATGTTCTGAGTGCATGTCAACCTTCAAATACATTGATGAATATTCAAATATGAACAAATATTTACCCCATTCCAATTCAAAAATATGAAATCGAATCTCTCCATTTGAGCTTGTATTTGAATTCATTTAAACTTTTTGGCATATCCAACTCTAGAGCAATTTGTAATACATACTACACACGCATGAAAGTGGGCAAATCCAATTTGATTCTAACCTGCTGGCGGTAAGGAAAACCAACCAATTGCAGAACCAAAACTGAACTGACCGCAATAACCGCCGCTACCAGCGCTAGTGTTGCCATAATAACAACAACAACAACAACAACAATTGTGAATCATGTGGCATAAGGGGGTGCCCTCTTGTAGCACGTGCACATGTATCTGGTCGTTGGTGGCCCTTGGCCAGAGCTGCTGTTCGCTGGCTGGGAAATTCATGGCCACTTAAATACCATAAAATAGACCAAACACTCGGCACTAAAATCAAAAAGTTGCGCCATCCTGCAAAACTTTAGCCTAGCCTTAGTCGGTTCTGGTTGCTTCTCGTGTCTTTTAGGGGGCACACACACACACACACACACACACTCACCCATACAGCTTTACTCGTACCTTGTACGCTTTTATGGTTCATCATTTTATTTTTGGGTCAGTCATAAAAAGCATCAAAGTTGAGAGTTGCACGTTTTTTCATTTTTTAGCAAGCCGTAAATCACTTTTATTATGCATAAATTAAAAATGTTCAATTAAAAAGGTTACTGTGCACAGAGGGGTGAAGAAATTGGGGCAGTTTGGGAAAACACTTTTTTTTTGTAGCTTAATTTTGTGTTGTTTCGCGCAATGTATTTTTAATTTAGGAAATTGAATATGCCATCGCTTGGAACAAAATATTTAGATTGGCTTGCGTGGCGTATGCGTAATTTAATGGCACCAGCATGTTTGTTTATATATGTTTTAGTTTGTTTTTTTTTATACGATAAACTATGAAAAAGTCAACTTAATTAAGTAGTTCTGGCTTGGCGCATATGGCGTATGTGTGGTACATGAAATACAGCCGCATCGACAGATACAAATGCTCCTGGCATCATTAATGCATTGCTGCCATAATAATGAATAATTATTATCAATGCTTGATGCAAAAAGCATCAAATAAAAAAAGCAACGATGCGGTTAAGCTTGGCGTTGATTCGATTTTGACACCCTGCAGCCCCCTTCAAATGTATGGTCCTCGAAAATCCAATAAGAAATCACAAATTAATATTGCTACTTGTGTAGCGATAATATCAGCATAAGAGACGATTAACTACTTCAGACTTTTCTATAGGGTATCATTTTGCCAAGTATCCTCAACTCGTAGAGTGGTCATTTTTTTCGTTTTTATTTTAAGTGCTTATGAACAGCCATTGAGTGCAACAATTGAAACATACTTATGCAACAAATACATTATTAATTTGTAAGTGTCGCCCAGCAGCAGTAAATTATTGTCAATTTTGTTATAACTCGCAGTTTTTTGTTGCTTTTTGTATTTATTAAATGGCAAAATGTGTGAAATATTGAGGGTATTTATTTATTAACAAGCGCGTTAACTGAAACACTGAACAGGATCTGCGCTTTATTAATTTCCAGCCACGATGACACAACATGCTCATCAATTGTCAACAGATTGCCGCAATTGAGCAGCGCCACAAGCAAAAGCAAAGCTGATAAAATAAATGCTTTATAAATAATCAATTGTGCAAGTAAACTGCAATTAACGTGCTCCTTGAATCCATGCCAAGTGTTGAGCAATTACTGTGCAAAAGATTATATAATGCAAGTGATTACTTAGTTTTTATAAGCCATATCATTAAAGTGTTGCCAGAATATTAATGTTCCAAGTTAGAGTTATAATGTAAGAATGTGAACTTATTTATTTTTATGTCTGCATAACTAAAATAATTTATTTTGCCAGCACAACTATTTTGTTGTATTTCTTAGACAAGTGGGTACCAAAATTTGTGACGACGACAAAAACATAAGTCAAATGCGAAATGAAAAAATAGCGCACGTCACGCGAAAGCTTCTCCCAAGGCGATAAAAATCAATTTCTACATCCAGACACGCAAACAGGAGCAATGAGAACGGCGACGGGAAGTTAGGGCACACTGCCAGTCGGATGAGGGATGCTTCTGAAAATATTAAGAGACACATGCCAAGCGACGACGGCGACATGACAGGAGCTGAAGGACGAGTTGCAGCTGCAGCTGGAGCTCAAGTGCAGCACCCGGAAAGCAATGCAAATAGCTTTAAATGCATTTGACGATGCCGTGATTTGATTCCAATATCATTGCGCCTCGCCTCCACTCTGATGTTGACTTTCAATTTCTGTTTGCGAGCAGTTTTCTGATTATAATTCCAAAGTTGTCAACGCTCGTCTTGTTGCTGTTCTCGTTGCTGTTTTTGGCGTTAGCGAACATTTCGAGCTGCACACACACTTTTTGATTTCATTTCTTTTGCTTTGCACAACTTTCTATTGGGAGTTGGCACAAAATTCTTCATTCCAGCTGCAATTTCAGCCTGCTGCCTGATCGACCAAAATAATGCTGCGAATACGTAAAAATACGTTGAGTTTTGACTAAGTTATGGCATTTTGAAGTTTCGGCCTATGCCCATATGACGATTTTCAGGCTAGAATTTTGTCTTCCGACCTAAAATCGCCTTCTTAACTTTAAGTGTACGATTGACTTAGGAGCCAAACTATGATTAAAACGAGTGTTATTTTGAATAAGTTGGTCACATGATCAGAAATGAATGAATTGAACTAAATTTGACAGTCAATATAAGCTCGAGCAGAGAACAACACAATGCACACAACATTTTACTTGCAGCACGAATTAACTGACTGCAGAATGTAGAGGAGTTGAGTAGAAAAATGCAACTGCTGCAACTTATGTGGCAGCACGTTGTTGCCATGCAGTAAGAAGTGCAACTGATCCAAAAACATCTCCATGAATATTTGTCAGCCACGAGCTGTGCCACAGCAAACACTGTGTGTGGCATGTACATAGGTAGGAAAAAAGAGAGCCTTGTTAATTTTCAACAGTGCACGCAATAAAGCAATGCAGGCAGCGACACGTGCGCATTTAAGTTGCAACTTGCAATGGCAACGTGCGGCACAAACTCACACACTAACCCACACACACACACATAGACATTGACTCGCACACACAGCTAGTTAGCGCATGTCAGCGTAAATTTAACACACAACGAAACCTGACGCTGCATACAAACTAAGCGTTGAGTAGGAGACACGCCTCCAGACAGAGAGACAGAGACAGAGACAGAGCTAATAAAGCGCTGCTCTCTCTCACGTCCAACTCATTTCGAGGTTTATTTTTGCGCGCGACTGCAATAAAAAGATAGACCTGGGCATAAAGAGGAAGTCGATCCAAATTTTTGGCACCACAGGCATAACTGGCTGTGGCAGCGAATGCTCGCATCGAGCAGCGCTGCATAATCAGCGACGGGACGCCGGCAACGACAATGAGAACGACACCTAAGCCACCATCCATTACACCATCCACTCCACCATCACCACCACCACCACCACATACAACAACAACACCGACAACATTTATCAAATGAAATGCACGTAGCAAGCGTTTGCCAGTGTTGTTTCCGTGACTGTCTGCCCGATAAGTTAGCCAGAGAAGCGTTACTAGATCCCAGCACTTACATGTATATACATATGTACATAACTGCACAAATTACGTAATACGTGGGTGGTTTCTTGTGTTGCTATATAATACCACAATTTATTAGATTCAAATAGTTACTTTTGTTGAAGTACTCAACTCTTCAACAAAGATACCAAGTGCGAACTCAGGCAAAATGCGATCCGCCTCGCAGATAGTTAGGCAAATGATATAAGGAAAAAGTTGTAATAGATAATTAATAATAATAAAATAGACTTGGCACTACTTAAAATTAAATAAATATAATCTGCTATTCTCCTAATCGGAACAGTAAATCTAACTTGGATTAGTATTTCAGTTAAGAAACCGATGTGCAAATAGCAGAAATGGTTTAGTGCAGTTTATACTTTATGCGGATGGAAATTGTAATTGAGATCCATATTCAACATAAGGATCTTTAATAACGTAAGGATCGTACAAATTTGGATTAATCATGTTAATGTTAATTTATAGTTATAATGCGTTCTCTTTGCCTGGACGTTCTTCCATTACCACCCTCGCATAGCTGCAGAACTATGTGCGTCAAATGTGGCGGAGAGTCATATGCATAGTGGCACTTGCTGCTGCATAATTAGGATGTGCGAAACTGATGCCTAATGCTCGTATTGCAATGAATTAAAGAGAGAACTAAATATTGCAGGATATGTTTAGTTAAGGTAATGAAAACTGGATAGATACAAGCATAATTCGTATACGAACTTATGCATATATATATTTTCACAATAAGGTTCTTAAGCTGCTGGGCAGAGTTCGTTCCCCTACTGTTGCCTGGCCTTTGTTTTTGACTTGTCTTTGACTTTGATTGCACAGTTGTACACACACGTACAATTGGTGGCAACAACATGCGATGGCAACTAAATGCTGCATAAACTTTGGCTCTCACGCAAATTGCATTCCGCTGTCATTGAAGTTTCTGCACCTTCCTAACCAAATGCCAGCAAGATTGTTGTGTTGTTCTTATTTTTGCTTGCTGCATTTGTTGTTTGAGCTGCTTAAGTGCCATGCATTGAGTTGTTTTCCCAGCACCCACAGCAATCCACATCCTGCCAACCACTCTGCAGCTTTGCACACTTGAGAAAATCGATGGCTTGGGCGCATTGTTTTTGCAGCCGCACTTCAACTTGAGAATGTTTTGATAGACTTGCTGGCTATGCAAAGTACCAAATACTGTAAAAAAAATAACTCAAAAATAAACTAAAAGTAAAGTAAACCCAAGGCGAACTTTAAGCCAAAAGCCAGTCAGCTACAACCAGCTCAACAACAACAATGCAACATTTGCAACGAGCAGTTGTCAAAATAGTCAAGTAACAAACGCAAAAAATACTAAAACGAAAAGTAGAAAAATAATGCTATCTATTTCTGGCAGAATTCGGAACACCCTTAGTTGTCTGCCATATATTCGCATCTTAACAAATACTAAATTGTGGTTAACTTAATAAACTTTGTTTGTAAGAAAATCTAGTCATCCGAATCTGCCAAGTTTCAAAAAAATACTTTTTTTTCTTTATGTTACGCATCTGATCTAAAAATAAGTATGCTGGGCAAATTCACAGAGAAGCTGCATTGAGAAAATTGTAGCACTTGTGAGGCAAGAACAGCAAACAAGTACTATGAAATGGCTAAAACAATTGTCAATGCGTCAGTTAAAATTCGTTTAGTTTGGATTGTGAAAACAACAAACAAATAAAATCAGGATGAAACAACTGCAGAAAGTGTGGAAACTTTCTGAAAAAGAGCTAAGAAACTTTGCTAAAAACAAAAGTAGTCCTTGGAATAATCGGGCAACATTTACGAGTACTCAAAAACTGATCTAGAAAACCATTTTCAAAGAAAGCAGAACTAGAGCTTACGATGAAGCTGCTACTTTGCATTTGGTGGTTGAGCAGCTCTTAAGGTGAGTGCTGTGCAGGAGGCCAATGATGGCAATGACAGTTCAGCTCAATGTGGTTTCTGTTCCGCAGCTCTTTTGAATATAAACGGACACTGCCTCAGTGTGAAGTCCCCATTGCAACACGGGGGAGCAGCTATTGAAGCAGAGGCCATGCACCACATGTGGCAGCCATTGCGGCCAGCCACTGCCTGGCAGCCCTACACAAGCAGTTGCAATGGACCAACAATTTTGCAGCCGCCAGCTGACAGACAAGTTGCTGTAGGCGACGCCACCGAAACGCCCTCCGTATGCCTGGCCAATTATATCTATCAATGTGCCACCAAGCGTGCGGCAAGCCCATTGAATGATTTTGCCCCCAGCCAGATGCCTCGCTTCAAATTGCAGCAGCTTGGAACAGCAGCAACTGTTGACATTGTCAGCAATTGTTTTGAACTGGGTCAAGACTCGGTCACTTAACCAACGACAACGGCTTATGGAACTATATTTTATGGCAACTTATATTTATATTTAATCAACTTTGTTTGTTCATCTGAATAACAGCTAAAAGTAAAATGTTATTGATAACACGCTGAAAAGTAAGTTCAACATCGAATGATTATCTATTATTAACTATCAAATTTGCAAGGAAAATCCTGATATTGACATGAAAAATTCTTGGAGATGCCCACACCGTCCCCATAAATAAAAAAGATGAATATGGCATTTTAGAGCTGGAGTAATCCAACCAGGAAGGTATATTTGTAAGAACCGCCTCTTAAGATTAGTAGGATTTCGTGGCCACACCCACCTCGCGCTCAATACTTGCAAAAACCTAAATCTCCCTAAATTTAATAGATTGCTTTTCCAGATTTCAACAATTTGACGATTGTCAATGTTTTGTCTATAGAGTACTTCAGTTTAAATGTGTGTGTAGTTGACTAATGTCCTGCCTGACTGGAACACTAAATTTACACACACTCACACACACAGACATACACTCACACACATAAACGCTCTGACTGCAAACGAGGACAGCGTAAACAAAGCCGACAGACAATATAATGTGACTGGCTGGCATTGTTTTTGCCGCGATACACTTTTGCCGCATTGGTGGTTTGCGAGGAGTAAGGAGTAAGGGCGAGGCTAGGCACAGCTGATTCACACACACACACACGCAAACTCAGACACCATGGCAGGCAACGCAGACAGACATCAACTGGCTGCCAATGGCATGCATTAGGCTTACTTGCGAATTTGCAAACTATTATGACTGCAGTCATACTATCTCTCTTGTCTGACTCTTTCCCTCTATATATATATAAATGTATATATATATATATAATTTCAGGTGCACTTGGAAAATGTATGCGCCGCTTAGGCTAATGTCGTTGCGACTTTTCAGCTGCAATTTCAAAGGAAAATGGGAAATGGGCGAAACAGCAACAACAACTCCACGTTCAGCAATTTTGTTAATTTTCCGACTGCTTTGCTCGCATTTCGCGCTCGCTCAAAGTTTTAATTAAGCTAAAGCCAAAAGACCGTCAGAGTGTGTGCATAACACACACACACACACACACATTCAGCAGGAAACGCGTCAGCAATTTTCGCTATTCAGGCCTTAATGCCGAGCTGCCAAGTTGCCTTTTCATTCATTCAAAATGCCAAACACAATTCAAAAAATGTGTTACTATTTGAATTGCTCTCTCTCTCTCTCTCTCTCTGTCCCACTCTCTCTATCTCTCCCTCTCTCTGTCACTTGCTAGCTACCTCTATTGCTTTTTCTTTCGCACCCCGTTAGCTGCCTCAAAAGGCTAAATGTGTTGCGCTTTTGTTTGGGGCCACGTTGAATGTGTTGCGGAATATTTTCGCACAAAGCTCTTTGCGTGTTCGCTCTTTATAATTCTCAACTACGCGTTTGCGGCTGTGGCTGCGACTAATGCTGATGCTGATGCTGCTGCGGTTAACTGTCTTTCTGTGTGTGTGTGTGTGTCTGTGTGTAAATGCCCAGCGGCCTGGCATCTTTTATGTTTTATTAGCCACCTCTAATTGAAGTATGCACAACATAATGTGTGTGTGCGTGTGTGGAAAACCCTTCTCAAACTCTGAAAACTCAACTCCATTAGAAGCTCATTTAAATAAATAAGCATAAATACGTCTTCACAAAGTATTTTTGATGTCTGTTACAGGAAAAACGTAGCTCTGAAATGAGCTGAATATCCTTGCTTTTTTGGTATGCTGAAATATTTGGGATCCATTTTATTGTATGCTGCTGCCTCTGGGTTTAAGCTGTGAGAAATTTACATACTTATTGCCCACATGACTTGTGTATAAAAAAAAACACATATAAATATATATATATTTACGTTCAGCGTGCAATTATATATATATATATGTACTTACCTTAACCATTCATTTATATTTATTTATAAATTTTGTGCAACAATTTTTCACATTTCATCGCTTTACCTGCAAATGCATATTTTTCTTTCAATGATTTTCTTTAGGAATTCCATACATTTTATTTTGAAATAAATTGTTCAAATATATCAAGTTGTAGTAATCTTAAGGGAAGCGAACGACTTGTAGATGCCCTGGAATCAGATCATCAGAACGAATCAGAACGAAAGATATGTTCATCTGTATAATATATATATTTATGATGACTCTAGATCCACTTGAATGTTCATCTACATATATACCCCTTTTACAGAGTTACAGGGTATTTTAGAAACTACCGCAATGCAAATGGCTTTTTTTGCGATAGTTTACTGCATCAACAGTATAAATGCGTAAGATAAAGTCTGACTTAGACATCTCTCTGTTTCACAAGAAGGCAAGATATGATTTTGATAACCAATCAATTTACAGTATTTTACAATATATTTTGGTTATTTGTTTGGTGGCAAACATTGTTTGCTTGTTTTCAATTAAAACTGCATATTGAACAACTGCTGAGTGTGTTTGCCGTAACTGCAGCTTGAAAAACCGCAAAAGTATTTACCAAATGCAATTTGATGAAAATTTATTTTGTGATGGCCAAAAGTGAAGGCAAGAAAAAAAAAGAAGCAAAATATATATATAAATTAAAAAAGTTCTGCTTAGGAGCCGAGTCGCATGAGCAAGATTTATTTTCTTAATCCAAATAATGTCAAAAAGCCACAAAACAAGCGACAGCAGCATAAAACAACTTAGCAAATGAGCACACACCCAAAGCAAAAACCAAAGAAAAATGTTATTTATTGTTATTGCGAAAATAAATAAGCAGCCAGGGCAGTAGCCAGGGCAGTAGCCAGGGCAGCAGCCAGGGCAGCAGCACAAGGCGCAAGCCACGCCTCCCCTGCAAATGCAGCACAAAAATGTGGCAAAATAAAAGCGAAGAAATTAAACAACTGGACTCACATACTCACACACACACACACACACACACACACACACACACACACACACACACAACACACAAACACGCAAATAAACCAGATATATACACACATACACACACACACACAAGCAAAGAAAATGGTAGCCATTTTATATGCCATTACAGTGTAAATAAAGTATTGTTTATGTGTGCATGTTTGTGTGCCTGTGTGTGTGTGAGTGTGTGCTTGCCTGTGTGTGTGGCAAGCTGTGTGCCACTTACATTTACTTAATAACCTGTATCAAAGTTGTACTTTTTATAGGTCAGCCCTCAGCAGGCGGCAGGCTGCAGGCAGCAACAGCCGGTGGGTGGTGGTTACAAGGGGGGTGGATGGGAGGAGTCGAGCAAATGACATTACGATTACTGTGCCAACTTCGAACTAAGGATGGGCGTACTCTCAGCTACATTATACACTGTATCAATGCTCGTAAAACTGTCCACAAATAATTTATAGACTTCATTTGGTAGCTATAGGCAGGTCTCCATTGAAATCTGCCATTGGAAACTAGCAAAAACTAATTAGCAATTACGCAGAGTAACCAGCCAGATTGCCAACAAGATTTTTCCAGCTGCTCAGCTGGCAAATCATCGGCTTGGCTAACTATAATTGATCTATATTTATGCCTTAAAACTCATTTTTGTGTTCAAATTCAGAGTAGAATAAATTTATTCATTTGAAATCGCTTTTTGCAGCAGTTTAATTGGAAAAGGCAGCTGTCAAATTTATTTCAACTTTAATTAACTTGTTGCAATTTTATTTTTATTTTTTTTGTATTATTTTTCTTCATACATAAAATCAATTTCTATAGTAGCATATATACATATGTTTATATATTATACTCTAAAAAAAGGATGCCTTTGTGAAAGTATCTTCTTCAGATCTGAGAGTAGTAGATCAATCGCATAATAATGCTGGAATTTATGTAAGATTTCAATATTTGAGAGCTGTTTCCCATAAGTAAACATGTGCATTGCGAAGAAGTAATTTGTTTCTCAACTTCAACTGAGATTTTATGTTTAGATATCTATTTTTTTTGTCAAAAATGATCACTTGGGATGTTATGCTGTGTTAAATAAACTTAATTTCTGACAAAGCTACATTCACATTTCAGTTGCCAGGTTGGATGGGCATGGGAACAGGTTGAACAACAATTGCAACACAATTTAATCATTATTTATTTATTCATTTTTCGTTAGGTATCTTTGAATATTAAGAACGCGGCGCCGCAAGGCATGTCCTCAGTGCGGAGAGCTAGAAGAGTGACTTGTGGTGCTGCGCTTGATTGGCAGCAAAACAACAAAGATTGTGCCGCAAGCTCATCTGCCCCCGCAAACCCATTCGAGTCGAGGCCTCGAATCGAGTCAAGTGTGAGTAATTTCAGGCAGTTAGACAACTGGAAACCTGAACTCAAGCGCCTGTGGTCCCCGTACATCTATGAAATTTCCATGAGCGTAGTGGATACATGCCATCGCAACGTTTTAAAAATAACCGTCATAAGGGTTTTCATTTTTGTGTTTTCCTTGTTGCTGGTGTTGCTTGTTGTTTTTTTTTTTTATTTTGCCATTTTGCTGTTTTGCTTGCTGTTCAACGGCGCAGCTGAGTGGCAACTGGGAAGCTGCCTTTGGCACTAGTCGAGGTCAGCTACAGTTGACTAAACATTTTCATTTCGGTTAAGTGTGCGCCTGTGTGAGTGCGCATCTATGTGTGTGTGTGAGTGTGTGCGTGTGTTTGTGGGCATGTGTGTCTGGCCAAAAGTCAATGAGTTTTGCCACATGGCGTATACTTTGTGTTGGCTAAGCTAGTTGCGTGCTTGCCCCTAAGTTTGTACAATGATTTCATCAAGTGCGTTTGTACAACTTGCTTAACAATCGATAAAAACGCCACATCACCACACACATACACACGCGCGCACACACACACACACATACACACCTAATTAGCATTTGACACCCCAAATGGGCTTATTTGAAATGAATTTAAAATGGATATTCGCAAAGTTAATTAATGCCACTCGTCGCAGCTGACCTGTCAAAAAGTTACTGCTGAGAATTTTTGACAGATGACATACCCAAAAAAATAAAACTTGGTCTTCCATTACTTGGAAAATTTGTTATGTTTAATTTAAAATGGAGTTCAATTTAATTTAAAATGGAGTTCAATTTAATTTAAAATGGAGTTCAATTTAATTTACAACATGCCTTGGTGGTTTCCACTTTTGGGACTGTCATGTAAACCACAAGATTCGTGTCAATTTATAAAAAACAATTGCTTCATGTGTATGTGCTGTAAATAAATGCAGTGACAGACAGAAAAACAAGAGAGGCAACCAAACAAGACAAAAAGTCTCCAGTTGGTGGGGGGATTGATGGTGCTGGTAGAGGGGTAGTTTTGGGAAGATTGGGGTGGGGTCAAATTTTCAGCGCACTGGCAACTAATGAAAAGCAAACAAAGCATTCTTTTAGGCGCTCTGCAGCTGTTCAGCTCGCTGAGTGTGTGTTGGACAGAGTGTGTGTGTGTGTGTGTGTGAGTGTGTGTGTGTGAGTGTGTGTGTGTAATAAGCTGCTGACATCGTAGAGTGTCCTAATGTCTGTATGAACTTACGTGCAACAGCTGCAAAGTTCAAAGAACACGGCACAAGATTATATCAGAATAGACTAGGGAAATTAAGGACAGCAGGGCAGAGAAAGGGGGAGTGGGGGACCGATGGGGAGCAGACATGACCCAAAGGGTGAAAGGGTAGGCTGGGATTGCTCGAAGTGCCGTGAAATTAACAATAGTTCAAATCAATTCATTACACACCTATGACGAAACTACACACATGAATTTATATATATATATATATATATATATATATATATATATATTGTTGCCATTTAATCAATTTAATAATAAATTGAAATCCCACTCAGGTTAGTTACTTAAGCCAATTAGATTTGAGTAATATCGAAATGCCAATTATTTGGCAACTTTTCCCCACCGCACGCTGGGGCAACAACACCAAATATTGATGCAAAGAATAAACAAAGGGTTTTGATTTAACAAGAAACTCAATTTGAGATGCAGCAAGATTTAATTATTTTGTGCTTGCCATGATTTATTTGTGTGCTTATGTAATTGACATATTTCTTGGTAGCCAATCAGAAGAAGAGTTAAGAGCAATGAAGTGAACTAAAATGTTAAATTTCATTGATGATTATAGGATTTATTTGAGCAATTTATTCGATCGATGAGCGGCTAATACTAACAAAATAAAGTGAGGCGTTTAAACCACATAATACGGATTGTAAATGTCAATTAAATCTGATTATACATATATATTTTTATATATTTTCATTTATTTTATTTTATTAGAATACTTGCATTCCAGTTATAAGTGACGAATTTATAATTTAATGTTCACACTTTGTGAATATATTCATTAGGATAGCTGAATTCCGGCTATAACTCAGCCCATAAATTATCTTATATATTTTATTTTACTACAGATTTCATTCTTGCACTTAAATAACTAAAAAGGACTGTCCCAATTTTCACTGCCTACGCTCATATATGTAAATTTGTAAGCCCCTCACAATGCATGAAAAAAGCAGTATGATTGCTTAACTTGCAACAAATTGCGCAAATTCGAGAGCAATTACTTATTTGATTAAGCAAAGGGCTCAAAGGCAGCAGCCGCGCTTAAGAGAGCAATACTAGCAAAAGAGCAAAGCAAGCCTTACGCTCTCTGCAGCAGCCCTGCTGCTACGCTCTGAGCAGCTGCACAGAAAGCTTTTCGCCTCGAGCTTTCGCGCTCAGTGCGCTCTAAAGGGATGCCAATGAGTGCTTTACTCTTTTAGACTCAATGAAAGGGATGCTGTGCTGCTTTGAGCGCTTTTTGAGTGTGTTCTCTCTCGCTCTCACTCTCTCTCTCTCGCTAACTCTAACTCTGACGCTCTCTCAGCTTTTTTTGAGCTGCTGCTGAAGTTTGTCGCATTGAGTGGCCATTGAGTCAAGTGTTCGCACTTGATTTTACCGTTGCCTTTGCCTTTGATGTTGCCTTTGACGTTGCCTTTGCTTTTGCAAGTACTTAAAGCAACTCATTGTATATTTCATCACTTGTTATTGTTGTTGTTGTTGTTGTTGCCGCATCCTGTGCACTTGGAGGCACATCCCACATCCATAATATTAGCTGGCAACATTATCTTTTTCCTCTTTTTGCTTGTTTTCATTGCGCCCACACACTTTCCATTTTTGCTTTGTTTTTTT
Source organism: Drosophila atroscutellata (assembly GCA_035041605.1). NCBI lineage: Eukaryota > Metazoa > Arthropoda > Insecta > Diptera > Drosophilidae > Drosophila > Drosophila atroscutellata. Next base: position 16,662,103 of record JAWNLA010000091.1, on the reverse strand, counting down.
CTTTTGCTTATCTGCGCCGTTTGCCCTTTCTTTTTCTTTTTCTTTTTATTGAACAGCATTTTCATTGTTTGATTTTTGTCAACGCGTCTTCCGTTGGTTTTCTATCTCGCTCCGTCTCGTTTCTTCCGTTACTTCTTCATTTTTTTCTTCGACTTTTTGGTCTCTAGTGCTCTCCCCTTTGTTGTTCTTTGTTTAGCTGGTCGCTTCATCTTTTACTCACATAAGTGGCTTATTGGACAAGGACACACAAAGAGAGACAGAGAAAAAGAGAGATATAGAAGTGCTAAAGGAGCGAAAGCTTCGGCATTTGTTTTATCATTTTGCGTGTTTGATTTTTATTTGGCATTGTTCATTTTTCGGTTAGTTGGTCTTTTAATCGACTTTTGCTTTTCTCCTGCTGCTGCTGTTGCTTTGGCTTCGCCCTCGGTTTCAATTAGTTTGAGCATTGTTTAAGTGGCACTTAGCCGCTTTGCAGTCACAGATCTATCGGATATCCATTTAATTGACATTTTGAAATCGCAACTCCTTCTGCATCTCCACCAGATGCTTGTCTGCATTTGTGTCCCTGTCAGTGTTTGTGCCACAATGTATCACTTGTTACAGTTGTTCATTAGACGCGATTACATCTCCCTTGTGTTTAGTTCCCATTAACTCAATCGAAGCAGTAGTAGTAAATCGCAGATAACTGAAGTATTTTTGTGACCTTTTCGCTGGCTTTAGCGACTAACCATTTTTAGCTCTTTCGTCATTTATTCATTTTAAATGCAAAAAGTAAAAAATTAAATGAAAATTTAATTTAATACTAAGTATAAATCAATAACATGCAAGGTATTTATAAGGCTTACAAATTTTCTTTGATAATCGCTTTTTTCGAAATCTTTTCGTAATACTCTTTAATGCGCTTGTCATGGGTTTAATTTTCCCCAACATGCTCGCTTCTTGTTTGGACTAAATTTTTTTTGTTTTATCTTGCCAACTAATCCTTATTGTGAAAATATATATTTATATTATTCTCTGCAGCATTTTTTGCTTATTAAGTTTACAACAAATTGATATGGTTTTTTTCCCAAAAATTACAATAGAAAGAAGCTTTCGCTGGGCTTCTCAAATCCTATTACCGTTTGGAGAAGCAAATCATCTTTTCACACCGAGCAATTTGAAGCATAAAAAAGAATTGCGAGCCATTGAGAGAAGCTCATTCAATGAAATGAATGAAGGGTCAGAAATTGCAAAGCTTAATGAAAAATTTGATGGCAAAAGTGATTGGAGCAAATGTTGGCACTTTATTAATTGCAATTCTTTGCAACATGCCATTGGCAACCACCAGTTGTATAAATTGAATGTGCACAACATGAGCTACTATAAATATTTGTAGAGCTAATCTAGCCAATTCAGCGTCATCTATCCCAAACACAGCAGAGCTTGTGCGCCTTTTGATCAAACGGTATTGATACGCTAATTGGTTGCGATAATTTGTCAAATGCGCACACACCTGCACACATACAAGCACACCTGCACATACACAGACACACACACCTGCACACACACACACATATACATCTGCACACGTGTTGCCAGCCATTAAAAATTCTGCTGCAGTATCAAAAATTGCTTCTTAATTACACTACATTCGCATCCGCTGCCTCTGCTACACCTCTCTCTCTCTCTCTCTCTCACTCTCTCTAGCTGTCAGTCTCTTTCTCTAGCTATTGGCATTTTCATTCGCATCGCATCACCTCGTGAATGTCACAAGTGTTGCAGTATAGCAAGTTTCATTACCCCTTCACCGCCTCGGGCAACTTCACAATTAACTACTAATTGCTCATACGCCACGTTGGCTGCGCGACACTAAAACAAAGTCAGGCGGGTAAACCATGCCCCTCTGTCAGCCCCTATCTCCTCTGTCGTTTTCTTCGAGCTGACAAGTCTTCTTGACTTTGGCTTTTGCTATTGCTTTTCCACTAATTATCCGCGCTGTCAGCCACCTGCTGGCACTGCCATTGTCCTTGCCGTCTACTTACTGAATTAAGTTTTAAATTCTTGTTAAATGCTCTCACTCTTTCTCACACACTCTCTCTCTCTCTCTCTCTCTCTTTTGCTCTCTTGCTGTGCTACTGCTGCTAATGTGGAGGCAAGTGTAATTAGTTTTTAATTGCTTTTTTGCCGGCAACTGTGCAATAGTTGTAAATAGTTGTGTTGCCTTTGTGCACCTCCACTGGTAATTTTCCATGTGCAAATTTAACATTTTTGGCGTTTACTATTTACTATTTATATTTATTTAAATTTTTTTTTTTTTTTTGATTATGCTGTGTATGTTGGTCACCACATCTGCGCCATGTCAACCGAGTCAATCAGCAATTCGGCTTTTGCAACGTCAGCGGCATGTTAAATATGCCCGGGACTATTGCCACAAAAAGTAATCAGAAAACTTTGGCAATAAATCTATGAATACATTTAATGAAAACCCATAACGAAGCGATGGCGCTTGTGGATTTGTGCCACGCCCATAGTGCTCATACGCCCCAAACAATTTCAATTTTGCATACAGCGCCATTCAAAAGGCAGTTTGTATATAGTGTATACATACATATATACACAGAAATGGCAAATAGTACGGCATTCAAATTCAAGAGAAGAACTACTGAAAACAAAAACAAACATATACAAAATCAAGAGTTATTCATAAATATATACAAACTGAACTATTAGATACGTTATAGCATGTCTGTAAATTAAGTGGATGAATTAATTTTGAATCGTTATCAAGTTTTCCAATAGCAAATAAAATATGTAATCTAAAACCTCCATCAAAGATATAGCTCATTCTCAATTTCAAAACCAATACGCCCACCTGCGGATCGGAAAACATACTTTTCATCTCAGGGTATCAATCAATTGCAGTCCCCGCCTTCCACACACCCTCCTCAACCATACCTGCGAGCCATTCTCTGGCGAAAACACTTCAGCCGCTTGTGCAAATGTCAAACACATGTCGAAAGGCGCAAAACATTGACAAACAAAATGAAAGAATTTATGAAAAAACAAAATGGAAATATGTAAAAGCGGAAATATGCCACGAAACAAGAAAAATATGTCGCACGCTCCACACAGAAAAGGCAGAACGAAGCAAAAGGAGCAAAGGTGTGAGGAGTGGCAGCTTTCCAAGTCATTTGCACAAATGACGATCAATTTTGTGTGCCAACTGGCAAATATTTTAATGCCCCACATATTTTTGGCTGTAACGCGTTTCAACACAGAAGATGATTGTGGAGCATCAGCATCAGCATCAGCAGCAGCAGCAGCAGAAACAGCAGCAGCAGCAGAAATAGCAGCAGCTGCTCAAATTGGGAAATCGCTCATTCGCAACGTTGACGCTGCCTCCAATTGCCGTTTTGATGGTTCATTAAAATACCTCCTTTATCGACCAATCGGACCACACCGAGCTCACTAAATCGAGCCCAGGTGGCGACGCATTGAAATAAATGTTCGCAGCAGCTGCTGTTGTCTACTAGCTGCTCCTTGCTTAGCGCGGCCCTTTGCAGTTTCCAGTCTGACACCGGCTTAGATAAATGGCAATATAAATTAAGTTATAATAGGTTTTAAGCTTCTGCTTTAATTTTTCATGCGCTCTAATTTCAAACATTTTGTGTGGCTTAAGCTTTAAATACAGTAAAAACAGTAATAACAGAATGAGGACAGACGGTCGAAGACACGTGTTTTGAGCAGCTGGAAAAATTGTCTGCCTATACCCTGCAATCCAGCAAATATATAGGCGGGCCTTCTCAATTGATGTTACATTCTTTTGGCAGTCTGTACAAGCCCTGTACTAATTTGGTAAAAACCCACGCATTTGATTAGTTCAAAGTTTTAATTTTCCCGCCACTTTCGTATGAGAAAAACACAGACTCTACTTTAAAGTTTTGTTGGTTTAAGTATAATTTATGATCATAAATGAAATTCTTAATGTTTACAATACTGGTAAGCACGAAACTTTTCCCAGCGTTCGCCAGAGAAAGGGGTCTGTTAAATATTGTTTTTGTATTATCATGAGTATACGTAATATGCACCATTAAGGGTTGTATAATAATTTAAACTACAGAATCGGTCTACGTTTGTCTTAAACTACATTGTTAATTGTTGGTACTCTTTCCAGGGTATTAGCTAGCTTAGCACTCTCGACTTTACATTCTTGCTTGTTTTCTTATTAATTTATATTCCGCACACACACCGAAGGCGCCTGTTCCTTATAAATATATATATTAATATATATATATATATATATATATATATATTTTTTTTTTTTTGTTTGTTTGACATCATCTAATTTAAACATTTTTCTTCCCAAAACTCAATTACATGGGGAGATGTAGGACCGCCGGCTGCAACAGGCGCCAGGTAATTGCCAGAAAATTAAAGAACTCATTGTGGACAGAGTTGAGAGCAGAACTGTTTCCTAAAGTAAAAACTTTTGGCTTCGACATGCTTGCGTCTCGCATTACAGTGGCATAATGAAATGAGAGAAAAAAATGGGCAGCGTTTAGCAAAAACTTCCAGGAGCCGCAGCAAGCACTGCAATTATGCAAGAATTTCGTCCAAAACTCAAGTTTGAGTGAATGTTAATGACTGGAAGTGGCGCACAAAGTCAACTCAAAAGAATGTTTAACAAAGCAATGCCACAGGTTGACAAACATTGCGCCCCGCTTGCGACTTTCGACTCAAATTAGAGTGGCAGCTACACAGAAATAAATGTCTTTGGACAAATTGAAACATTATCAAGAGCTAAACCTGCTCAAACTTTTTTTTTTTAAATACTACAGTTTCTGAAAAATAAAGTTTACAATAGCTTGGATAAAAGTTGCTTAATTCATTCCCAATATTCCCCCATATTCTAAATGAAACCAGATATTTTGTATTGCTAGCTGAGCGTCTTTTGAGGACCCAAGTTCATTTCGCGCCAACCTCAAGAACTTATTTGCTTTCGCTTGCAGCACCTACCGATTCATGCTTGAATAAGGTTTGAAAAAAGTATTATTTTACAAATAGTGTAATTTTCGAGATATAAAAAAGTATACTGAAATTTAGCGCAGCTGGAAGAAATTATATTGTCTGTTGAAAACGCCTACATAATTGGAGATGCACACAAAGTATTTGGGAACTTTCAAGCGAATAAGTGCTAAAATAAATTAAGAGCGTCTTTGGCAATCGATCTTTGGCACATATTTATTTCAGTGTATATCCTCTAACGCTGCTCTTCCACTGCTTTGGCTGTCGAATACGGCGTAAGAGCGCAGCGCAACTGGCGCCAGCTAAAACGACTGTTTGTTTGCTTCTGGTGTGCAAACAACTCAAACACATTACTCATCAAGTGGGCAACACTGCAGAGCTCTCCAGCTTCACATTCCCATTCCCATTCCCCATAGCAGTGTTTACCTTATGCAAGAGCAGCGCTTGGCTTTCGGCAGCAGGTGAAAGCCACAGTCGAGCAAAAATGATTTAGCCGGGCAGGTTGGGAGGCAGTAGGCATCGCAACTTCAAATACCAAACCGCGTGCTCAACGAGTGCTACGCATTTGGAATGCGTAGTTCATCTTAATAATTCATCAAAATTTATGCGAAATAGACAAAATTTGTTTCGGTGTCTTTTTCTCTTACGGTTTCATGCTTTCAGTGGCTCTGTCCCCATCCATCGTTGCCAGTTTATTCCAGCATTCACATTGTCTGCCCCAGCATCTGTTTCTGTTTGTTTAAAAGCCAGTGACACGCTGCATATTTTAGCTTACGCTGAAACACAAAAAAATAGGGTATGATGAGTTCGATACAGCATAATATCATCTATCATCTGTTCATATTTCGTATATTTAAGAGCTTAACAAATTTAAGATGTATTTATTTCCATAGAGACGACAATGTGGCATATAAAGCTATGTTAAGGAAACTCGTCATTATTATTCAGAATAAGTCTTCAAATGATTACTGAAACTTTGCTTTCGTATTACTAGAATGTTTCTTAGTATATGTTGTACAATATTTAATTAATAAATTTAAAATATCATTAAACTATTATTATAACTTTTGCACTTTTGAAGCTTAAGCAAATATTTGTTATAAAAAAATACACATCCATTTAAGGGGCAGCTCCTAGTCGAGCACTCTCAGTCCCTGGATTTTTATTTCAGTTTACTTTGCCCATTTCGGAAAAGTGAAGAATAGTGTATTTTGAATACTGGTACAAGAAACATGCAGCTGTCATTTCCATCCAACATATCATACAACAATTGTGGTTCATTCTATTATTATGTGCAGCTTTCGTGTATTTTTGCTCTTCTATGAGAATTGTTTTTTGTGGCACATGCAATGATACATCTAACCAGAATTGGGGAGCACTCTTAAATTACATTAGAAGTCTTACACACACAAATTGTCATCCATTTATAACAAAACTTTAACATATTCAGCATGAATGAATAAATCTGCAGACTAAGTACGAAGCCTGTATATGTTTCTGTTGAATTTTGTTTTCGGGTCTGCTTTCAAAATTTTATACATTTTCTATCTAAAATATGTATTTTATAGAAAAAGAAAAGTAAATTGAACACATTTCAGAGAGTGGAAACAATTAATGAAAATCAGCAGCAGTTGCTTTATCGCATTAAATGAAAATATTAACTTAAAAAAGAAATGATTATATATTTAATTGCTTTTCAAAATATCCCCTCATTCGCTCCAATGTCTACGCAATTGATGAAGTAATTTGAAGAGTAAGCAGCTTATCATTTCCAAATGAAGAAACAGCAATTCCATTTGCATTAGTTCCCCATTTAATTGACTGACGACTGACGTGATTAACAAATGATTCAAAACAACCCCAAGCGGGATCATTCAAATCACAACAAACCAAGCAAATTAATTTTAAAATTATCTAAAACATAATTTCAAAGTTGAACAAATATCTTTTTGTGCACCCGCCTTTAGTAGTCCGCATCGAAGCAATGGTCAAATTTGTCGTTGGACTCTAGAGAATGGTACATCCTGCTGTAATCCGATTGGAGATGTTCTTAAGCCAACATCGTGCACTGATTGTTCAGATAATGCACCTTCTATCCGCGGCACTATTGTTGAGCCCAATCGCATTCTTTTTCATATACGAACTGTTTTACATACTGCCCAAATCCGTGGATGCCTCGGGCTGCGCGCTCAAGCTCAACTGCTGCTTTTGTATCTGCTGCATAATATACTGGGCAATATATTGTGCTGCTGGGGAAAGGATACGAGCTTTCTGGCATTGAGCAAGGAACGACAACAGCCGCTCGCGAGTTTGGCACATCTGTGGAACTTGTGCAATCAGTGCAAGATGCTGGTGCCGCCACGCACATTACACTTTCGCGTCTGCAAGTTTTGCATACTCAAGCGCGATCATCACTGCAATTTCCTGGCCACTGCATTGGCCGTGTCAATCAACGGTATTTTGTTGCACTGCTGCTGCACCTAACTCTCGGCTGTGTCATCGCCCTCATTTACAATGTCCGCTATCTGTGGCATCAGAGAAGCGCCGTGTTTAGCAATCCCAATGAATTTGTGGCAATTTGCGTGGGTTTCAATCCGATGCATTTGACCATGAGCAGAGAAGACTTTTTCAACAGCGAATTAAACTGGCTCAGGTCCTCAAGCTAAATGCGATCGCCCTGATGCTGCCCGGAGCACTTCTTTTCACTCATCTTTTTATGGTTAGTCGAATGAGCTGTATGTTTGCCATTAGGGATCGCAGCTACGATTTGGGCTTCTGGCTCAATATGCGCCAGGTGCTGGGCAACCGAATGCTCTGGACTATGCTCTCTCCGATGATGCACACTCAACTGCCGCAAGTCGGTACGCGGTGGCAGCAGCCTCTGGGCAACGAAGCCAAGAAGCCCGGATGAATCGCTTTCCCTTCACCCTTCTCCGAATATCTGCAAAATATAATTATTTTTGTAATGCGTTTATCTTATGCATTGACCAAAATCGAGTTTAACACCTCATTTAATCAGGCAATTTGTGTGCTTATTGCCTCGGCTAATTACCAAGCCATGGTTGGGTGGTTGGGTGGTATTGTGGTTGCGTGGTTGGTTAGTTGCCTGATAAGGCACGCGGTGCAGCCACATGACAAAGTTTTATCTGGCAACTGTAAGTAAAAGTCTATTTTCTATGCTCTATCCTAGTCTTACTTTTGAGGTCGATAATTATTCTGTCGATATTTACGATATTATGGAAATGTTTTTTGTACACGTTCATAATTTATTGATATAAATATTTTATATATAAACACAATTCTATTAGCAAAAATTCTAATGTATTGCCATTTATTAGATCATGTTATATATATTTATATATATGTAAAATATAGAAACTATATAACAAAAATGCTTTTAAAAATCCACAGAAGAGTGTATATTAGCTACGACATGCTGTCATCAAATGTTCAATGTCTTAAACGCCTCCATCTGCATAAAATTTGCTACATTGGTCTCGGAAGGAAGAAGACAGATTGGAAAAGGACATTTTGCCAGATATTCCTGTCACAGTCCAAAAGCTGACTGCACCTTTTGGCACCTTTGTGGCGCAGTCAGAAACACTTGTCAAATGTCAAAAAATCCCAAAAACAGTTGAAAAATGACAACGCCAGTTGAGGGTCGGTTATCGTTATGGGCGGGTAGGTGGAGGGGGCGGGCAAGGGGGCTTGAGCAGAATTAATGATACTGCATGTCACCGACAAGCCTCGAAACACAATCCCATGAAGTCCATTTTGGAAGGGAGGCTGAGGCGGGAACGGGGACGGGGAGGGAGGCGTGTGCTCGTTGAATGAAAAATGTTCGAGGTGTGAAATCCGTGCACAGCTCTAAACAACATAATTGCCAAATAAAAAAGTCGCCGACGGCTGCATTGACGACGCCGCCTTTGAGCTTGACCATTAATCAAATCACGGCCAACTGCCAGCGGGAAATGTGCCGGCAAAAAATGTGAAAAACAGCAGCAGCAGCAGCCCGACTCGACTCCAAACTGCGCTGAGAAATGCGACGTCAACACTTTTCGGCCAATCAGCAGAACGCTCCGGGGACTGGGGCCTTTCCCAGCTACCACTGGATTGGCTCAAACTTCGTTTAAACCTCCAATTACTCCATCAAATGTCTGATGGACTCCCGAAATGCCAAGCGCTGATTGCAGCGTTCTCAATTCTCAATTGTCAACTTCCGGTCGCCGTTCAATGCCGTCGCTTCCGCTTGCTCGCTCTGCTGGCGTCAGCTACTGCCTGGTCTGCCAGGACAGCATTTCTTTCCTAAACTTTAAACAAGCTGTTCAAGCACCTAAGGAGTAAGCAGTAGCAGCAGCAGCAGAAGGGTTTACCATAAACCGACTGAGAACTGCCCTCACATTTGCAACCAAACAATTATACGCCGCATTGTTCAACACATTCCTCACATTCCTCACGAGGAGGCGAGGAGTGAAGGCATCTGTTGTATATTTTTGAGTGTGTCCAGGTTCAAAAATGAAAAATGTAGCATATCACAAATGAGAATAACTGGGACGAGGAGGCGAACTTTAAACTGCGGGCCTTTTTCTGTTGGCCCACAGTGGATCAGAGTGCGTCCCAGTGACAGTTCCTGCCTGGAGCAGATAGCAGCCATGGAGTGAGTTGGGGCAGAGTGGAGGCCTGGTTGAATGGATGACTGGGTGCCTGGTTTGTTGATTGTTTGCTTCTGCTTCTGGTTCTGCTCCTGTTTTGCATCAGCATCAGCTTCAGCATCAGCTTCTGCTCTTTGGTTTCGTTTCGTTTCGTTTGCAGTTCTAAATTTACCGCTAAGCATTTGCCAACAGCAGCGACGACGACTGCACAAAGGACAAAGGACAAGAGAATGCTGTGATGTTGGCCAGGATCATGGGGGTCATTGTAATCATAACGGTAATGTGAAGTTGAGTTGTATGTTGTGTGTGTTGTGTGTGTATCTTCCATCTGTGGCAGTGAGTGTGGCGCAACGCATTCCAAAAACCAAAAACTAAATACCAAAACGAAATGCAGGATGCTCGCCAAATTACTGAAATCAGGTTAGGGGCACATACAGGGTGCCTCTGCTGTGGCTCCTTGGGTTTTCCAAGGGAATTGTCCATAATTTGCCTCTTGCCTGAATTCTGCCCAGCAATTTTGGCAGTCGAATACAAGCAATTGACTGAAGTGGCCGCCGTTTGCTGCTGTTGTCTTTTCGACTAAGTTGACTGCGACGCCAGCTGCACTGGCAACGTCGCTGCCTCTGCTGCTGCCGGCGCCATCGGAAAACTCTGAGAAACTCAGCCGCAAAGTGAGCGACTCGCGACAGTTTTTATGATATTTCGCTTGTGCCGTGCTGCTGTTTGCTTTGCAATTATTTCCCCTGCTATGGATGGCTCTGTGTGTAAATGAGTGTATGTGTGTGTGTGTGTGTGTGTGTATGTGTGTGTGTGTATGTGTGTGTGTGTTCGTGTGGATTGTATTATTAACAGTAACAGCTTGAACAATATGTTGTGTGCTTTTTGCTGCTGCTGTTAAGTGAGAGCCAGGCCGAAAGCACTTCACAAACATTTGGCATTCGCTCAATTGTCGCTTTTATTTTTGATTGCTTTCACACAAATTATTTTGCAGTTTTTGCTTTGAAATTCAATACATTTTCTGCACATTTGCATATCTTTTTGGGCATGTGAGTGAGTTGTGAGTGGCTGAACTTGAGTAACAGGCAGCTCCGGCTGGGATGTGACACTGGGCACCCTAAGGGGCATCAAAAGCAGCAAAGTAAATTGGCTCATGTTTTTATAATACACGCGCAGAGGGAATTCACATTTTGTCACAATTCGTGTGCCATATTAAAGCAGACAATTGCCAGCAGATATATGTGTATATATGTTTATATATATATATATATAAATACATATTGTGGCTGTCTAAACTAAATTGACTTCTTTCTTTAAACTTGTCTGCTTACTTTTCTCTATTCACAATGACTAACTCTTCTTCTTCTTTTTGTTGCTTATCATACAATTGATATCGATCGACATCGATCCCCTTCGTTATCAATGTTAAGTTCATGTTAGCTTACAGATGTTATCTGACAGTCTTAGTACTACAACACTATCTATATATAAATAATATATATATATATATATATCTCGATAATATATAATCAACCCAAGTCCGTCTCGTTAATAGTTGAAGTTGTACGCAAGCAGTTGGACTCCACTTCTCTAGCTTGTTGTATTTACGTTTACAAATGTGTTGTGCTTCTCAGTGTGTGTGTGTGTGTGTGTGAAACACCCCTAAAGTGCCTGACAGCGCCAACAGTTTTATTTGCATGGCACTCTTTGCACCCCGTCGCACTTAGCCAACTCCCCTTTTTGCTTGTCTTTTGCGGTCATTTAACTGATGTTTCCATTAAGGCGAGGTCCTGCATCCGAGTCCTCTGTGTGTGTGTGTGTGCTTTTGTGTGTCCCTGCGGCAAATGTTGAAATCGTGCGAAAAAATTAAATAAATGACCGGCTCAATGCCTCCGTTTACGCTGCTTGCAGCATTTACCATTTGATTTGCCTTTTTGCATATTTTCCTTGCTTGTTCTTTTTTTTTTTGTTTTTTTCTTTGTTTTGTCTGTTTGCTTTTGATTCGCCTCTTTTTATTTATGCCTTTAGCGCTCTATAATTTTTACATTGATTTTTGCTACGTTTCTTTTGAGTTTACCCGATATTTGCAGCTGGCGGGTTTCGTTCGTACGCTCACCAAAATTTGCCCGCTGACTGTCCTGACGTCCATCCCATTCGCAATTTCCGTGGCAATTAAGGAATTGGCCGGATTGAGGGCATTTTGCATGCGCGACACGCACACAGTTACCCCATGTTGGGTTGTGGGTGACGTGGATGCTGCCCATTGTTCATCATAAATAAATACTGTTAATTTTTCAATTGTCCGCTGAGCGCTTAACGGCCTTGCCGCATGCCCGGAGGGCCCCGCGTGCAACGTGCTGTTCTGCGGGCAACCGGGGGTGGTTGGGAAAGTGTTCATGGTCAACAAGAGTCGCGTTAACGCCGTACGCCAAATTGATTGACACCGGATTGGGAAATGGATGCACGTACTCCATATGGCAAGTAGGAGCAAAAAAAGGAGGAAAAAAACACGAAAAAATCATTAACACGATGCTGAATTTTAAATACCCTTTGCAGTTATGTAATTGATGAACTTACTTATTTTTAGTTAGCTATATTAATTAATTTAATAATAAAATTAATCAAAAAACTGTAAAAACTGTCATAAATCTAGGAATTAGGCAAATGCAAACAACCACGCAATCAAGCCAGGATTAAACAGGAAGTTTTTAAATTTATTCTGTCTAATTAATCCCAGTCCTTTTAAGTATATCTCTTTATTGTGTGCCATCTTTAATAAAATGCATTCAAATTTGGACAAACGGGATTATTGTTAATTGTTTGGTAAATTTTTGTTGCTGTTTTTGTTTGTGGTTTTATTTATTTTTGAGGTACATCGATATTGTCTTCAGGGAGCGATTTCCAGCGTCCGTTTAGTTAGCTGTTGCAGTTTGAAACGGTTCAACATACAACACTAACATTTGTATAGCCATTTACAGTTTGTGCAACGTAGTTGAACTACCCGCTGCTAGGGAATTAAAAAATATGTTGTTCCGAAACTTTTTGAGGCAAAGACTGACAGGCGACTGGGCAAGAGCCGCAGAAGCAGCAGCAGCAGGAACAGCCAGACAGCAGATGGGCCAATAAAGTTGACAGCATTTGGAGTAGAGAACGTGACAGTTGCGTGTCTGGAACTGGGTGCCGAGTTCGCAATCTGCCACAGAGGAGGCACGTTTCGTCGCCGTTGTCTCGTCGACAAACTTGGTACCGGCGTCACACCGGATATCAAGCTGTAGGCAGGGCCTAATATACAAATACAAATACAAATGCGAATACACAAATGGGTGGCAGGCGAACGCGAGCTTGCCACATGCCACAGCAACAGCTGCTGCTGTCGGTCTGAGTCTGTGGCGGAACTTGATGAGCGGCAGCCATTTTAATTTTTGGGCTGACTTCTATAAATCTGTCAAGCGTGACAGAGTCGAATTGACACACTCTCTCCCTATCTCTCTCTCTCTATCTCTCTCTCTATTCCACTTTCTATCTCTCTCTGTCCACGAGCACACTTGCAATTGGAATTTCTAATCGAAGCAAATTGAATCACATGTCCCTTTGACGCCGCACGTCGCAGCGGGTAGCAGCAAACAATGACAAAAGGAGCAGTAGCCGGAGCCGGAGCCGGAGCAGGAGCTGGAGCAGCTTTTGGCAGCAGGATATCGTCTGGAAAAGGCTGTGTTGTTGTGCATGGTAAGGCAGCATATGAAAATCAGGCAGCCAGCGAGGCATAAATCAACTTTTGGCAAAGTGGCTGCCTAAAAGGACTCATGTTGGCTAAGAAACGGCGCAAATGGAAAAGATAAACGATTTCCGTGCCCAAAACAGACATACAATACATAAACATTGTACATACATACATATATTCGTGTATATTCACCAAATGCTTAGCCTGATATGAGTTAAAGGCGTCCCCACTTGACTTTCCACAAATTTATTGTAAACAAAATATAAAAACTTTGATGGTTATAAATTGTGGCGCCTTTAAAAATCAAACGCCCGAAATATAAATTATTCGTGAGTAAGCAAATTAATTTTCCCCTAAAGTTGTTTCGGTACTTAACTGTTTTACATACAAAAAAAAAAATATATATATATTTATTGTTATTTATTTTAGGATTAGTTAAATCCCATCCAGGGCTGGTAAGCTCTATTCGAATATAATCAATTACTTTATTGCACATTTATGCAATGCACAAAATGCAAATTGGTTGTGGCCAAATAAATAATATTAATGCACAACAAAAGCCGAAGGTGTGCCAAATTTATGTTAAGCAGAACACACAAAATTATATAATCAATTTTAATTGGAAATTAAGTCCGGTTTTAATATGCGGCGATTGCCATTTTCCAATTTCAGTTGTCGTTATGAAATTGTCGTAATTAATGAAAAAGCCGCGTTGAAATTCCAAAAGTCAAAAGCACATTGTAAAGCTGACTTTTGGCCTTGGAATGTGGATGGGTGTGGGGCTGAGGCTGTGGGTGGTGTTGCCACCACCCTTTTGTGTCTTGAGCAAACAAGCAGTCAGTCTGCGGCCTCCTTCTTGTAATTTGTTTCTTGTGTTGTGTTTTTGGGCGAGTGAAATTAATTTACGAGGTGAAACTTGTTTGCGCTGAGAACCCTTTTGCGCTCCGCCAGGCTGTGAGTCCATTGAAGCGTTTAAATTGCTGTCAACAAAAGGCAAACAAATAAATAAGAGCCAAAAGCAGGAGTTGAGGACACTCTGGACTCTACGGTGTGTGTGTGAGGCAGGAGTTTTGGCCATCAAATGACCCATAGAAACCAGAACGACACGTGCGCCACGGCCAAATGATTAACACGTTCGTTTACTGGCTGGAAATACTCAAGATATGTGACTCGAAAATATGCATGAGGCGACGGCAGCACTTTAATTAACATCGTTTGCCAGGGGGCAAGGGGAGATTGGGAAGTCCGCCAATCAGATAGAAATCTTCAGGTGAAGGCACGCGCCACACGATGCTGCTGCTGCTGCTGCTGTTGATGCTGACGATGACGTGGCAGGCACACAAATGGCTCACAATGTTGTCAGAGAAATGCACAAAATAGAAAAATAAATGAAATAAAAACAGGTAGCCACATAAAAGTGGCTAACCCGGTAACCAGTTGAGGCCATACAGCTCTGCACAAAAAAAGAAAACTGGGTCAATAAGATAAACGGAGACCAAAGTGAACACACAAAATACGAGAAATTTAGTTAAAAGTCAACGTGCAAAGTAAAGTCTGGCAACAACCGCATACAGATGTGTGTAGCGATTTCAAAATGCCATCTTGTGAATAAATGATAACATTGAATGGCTTCATAATGGAACTGTTGAGAATTATAGATTAAAGTCTTGTGCACATAAAACTAATAAGCAATCCAATTGAGCATATCTCTTGACCAAGCAGAGGCAATGCAACCCTTTTGATGGAGCTCGAAGTTGTCGCATAATTATGTCGGCTGCTCAAAAGTAAATCGGCTAAAAGTGTTATTCGTGTGCAGACAAAGCCAGAATCGTTTTCAATACATTTTTAGCTTACTCTCATAAAACACAATTCATCATTCTTATTTAATTAATATTCATTTCAGTAAAATTGTTTTCCTTTTTTCTTAGTCTTTTTTTTTGGTTTTTTAATTATTATTGTGAAATGCTCGCTTCTTTTTTTTTTTTGTTTTAAATGGAATTGTTAATTGAAAAACTAAAAATTGCATTCGCATTGTTTTCATTTTCAACTTAATGCGCGAAAATTGCATTTTGGCTGCATACCAACTTTTTCTACAATTTGCTTAAATTTTTCAGCATTGTGGTCAATTTATTGCAATTGAATACACATATTTTTGCAAGTGTCCGTGTTGACCATGGCTATAAATAGCTCAGCTCTGGCAGCTATGCATGTGAATGGCCAATAAAACAAATGGCGAACAGTTTTTGTCAGTCATCATTTATAATGCAGTCAAAAGCCGCAGGTAGAAAAACCAAATCGAGTTACGGCCACATTCTACATTCCACAGATACAGATACAGATACAGCTATTGCTGCTGATATGGTAGCTAATCCGTCAGCACTTTGCTGCTGGTACAGACTTTAGCTGGGCAATTGAGTGCCAGCAGGACATAATCGCTTGTTGATCCTTTATAAATGCTTGAAAGCGAAAGGCAAAGGCTGAAATTCTTTTCGGGCCAACAGCAGCAGCACCAGCAGGAGCAGCAGCAGCTGGTGCCTGGCAAATGGCCTAGCTTGGTTTGGTCACACGGGGTGACATAATCAAATCAATAATTTATGAGTTCACTTTGCTTTAAGCGGATTTACATGACCTGCACTTCAGCAGCAAAGGGCAGGGGGCAGGCAGAAGGGAAAGTTTTTGCAACTGAAACTGGAACTGATATCAATTAGGTGGAAAGTGATAAGTTGCCGCCTGGGACTGTCAGTTGTTTGTCTAACTTGCGACTGTCAAAACTGCCAAGGGATTAACAGTCAAAGGGAAGGGGCTATGTGAAGCGGGGGTGGGGTTGAGAGGTGTTGTTGTGAAGGGGATTGTCAGTATTAACGATGCGCACACTCCACACGCTGTGGAAGCCGTTCGGCATTGTGGATGATAATGCTCGCAACTAATGCGACTCAGCGAAGCGTGCAATGTGTCTGGTTGCCAGCGAAGGGATGGGGAGGGGGAGGGTGGGAACTGTGACAGCACTCAGTTAACAGCAACCCTCAGAATAGCGACAACAGCGAAAAAACTGATGCTGTCGTCTGTTAAAGTCCACAGGGGAAACAATTGCAAAGCAAACAGAAGCAAAACACAAGCGAAATATCATAAAAACTGTCGCGGGCTGCTTAGTTGCCCACTTTGCGGCCAACAGCGCAGCAGCGGCAAAAGCAGCGGCAGCGACGCTGGCAGCGCAGCAGAAGTCGCAGTTTCTTCGTTCACAAACAGAAAGCAGCCACAACAACAATAGAAAGCAGCAAACGGCGGCAACTTCAGTCAATTGCTTTTATTCGACTGCCAAAATTGCTGGGCAGAATTCAGGCAAGAGAAAAATTATGGACAATTCCCTTAGCAAGCCCAAGAAGCCACAGCAGAGGCACCCTGTATGTGCCCCTAACATGATTTCAGTAATTTGGCGAGCATCCTGCATTTTTTTTTTTTTGGTATTTAGTTTTTGGTTTTTGAAATGCGTTGCGCCACACTCATTTCCACAGATGGAAGATACACACACAACACACACAACATACAACTCAACTTCACATTACCGTTATGATTACAATGACCCCCATGATCCTGGCCAGCATCACAGCAGTCTCTTGTCCTTTGTCCTTTGTGCAGTCGTCGTCGCTGCTGTTGGCAAATGCTTAGCGGTAAATTTAGCACTGCAAACGAAACGAAACGAAACCAAAGAGCAGAAGCTGATGCTGATGCTGATGCAAAGCAGGAGCAGAACCAGAAGCAGAAGCAAACAATCAACAAACCAGGCAACCAGTCATCCATTCAACCAGGCCTCCACTCTGCCCCAACTCACTCCATGGCTGCTATCTGCTCCAGGCAGGAACTGTCACTGGGACGCACTCTGATCCACTGTGGACCAACAGAAAAAGGCCCGCAGTTTAAAGTTCGCCTCCTCGTCCCAGTTATTCTCATTTGTGATATGCTACATTTTTCATTTTTGAACCTGGACACACTCAAATATATACAACAGATGCCTTCACTCCTCGCCTCCTCGTGAGGAATGTGAGGAATGTGTTGAACAATGCGGCGTATAATTGTTTGGTTGCAAATGTGAGGGCAGTTCTCAGTCGGTTTATGGTAAACCCTTCTGCTGCTGCTGCTGCTTACTCCTTAGGTGCTTGAACAGCTTGTTTAAAGTTTAGGAAAGAAATGCTGTCCAGGCAGACCAGGCAGTAGCTGACGCCAGCAGAGCGAGCCAGCGGAAGCGACGGCATTGAACGGCGACCGGAAGTTAACAATTGAGAATTGAGAACGCTGCAATCAGCACTTGCTATTTCAGGAGTCCATTAGGAGCAGTGGGAGGATTAGGTGTAAGCCGGCAATGGAAGTAAATACTGACAGGCTGCCGTGGGAAGGGGTAGAGGGGGGATCTGTTATCATTGGCCCAAAAGTGTTGACGCCGCATTTCTCGGAGGGCGGAAAAATAATAGCGGAGACAGATACTTAAGTGGGCGTGTGGCGGCAGCTGTTCCATGTTTCAATATTTCATGCCTTGGCCTTGGGGCGCATTCAGAATGCGTTGATTAATGGCCCGTCCTTAAGCCGTCGGCGTATTTTGTTTATTGTGTGTTGACAAAAGCTAATTCACCATTTATTATAAAACACTTGCTAAGGTACTTAACATTGACACAAACTTAAGCAAGCAGGCAAGTGGAAGTGCACGACTTTCGCATACCCTTTTCGTGTGTGGGAGGGAATACAATGTGCACAATCTTCCACCTAAAGTTCAGGCTTTAAATTTGTTTTTCTAATTGCTTGTCCAATTGCAAACTGTAAACAAATATTTACAATTGTCATTAGAACAGCAAACAGAAAGTGTGAATGAAGATAAAATACTAGAATTCAAAATAAATAAACTAATAAATAAGTCAGTTATTTTTCAAATATAAATAAAGCTGTACATTTCGATATCAGTTATAATCTTAATTAGATCACAACTTTGGCTGCTTCAACTCCAAATTTATCATCCTTTATTTTATACGTATTGGAGCAAAAACTTAGCAAATCAATTCAGCTGAATTAACTCGCCAACACACACACGCACACACACACGCACACACACACGCACACACACACGCACACTCACACACACACCGTCACACATACACAAGCAGACACACAGCCTGAAGGAAAATCTCAGCACGAAACCGTTGTACTAAAGGCAGACCTTTAGCAAAAATTCATCATACGCCGCATTGGCCGCAGTCGACGGCAGTGCCCATTGGCGGCCACTGGCGGCGCGGCATGCGTGGCATGTGGCTGCGGTATGTGGACCACTTGGGGGCATGCTGTGTGTGTGCTTGCCACAAACTACAGTTGAGTTACAGTGTTTGTTCTGCAAGTTTATTGTTGTAATACTCTGTACGCAATTAAAATGTCGAAAAAATAGGTATCATCAAGTTGTGCAGATTGAGTACAACTGGAGAAATGCAGCATCTAATACATAATGTAATTTAATGTTTTGGTTTGCTCTATAAGAAGTTTGTTTACTGATCATAAAAGTTTAGAAAAGTAATATACAATAGAGTTAGTCATTTTATTTAAGATCCCAAAAGTCTTTCGAATAATCAACTAATCAAATATTGTTCGAAATTTTCAGAGTGGAATAACTAAATTCCACAAACTAAAAATATTTGATAAGTATTTTTTCAGATCAAGCAGTTCACTTAATGAAAAGACACTGTCAATGCTTGTGTGTGTGTGTGTTTATATAGGGTATCGCCTAGCTCGACCAGAGCACTCTGACTTCTTTGTATTATTGCAGTTGTTGTTGTTGTTGCTGGTAATGGTGCTGGCCCTACTTTTTTGCGCACAATTGGCGTTACATTTTGGGCGATTTATTGTAGAAAATATTTGGTTTGCTGCTTATTGAAATGCATGCAAGGCGAGCCGCAACCCCTTTTGGGTTTGTGCCACACCCCAAAGCACAGCAGCAGCAGCGGGGCAAAACAAATACCAGCACTTGAATCAACTACATCTTGCAACCCTCTCTGCCTTTGCCCTCCCCCACCTGCACTACTCTGTGTAGACTGTATTCGACGCCTGGCTTTGTTGCCCTGCAGCGACCGCAGCAACGACTCATGCCGCACTCTTTGGCTGCCACACTATAAATATAACATTAATTTTTATGTTTTCATATTTAGCAACGCTTCAGTAAACACACACATACTCACACAAACACACCAAGGAACACAGTCGCCTTATTGCTGTAGTTTCAGATAGAGCCATTGAATGACGTTTATGAGCGATATCGCTAACGCTGACGCTGACGCCGCCGTCGACGTTGACGTTGACGTCGCAACGTTGTTGCTTTGGTGCGCAGAATTCGCTGTTATGGCTTTTAACAGCGCTGTTAACGTGGCAGCATCCACAACTGTTAGGGCGCTGCGGCTGCGACGCCAGCTTCGGCTGCGTTTTGTCGTGGGGCCTTCTATTGTCATTTTGGCACATGTGAAAATTTACCGTTACTTCTTGGCCGGCGCTTCCATTCATTCATTCGCTGTTTACATTCCGCTTTGTGTCCGTGCACATTTTTGTGTGGGTCTAACGGTTCTCCAATGTACCGACTGCATTTTTAATTGGAATTACTTTATAATGGGATCACATTCTGTGGGTGTTGGTGTTTTTGTTGTTGTTGTTGTGGTTGTTGTGGTTGTTGTGGCTGTTGTTGAAGATGGAAGATGGAATATTTACAGGGTGCTGAAAATGTAAAATGTTAAATAAAATAATGATTTAACTAGTGAATAAAATAAAAATAATAAACTTGTGGATAAAACTAAAGTAAAAACCCAAAAAACAGGAAATAATTACCAAGAAATCATTTGAAATATGTTTCGAAAGTGAGGATCAGTATTACATTATCAATATGAAACATAAAAATATACCAAAACTATTGCTGCATAATTAGAGTAACAAACACGAGTTAACGGACTGTGAATAAAGAACATGGATTCATTTAATGTGCATTATAACAATAATCTAATTTATTAATGAATTTCTTATTGTTTATCTCAAAGATCTGCTGAAAAGTGAGCTAGTCAAATTAGCTAAAAAAATATGCCTAACTAAAGTAAACTAAATCAATAACTTGAATTATTATGAAAATGTTATCAAGAAATCACAATTAAGTGCATAATAATCGATGGGCTTCGTAAACATGTAAGCAAGATTACAGCTGCACTGTAAATGCAATGTCTTCAACCCAATTAAAACTTTCTTTTGGAATTTCCTAAATGTCAATGTCAGATAAGTATGGACGTAATGAACGGAACACTTGGATGATGACTAACCCTATTATAGATTACTTTCACACTCAAGCAGCTGCATTTCAAACATTTTAAGAGTTGAATAACACATTACTACAACTCAGCAGACACCCTATCTAGGCACTCAACTAATAAAAATGGTACACTCAGAAAAAAAATGTATCTTGTTTTTAGAAATGATTTCTGAATCCACGAACACAAATTTCTTAAAATGAATAAAAAATACAGCATCCAGTAAATTAGGCAAGTTTTTGCCACAAAACTGTACCCTGGATTTTAGTTGATTTTCTAAAATTCAGAGATATTTGTTTTGGTGAGTGTATTGGTAAAATCCCCTATGAGCTAACTGCCGTTCATGCCTATACAGAAAGCGTTGACTGCAGGTGCGTTATATATAGAGACAATCTCTGTCTCACTCCTTCACTATCTCTCTGGGTGGGCATAGTTAGATGTCATATGGATTGCAGCGATAAACCTCAATGGCTGCCACAAAGCCCATTCAAAAGCCGGGGCCACTCGAGCAACGGTGAATCGAATGGGGAGGCGGATGACAAACTTGAACACACGCCCGCAGCTATAAACTGCAGTTAAGTGCTTCATTAATATTGTTGAACGCGATTTGCCAGCGATTTTTAACGCCCGCAATTAGAAACGCCAGCAAATTGAAAACTAAACAGTGACAGGGATGGATGGAGCAAGAGGGGGGATGCGGATGGCGATGGGGATGAGGATGGGCATCTGTCAACGGCAAACACGAAACTCTGCTTGCGAGTGCTTCACAAATGATTTACACACGTAAATCATAAATTATGCACTTCAAGTGCTTGACAAATGCAGATGATGGCAATGACGATGACAACGATGACGATGTCGACGCCGACAACGATGACAGCGATGACGATGACAATGCGCCGGACCGATGACGATAATCATTATAATAATCGCTGGCAATCCTTTTGTCTGCATTTCAACTGCTAAAACTGAGGCACTCAACGCTTATCAGCCAGCCTGTGTCACATTTGATTGTGTAGTTTTAAGTTTTCTTTCAATGGGTCGGTGAAATGCAAATAATTTCCAGGCAACGCTTTCAGTTCGCGTCGGTCTTTGTTGGGCATCGCACCTGCAATTGCTCAATCGGGAATTCACGTTAATAACAGCTACTATATCTTAGTTATTAATTTATCAGATTGACGACGTCTTTCGCTTTTTGCCAATTAATTAAAATATTATTTATGCGAATTCGATAAAAGGCGGTTGGAAACGCGTTTGATAAATTTCCATATATCTAATTATAGTATTCTGTTAGCGACGGTCTTTTGATATTTGTTGGCTTATCGTTTACAATGCAGTTAAGTGATTTTAACGTGATGAAATTAATTTTTGTAGTGCTTTGTTTTGGCTCGTGGCGCTCTCAAGGTTGGTAAGAAGGCAAATGATTATTGACTTGTGGTCCTTGAAACAAGGCGATGTTGCGCAATATAAACAATGGACTAACAGCTGCCCACACTTATAGATAAAATGTACATTTTAATAAGGGTCTCAAGTAGATTAAAAGATTCATCGTATATAAATACATTACAGATATTTAAATCATGATTTTGTCTATTTTCTCTTTAGTTTATCGTATATCAATATATCATTTTCTAATAGCTAAATACTTATACTAAACTATATATATTCTTAATATAATCTTAAATTAGATTTGTGGACTTTTTTTTGCAAGTGAATCAAAAGAGAAGTCTCTTTCAGATTGAACTCTATATGATGGCCAAATTCTAGTAAATAGTAAATATCGATATTTCCTTTCTGTTCATTTATTTGAAGATTATTCTTAAGTTTAAGTTTTCCATTAAATGAAAGGTTTAAAGCATTTAAGTTATTCATTCCATCCACTTTCAATTTACTATCAGCACTTCATTCATAAGATGATAAGGCACCAGCTGCTTTCAGAAACAAAGTCTTATTGATTACCCGTTGGGTTATAAAAATAGCAGATTATTTTGGGAAAACTCAAAATTGAAATTCCTTTGATTAAAATGTGATGATAGTCAAATGTGTTTCTTTTTTTTAATTCTCCCATTTAGTTATTCCCACGCTCGCTGCTGAGGTTATCAGCAATAGCTGTGAACCAATTCTAAAGCAGCAACAAAATGTTTTTTTTTTTAATTAACCAACAAGTTTGGTGCTGCGTCGAATTCACCTCTGCCAGAAAACTCACCGCACTTAAGAGCTGCGCAGAAGAAAATGATCTTCGAAGAGCAAACGAAAGCATCGCCAAAGAGACAGAGAGGGAAAGAGAGAGAGATAGAGAGAGAGAGAGAGATGGAAAGAGAGAAAGAGAGGGAGAGAGTTAATTAGCGTATGTTTAGACAAAAAAAAAAACACCTTTCGTTCATTTGAGGTGAGTTTGTTTTCGCTGTGATAAGCCGATCTGAAGGTATCGCAAATAAATATATATATATATATATATATATATTTACATATATAGTGTAAAATTGAGCAACTTTTAAGCGCGCTCACAATCAGATAGACTGGTCGATCGAGGGGGTGCTCGTCGTTGGTTGGCTTCAAGGCAGTTTGGGTGACAATTCGCTTAAATGTGCCGGCGAATTCTCAAAACGAAATCAGTTGAAAAACGCGCGTTGCTCGAGTCAGCAGCGTTCTTGTGGCCACAACCAAAAGCTGAGAACAATTTATCGAAATAGAACATATGCATAACAAAGTGTAAATATAGCAACAACAACAATAACAACAAATATCTCACGTGCAAACGAAAATTCTGCGACAAAGTTTTTGCTTTTATTTTTGTAATTTGCTTTTGATAAGCCCAGCATTGCGGTTTTTTATCAGTTGGTGGTCTTAAAACGTGTGCCAAAAAAATTGTACAAATTCCTTTTAATTAATTAAAACGAGATAGATATGGAAAAAATCTCCGCTTGTCGTTCGCATAACAGTTTTGAATTTGATAGTTTGCTACGTCAACAGATAGCATTTTGTGTTTTTTTTTTTTTTTGTTTTCACCTTCTCTTCTGTTGTTTCAATTTACGTTGTGCCTGAGCACTTGGCAGCCTTTGCGAGCAACCGACCTGTTGTCTGTGTGTGGCGTGTGTGCATGGCTGTGTGTGTGTGTGCCGGATCGTACGATTTGTTTAACCAGTTTGCGTTTAATGTTTTTGTTGCATTTCAGACGATTGTCGTCGTTTTGGCTTTTCGGCTCTTCGCACGCGTTTTTAGTGTCTCGCTTTTGTCTGGGTGTACGTGTGTGTGTGTGTGTTTGTGTGTGTTTGTGTCTGTGTGTGTGTGTTGTATTTATTTTGGCAACAATTTTCAATGTTGACGCGATTTTGCGTTTTATTTGAAAAGAGCAGCGCAGACGCTGTCTGAGTGATTAGATAATGCCAGCAGATCCATTGCTTCCTGCTATTTTATTAATATTTATATTGACTTTCTATGCAGAGCCCTTTAGCATATTGAGAACCCATTGAAATTCAATCAAAGTGCAAGCTAAAAGGCAAAAACTGACTACTTGAAAAAACTAAAGCACCAAGCATTATACAAAACACAACAAAAATAAAAAATAGACACACAGACAACGTGCAACGTGCAATAGAAAAAAAAGTGCATAACTTGACAAAGTTCATATCATGGCCATAGAGTTACGCTCTACGAGCACTCTAAGTGATAGCACAACAACAACAACAACAACAACTGCAGCAAAAGCAACATCAACAGCAAGCACAACAACAACAACTGGCTTCAACAACAGCAACAACATCAATTGCCAGCGACGCGCTCAACAGCTGTTCAGTTGCATTTGCGCCAATGCGAATCTTCTGCTGCTGACATTGATGCTAACACTGAGTAAATGTTGCATGGCCACGCCCACAACACCGCTGCCCAGTTTAACGGATAATCAACACCAGCTGATAGCGGCAGGTGGCGCAATATTGAACAAACATATCGAAGGCAAAGGCATCCTAAACCTGGGCTTCAAGTTCCTCAACGTATCCGGCAAGATCGGCACGCCGCTGGGCATAGGTAAGAAAAACAGGCTAAAAGCAAATCAACTCAGCTTGCAGCTGGCTGAACGAGCAGGTGATGTTTGGGTGGTGGAGGTGGCTCAGGAGGCAATGCAGTGTGTCTTTAACCAGACTATGCTAGTTTTAGATCGCATTCAGCTTCATTCAGTTGCAACAAGCCCAGCTGAACTAACTTACATCTATAATATTATTAATAAAATGATATAGCTGGCCAAATTTAACTATTAGCTTAAAAAACATTATAATAATTAATATAAAAAAAAACAAATTTGTTGCTGTTAAGTATTTTAATTAATATGAAGATAAAAACACACGTCTCTTGCGAGTTTGTACCGCACATATTGGCAAATATGAATATATTTTGCATCCGATAACTCATTTAACATAAATATGTGTATCTTAATTAACATATGTATGCAAACGATTAATTTATATTTTAGTGACCTCCTTTTTTATAATTTAAATATGTTTTTCGGTCGCTCCACGTCGCTGGTTTTTTTTTTTTATTTTTTATGTTCTTTGTTATATTTTAAATCTCGTCATTTGTCGTCTTCAGAATATGTTAAAAAAAATCATAAAGACACTTCACTGAAAAACATATCGGAAATACATAAATAGCTATATATATATACATTCTAAATAAATGCTAAACACATACATATATAGTCTAAGACTGCAACACAACTTCAAAATCAAGATTATCCACTCAACATTTGACACGTTACTAAAAATTTCATTGAGAACTTTTCTTTGTCCAATCTTTGGTCCGAATTTGCATTGCGTTTGATTTGTCCATGGACAGCGTGTTTGTCTGTGATTGATAAGATTGATAAGATTGATTGGCGTCTTTATGACATTGGCTACTACCTTGGGGATATTTCTGGTCGTAAATTTCTTTTAAATCAAACCACCTGATGTCGAGTGGATTTGCTATAGTCAGATTATCTTATCGATGTCGCCAATTTTATTATTTGATTTTATTACGTTTTTCGCATGCCATTCATTCTGTAGAAGGTAGTTTGAATAACTTTGTTATATTTTGTTTTCTTCAAGCGATATCCCGCTGTATATAAAATTTTCCAAAATAAAATTGTTAAGTTGTCAAGTATTTTATTTGTGGATTATTTGAGTTGACGTACTCGAAAAGAATTTATTTCCTTTGCGTCAATTTCATTTTTAAACACGCAAAAAAACAAGCGGATTTTATTTTTAGCTTAAAAATATAACAGAAAAAAAGGAGATTTGAATTTTGGACTTTGTTCAATCGCTCGTAGCTCACAAATAAGATGCTAGCCAAATGGCGCATCTGAGAGATGTCTGCTTATCTTGAACGTCAGCAGATATGTGCCAGATATATACCCATCTCAAAATGGGTCACACAATGTCTTCGAACTCAATTCTTGCAGTGTATTCCCAATCTTAAACATAACTAGAAAGACTTGGATCGAGTTATGCTCAGACGAGCCCCTCAATTTATTTTTATCTCGCTTTGCCTTACCTCCTTTTTGTGAATTATATTCACACGCTGATTTATTGCTTATTTGCTTTGTGTAAAGTTTCTGTTAGATGGCTGTCACATAAATTAACATGTGCAAGGTCGCCATAGAACATATATATACATATATATAGTCAACATATATACATTTTTTTATTTTTCTCTCTTTGATATACTACATGTGCTCGTTCATTTTTCTCAATTTATTAGCTGATTTGTTTTTTTCAAGCCATTTCACGTCGGTCTTAATTTATGCATAGTGCCAGAAGATTTTGTAGTATATT
The DNA here is from genome assembly GCA_035041605.1 of Drosophila atroscutellata. Lineage (NCBI taxonomy): Eukaryota > Metazoa > Arthropoda > Insecta > Diptera > Drosophilidae > Drosophila > Drosophila atroscutellata. Next base: position 16,635,609 of record JAWNLA010000091.1, on the reverse strand, counting down.
CAACTAGTTTTGCAGTCAACAACAGCATTTTTGAATAGTGGGCGTGCTCGTTGCCCTGTTGTTGACGTCTTATATAATTGAGGAACATGACGCTGCCCCTTCTAATTGTTTTGTTTTTGTGTGCAACAACTGGGAAAACAACAACATTTCTCAATTAATCTGCTTTGATTGCCTCGGTTCTCTGGGCATCTGATACTTGCAATCAGAGCCCACTTCAGTTGATTGATTTCGAGCTACATATACACACACATATATTTCCAACTAAATTGTGCATCCGAAAATCGCTTAAACTTAATTGACTTTGAACTTGGAATGCAGAAGGTGACAGCGATAAGCAGCTAATTAGCATAATTTAATTTCAATTAGCAGCCCAAGTAGCGCCGCTGATTACAATCAATTTTCCCAGCACCTTACGCACGACCTACTATCGATATCACATTTCCTGTTCAGCAATTCCCAGCTATATGTATATATATTTATATACTTACTTATCATTGCTAGCCGTATAAATTACTTATTGGTCTCTTTATCTTGAACCGTCTGGCGTGGGCGTGCGACTGCTGATAAGCATAGGCGCCTATGTGCGCCTAGAAGGCATATCTAAAAATACATGTTATAATAAAAATAAGTTGGGTTTCTTATCATACGCAGAACCCATGCAAAAGTATGTAACAGGCAGAGGGAAGTACCTCCGACCCCATAAGGCATATATATTCTTGAGCCGTCTGTATGAGTAGGCGGATATCAAAACCTCTATAAGATACTCCCAATTTTATGTATGAGTCTGCCTCCGTTTGGCAAATATCTGTAGCGATTTCCGATAACAATGAAAGGCACAAAATTGAAAGGCAAAAGAGATTTAGAAGCCATGGGATATGTCATACATCGATCAACTGAATTTTATCAAGTTCGGAATTGAAACATCCAAGTTATAGTCCAAAGACCTGCTTACAGTTGAGTGAATACCTGAAGGCAAATTTGCATATATTATTATTATATTTTACAGCTGGTTTGAGGATATATCGCAGTCGAGCTAACTCGACTATTGCAATCTAATTTGTCTTCTTTTTTGTGTCGTTAATTAAGTTCATCAAGTAAATTTTTCGACTACGTAAATCAGTTTTTGGCTTTAATCTTTCGTGTTGTAATTAATTCGAACTTCATTTTACATAAAGGCCTGATTCTATGAAAAGTGTTACGCTGATTGAATCAATACTTAAACTAAGTAAACCCGTTTCAATAGAAACCATTGCGAGTCACATTCAGTGCACAAAATAGCTGCTGAATTAATTCGCATTTTATTTTTGCAGACAGGTCTGATTGTATTCAAATCGTTGGACTTTCAAACACCGTTCAAAGTGTATGTATGTACAGAAACCCATCGCAAAATGACTGTTTAATAGGAAGAATAGAAAACCACGGCAAAGAGACCACAAGATAGTTTAACACAAAAGTTGGCTAAAATGGAATTTATCGTAAAGCGATATTTGAATTTTCGCAAACAAATTTAAAAAGTTTTTTTTTGTTTGAAACTACTTTTTATCAGCAATAATAATATAAATGAAAATAATTAATGCATCTATATAATTTTCATCGACGAAATAGAAATATTTAATTAACACTATCAGCTGTTATCTTTTATGCTCATAATAATAATAATTTATTAGCTTAGATAATTTTCATTATTAAATTAGTAATACTTGATTTAAATTCGTATATAGATGTATATTGTAAGTGCATGAATTAAATGATCTGTTTTTTTTTCTCGTTTTTTCTCATTTATTTATCATCATTCATCATTGGAAACAATTCACGCGTAGCAATTGATTTGACCTTTTTGATTGATGGCACTTGCTAAAATGTTTTTGTTGTCTGGCATGGCCTGAAGTTACTGTTGTTCTTGTTGTTGTTACAAATGAAATTGCAACAAATTGTGCTTGTTCAATAATGTATGCATAAGTTTTGATTAAATCGAATAATTATTATCGGGTTGCAAGCAATGGGAAATAGCTGTCAACTGCAGCGACAATGCTGACCAGAAAACCCTTATCAAAGTCAATAAGGAACCAATTCTGAGTGTATGTGTGTGTGTGTGTGTGTGTGTATGGTCTGCTGTTTACATAGGACATTGGCAATCCATAACTTTTTTGCGCTTGTCACATTTTCTATTATGTATCAAGAGTTGTTGACAGTTTTGGGCTGTTGTTTCATTGCTATTATAATATGTACGCCTGTGTGTGTGTGTGTGTGTGTTTGTGTGTGTATGTGTGTGCCAGCTAGAAGAAACCACATGTTGTTGCCAAAGATGGAAAATTGTCAAGCTGCAAAAGTTTTGTGCCACATTTCTGTTGTTGTTGTTTTTATTGTTGCTGGCATTTTTGTTGATTAAAAAGCCCATGACTGAGTGAGCTGCCACACACACTGCCTTTGTGTCTGTGTGTGTGTGTGGTTGTGTGTGTATGCAAATGATTTGAACAAGCTCGCGTGTCTGCTCTTGATTGTTTTGAAGTTTTAAGCCCTAATCAATTTGGGCTTTTGTGCCACATCCAAAAAAGGCACTTTGTCTGTGTTGTTTATTTGTATTTTTCGTTTCGGTTTGTTCTCATTTTCATTTTCATTTTCCATTTTTTTTTCTTAATGAGAAAACTTTTAGCAGTTTAAGCTGAAAATGCACGAAACTGCAAAAAGCATAATTAGCTTTAATCATTTGTTTACACTTTCCAAATGTGCTCACACATTTTCCCATCTGTCTCTCTTTTCAGCTCAATCCCTGTACGCCAAGTGCGATGAGAAGCAATTTCAGTGCCAGAACGACGATTGTATTCCAATCCGATTCGTTTGCGATGGCGAGGCAGATTGCAAGGATCACAGTGATGAGCAGGTTGAGCAATGCAAATTTCGCGGTAAGTTTGCCCCCCAAATTTCGTGTTGCATGCTTTTTGGCGCGTCGCTAAAATGACCGCTACACTGGTGTCCGTCAGCATGAGTGAAGCTCGCGCTTTGGATATCAATCAGTGAGCGAAACTAGTTTGCCACATTTAGCACGCATGGCTGGGAAAGGAGGGCGGATTGCTGGCGAGTGGTGGGGTGGGGTGGGGAGGGGAGGGTTTGCTGCTGACCATATCTCTGCCAAGGCGCTCATTAAGTCGCTCAACATTGGCGCTTAGCAGTAATTGCAACGCAATTTTGCTGACTGTGGCATGCAACTTTGTTGCATCAGCTTAAAATTTATCAATGCGCAAATTCGTCGCACGAGACTCTTTTGCGTCGCCGTTCGACATAAAAGGAAACTGTGTGAGGTCGTCTGCTCTATTTTATCTCACAATATTTGTGCCAGCCACCAAAAACACATACAACAAAGTAAAGTAAACCGGGCGGGAAAATGGGAAAGAACAATAAAAAAGCGAGCGAATCTCTTCGAGAAAATGCGCACAATGCAGTTGTTTTTTTTCTATATATATATATCTATATATATATATATATATATTGTTGTCGTTGCTGCTGCTGATGAGCATAATGTAATTTTTATGCAATCTTAGCTGAAGGGCACATTTCCAGCGGTGAAATTGATAATGAGCCCCGGGAGGGAACAAAAAACCAGCAGCTCAACTTTTTCCTTAAAATGAATTGCTGTGGCAACAAAATGAAGAAATTCCTGAAATAGGAATAAGACATTGCTTAAGGCCAAACTAGTAATGACATGAACTTAAAATCCTTGTCTTCTCAGCCTCGCTGCCAAGTTACATATTTATCTCCACTAAGATGCAATCAAAGAATCTCATGTTGTAATCGATAAAAGTTGTATTATTAATCAAAAAAAAAAAGACCTTAAAAATACTTATGAAATATTCAAATTTTAATCTAATAAATAAATAATATTAAAAACATATTTAAGAAGAATAAATTTGAATAATACTATTAATTAAAAAATATAATTAATGTATTTTTAATATTCTAAGGAGATAAATGATATAGCATAATACAATATATATTTAAGCCATTAATTTTGATATTGATGTATTTGTGAAACCATCTTCGACAATGTATGCCAGCCCATAATTATTAATATTTTGAAACTCAGCCTGAAATGTTAATGCTTTTGTATTCGTAATGAGCATAAGTCCTTAAGCTCTTTTGGCTCAATCGTTTTCGGATCATTACCAAATTAGTCTTCAACCAAACACAAGCGCTCCACAACATTATCATAGACGCTCAACAAACCCAAAGCCTCCAAACGAACTTCGCTCAACTTTGGCACTCACAACAAAGCTGAGCAGCTCAGGAACGAGGCAGAGATAAGACTCAGTCGCATTTGAGCTCATTTTGCACTCGACTCGCGCGGCGCCAGCAGCTGGCTATTTTTGAGTGAAAGCTTCAGAGATGCTGCAGAGCAACTCTTGGCACTTGTTTTTAAGGATTGGCATTCCGCAGCTGTCCACTCAGTTGGCGGCGAACTTTTCAAGCAATCGGACGGTGCGAGCTGAAAAACCACCCCAAAATACGCGTTGAGTGTTCAAATCGAATATTACATATAGAAAATTGAAGGCGAGCAGAACTAGAAACAAAACCGAAACAGTGCAAAACGTAAGAGGAAGTGTGATATGGAAAAAGTGTGCCAAGTGGAAGAGTTTTCACAGGACGAATGAAAAGTTCGCATTCATAAATTGCCTGAAATAAAAACGAAAATCATATTAATATGTTCTCGAAATGCGCTACTGGAGCACAAATGACAGTTGAGTGTCCTGGCTGTCCTTTGAAGTTGTGCAAAAGTGTTTTTGACAAAATGCCAGCGCCAGCATCAGCACCAAGGCACCCCGAAAGCTTGCCCCAAAGATATGCTATTGAAATTTCTGTGTTTTGTGTGTTCTTTTCAAATTTTTCCTTTTTATGTCCTTTTTTTAGTTTATTTTTTTTCTTTCTTTGGTTTGTGGGCAGGTTTTGTCAGTGAAGTTGCCGTTGTCAGGAGTAATCGGCAATGTCCATCTGTGTCATTTTGTGGGCCTGGCTACTTTGGAATTCAGACTTGCCGTCTGATTTGGCCGTCTTGCACTTATCATTTATCATTTAGTTTTGCCCACATTAAATGTGTTTCCTCAATTTCCTACAGAAATTGCTAAACGTTGTCGGCGGCGTTTGCCTGCCAGTCATTTATCTAACCACTCACTCACAATTCCAGACTCCCGCCCACCCAGCGTATCGCCCCATAGATATTCATTTCGTTGACTTTTGACAGTTGTTTGTTATTGTGTGGTTGTTGGTTGTTGGTTGTCCTTAATGCTGTTGACCATAATGAACTTGAAAATTATGCCTGGCACTTTTGGCCGCAGCGGAAATTATGCAATCAATTTGTGCAACTTGGCTGCTCCGCTACAATCGAGCGGACATCATGGAAATTGACTTCACTCGCATTTCGAGGACATATCTAAGTGACAAGTGAAAATAATAACAAAAAATAAAGAATAAATAATCGAGATTAATAATTTGTTTACTCAAATAACGCACTTACAGCTTTCGGACAATTTAATTCAATATGGGGCACATTTGGTGTTTACTATTTGTGACCAGTTTGCTGCACACACAAAGCCACAGTTTGGGCGCATTGGTCGCTGAACACGGTATGCTTGGCAAATATTTCAAATATTTAACAGAAATTATTATAAATGAAATATCTTATTGTTTAAAGTTAATAATTTTCAATAAACCTTTAAGAATTAATTAAGTTCAGATGTTATTTACTTAAATCGAAAACATTTTCTTATTTATTTATTTACCATCAACCGCATTATATTTTCTCTTTGACGTTAATTATTCTGTAGCTGAGTTTTGGCAAGCTCCTCAACTGCTTGCGATAGAAGCACACTCAGTGAAGTTATCATTGTGGCTGCTTCACAACAAGTTGAAAACAATTTGCAGCTCAACTTGTTTATGCAACCGAGAAAACCTGCCAACGACACCTTTAAACTCGAATCCAGCAAGCCCAAAATACCAATCCTGATGTACTTATGCAGCACACATAAATCACATGCCTCACTCTGCTCTGTCTGCTGTCTGCTGTCTACTGTCTTCTGGTTTGCATTTGCCGCGTTGCATGCAACAGAATATTTTGCACACGTCGCCTGACATTTGCATACAAATTGCCAGGACTCTGCCACTAAAGGCCAAAGTTTTTTAATCAACTGAAAAGCCGTTTAAACATAGTTATCAAACAAAAAAAAAGAAAACAAAAACGGTGGAAAATATATACAAATTATGCAGAAATACAGTTGGCAATGTGCCACACACTTTAATCAATCGCAACATGTGTAAACGCAATCAATGACGCCACTTGATTCTTTTAACTGTCCCGTTCGCCAAACAGCAGCAACTTTAATTCAATTTTTAATTGCGTCCCAATGTGAAATCAAATTTAATGAAAACCCCAAAAAGTCCATCGGGCAGAGTTGGCATGTATTCTGTGTCCGTAAACCAATACACACAAATAAATACACACACGCAATGTATGTGTGGCACATAATAGCAACAACAAAATGTCAAATACGAGCCACATAAAAATAAATCGAATCGAGCAGCAGCCATTGGCAAACATTGTTTGTATAACCAAAAATAAAAATAAATAAATGAATAAAATCAGTAAAAAAAAACCTAATTTTGGTCCTGATAATGTTGCAACACCCTGGCAAAAATACTTATATACATTTATGGAACTCGGCTGCGTATCGAATTTAATAAAATTAATTTTATAGACACAAAAAATTTGCTTACATATTTTTGGAGTGTTATTACTTTAAGTGTAATTCCCAACGAGAATAGACCCGAAAGCATTACACAATAATTCGGAGAACTGAAATGCCCATAACAATATTATAAAATGGGGCATTTGAAAGTGTTTGCTGTGTTGCATATGTGACCATTTTTTATTGTTCAACGGTTGAAAGCTTGTGTTTATATTTGTTTTTTTTTTATTGTTTTCTACAAATATTGGCGCACATTGGTTTTTTGTACATTTATTTTCCGCAACAAGATTCATGTAAAACACAAGTTTTTGTGCTTTTCTGTTTTTTCATGGTACATTTCATTTGACTGCGCACTGAGCCAGTGAGGCTGTGAGGCAGTGAAGCATTGGACCGGAGACTTGTGCTACACATAAAAAGTTTAGAAAAGTAATCATATAAAATGTTATTGATATGGCAACTTGTAACTGCCAACCCTCCAATTCGCCCAAAATGTTCTATATCGCATTAAAACTGATTAAAATTAATGTGATTTATTCGTTGAGGAAGCAGCGTTTATCGAATGGGCTTAGCCAAAAGTTTCATTATAAGCGGAAATTTAAAAAAATGCGCCCCCCCCCCCCCCCAGCACTTTGGCCAATCCATAGCAAACAGGTGGCGCCTCCTAGAATTAAGGATCTGCTTAAGACAAACATGGAGTATAGAGTAAAAGTGTATTTGTTAGCTTTTATGATGCGTTCACATAAAGTTGTAAGCTTATTGTTGGTTGTGGCTTAAGCCCCATACAACATGTGGCTAAATTTAATGTTTAATACACATAACCAGCGTTGCAAACTAAGTTGTTAAAAGCAAACATTTGTTGGCCCTGCGCGCAGGCATTGAAAAGCCATTGGAAATTCAGTGCTCGCCGCGTGTGCAACGATTTATTTATGTTTATACACATTTTTGTTGTGTGGCATAGTATTTTCTTTGCACAGCACGTGCTCAAGTGCGTGTAAATAAATACACACACACCCGCACATACACACACACACACCCGCACACACACCCACTTATAAATACAACTGAAAAATAACAACAACAACAACAAAAAAGTCGATCTGGCTGGTTTTGTTATTTGATACGGGCTCAGAGGCCTGGATGAAGGGCGGACACAAAAATCACGCCAAATATGATGTTGTACAGCTGACAGAACTCTGGTTTTATAATGGATTTGTGTGTGACTTTTATGACTCCATATATGTCCATTTCACTATTTTTTACAGAGGCCACTTGCTCGACGGACCACTTTCGATGCACCAACGGCAACTGCATACCGAACAAATGGCGCTGCGATCAGGAGAACGACTGCTCCGATGGCTCCGATGAGGCCAGTGCACTGTGCAGTAAGTGGAAATGCTAATCACGACTATAGCTAAACTATATACATATATATATATATATATAATATATAAATGCCATGTTGATATATAGTGAATGCCTGTCCCAACAATGAGTTCAAATGCCAGACCGTCGATCAGTGTATACCCCGCAATTGGCTCTGCGATGGCAGCAACGACTGTCGCGACAAGTCCGATGAGGCGCAATGCAGTAAGAATAAACGAGACAACAAGACTACTATATCAACAATAACGCATATAACTCACTGCTGTCTGTCTCTCTCTCTCTCTCTCTCTCTCTCTCGCTTAACATTTAATAAAGTGTTGCGCATAATTTCAAAAGCAATTTGTGTGTGTTTGCCACCCATTTGCAGTTTAATCAAGTCGTTTGAGCATCGTTGCATTCGAGTGTATTCATAAACACATGACCCTCGCACAAACACACACACACACACACACACACACACACACACACACACACACACACACACACACACACACACACACACACACACACACACACACACACACACACACACACTCACACCCACACTCACACACCCACGAGCACACACAACAGAAACAACACACATACGACGCGTTGGCAACAGCGCATAAAGTGCTTAACCCATAACACGCGCATTCACACACCCATTTACACACGCCCACTTCACACACACACTCACACTAGCACCCATCCTTGGCCTTGGCTTTCTCTGTGGCATTATGCAATAGCTTGCTGGCCACACACAATGAAAACCAAAAGGGGCCATCTGCTCCTTCAGCTGAAAATAAATGTATTTAATATGGCCCCAACTGGAAATTTATTAGCAGCAGTTAGAAATCCCTCACTCAAACCCAAAACTCTCTCTCTCTCTCTCTCTCTTTCTCTCCCTGTCTCCATCTCACTCTCCGTCTCTCTAATATCCTTCAACCAAATCTTAGAGGCACGCACCTGTTCGCCCGATGAGTACAGCTGCAAGAGTGGCGAAGGCGAGTGCGTCCCATTAGCCTGGATGTGTGATCAGAGCAAGGACTGCAGCGATGGCTCCGATGAGCACAACTGCAGTAAGCAACTCTTCAGTCGTAGTTCAACTTCAATTAGCAATTATCCAAGATTTCGTTCTAAACAAATAGAGTTGATGAAGTTAAACATATTATTTTCTTTGTAGTAGTAACTTTTACCTCTCTTTTTACACTTGTTTCTTTCTTGTGGCACATATTTATTTCTTTCAAAAATATTCCTTGTTTCATCACATCCTTTATATGCAACATATATTTATATGCGCAAATCAATTTCATGGAAAACTGGTTGCTCATTAAATTGTCGAAGGATTGATTGTCTCTTGATGTTTCGCCATCAACTATTAGTTTTGGGCTACAATTTTGATTTTAAGCTGGAAAATTACTATTTGAAAGCTTCGCAACAATTTTACAATATTTTTATTTGATTATATTCAAAATAGTTGAACTAAGTGTAATAAATAAATATAAAAATATATGTGTATATATAAATAAATCTTATGTTCCTGTTAGCCTGTTGCAGTAGAGAGTTGAGTTTTAATTTGTTTCAGCTTCCTTTTCGGTTCATTCCGCCCATTTTTTTGTACAAATTTAAATGCTTTTATTTATTAAAATCTTGCTTTAAGTCTGCATTTGCATTTTATCAGTTTGTGCCGCAGCCCCTCCATTAGTGTACCCATTATTTCCCGTTGCTAACTTACTTACCCCATTCATTCATTCATCAACTGCCTGCGCTTAATACTTCATTTCCCTTTGGTTCATGTCGCTCTTTTGGAGCTGGGCCATTGTTGACAGTTGTTTTTGTTGTTGCATTATTATGGACTGGCACTCGTTAATCCATTGTCCTGCACTCCGTTCCACAGACCAAACATGCCGCTCCGATGAGTTCACCTGTGGCAACGGACGCTGCATCCAGCGGCGCTGGGTCTGCGATCACGACGACGACTGCGGCGATGGCAGCGATGAGCGCGACTGCCCCGTGCTGCCCTGCGACCCCGTTGCCGAGCACACTTGCACCAACGGCGCCTGCATCGCCAAACGATGGGTCTGCGATGGCGATCCGGACTGTCCGGATGCATCCGACGAGCGGGTAAGTAGCCACCACGGAACCGGGGTGGCCAAACCGAAAAGCTTGCCCCATAAATTAACATTTTGGGTGTTTGTGAAAATGTTTGCACACTATCTTTGTATACCCTGCAAGCATTTAATCAAAGTGGGTATAACAATGAGACCGAAAAGATACATCTTGTTGATCTAGTAGAAAACAATAAAGCTTAACTATCAATTTATAGAGTTTTATATAACGAAATGCAATCGATAAATAGTCCATTCAAAAACTAGTTTTTAAAATATATATTTCGCATTTCAATTTGTACAGCAATAAATATATATTTGGGCAAAAGAGTAACTGCTAGTCGGACATCCTCAGATAGGAGCACACTCACATTTTGTGGGTGTGTGTGTGCGTGTAGGCAAAAATACGGCTGACATATAAATTACCGCCAAGTTGCACATAACTCAACGTTGCCGGCTTTGGAAGCTTTTGTTGTCAACGCATAGTACGCATAAAATTGCATTTTGGTCGTAAGGGACTTCAGGATGTTGAGCGAGTGGTGGAGTGGGTTACGCAGAAGGTGGGCGGGGCATGCATATAATTTAGTGTGTAAGCAACTAAAAGTATGCAACGAAAACTTTGAGCACAAACTTCTAACAAGCAACGTCGAGAAACTTTGAACCCCTTTTAACTTATTTCTCCCTCACCAAACTGACTCTGCCGCAGTCCTGCGCAAATGCCACAAAACTGGTAACACCCTGCCTGGCGCATGAGTATCAGTGCAAGGATCGCATCACCTGCCTGCACCACAGCTGGCTCTGCGACGGAGACCGCGACTGCCCCGACGGCGACGACGAGCATGCCTCCACCTGCAAGAACATCACCTGCAGACCGGATCAGTTCCAGTGTGGCGATCGCAGCTGTATTGCCGGCCACCTCACCTGCAACGGACAGTCGGACTGTGCGGACGGCAGCGATGAGCGGGATTGCCAGTTGACAGCCCAGCCCAAGGGCTGCAATGCCACTAGCCAATTTGATTGTGGAGGCGGACAGTGTATTCCCTTGTCAAAGGTCTGCGATAAGCGCAAGGATTGCCCAGATGGCGAGGATGAACCGGCTGGTAAATGTGGCCACAATGAGTGCGCCATCAAAAATGGCAACTGCATGCATCGTTGTGTGGACCATCTGGTGGGCTACCGCTGCGACTGTCACCAGGGCTACAAACTATCAGGTGATAATCGCACCTGCATCGATGTCAATGAGTGCGAACAGCCAGGTGTCTGCTCCCAGATCTGTGTAAATGAAGTAGGTGGCTTCAAGTGCGAATGTGAAGCGGGCTACATGCGAGATCCTCGCAATCACACACGCTGCAAGGCAACCGAAGGACACGCCTCACTGCTCTTGGCACGTCGTCATGATATACGCAAGATTGCGTTGGATCACATGGAGATGACATCGATTGTGAATAACACAAAGTCAGCGACGGCACTGGACTTTGTGTTCCGCACGGGCATGATCTTCTGGAGCGATGTGACCACGCAGAGCATCTACAAGGCACCCATCGATGAGGGCAACGAGAAGACCGTGGTGTTGAAGCAATCCTCTGTTACGTCAGATGGCCTTGCAGTCGACTGGATCTATAACCATGTCTACTACACGGACACGCACAAGTGCACCATCGAGCTGACCAACTTCGATGGCAATATGGGAAAAGTGCTGATCGAGGATGCACTGGACATACCACGCTCCATTGCGCTGGATCCCATTGAGGGGTGGATGTACTGGTCGGACTGGGGAGCGTCCCCACGCATTGAGCGCGCCGGCATGGATGGCTCCCATCGCACCACAATTATCAACTATGATGTCAAGTGGCCCAATGGCATCACTCTAGATCTGGTGAGGAAGCGCATCTACTGGGTGGATGGCAAGCTGAATGTCATCTCTTCCGCCAACTACGATGGCTCACAGCGCAGACAAATATTGTACTCCACGGAGTACTTGCGACATCCCTTCTCGATAAGCACCTTTGAGGACTACATCTACTGGTCCGACTGGGACAAGCAGACAGTATTCAAGGCCAACAAGTTTACTGGGGAAGATGTTGAGCCCATTACAGCTGTGCATATGGTAAGCATTGATTGGATGATCCTTTACTATATAATATATATACTTATTTTCTACTCGTTCACAGCTCCAACATCCCATGGTCATTCATGTGTATCATCCGTATCGCCAGCCCGATGGCATTAATCACTGCCAATCGGTTAATGGTCACTGCTCACATCTTTGCCTGCCGGCGCCGCGCATCAATGAGCGCAGTCCTCGCATCTCCTGCGCCTGTCCCACGGGCCTCAAGCTCATGGCCGATGGCCTCATGTGCGTCGAAGATCGTGAGTAGTTCCGATTTATAGTCTAATCCTACTTCTACTTTCCTTTGCATGCTATTCTTATTAACACTTTTATTTCACCTTTATTAACCTGGCATCTTATCGAATGCAGCCACTTTTAGGGTTGTTACCAAGCCGCCGCGTGCCCACAGATTTAAGACCAAACCGAAACCACAACGAGTTGTCACCCCAAGTACACTAACCGAAACTAATAAGGCAATTCCCATGCACCCCAAGTTGCCACAGACGCATGAAGATTTGGGTATACCGATTTCTGACTCTCTTTGTGTTCATGTCCCCATTTGTTTGTCCATCTGTGTATGTGTTAGTTCTTAAGGTGCACCAAAATAGTTTTCCTTAAGAACTTAAAGTCAACTTTATTATGCTAAAAAACGAACTGAATATGAGGATGAATATTTGTGTGAATATTTGGCAATCGTAAAGAAATGTGACCAGCTTGCTTCATTCCATTTGAACACCATTAATCAGCAGTTGGATTCAGTTGATTTTGCTTTGACTGGCATTGTTGCATTTTGACTGAAAAATGTATGCAGCTATCATTAGTTAGTATTAGGATCAAAAGCTACAGCTCAAAGCAAAGAAAATTAATCACATGAATTTGAAGCCAATGCACTGGGCTGTTGCCACAGCTCGGCAGCTCGCCAGCTCGGCATCCCGGCTGCGTCGCAATTCCTATTATGATGATGGGTTGCATGTGTATTTGATATTTGGTGTTTGGTATTTTGTAGCCAAGCACTTCATTTGCCAGACCGGCATAACATTTGCTTTGTCATGGCTCACATTAATCATCATCAAAAGGCAGCCTCCTCAGCGCCAGCCAGGCTTGACAGTTTCATAAACGCAATCGAGAGCCACTTGCAACACACACAGCCAACCGCAAGTAGCCAGCACAAGAATGGTGGGTGTGGGGGGGTTGCCAACGTTGCAACCGATACGAGTGCTACAGAAGAGACAAGACACCCTTTCAGCCACCCAACCGCACCACCCGCACCACTCACACCAAGCCAAGCCAACCGCAAAGTATGAGGTTAATATGGCGTCGTGTCGACTGTTTCAGCTGTGGTGCTTGCTGCTTGCTGCTGGCGCTCTTTAAAGTGAAATTCGAGCTGTTTTGACTTGATTTAAGATGCGCCGCAAAACTCAACTTGAATCTGTATCCAAATCCGTATCAAAAGCCGAATCCATTAAACGGCGCGCGTTAACGATGTCATTACGCATCCTACGCCATTTAAGTTACCCGCTGTGTCACGTCTTGCTCCCCATCCGCAATCCCCAATCCCATCCATCCCATCCTTCCTCCCGTGATTCCATTCAGATCTCCATCCCTCATCCCTGTTTGGCATAAAAGTTTAGCCATCAAAGGCGCGAGCGCGTTTAAGTGTTTATTTGCGCCTAAATGCGCACTTTGAACGATTTGATTGAAAATTCTTTGGGAAGATTCAACTGAAGATTTTTGGTTGGTTGTGGCTCAAGTGCACCTCATTCCCGCATCAAACCAAACAAAAAAAATAAATAAAACTCCGTACATTACACACAATTTTGTATATATTTTCTTTTCAGCTTTTGCATTCGTTTTTTTCTTATTCCATTTGCGCGTTTTTTATTGTTGTGCTTTTTATGTGTGTCGCATCTGGTGCTTTTGTCCATTTGTCTGCTGTTTTCTTATGCGATTTACATGAATTCTACTTAATGCCATTCCGCTTGCACTCCTCAATCCACAGTTGCCGAACGGCGTCCCGTAAAGAACCAAACCCACATCGATCAAACCACAGCGCCCAGCCCTCAGCCGGACTCTGGCTTCATAGCGCTGGTCGTAATTGCCAGTCTCAGCGGATTTGCGGTGCTCCTATCGGTGGTAAGTAATCAGATTCTCAGCCATTACTTAAATTTGAACAACAAAATCCTTGGTTGAACCGCACAAGAAACTAAATTGGTCAAATCAGTAAAAGCCATGCTCAATTCTAAGAGTTAAGAGTTGCCTTAATTTAAAAGAACAAAAAATAATTGAAAAATAATCTCAAAAGTCAATAGAATTTAAAAAAAACTTCGAAAATTATATGAGAAAGAAATTTATATATATATTTATATATTTTATTTATGTAAATTTGATTTGTGATTCTTATTTTCTACAAATTTATTTGACTTAGTAGTTTCTGCTTTTTTATGTGAAACAATAACTTTCAATAACTTTATTTTCGATGAGTAATTAAATAATAATAATTGGTATAATCTGGTCAAAATTATAGTCAAAGAGTACAGATATTTGCAGCCTACTTCGAGAACTGCTTTTGTTTACAATAATAATTATTTTCCCTTAGCTCCTGCTCATTGGCTATCGCTACTGCAGCAAGCGACGCATCAATTCCATGAACTTTGAGAATCCGATTTACCGCAAGACAACAACTGAGGATCATTTTAGCCTACGCAAGAATCTACCCGCACGCATCTACGATCACACCAGCGTCATGGATGAGGAGGTAACCATCACAATTCCAAACTAAATTTATTCCAAAAAAAAAAAATCAAAAACTTTTCACATCTTCTCCGTAGTACTCACCCGTCATAGGCATATCGTCGTATTAGAGCTACTTGGGTTTCTGTATCTGATCTATGAGCTCTAGCAGAGAAAGCAATCCCGCAGCAGACACGCCTAAAGACTGAGCAACTCGTATGTGTAAATTATTTTAAAGTTATTTTAACAGCGGGTCATTTTGAAAGAAGGAAAAACGGAGAAGGAGAATCCTTAAAGGATGTTGTACAAAATACGTCGCAGAGTTCTAACTTAAAACTAAATTAAAGTAAACTAAACTAACTAAATGAAACTCTAAAGATAATTTACATAGTTCCAAACTGTATATAGCTGTAAGTGTGCATTACTTAATTTTAAAAACAGCAAAGAAATTATAATATTATCCTTAATAATTAGCGAAACGAAAGAAAAAAAGAAGAAAACCCGTTGAAACTTTATTTCTGTTTAAAGTGCAGATAGTTTATTATTATCAATATTATTACATACTATTGTTAAGTGTACATATGTTTCCAAGTAAAGATGATTAAATAAATACATATATAAACTATGAATTGTCTTTTTATACAAACATCATTCCGAGTATATTTCAGAATTTTCCCAAGCTTACAGGTTCTCCACTGGATGTTTCTTTGATTTATCCAACTTTCAAGCTGAAATCGAACTTGTCAAGAATTAATTATTCTGTGTTCGTTGGGTGCTGAATTAGATTTGCAAAATATGTCAAAGAGCCAGCAAGTTCAATTGAAAGGAAACCACATTCAAATAAAATGAATTATTCAGATGCATCGTCAGCTGAAATAGATAGTTTATCACAGCTAAGCACGTGCGATAACTAGAAATATAAAAATGTATCTGCCATATCTATAACCAAACAAAACAGAACTGCTTAACTAGCTAAGCAAAAAAGTGAAAACATTTCAGGCGATCTTCTTCAGTTAAAAAATAAGTTTTGGTATATTTGAAAAAGTTGGCACAAGATACATTTATTTTTCTATTATAAATTACATGCATAATTTAAATATGTTTTTGAGGTAAGTCTAAAACATAGATTTATTTCAAAAACCGAGCTTCGATCGTCAGTTCAATTAACAAATGCGTGTCATGGCTTTGTCCTATGCCAAGAACCAATTTCAGCAAGCAGCTTGACAACAAAAATTCATTGCTAACGGTCAGCGCCGGAGCCAAGCAACCACAACTAGTGCCCAATCCAAGTTCAAATCTCCAAAACTGAATTGCAGCCGTGGATGTACGTGTGTACAACATTTAAGAGCATCGTGCAGAGAGCCTACACGGTATTCACAACCACCTGCTTACACCGTGCAACTCTTAACGTCTCGCCAGTACACGCTCTTGCTATCTCTCTTTGTACTTTGACGCCGAAGTTATCATAGTATATCTCATGCTGTCTGTTCGAATGTACGAACGCAACCCAGGTAGCGAACATGGTTCTCCTGAGGTATGGTCGTGTTGTTGAGTCGGACGGTTGCACAGTTACCACTCCTGAGCGCAAACGTACAGTGCTGAGATTTGTTCTCATTAATGCAGATGTTCCACCGGTTGGCCCAGGTACTAAAACCATCCAAGAACCTTTGCGTAATCGCTGCTGCTCTGCAAGCAGTGGAGGAGTTAGCAAGGAAGACAGTGTCAACTGCGTATGTGGCAAGCAGCGTGGCTTCTGGTTACCGGAATTGGCAAGTCTGCGGTGTAGAATGTGAACAGGGCAGGTCCAAGGAACAGGACAGGGCAAGGACAAGGATGTTTGCCAAAGCCGATTTATGGGAAAGTGTAAATTGATAAGTCCGCATTTCTGCCACAATTTTAAAGATAGAATCACCACGCTCACACCCGCTCATTACCGATAATAAAAATTGGATAAAATCCACCTCCCCAACCGATACTTCTTTTTGTGTTAATCGATCAAATAATATATCTCACACAATATAAAATCTATATTGCTAGTAAGACCCTCCGAAAATTGATCACGTCCGCTCTTGCCCCACAAAAAAAAACTAAAGAGCATATATCTCCCGCAATTTAAGAGCTACAAACTTGGAAGAAAGATTAGTTGGAAGCCCTTCCCACATTTTTTGTCAGCGTATGGCTACCGCAACTTTAAAGGCAAACTTGGACGGTAGATTAAAAAAAGCTGCTTCAAAGATCAATAGTTGTTGGAAACACCCACACGGTTCTGTATCAAAGTATGTAGCAGTCGGCTACGACCGACTGCAGCCCTCTCTCGTGTTTTTTATGTGGTGACGATAAAAACTGTTCGTAAAAACTTGGTGTATTCGTGGCGATCGTTGATTCATCGGTTGCAATGCTTCGTGTTGCGGTTGCCAGCACATTGGACGATTAGTCGTTAAGCGTCGTGCGTTGTGCGCAGTCGTGTTGTTTGTTACCGTCTTCAGTTTAACGGGCCGTTACGTGAAAAACATACATTTTTGTAACCAAAATCGAAAGAGGGTGAAAGAGGTAGTCCACCAAATGGTCACATCACACAGAAAAGTGTTAATTACAATCGTATGCAAGTGTATGGCTGAATTGCGTGAAACTCTTATGCTCTCTATGTCTATGCCACATGAATAAACATAAATAAATTCATACGGAACACGTGCAGTTCGAGGCCGCTTACATTACGCGCTGAGTTTGCCAAAAATAAAAATAAGAAAATAAATTGTTGCTTATCTTTTTTTTTTTAATTTGTAAATTAAATTAGAACTTTCGAACATTGAGCATATTTATTTGGTGCAGATGATAGATTGAGCAATGCCAATTTGTCAATATTTACGGCGCGTCATTTGAAGAGCTTATTCCAGTGATAACAAATAGATAATAATAATTCTGGACAAAATATTCTGAATCATTTTTTTTAGAGCACCAACGAATGCGACCTATTAATGCCTCAATATCAGCATGACAAGCCCACAAAAGTTGCATGTTTTTTATTTGCTGTTTGCCTTTTAGGGTTTACCTTGTGAGCATATTATTCACACACCGTTCAAGCTGACCGCCGCCGGACGTTTGCGCAAAGTCGATGCCCTTAAAGTTTGTTTTTTTTTTTTTTTTTTGTAGTTTTCTGAATACCCCTTTATTTTTACTTTTATTTTAAGACTCACATGAAAGCAGAGAATTTGCATTGCAAAAATGCACGAAAAGCAGTTTTAAGCAGACAATTTTCAAATGAATTCCCGTTACGTTTTCAAAATTTCATTAAAAACTTTGAATTCGCAGAATGAGATTAATTATATTATAGGGTTTCTTCGGAGACATCATGCTCCGATGCTAAGCTCTTGCATGTTTTCTTTATGGTCGCTTTCTGCAACATCGTATGATATTTCTTCTTCATCTTGTTTCATTTTAAGTTTTTTCTTTTTTTTTTGTCTGTTCGCACGTTTCTTTTGCTCTTAAACACTCTTCGTTTTATTTTGCGGTTCATATTCATTGCTAACAAATCGCCAAAAATATTTCTCTCTCTCATCTTATTATATTTTGGCAACAGTTCATTTTTGGTTGGTAGAGTTGACAAATATTTCTCTCGCGAAAACAGCTGACGCTGTCGTTGACTTCGCTGCCCGGGACAGATATCAGAGAGACTATTATTTAATACTGAACACCATATAGGAATGGAGCAAAGAAAATTGCGTGAAAAATGATTGGAAGCTAAAGTGAATTTCCTTTCTCTTTTACAGAGTAAAATTCAAATAAATTCATAGTTCAATCATAATTCACAATAGTGTCAACACCATAAAATGGATGAGCCGCTAGCCTATGCAGCAACAGCAACAACAAACTCATCATCATCCACGTCAACAGCAACAGCAATAGATAGCAGTAACAGGCCCAGCAACTGCAACAGCAACAGCAACAACAACTGCGTCCAGGAATCAACGCCGGTGCCCAAAGTGAGCATCTTCTTTAGCAGCAGCTCAAACTATCAGAGTCGGGTGCAGCAGCTGATCAGCTTCAGTTTCACTTCGTCTTTCCATCTGATCTTCATCACATGCATATTGAGCATCAGTAAATTTTGCAATGCCGCTGCGATGAATGCGGCTCAGGTGACGGGTGCTGCCCCCATCGGATCGGCGCTGCTGGAGAAGCTCATGAAGTCGACAATGCAACTGGATAAACTGAAAAGTTTTGCACCGTCAGCAGCAGCAAATAGCATTAGTCCCACCAGTAGCAATTCCATTGGATCCATCTTCTTCAATAAAATGGCCATGGATTTCATAGTACTCAACGTGTCGGGCAAGGCCAATACGCCCTTGGATATATGTAAGTAAATCA
Source organism: Drosophila atroscutellata (assembly GCA_035041605.1). Taxonomy (NCBI): domain Eukaryota; kingdom Metazoa; phylum Arthropoda; class Insecta; order Diptera; family Drosophilidae; genus Drosophila; species Drosophila atroscutellata. The sequence goes on along the minus strand of JAWNLA010000091.1, from coordinate 16,616,200 downwards.
GACGCATTGCATAACATATATACTAATAATATCCAATCATCAATAATTCTTTCTGGAATAACAGTACGTAGTTCAATATTTGTGGTTATTGTTGCTATGCTCAGCCAGCATACTCAATTCTTAGCATTTCACATTTTGATCGCTACGTCGCACTTTTGTCATACGTTTCCTTTCCTAAGCGGCGCTCTCAATCGCATCTCTTTCGGTTGCTCTGCTTCTTCTACCGGCCGGCATCTGCTGCTGAGAGAGAGAGAGAGAGTGAGAGAGAGAGCGCGTAGAAGAGTCGAATGGAAAGCAACAAGTGTTTCGGTTTCGTTTATGCTTTGCCTTCTTTTCTTCTTTTTTTTTTGTGTGAAGTTGTTACTCTCCGCGTGTTCACACTGGTCTGCACAGTGGTGCACGTGGATCACAATCCCAAGAAGAAACAAGAGCAATGCATGCCAACGAAATTCGAACCTGTTTCAACGTATAAATATTTATGCAGACCAACAGCTGAGTAAACAGTCAAGTGAATCAGTTGTAAGTTGAGAAGTGCGTCAAGTTCATATTCGCAGAAGGCTTAGATTTAATTTCAGGCCAATCGGCGAATAAATACAATACAATACAAACAATACAAGTTATAAGCAAAAGCAGTTGTAAAAACTAAAGTCAAATGAAAAAAAAATGGTATATAAACTATAAGACTAGAAATTAATAAAGAAAAGTCAGTCAATTTGATGTGAAGGTTAAGACTTAACTCATTCAATGTTTCTCATTGATAAGCATCGAAAGATTTATGTCCAGTTAAAATGAATCATGTCCATCCTTAGACACATTACAAGTAAGAGGTTGCACATTGAATATATTCATAAGCACTGTTAAACATAACTCTGTTAAAAAATCAACGTAAGCTTATCAGCTAAAAATCCAAATAACTATTTGAAACTGACAGTTGTTATTGAAAACCGTTAAAACTAATGAAGCATTTGACCTTAATGCACTCAATCGTTGGCTTCGCGCGATTTCGCAAAACCCCCAAAAGCAAAACAAAAATAAATAAAACCTTCAACTTGCCAAAAACAAAAACCTTTAACGAAAAAAACACCAAAAGAAATTCGGTTAAAACGCAGCAAAAAAATTCGGTTCAAAATTTTGAATGTTTAGTTAACAACAATGCAAAAGGTTAAAAACAATAGTGGGTCAAAAGTAGGGACTAAGTCACTTTCCAAAAAGGTTTCTGTCATTTACACAACAATAAATAATGTACACCTAAATTACAACGAAATTACCAATAGAGCTAAATGTCAAGTCCCAAAAATAGTTGTCTATAAGTATAACCGGCTAAGGCCAGGTCAAATGGCAATTAGGCCAATCCGCCGCATGAGAAGCAGTAAATAGGTCAAAGGCCATTTATAAGAGATATTTAATTAAACAAAATTGGCTTATATTCTCTAAAGACTGCGCGATTACCCGAATCAAACCTGTATATAGAAAAGATGTTTCTACAATATCATTCTCAGGTTTACCATATTGACAAGTGGGCTTAAATTGTTTTTTTTTTTCCCCCATTTCATATCTTGACCAACACACATTTTAAGCATCAGCTGAAAGTGTCGCAAAACTAGTAATTGGCAATGGAAAATTGTCAACGTCTATTTTATGTTGCACTCAAATTGCGACCGCAAAAGCAATCGAACTTCGCGGCACGTTCATGACAGTCTAATGAATGTCAGATTTACAGTCAGAACTAAAATAAACATGCAGACAAGATGCCACAAGCAGGAGTTGCGCAGAGCGAGAAGAATTTATTTTAAAATCGAAATTAAACAAGTTTTTGGCCATGGAGTATCATAAAATCAGTCGTGACAGGCAGGACCAGAAGCAGGAGCCCAACTTGTTAAATGGGGTAGATGCCAGAGTAGAAACTCGTCGTCCTCGTCCAGAGTTGTGTAATTAACTTGGCTAATTATGCTCAAAAATGTGCACGTGCTGTGCCACTGGACGAGTGCAGCCCGTGGCAAGTCGTCGTCGGTTGCATTCATTTCCGTTTTGACTTAGGGCTTAATTACAAAACGCATTTTACCTGATGTACATATACCACACACACACACACACAAATACATAATTATGAGCACATAAACTGGTTACAACCTAAAAACAACTTTCAGATGATGAAGCCAAAAAAGTGTAACAACAACGTGCAATTGTTTGAGCATTACAGCCACAGTTATTCATACACCGGACAAACTTGGCTGCTTAACAACTCAACTCAGTCTTTCATAACTGGCAGCACCTCAAAAACAATACAACAACAAAAGAATTCAGTTGTATTAGCGACTTAACTCAAAGAGTTCAATGTTAAACGCCTCAAACAAAGTTTTGTGCATCTAAATTTTAACTTGTGACATGCGACTTATTGGCATTAACTATGAATTCGGGCTAAGGAAACAAATTCAACAAAATTCAGGGCTTAAGTGCCCAAAAAGGGCTTGTTAGCTCAAAGCTTACATTTTGCTTAATAATTTGTTTGTATTGTAAACTGAAAATTGGTAAGCTTAAGCTTAGTTTACCATTATGTTATCCCTAGAAAACTGAGTCAAATTCACAACCACAAAGTCACATTTTTCTCATTTGTTTGTGTCTTTAACTGAAAATTGGTAATTTTAGGTATAGTTTGGTATTCTGTTTTAACTGATAAACTGATATTAAGTTTACTAATCAAATATCTTGAGTATGGCTTCGTATTAAAAGAAAAAACCAAATTTATTACGAATACCAAATAAACAACTTTTGCTTTGGTTTTTTCCCCACTCAGAAAAGATAAAAAATGTTGTTGGACTAGCTGATGTTCACATGATTACCTCTTCGTAATAGCGAAATTAGTCTGGAGGCTTTGGATAAGATTAGAGCTATTATGCCATTAGTTTGTTTTAGATGAACTAATGGCATAATAGCTCTAATCTTATCCAAAGCCTCCAGACTGATTTCACTATGAAACATTTTGGAATTGGACGAAATTTTAATTTTGATTCCCAATTGTAGTCGAAATATGTTAAAGACAATAGTATTCACTGATTAGAAATCTGAAATTCGAATTACGTGTTTATAAATACGTTTTCACACACAAATTACGCATACGCCATGTGTGTCACAAAAATGGGTTAAGCAAAAATTGAAAAGTGTGGCGTGATTTTTTTTGGCAAGTGTTTTTGAACATTCGCATGACTTGGCAACATCACAATACATTGTGTGTACTTCCACTAATTGTATATTTAATTAGAATGCAAACGAAAGAGAGAGAGAGAGAGAGAGAGAGAGAGAGGAAGAGAGAGCGTAAGAGAGAGAGGCACTCGCTTGTGACGTGTTTCAATTCCATTGATTTAATTGTCTAAAGTAGCAACATTTGCGATCATCATTCATGATGGGAAAATAATAATGTGATTCATTCATTTACCGGGTTGACGCATATTTGATGTTGTTTATTATTGACTTAGTTGTTTTGCTTGTTTTTTTAATTACTGTTGTGTAGCATGACGTCACAGATCACGCCACCTTTTTCCAATAACAACAACAACCACAAACGCAAAATATCGAATACGTATCGTGAGAGCGAGAGCGAGAGAGAGGGAGGGAACCAAAGAGCGGCTTAAAATACTCAACGTAAAATAACTGAAACTCTCTTCAAAAACGCAACTCACCTTACAATTAGTGTGTCTGGAATTACAGTTCAGCAGATTCACAAACCGCGTCTTTTCGTACGACTATAAAAAAAAAAACTCAAGTTTATCGTAATTGCAAACAAAGTTTTATCAGCATGCGAATAATCGTAAATCACAAAATTAAAGTAATTAACTGATAAGTAATAACACGTGGAAAAATATATTTGAAATATTTGCAAATGCTGCAGTGGACTTTCAGCTGCAAATGGTGTGAACATCATTAATGTCATAACTTTATTATTTTCCTTAATTAAGTTATCATCAGCTAAATGTTCATTACTAATTGTTGTTTTATCAAAATGTTCTAGAAAGTAATTTGGACAATGTGTCCACTTAAGGGTATTAGAATGTAATGATAATTAAAATATGACGACTATCTAACAATTAAAAAATATTTTAAACTCTTTAATGTGTCATTTATTCTGGTAAATCTTATTTTAAATATTAAATATTTCCGAGTTTTCAAAAAAAAAAGAAAAGTTTGTCGCTTCCACAGAATCAGCTTAACTTCAAGACTTTTACGAATTAAATATTTTACTGTTAATTTTAATATTTTGAAAATTAAGTTGGTTTTTGTATTTGAAATTAAGTTTCAAAATCAATTTCAAACTCGAATCTAATCTAAGTCAATTTAGAGGACAAACAATCTTAAAAACTGCATTCCGCAACAAGTTTTAGCAAATTTATTGCAGTAGGAACAGTTTTCAAAGCAGAAGTAAGCTCAAATATTTATTCAGCAATTAAGTGGGGGGAAAACCTAATCAGTAATAATGCGAATTCGATAACAATTATCAACTTGACCTTGCTATGCTGCTTGGAATTTTTCACGTTACTCACATGTTACAGATAGTTTCAGCTATCTTTCGATTCGATTCAATATTTTCTATGACCACAAATCAAGGGAATTATTCAAAAAGACAGACTTATAAGCGAGCAACATTATTGGCAGGTTATCAATGTTTTGAACTGGTGATTGGTGCAAAGTTCGCACTAGTTTCGATTTATCGATATCATAACTAATATAAGCTAATATATCAGCGTAATTGTGCACATTTGCGATAACATGCGACGAATATGCCGGAATACGTCCATTAATACGGCATTTATGTATATTGATGTGACCATTGATTGACTTTCACGCTGATTTCTGTTTATTATTATGCCCTTTTTCCCACCGCTAACCTGCCAAGTTATTGGCCTGACCCTTTGCCCTGCCCCCAATGTTATCAAATTAATGGTGCGAATTTTCATGAGAATTGTTTGTGAGACCTCATCGGTTTCCCTTTGGATTCCAATGATTGATTTCTGGTCTTGGTGAGGCGGCAAAACTGTTCAATGAACCTGGCAACACGCATTTAATTGCCGCCCCAATCTGATGGTCTGCCCCACAAACTCTGTCAATCAAATTGATTTGCCATTGACTTCTACTTCGCTCTCCAGCTTCTGCTCTTTTTTGTGTGTAAGTTGTGTTAAATTATTGGCCGAGTAAATTTATTTATTCAACTGTGAGCGGAGCTTGTGGCGGGGTGTGTCAAACGCATTCAAACGTTAAATGAAAACTATTCAGATTTCAAGGCCAGGAAATTGGAAATTAAATGGCATTTTCAATCTGCAACCATCAATCTTCATTTAATCATTTCTGCCATTTTCTTGATTTGTTTAAACAAACAAAACTACAGCTTTTCTTGATGACTTTCGGCTATTTGGCAATACAATATTGTCCACTCAGTGGCAGAATTTACAACATTTATGTAACAAAGAATATCATTCAATACACATTTTTAAAATTAACATTTACAAATGATTGTCAGCAGTATAGAAAGTTGTGAGTTCGTAAACAAAAGCATTTAAAATTCAGTTATAAATAAATATGAATAAAGCCAGTGACAGAATATATTCTTCTCTGTCAATTAAACCTCTTCTCATTAATTAAATAAACATAAATTATTATAATTGCAAACACATTCAAAAAACAATTACAACACACATTAATTGTTCAAAACTCCCAGGAATTCCATTCTGCAACTCAGTTCAAATGCGAAAATGAATATTAAAGTCATGAAAATGTTCGTAAATAATCCCACCCAGCATGTTTGCCACTTATCTATATTAACCCAATTTAGTTCAGTTAAAAATGCATCCTTGGAATGCGTTTTAGGCGGTGACACAAATTTCGAAATCATATTTATCACGATATCGCTGCGCAATTTCAATTATGCATCTAACGACTCACTTTAAATGCAAATTGCGTGCCATTCACAAAGAAAGGGAGTGAGTGAGAGAGAGAGAGAGAGAGAGGGGGAGAGTGGGAGGTGGGGATAGAGAATGTGCCACAATAAGTGCAACATTTGCGCATAAATTCCAGTTCACATAATAGGATGAACAAAACTCTTTTCATATCAAATTAAACCGCATTTGCTATGCCCCCAATCAAAAAGGAAAAAACAAATTTCAATTTTCTCGCATCTCTTTAATAATTGAGAAGCTCGCAAATGGGACTTTGCTCAATGCAATTTGCTGAGAAATACACATTTAAATTTTTCAAACGATTTATTAATTTTCATTCAAAATCCAAAGTGTTTTTCTTATTGGGCAAACATTTGATGCAACCATTGTAGGCATTTTGAGTTCGAGAAACATTTTCTGGCTCAGCAAATATTTGTCAACTTTTTCCTCAATTATTTTTGTGTAAATCTCACAAATGTAAGCCTCACACGGATCAGCATCTGAAGCGAGTCGCAATTTGAATTGTGTTGACTTAATGAGCAAGAAGCCCAGAACCAAATTGAGACTTTCATTCAAGCTGATTTCCGTTTCACGTAATTACACCTTAACCACTAAACCCACTCAAAACCCTTTAGTAGCAATTAGCCAAACAACCGCTTGTTAGACAACTCACTTCGGTCTCACCAACTTAATCCGTTTATTTGAAATAACAATAATTTAAATGAAGTATTCCACTTCGCATTACACCCAAAGGCCAACACGGCCCAGAAGCGATTTTTGTTCAAATGACCGCTATAATTTTATTTTCATCATCAAACATAAAACAAATCAAATCTAAAAGCTAAATTTGTACGCTTGGAAGAAACAAAACAAATGCAACAAAAGCCAAGAATTTAAATAAAACAAATTCCTTTGTGCATGTTCCGAATTTCTCACAGTAATGAAGTGCGCCCTTGTGTGTGTTTATCTGTGTGTGTGTGTGTGTGTATGGGCCTGAGGGTGATCGTAGTGCCTGCCATGTCTGCAATTGTAATTAAATGTATGTGTGCGTGCATAATGAACTCGTGCGTGGCTTGCGAGCTGCCTAAGCAATTGTCAATTTGTGTTAAATGCGCACAATTAAACGTCAAATGGCACATGGATTTGAAGCATTCGCAACAGTTTCAGTCTAATCGCAGCATATTAGCACATGTTATTTTTAGTAAGCAACAAACACACACTCACACACACACACACACGCTCAGCTAATTGAGTAGTCAGCTCACAGAGAGAAGTACACCTTAAACTTTCTCCACAATCGGCTTAAACTTCAGCCATTTTATGGCTAAGCGGAAATGCGCCTGCCGCCATTTTGCTTACAAGTAAGATTGTCACTAAGCCCACTGGCAAATGCCATAAGCGATTGATGAGTCCCAGTTGGCAATACACACACATACACACACACACACACATCCATGGACCTTAAGACAACTTTTGTATTTGTGCTTATTAATTTCAAAAATTTGCGCCCTTTTATTTATAGCGACATATTTTGCGGCTTACCCTGCCACACACACACACACATACACACACACACACATACAGACACACATACAGGCACACAGACTCACACACTTTATTATTTACAAGCTTTTGTTTATTGTCAGTTCTTGGCCCTGGCTTTAGAAAGGTCTTAAAGCCTGTCAACGCGACAGCGGCAAACCAAAACCCTTTGCCCAAAATTTAATGCGCCATTGTGCGGTTCGTTTTGGTTTTTGGATCAGTTTGGTTTGGCCTGGTTTGGTTTGGTTCGGTTCGGGTTTGGTTCGCTGTTAACGAGCAAAAGTTTTCAACTTAAATGTTAGTTATGAATTTTATTAGGCCTCTTTTGTGTTGCTATTGTTGTGTTCCTTGAATTATATAGTTTTGGCCACAAAATTTCCACTCAATTAATTATTTAATATGTTTTTGATTTCTCACCAGCTCAAAGCCTTCCACATTACTGCGAGGAGAAACAGTTTCGCTGCAACAGTGGTGAATGCATTCCCATCCGATTTGTCTGCGATGGCGATTCCGATTGCAAGGATCACAGTGATGAGCGACAGGAACAATGCAAATTCGTAGGTAAGTCGACATTATTTTACATACATTATTTATTTGGATACAAAACAATTGTTCAAAGTTTTCGAAAGCTGAACTTGTTTGCTAGAACAATTTAAATTGGTATTTTATTTACTTGCTTTTGTCGACTCTTTTTATGGTATTGTGCTAAGATTGTAGATTGGTGTATTTGGGCTCGAATTAATGGGCACAGCTGTTGTTGGTTGGCTACGTGCAAAGCTCCCACTTTCGGCCCCTTGACTTGCCTGTGACCTGTGTTCTTGCCATTCTAAACAGCTGTCATTCATTTTGTAGTTTTTCAATTTCGAAAATGTCACAAAACTAACCATTTACTTAGTTGCAGGCATGTATCCTGTTTATTGTGCATTGCTGTTTGTGTGTCTGTATTTGGGTGTGTGTGTGTGTGTGCGTGTTTGTGAATGTGCCATTGTGTGTTTGCGTTTGTATTGGTTTTTGGTGTTTAGCTATTTGTTTGGCTTCGTTGTTGAGTAAGTAACAACTGGCTGTTTATTTAGTGTCATGTTAGGGTGCCCTCTGCTGCCACGACCGAACTTGTTTTCATTTAATTTTTAGTCGCCTACTACGTGAGTGCGTCTGTGTGTGTCCGTGTATGTGTGTGTGTCTGTGTGAGTGAGTATGCCTGCGTATAGTTTATTAGCCCATGCATTTAATTTGCAGCGACTTAGCTGGCAGCTTATTTGTGCTTCGCTGGCGAAACTTTGCAATTTGTTATTGCCTACTTTTAGGGCTAGCGCTTTAAATAGTTTCTGTACAGTGCGGACAAATAAATTAGTCACGCCTGGATAAAGTTGAACATGTTTTACACTCGTTCTACAAAAAATACAAAAAAAAATAAAAAAAAAATAAAAAATCAGAAATATTTTTAGGAAAATGAAAATGAAACAAAAACATGCAATTTTTATTAATGCTATATTTGAGTTGCTTATATATTTTTTGATTTATTTATGACGTCAACTTTTAGCCGGGTTCAACAAACTAATTTGTGATTGCAACACAAATAGCAACCTTTAGCCTTGTGTTGCACTAAACCAGATCAAAAAGCAATCAGTAAATGAGTGCGGCAGAGAGCAGATTCAACTAAACACGAGTTGAGTTTCATTTGGCGAGTGTTTAGAACAAGCCAAGTGCAATCTAACTAAACCATTGCATCATGCTTAAAGCGCAGACACAGTGTTTTCAAATGAACAGCAAGCAAAAGCTCATCTTGCTTGAGTGCAGCTAAACAAGAGAATAATCATAAAAACGCTCATACTAAGTAAGGGTTAAGCTTAGAACAGAGATAGTGAGCTGTTTTTCCAAAAGCCCCTTACACTACTAACACATCAAAACAATAACAACGAGAAATTTCCAGTTGAGGTTAGCAGTGTAAGTACGTAAGCAAATGTAACTAAACTCGCTGCCGCTTAAGGCGAGACTCCAAATAGGAATATTATTTTGTAAGTCAATCGTTAAACCCCTATACGCGACTTACTTGCCACACATTTTGATGTGCTCTTGTTTTTGTGTTACAACTTAAAATATTATAGACTTTTAGCTAATTCAATTATCAACGTTTCTTACTTCCGCCTTCATGTTTCCTGCGATGACTTATCACATTTTATTTTAATGCTCTGAATAATATGGCAATTTTAATTTTAATTTCTTATCATCTTTAATGCTGAAAGCAATATACAAATTAAATCCCTTTTAATGTTTAAGTTTTCTTATTATTCATTGGGTTATATATTCAATTATTTTTGTAATTCTTCAGTTCGGAAAGACATATGATAGAAAGCGGATCAGCATTTATAATGGGTATAATGTAAAAAATGCTTGGCATAGCAGAATCAGGCTTAAAGTTATATTTCAATAATATTTACATTACTTTAGAGCTGAAAAAATCGAATTTCGGAAAAGCATTCGAGTTTTTAATAGTCTTGTAATATTTTTTCATATTTAAGATTTGCATAAGCAAATATAAAATGCATATTCGTAAGCAATAAAAAATGTATAAGTTGAGCCTTCAGAAAGATATCAATTTCGTTGAAATTATTTTTAGCTGCAACACAGTCATGCAAAAGAAATCTTGAGGTCATATTAAGTTTTGCTGATATTGAGCAGCAGTAGCGAAATTCCCCAATTTATCTCGCACTGAACAATTGCGACTTAAGAGTTGCGACGAAAACAAAAAGCGTCACAAACTTGACACATTTTTACAACTAATATTGAACGAGGATAAGCAAACACATATCAAATGAACATACATACATATATATACATATGTATATATATATAGAATTGGCGGCACTGTTTGCAGTAGTTGTTATAGTTGTTATCGTGTCATCGGGCATTGGTTTCTTATCAAAATGCGACGTATTACGTTAAATGCGTCTCAGACTAACTTTAATTATTATGATTATGGTTTGTTTAGTTATGCAGTTTATGGGGTCAAAACAGGTTGTTTTTTTTTGTTGTTGTTGTTGTGTGTGTTGGCAAACAGCAGCTGATTAGAAACAGACAGTTGTCCGTGCATTTTTCAAACGGCAGATAAGCTCAAACGATAAGCTAAACATTTCCTGGACCTCAACGGAACTGAGCTAGCTCGCTCAGAATAAAACTCACTCACCCACTGAGAAATCACTCCACTTTGTGCAGAACAGCACAGCTCGTGAGTGAGAACTCTTATCACTGGTTGAGCGCAAGCTCGAAAAGCGCTCGAAATGCTTTTAGATGCTGCTGGTAGCTGGCTGGCTGGCTGGCTGGCTGGCAGGCGATTTGTATTTTTAAGATACGCCGCGTCGTGCTCAAAACTCAGTTAACACCGAACTTTTAATTTAAACGGACGTGTGCTTGTGCACCAGGACGAAAACCAACTAACCAAATAACAGCAAAAGACGAAGTCAACTAAGCCAAATAACAAAAGTCAAATAAAGTAGGCAAAATATAAAGTGCGCAAAATAAAATAAAAATATATCGAAAAAATTACAATAATAACAATTTCGAAATGTGCTGTGCTGTGTGTGTGTGTGTGAGAGTGTGTGTGTGAGTGTGTTATTGTTGTTGTTGTGCCTGGCGGCGCATTGGCGCCAAGTAAAACCAAGTAAAACAAAAAAAAAAAAAACCGGAAGCTTTTACAGCGTCTGCTTTTCCTTTTCCCCCACAGTTGTTCCTTGTTTGCTGTTCATGCTTCTGCGCTTCGCGCTTTGTGATTTTCCTTTGCATTTTCTCTTAGCCGCTGCTCTTAGTTGGAAGCGACAAAACGGCAAGCTCAGCGCATCAATTTTATACAGATTTGATTTGTGCCGCAATTTCTTTGTTGGCGTTTGTTTTGAATTTGTGTTGTTTGCTTCTGGGCTTGATTACAAGCACATGAACTTGACACAAATGCACAAGCCTGGCCAATTGCCATTGACGTTTCGCATTTCAGTCTACTCCATCAATTGTCACAAAGCGGTTTCCAATTCTCACAATGAACAACTGCACACGATAATGAAGTTTCACGCACAATGACAACAATAATAAGTTTATCAATATGGGAATATATGAAAAGAAAGACAATTAAAAGTAAGCAAAGGCACACGCAACATTTCAATACACGGATTATGTGCTCAGAACACACTTCAAAAAATATAAATAATTACCATTTTATGAAATAAAAACACACACACACACAACCTGTGAAAAGGTCTGCAACGAGCCACTTCTGAATTAAAGCGCATTATTTATGCAACGGCAAAAAATACATAAATATATTGAAAAGCAACATATGCAATTAAGAGATCTTTTCATTTGATGCAAACAAAAAGAGAAATAAATGAAATTATGCAAATATTTAATGAAATGTGCTTAAAAAATCACCAGTTGCATATGTGCAAATGTGCATTACAATAAACTGATAAACTGCAAGCATGCTTAACTGAGCATATACCAATTAAGAAATAAATGATACATAAATAAATATAAAGACAAAGTTGAAATTCTTATAAACTGCCGCTGTATAAACTATACATAATGTAATCAATTTCATGTAAAATCCCGTTCACAACTTAAAAAATGGCGCACAAAGCAAAATAATTAAATTTTCAACAACTCCGCAAACTTTTTTGCAATATTAAGACTCCAAAAAATATGTTTTTTTTTTTGTAATATTTAAAGTTAAAATACAGGTCATATAAATTATGCTTACGATATTTAAATATTTGCATATTAAGGTATCAAATTGCTGCATCAATTCCACAGCAGTCAATTAAAAAGGGATTTCACACATAAATGTGGCCTCAATCAGCTATAAATAAAGTGTTGCTTCCCTCAGATCGAAAGTCATAAAAAACGCAGCCTGCTTTTCAGCAAAAAAGAAGAAGAAGAAGCAGAAGAAGAAGAACTCTCGACAGTCACTTTAGCTGCCAAAAAACCCATTTAAAATAATTATAAAAAATAATTGTGTGACATAAACAGCAGGAGCGGCAACAACAATTTAATTCAATAATTCAAAACACGCACTTAGGCCACGTTATAATCTAATACAGTTTAACGCTGAGCCAGCGACAAGGAGCGTGGGGTCTGCAAACAAATTGCGGGCTGGCAAGTTGGCAACATGGGAGTAATACGCAGCTTTCTCGTTTGCCAGCTGCTGCTCATCAGCGGATTATTACCGGATATTCCACAGCAAGCAGCACTTAAGACATATGCAACTTCCATTGATACGGGTATGAATTTATAATTCTCTAGCCATCTAATATTATGCTAAGCATCTAAACACCAAATAGCTGCAGGGGGAGCTCTCTTGTTACGCCGGCCAAAAGCTGTGTTGTGTTCTTGGCCATTTAAATTACATGGCAACTTTTGTGTTAGTTTCAAGCTTGTGCTATTAGCAGCACATGTGGAAGTTCATTTACCAAACTGAGCTGAAACGAACAAATATTGTCAATAGAATGGAACAGGACGAAGGAAACTTGGCTGATTTCCGCATATTACCATTCAACTGGAACCACATTAAAGCCGTTTAGATAAGATTCCACATAAAGTAAGTTGTACATGAACTGCCCTTCAAGTGTTGTTCGATTTAGTGTTATTGTCTGCCACAATGCGTTGTGTTGCCTTGTATCTAATATGGCTGGGCGTGGCACCAATAACAGCAGCAAAAGCAGCAAAACAAAAATAAAATAATGTCAACTCCTACAGCTAGAGTCTGGTTATAAATAAATAACATATAGTCAACTAAACGGGGGTTGGCCATTAAGAGCAGCAGCGCACAGTGAGCATTAGGAGTAAGTTTCTAGCAGCGCTAAGTTGCTTGCCGCGTTGCGCATACGCCGCGTAAACAACAACAACGAAATCGAAAAGACGCAGCTCGACTTTTAAGCAGCTTCCACACATCTGCCTTAAGTGGAAAATATACATAAGACTCTACATATACACATCCATATACATATATAGTTACGCTTTCAATATCGAGCGCATAAATATTCATGCAGCACATTTACAAAAAAAAATGAAGAAAAAAAATAAGCGACAGCTGATAAGCCCAACAGAGTTAAGAGACAGTCAAAATGTGTGTAGAAGCAAAAGAAAAATAAAAATATGGAGACGAAAATCTAAAAAAATATTCATGTCCGTATGTCTGTGCGCCGACTGCAGACCTTAGATAAATTCAGTCACATATCCTTGGCTCGGGCGCCCGCCTTATATGCCATAAATTATGCATGGCTCACTTTTAAGCAGCCGCCGCAAACAGAGGCAGCAGCAATAGCAGCGTCGGCCATCGAATTTCTGTGCGAAAGGTTGAACATCAGCAATGGTGGCCAATTTCCAGCCATTCTCTTCTCAGATCAGCTTCCTTTCGCAGCTCTCAAATAGAAAGATATCCGCACATTTCAAAGGATTTCGCTAAACAGCGTCAATTATAAACTACATTATTAAATAGGAGCTACTGAAAAAATTATGGATTTACGAAATGATAGAAGAAATGGTTTGGTTTCATAAAAAGTCGACCTTTAAAAAAAACAAAGATAGCAAAACATTCTGAAACAACGTTGGCGAAAGTGAATTTGAAAACACACACAAAAAAAGCCCAGCAAATACTGCAGGGCATAAAATAGATAAGCAGCAATAGCAACAGAAACGACTTAATTTCACATTTTCCAGGGCTCAATTCAATTTGCTTTTGCTTTTTCCACTTCCGGGCGCAGCTTTACTTAACATATAAATTGCCCGACATTTAAAATGCAATTTTAACGGACTGTGTTGCCAATGGCTGCCCATTTGTCCATTCAACAGATATGCCCCCAACGCCACCCACCACCCACCACCCATAAAAAAAAAGTCCGGCATATGTAAAAAGTTTGTCTCATTAGGGGCAGCCTCTCAAAGCTCACGCCAAGCGGCTCTTCAAATGATTTATGATGCTTCGTGTGGCGCTCCCTAACCCGCAGTTACCCAAGCACAAAAAAAGAAAACCGAAAAAATCCCTTGTTATTTTTTTTTTTATTGAAATACTTGAAGCAAAAGACAAAGCGCGGCGCACAACTCCAATAAAGTGAAAAAGGTGCCATAAATAACCAGCGGGAATGTTCAAACGAGCCTTTTTCCCTCTTCGCTTTGTACTAAACATGTATTTGCCGAAGAGGGACACCACGCTGTGAGTAAGATGCTACCTACAGAATATAAAAGTAAAAAAAAGACATAATATCCAACAACAATAGTAACAATTGTAAACAATGAAAAGGAAAAATCTTTCTAACTGCGGCACAAATTTCTCATTTATTTATTGAGACGAGAAGGCGAGCCAGAAAGCAAAAGTTGATAAAATACGAAAAGGAAAAGTGAAATTTGTGCACGTTGCTTCCCTTTTCCGCTTTCTAAATGAAACAGACAATTCAATTTATGTTTATCTGACTCCCCAAACAACAACAATAACAACACCAGCAACAACAATAACAACAACAACAACAACAAACAGCAGACAAACTTCATTAGATGAGTGGCAAAACAAATTTAGTGGCTAAACATTTTTCAATTAAATACCCTAAAAATAACAACAAAAAAAACAAAAATTTGGATTATTTTGTTGTAATTGCTGTTTTATTTAAAACAATTAATAAACTATAAATAATTTGCAACAATTTCCATAAAAGCAGTCTTACTTTTTAGAGTATTACAAAGTCGAACACTTTCAGTTTTCATGTGGAGCTTTGCCTTTGAGCGGTCATTGAGTATTATATTAAATGTTATATATGTATATGTGAATTGAAATTGCTTTAAACACAATTGTTGTCAGCTTAAAGCCGTAAGGCTGCCACAAAACGTCGCAAATGGCAAATGGAAAATGGCAAACATCAGGAAAAGTTTTAATGCGCTAAATCGATGAATGACCGCAAAAAAGTTTCGTAGCTGGCTTGTGGACACTTGTGAGACCAAATAACTTTTTTTATTCGCAACAACCAAACGCTCCAAATGAGCGCCTAGAGAAGGACTTACAGAAGAAAAAAGAGAGAGATACAGAGATAGAGAGAGAGAGAGAGAGAGGAGTGGGGCAGGAGATGTGTGGAAGGCAGTTAAGTTGCATTGTGTGGAAAGTTTCGTCAGGGCTTTGGGGCGTGTGTGTCGGTTTGCCAGCTTTTTTGTGTCTGCCGAGTTTGCAACCCGTTGCCCCTGCCAAAAGTTGTGGCAACCTTGAGCCAGCTGCTGCCGTTGCACTGATACGACACTGCATGTCACAGCCAAATGATAAGACAACAAAGAAAATCACCTCTAAACTCGCTGCCAAAGTGCAATTCATTATCATGCAAAATAGCTGGCAGCAAAATGGCAGCGCGGAGCGCATTAAATGAATTGCATAAAATTCATGAGCATTCGCAGCACTTGTGTGTGTACATTTGCTGTTGTTGTTGTTGTTGCCAGCTCTCTCGCCAGTTTAGAATTAAAAAGTTGCCGCCCTTTTCACGCCCCCCACACACACACACCCCCATGTTCCCCGAGTCGTTCCCTCAAGTGCCACATAATCCGCGTTGTCGTCGACGCAACGCGTCAGACTGTAAATAATGAAGTTTGCACCTGGGCGCCGCAGTGGCTGTGATTTGCGAGTGGGCGTGCCAAGGGGGCGGCAAATACGCGAAGCATGCTCTCAGACGCAGTAAAGCAAAGAGAATATAAATATGCGTTACACAAATACTGCATAAAGCAACGCGAACGAATTTATGAGCCATGTTCGAATAAAAGCAGCGCGACAAACGTAAACAGATATAGATACGGGGAAGGCAAGGAGAAACGCTGTTGGAAAGCTGACTGCTTTTTTTTCCTGTATTGCTCGACGCACTGAATGATATTTGGGCTATATTTACATATAAAACTGGCCTCTGCTGTTAACCTATTAACACATCAATAAATAATTATGCGAGGACTTTGACACAAGCAAACAGAAGTTAATGACAGGTTGACAGTACAAAAAGAGAAGGAAGGACAAAGACAGAGAGAGAACAAAAGAAAGAGACAGAGAGAGAGAGCCAGATAGAAAGAGAGAGGGAGAGATAGTCTATGTCTCAGATAGATAGATAAATAGATAAAAAAACTTCAATCCTTTTCTGCTCCACTTAATTTAACAAGTCAAAGCACTTTACCAACGTCTGGCAAAATATAATACTTTTGCTTTTTAAAAAGAAAATCTCAAATTTGGTGACTTAAAAATAATTTTAAGAAAATCAGCAGCTTAAAAACAAATGCCATTGTTCAAATCTCAAAGTTATACACATAATAAAATTAAATATTCAAATTAGCAAAGCCAATAAAATAGCTCAAATTCAAAAACATTTCACAGTTGAATACTTTTATTCTGAACTCGTTTGGCTCACTTTTCAAATAAGTTTTACACCGAAAACTTTATCGAGAAAATTTCATTAGATTCGAAATATTTTGAACAGCTACAGCTGCTCTGCGTTGGGCCTGGTCATTAAACCTTGAGGATGTTATCCTGGTTGCTGCTGGCTGGCTGGCTGGCTGGCTGGCTGGCTGGCTGACTGGCTGTTGACATCTGACTCAAATCCTTGTTTAATGTCGGCGCTAAATGCCGTTGCTAGGTAAATACGTTTGGAACGTTGCGAGTCCCCAAACGCAGAACGTGATGCGCATTTTTCGCAGTGCGACTGCTCGCTCTGGTGACTGGAGTTACAGAAACACACACAAAAGTTGCTCCAAAGTTTATGGCTGTAAGAGGGAATTTTTGCTGGTGGCACAAGGGGAATTGGTAACACGCAGTAACTTGCCGCACAGCAGCACCAGCAGCATGAGCAACCGCCGCCGCTGCAAGTTGACTGACTCCCAGTTGTAGTTTGGCATCAGTTGGACTTAAAGCCCAAACAAAATTCCAAAATGTCTGTGAAGGGCGCATCCATTTGAGTTACGGCGTTAAATTGAGTGCAGTTTCAGTTAAAAGGTGCAACATTTTAGCCAGCAATATGCAAATGAAAACCAAATGCCACCCATTCATCTCCATCTCTACAGGGAAAAGTCCCTTTTAGTTGTTGGCAAAGGGAAAAAGAAAACACTATCAAAAATTTAGTCGTCGAACAGAGAAGTTGTTTGTAGCACTCCAAATGGGTAGTTGACTGATGTACGCTGTGGTTCTTAACCAATTTTCGCACTTAGCGCAACTTTGTTGCAACCTTAATCGGTTTTTATTCGAATAGGTTTCAATTTAATGTTGGCTTAAAAATTAGAATCAAAAATATTTCTATGATTGAAACCAACTTTCAACTGCACATTATTTATATCACCATGAAGTAGTAGTAACCTCAACCCAACGAAGATCCTGGCATTCGTGTAGGAGCTGAGGTTGATGGAAGAGCTATAGGCTCAGAAAGGGGGCACAATAGACCTTATAGGTCGCAGTGCTGGTTCTCCCTAACTATAATAATAATAATAACCACAATGAAATAAATTTAGTTACAAATTTCTCAACTCTTGTATTTGAAATATTCTAAAATGAAAATTGTTATCTATTGTTAAATAAACATCAGGAATATCTAGTAATTTTTGAACAGTGTTTCCACAAATTCTCACAGCTGAATGTAAAATATAAATATAAAAGTCATTTTCTTTGGCAAGACCTTTACATTACTTTTTAGCGCTTATAAAGCCTTCAGCAGGGTACAATTAGCAATTAGCTGGCCACTGCATAAATGCAGAAATTCAGCTTCTTTTTTTTTTGTTTGGCTTTGCTTTTAGCATTTTAAAAGCTGAAAGCTCTGTGGAAAATTCTCGTTTGCGGGGCGAGCAAAGTAATAAAATAAAATAGCCAAAACTGAACTATTTTACTATGGTTGCATAAAACAAAAGCATAAAAGCTAAAGATGGCAAGGCTTGGAGGAGCAAACCGCATAGCAAGTGGCAAGTTTTTGTTGCCAGTGGCATCAACACAAGCCGCAACATAAAAATCACATTTATTTTTGACACAGATAGCTATTGAAGCATAAAAAGTAGATTTTCACTGCTTTCTTTCTTAATATTTTTTTAGTAGCCATTATCAGTGTCTTGATACCCAGTGAATATTAAATAGAGCTGCGAAAGGCTATATAAATGTTGAGAAAAGTCGAAGACACAAACTACATTCTGAATCTTATTTTATATTGAATACATTATTTAATATTATATATCTAAGAGTTCGAGTACTATCCGCAAAGGCCTTCGATTAATCCACATCAGCATGTCTTTTCGGCTGGCATGCAAAAGTAGTTCAGCATTAATTGAAATTTCAAATTGTTTGCAAAGCCTAACCATTTACAGGGTATCTATATGTCCACTACTCTAAAACATTTCCACTTCTTTTGTATTACTTTCAATTATAGTACGCTAGCGAAGCAAAATTCAATTTCATATCGAAAGTAAAGATTTGTTATACTTATTAAATGTATTTTTTTTACGATTTATTTTACACAGAGTTGAGTTGTGGCGCTGACGAGTTCCGTTGCAACAATGGCATCTGCATACCCAATAGATGGCGCTGCGATAATGAAAATGACTGTGCCGATGGCACCGATGAGGCACCAGAGCTTTGCAGTAAGTATTGGCCGAACTCGCATTATATATGGACGATATTGGTTGCTAATGTTTCAGCTTAAATTGTGCAGTGAAGGTGTGCAGGAGTTTCATGTGCCACAATAAGGAGGGGTGCATTCCACACGCTTGGGTTTGCGACGGCGAACCCGATTGTCGCGATCGCTCCGACGAATTGAATTGTAGTAAGCAAACAGTTATAGCAATATTTGCCTATGAATACTAACCCGGAGGATTTACGCTAGCCACTTAAAAATCAAGCAAGAAAACCAATTGCAAGTGAAAAAGAGATGAAGAAGATGAAGAAAAAACCGCCTCATACATTCGCACACAAATGGGTTTCATAACTTAAAGGCTCATAAGGCTCGCATTTAAAGCATGATATTTATTTCAATGCACGCCATGTATATTATCCATATTATGTATCTCAAACTTTATGACTTTGGGTGAGCCTAAAACTTGGCATCACTTGTCCATAAATTACCGTCAAAAGACGCCGCACAACATCGCATCAAAAACGCTGCCAGCAGCGGAAATAATTTGTATTTATGCATTAGCAAGCGACTCTTCTAACCCTGACAGCTGTTAAGCGTCCCTCTTCTCCCTTATACCCTGTGCCCATAAATATGCCTGAGAGGTATATGAGAAACTTGGACAAATGTTTGCATTGGTAAACGAAAAATAAAAGTATAAAGTATGTATATATGCAAGGATATAGTCATGATATTTGATTGTGATCATTTTATTAATGAATTAAAGTGATCAAAGAGTATTTGCTAGTCGAGTTCTCTCACGTAGTTCTCTGCAGCCATTTTGTATGCCCAGCATAGCATCATTATTTTGTAGCTATCACACAAATTTGCGCCGCTATTTATTTAGTCTGTGTCGCATTCAACTAACTATGTGCCACATAAAATATCCAAACTTTATTACGTACTGTAATTGAAAAAAAAAGATGATATTTTTATGATGTTATCAACTCGTAACTCATCAGCGGACTCGCCGAAATAAAAACTGGTAATCATAAAAAAATTTTAAAAGAAAAAGGCGCGCAAATTGAGCCTGTGGTTTATTTGATGACAGGCGGCGGGCTGTCAGGACACGGCTCAACAAATTTAACATATACAGAATTCCCTCTGTTGCACCTACTCCTGCTCCGGCCTGCACCGGCTCCTTCTACCAGCTTCTGCTTCTGCTCCTGTTTCCTGCTCCTGCTCCTGCTCCACGCTTAACTCCAGTCATTGAACACGTGTGACATTTTATGGCTTTTATGTGTCTGGCGCAAAAAAAAAAAAAATGAAGAAAGAAGTATATTCAACGATTTTGACATTTTATATCGTTGGCAACGTTATGAATGTTAATTGAAGTTTAACGTTGGTTAACAGACAATCGCAAAACTCGACTGCGCAGCACAGGTTTGAATGCATACTTAAATACATGGAGAAATATTAAGCCTGATGTCGAGCCACACACATATTATATATTGGAGGCCTTCATCTGTATATTAATAAAACGAGCAATAATCGGAAATAATCATTAATCTCCTGAAAATGACAGCCATATTCAACAATTGGCATTGATTCAAAAGCAACCATAAAAAAATTGACTAGAAATAATATTTAATCTTCTTCGACTTATTTTAATATTTGTATATATATATATATATATAAGTTCTAATTTTCTTTAAAAAATTGCTAAATTAATCGGAAAGCAAAAGAAGATTTTTGAATTAAATAAACCAAATCTAATCACTTACGTGTTACCCTAATTGGGCACTTCCCTTTACCAATCCTCGTTCTATTCTTAGCCAAAGAAAGTTTATGTTATTGAATTCGATCTCCCCTAACAACTACTATGAAAAAATAGGGGGGAAAAAGAAAAGGACAATGTTTCTGAGCACAACTTCACTTTGATGCGAACACAATGCTGACTAAACTACAATGTAAACAAAACTCAAACAGCTGCACTAAGAGGCATCAAACTTCATTGGCTTTGGTGTCTTTCGTGTGTGCGTATGAGGGGTTGCCACTTGGGCGCATACTTGGCCAACTGCATAGCAGGCACATAAACTAAAAGCATTTTAAATAAAATTAAAATGAAATTGCAAGTATTCTCGCTTTTGTGTCAGGCTCCTCTGCGCTGCAGCCAGCGACAGCAGATAACAAGAAAATGCTATTGGATACAATACAAAAGTTATATGCTGCTCTATGTGTGTCTGAGAGTGTAAAAGGGTGTGTGTGTGTGTCTCTGTGTGTGCGTACGCTATCGAAGCTGCTCTGAGCCTTTCATTGTAGCCAGTAAATTGATTTTGCCATGCCTTGCACAAGCTGAAACCAAAGCAAGTCCATAGAACGCTCTGGCAACTGGAACCAAGCACCGAGGTCAGGCGACATGTCCTGCTGTTGGTCCTCTGGCCACATTTACGACTTCAGCGAAATAGTGGCATTAAAATTGTAAAATATATATATGTATAGAAAATAGAAGTCCTAGTCGCACGCTCGCAAAACTAGCCAGCAGTAAAGCTAATTTAATGAAATCATAAAAACGTTGCGTATTGCCCGAAATTAAATTGATTTATTTTGACTTCATTTCGCTTGGATATATACATTTTAATTACACATTTTAAGCCTATTAAAATATTAAAAATGCTCACAACTTTGATTTGTTTTGCTTGTCTTACAATGACTTGCATTTCTTATGGACAAATTGCGGCCAATAAAATTTAACAAAATATTGAGACATTAACATTAATATTTCATATAGTCATTTTTGGCTTATAAGACTGCCCCTAGATTGGCAAAAATATATAAAATCACTCAATGACAAGTTAAGGAGAAATCAATTATAAGAATTATAGCTCTAACAGAGACAGAAACTTATTCACAAATCACTTATAAAATCTACAGCTTGAATTTCAAGCGTAAAACACAACTTTATATTAAACAACATCAATTTTTGCAGCTTAAATTTGATCCGTGTTTTTCTGCTTTATCTGAATTGCTGCATGAAATGTTCGTATTATGAACTTTTTCATTACGGAATATTGGTTTTACTCTCGAAACTCGGGCAATTCCTGTCGAATTCCACTGCCAAAATAGACGCGCTCGCCCGCTCGATAGCTGCAATAAATTCCAATTTAAGGCATATCACGAATACGACATGTTGTGCATGCAAAATATCAAATGGCAAAGCGTAAAATAATAATAAATTAATTTATTTACAACAATGTTGAAGCTGCCAGCAAAAAGGAAAAAAGGAAAAACCAACCATGCGGGAAAAAATGTTGCGCATAGGTAACGCGGCAAATAATGGTGAACAAAACAAACACAACAAAAAGCCAAAAAGCATATTTAACCAAGTGCGTGTGTGTATGTCATATGGTGTTATGAACCTTTATTACCCATGGCGCACTCGCACACACATCAGGAATTACATAATCTTATCAAGCAAAATCAAGCGCAACCGAAGCAAGCACAAAACAAAGGACATTCAGTTCACGCGTCGAGTGGCAGGGAGCAGCAACAAAAGCGAGTGGGAAAAAATAATACGCATTTAGGGTTAAACGCAAGCGTTTTTATGTATACTTGTGTGTGTGTGTGTACGTGTATATATGCACGTATGCATGTGTGAGTGTGTGTGTCTTGTCAGCTGTGTTAAATGTCCGTCTGGTGAAACTTCAATGAAAGTTTCAGGCAACAAGGCGGCTTTTATTACAATGCGTGGATCCATCTGTGTGTGCGAGAGTGTGTGGGAGTGTGTGTGTATTTGGCTGTGTGTGATAATTGCTTTAATGTGTACGCATGTGTGCGTTTTAACTTTATGGAGTGTTGGCTGATAATGTCTTAATTACTGCCTAGATAAAATGCCGCCCGCTTAGCCCCAGTTCCAGTTGCTCTATATATTTCTAAACAAGTGTGCGAGTGTCTTAGTGTGCGTATGTGTGTTAGTGTGTGTCTGTATGTGTGTGCTGGCACGACAACTATGTTTATTACTCGCTTGGCATGTGGCAGCCACAATTGGACTTTGACTTCAATTTCTGCTGCTTCTTATAAACTTAATTACTGTGCCAAAGCAACACTCAAGGAGACTCAAGAAGGCATCGCCCTGATAAAAGTCTGTTGCACGCTTTAGGGGCAGCACGCCCCTAAATGTGCTAGTGATGCAGTAATCAAAGACTTAACTAAGCAGCACCATTAGGCAGACAGTTAGAAGCCATACGCACATGTGCATACATAAATAAATGCGGAAGCATAGTTTTATCAGCCAGTTACTCTTAAGACACTTTTTTGGTTGACTCAATATTTAGGCCTGGTTATCGTTGGCAATTTTTACAGCAGTTTTGCTGCTCGTTTCAATTTGTTTAACTTTTTTTTTTTGGTTTTCAGACATGCCATGCACTTTTGACATTTTTATGTATTTTGCATATTTTATAAGAATATTTTCATTTAGTATTTTCTATCAGGCTTAATTGTAAGCCATGTGAAAAAAAAATATTTAAATGTGTCGAAATTTGTGCAGAGAAAATATGCATGACATGTTTGAAAATTCGATTAAAATTAAAAATGCTTGAAATTATTATGTTTTCATAATCAATTCAATAAAATTGACAAACTGAGTTATTTGTAGGATCATCTTTAATCATGTTTAACATACTTAAATGAATCAGAGAACATTTATGAAAATTCAAACAAGAATTGTTGCACTTATACAGGAACATTCAAGCAACACTTTGTGAACATATACAGCTATAATATCCTTTTGCAGCTTCCAGGACACAAACTCAAATTAAAAGTCTACGTCTCATCATTGGGCATCTGCATCCAAAACTAACACATTTGTTTCCATCATCTATTTGTATATTGCAGAGAGCAAGCCCTGCTCGCAGGATGAATTCGCCTGCAAGGGCGGCGATGTGGGTTGTATACCGTTGGCCTGGATGTGTGATCAGAGCAAAGATTGCAGCGATGGCTCCGATGAGGCCACGTGTAGTAAGCCATCAAATTTTAATCTGTTCTTTAATTGTAACTAAAGCTCTGGTGGCAGTAGTGCTGTAATTCTCGTATGCGTTTAGTTAAGCTTGTCTCTGTGTGTGTATGCGTGTGTGTGTGCGTGTGTGTGTGCGTTAGTGTGCACACACTTAATTTTGCTGGCCATAAGTGTTATGCTACACATTGCTGCAAGAATGCCTGTAACAAAGCACAAATATTTACACACACGCACAGTCAAGCAGCAACACACAAACATGCACACACTTTAGTTTGCAATGCTTTTGTTACGTATTCATTGTATTTGTTGTTGTTGTTGCTTTTGTTGTGGCAACAAATCTCTTTGGTTTTTATCCCCTGGCGCGTTGCGTTGGCAATTTTTATAATGGTGTTGGTTTGGTTGAGTTATGTCTCACATATATCAGTCTCTGTTCTTGCTGCTTTTAAGTTTTGGCTTTGGTTGTTGTTTACCTAACTCTCCACAATCGTTAACCACAACTCATACTAACATATACACTCATTGCCATAAGTATCACTACGTAATCCTCCTACATACACAGACACGCTTCCAAGAAACTCTTGCCTTACATGAAGATGATTTCCACAGATACCACCTGCCGCTCCGATGAGTTCACCTGCAGCAATGGCCGTTGCATTGAGAAGCGATGGGTCTGCGATCACGATGATGACTGCGGCGATGGAAGTGATGAGAGCAACTGTCAAAAAATCCCGTGCCGCTCCGATGAGTTCACCTGCAGCAAAGGCCCCTGCATCCCCAAGGCTTGGGCTTGCGACGGCGATCCCGATTGCCAGGATGGCGACGATGAGCACGTAAGTTTTCATTCTTAATCAAACCAGTTGAAAATAAACTAATAAACACAAATGCGAGAGTTGATCCACAAACTCAACTGGCGGAAATTACTAGTTATTCTAATGTATTTGAGCCGTTCATTGTTGTCCACAGTTGTTGCTTTCATACTCAATATTATA
The DNA here is from genome assembly GCA_035041605.1 of Drosophila atroscutellata. Classification (NCBI taxonomy): domain Eukaryota; kingdom Metazoa; phylum Arthropoda; class Insecta; order Diptera; family Drosophilidae; genus Drosophila; species Drosophila atroscutellata. Next base: position 16,591,155 of record JAWNLA010000091.1, on the reverse strand, counting down.
TATTGTGTCCGCTAAAACTTCAATAAGTATTAATCATTGATTATTATGAATCAGCGCAGTCTAAGTTCTTTGCCAAAGTGCTTAAGCAACCCTCGCGCAAATATATATTTATGCTTACTGCGAAGCATAAATTATGCAGCGCTAAAGCATTACTCAAAGCCGGCAACGTCGACGTCAGCGTTTGACGCTGGCAACTGCTTGCATAAGCAGTTATGTGAACGATGCGCAGCTTTTGTTGTCAGCGGCAGCGGTGGCAGCAGGCAGCAAGCACCAAGCAGCAAGCAGCACGCAGCAAGACAATGTCTAAAATTGCTTGTTGAAAGAGAAAAACTATGCGCAAAAAAAAGTGAACATTTTTACGAGCATCCTCCGAAAAGTATGCAACTAAAAATGGAATGCCAGCAATGGAAAAAGCCAGCTACAAGGGATACTCCCTATGCAAAAATTATACTGCAGGCTTACACAAAAGGATATATATTTCTATATATGTATATATGTGTTTGCATCTGCGTGTGTGCTGCTCTTGACTGACAGCATAGTGGCTGCTGTGCAAATTTTGACAGGCGATGGACAAAATACATTTTTAAAGTCAACTACGCACAGCAGTCCACCAATTTCATTGTCTGCTTGGCGCACAGGTGTTAAATAAGTGAGGTTACTTCGAAATAATATTTATAATATCACTGACATTATTATTTTTTTAATTAATTTAATTAAATTGGGTTTTTAACACACAGCCTTAATTTTCGGCTAATTCTTACTATGAATTGAATTTTTACAGAACTGCGACAGGACTGCGCAGCCAACTGTGACACCCTGCCGGCCGTTTGAATACCAGTGCAAGGATCGCCTCATCTGCCTGCACCAACTCTGGGTCTGTGACGGTGATGTGGACTGCCCTGACGGCGACGATGAGCATGATTCGACCTGCAAGAACATCACCTGCAGACCGGATCAGTTCCAGTGTGGCGATCGCAGCTGTATTGCAGGCCACCTCACCTGCAACGGACAGTCGGACTGTGCGGACGGCAGCGATGAGCGGGATTGCCAGTTATCAGCCCAGCCCAAGGGCTGCAATGCCACCAGCCAATTTGATTGTGGAGGCGGACAGTGTATTCCCTTGTCAAAGGTTTGCGACAAGCGCAAGGATTGCCCAGATGGCGAGGATGAACCAGCTGGCAAATGTGAAGTCAATGAATGCGCCTTGAGAAATGGTGGATGCATGCATCTTTGTGTGGACCATCTGGTGGGCTACAGCTGTGAGTGCAAACCAGGCTACAAATTATCAGGTGATAATCGCACCTGCATCGATGTCAATGAGTGCGAACAGCCAGGTGTCTGCTCCCAGATCTGTGTGAATGAAGTAGGTGGCTTCAAGTGCGAATGTGAGGCGGGCTACATGCGAGATCGCCGCAATCACACACGCTGCAAGGCAACCGAAGGACACGCCTCACTTCTCTTGGCACGTCGTCATGATATACGCAAGATTGCGTTGGATCACATGGAGATGACATCGATTGTGAATAACACAAAGTCAGCGACGGCGCTGGACTTTGTGTTCCGCACGGGCATGATCTTCTGGAGCGATGTGACCACGCAGAGCATCTACAAGGCACCCATCGATGAGGGCAACGAGAAGACCGTGGTGTTGAAGCAATCCTCTGTTACGTCAGATGGCCTCGCAGTCGACTGGATCTATAACCATGTCTACTACACGGACACGCACAAGTGCACCATCGAGCTGACCAACTTCGATGGCAATATGGGAAAAGTGCTGATCGAGGATGAACTGGACATACCACGCTCTATTGCCCTGGATCCCATTGAGGGGTGGATGTACTGGTCGGACTGGGGAGCGTCCCCACGCATTGAACGCGCCGGCATGGATGGCTCCCATCGCACCACAATTATCAACTATGATGTCAAGTGGCCCAATGGCATCACTCTAGATCTGGTGAGGAAGCGCATCTACTGGGTGGATGGGAAGCTGAATGTCATCTCTTCCGCCAACTACGATGGCTCACAGCGCAGACAAATATTGTACTCCACGGAGTACTTGCGACATCCCTTCTCGATAAGCACCTTTGAGGACTACATCTACTGGTCCGACTGGGACAAGCAAACAGTCTACAAGGCCAACAAGTTTACTGGGGAAGATGTTCAGCACATTACAGCTGAGCATGTGGTAAGTATTGATTGGATGATCCCTTACTATATATTATATATATAGTATGTTTACTCGCTCACAGCTCGAACATCCCATGGTCATTCATGTGTATCATCCGTATCGCCAGCCCGATGGCATTAATCACTGCCAATCGGTTAATGGTCATTGCTCACATCTTTGCCTGCCGGCGCCGCGCATCAATGAGCGCAGTCCTCGCATCTCCTGCGCCTGTCCCACGGGCCTCAAGCTCATGGCCGATGGTCTGATGTGCATCGAAGATCGTAAGTAGCTTTCCCATTTACTGCTTTTAAGGGGGGAAGGGCGGCTTAAAATGCACTTTGTAAACGCATTCGATGTATTCGATGCACGCAGCAGGGCTAGCAGCAACTGTAATTTTTAGCACGGCCCGCTGCGTTCGCGGTTGAATGGCGACGTGTCCATGTTGTGGTTGCTGCAACCACGACGTGGCATTTGAGCCTTATTAAGGCCATTAACATGTGCCCTGATGTTATTTCCATTGTAAATGCATTTGATCATATTTATTTATTATTTTTTCTTTATTTGCAATTATTTTGTTCAAATTTAATGTTTGTCCTATTTGCCTCTGGTTTGACAGAACTCATACGCCCCGTGCAACCCACGAGGCGTGTTAATACAACAAAAAAATCACACGAAAAAGCAACTGCGCCTGCAATAACATCGCCAACGCCAAAATCCGCGAAATTACCACAAGAAGCTCCCAGTTTAGCGCCGGGTATGAATTTTATTTTCCATCTCTTATTGCTGTGGCTATCGGGAATTCGCATTAGTCGTGAAGTTATATTGTACATTTTTTATGAATTATTTTTTTCGATTATTTCAAAAACCTGCTTTCTATCAAAAATGCTTAAACATATTGTATATATGGATTTAAAATAATATTTATAAGAAGTGAAGAAAAAGTAGTTAAATATTTCTGGTTAAGATCTTTATGAAATTGTAATTTGGTCCACTAACATTTATTCTGGTATTGGTTGTTGGTAGCTATTCTAACGTCTCCGCTTATCATATTAATTATAACTAATTATTTTTGCTTTGCTTACTGATTGTTTTCCCAATATATATGTGTCTCATTATTTATGTGTTTTATACCTGTTTTGCCCCTGCTTTCTTCCTTTATCGACTCATAACTTAATGTCTTATTGTGATATCTACACATTTTTCACACACACACACACACACCCGCAGACATACTCTTACATGTATGTAAATGCTTCAGGTTCTCTCTTTTAATTTTGTGTGCCATTTGTCACGGCAATTTCTTACACATGCATCCAGCGAGGCCAACGCTCACATGTCATCATCATAAATCAACATCAATGATATCGGCATAATCACTCAAAATGCACACATACACACACACACCACCACACTCACAAAGACAGCCACAACAATGTTGTGCCACGTTAAACATACACAAATATCTGGTAGGGGTAAAACCACCGAAAAGGATGCGCTAGTGACATGTTTAATGGCAACAATGGTTGCCACCGAAATACCCAAATACAAGCAACACCCGCAACAGATGCTAGAAGCTCAAAGTTACCGCCCGCTTAAGCGGCAACCTTGCATGCAATTTGTGCGCAACTCTGGCAAAAGCGATGACAATGCGGATGCGAATAAGGATGCGGATGCGGATGTGGATACCGATGATGAACGGCTGACAGCCACAGACAGAGGCAGCTGACTGGCTGACTGGCTGACTGGCAAGCGTTGTCATCGTCGCTCAACAAAGCGCCATGAAATTAAATTGTACACAGCAACGACATGGCCAATCGTAATAGGAGCAAGGGTTGCCAGCCTAAGGGTGGCTGGACTAGGGGTAGCAAATAGTTTAACCAGATATTTATCATCCACATCAGTCACACATTCAGTCACATCCATCAGGATGAAAATTGGCTCTGTCAACACCAACACAGCTGTGCATTATTGCCATGTGGAAAACGTGGCGGAAAGTTAAGAATAAATTACCACAGTGTCTGCCGAAAATATGCACCACTTGCAATCAAAATATGCAAGCATATATATTTCTATCAATGGTTCGTTTACACTTGATTGTCTCGCCGCCAGTTAATGACGGCAATTGGGAGAACCAATTGCTTTAGTCATTACTTTTGATCAATTCACAGCGATAAAAGATAAAAGGCGATGCTCGGCAGTTCTGAGAAGTGAATTCAATAAGCACAGAGATGTGAAAAAAATCTAAAAAGAAATTGAGCAAATAATGTTTGAGATCAAACAACAAAATTGTCAGACAATCGCAATTAAATTGCCTTTTTCTGCATGAACATTTATTTTTCGCCATTCAGTTAGAGTTTTTTATTAGCTGCTTTGTCAACTTGATCACAATACAACAATTTAAAGTTTATTTATTTATTTGAAATCATTTTAAAATGTACATTAAACGAAACAGTGATTAACAAAATGCCCAATTAGAGAGCATTTTATGCAAATATGTTTCCAGGCCTGCAGCTGAAAACATATTTGAATTATTAAACGAGGTCACCTTGCAAACAATTCAAGCCAGTTTTATATTTAAATTACTATTTAGCACACTATGAAGTCACTCAAGCGGTAAAGCTTTCACTCCATTTAGCTCACATGTTCAATTAATTCATTCATGATTATCCTTTTTGACCGATAAACCCCTGATAAAAGTAAGCATTTCACATGCTCAACCACATTTCACATGCTCGACCACATGTTAATTTGAATAGCACTTTTTGGCATTTTTGACCAAAGTATAATTTCAGCAGTGCTTTAAATTTAATATTTGTGTGCTGTTCTCCCCATGGAAATATCCTCTTGACCACGATGCCTGTATTAATCTGGGCCAGAAAATATGCTGGTGGTAGAGACCACTTTGTCGGTTCCTATGCCTACCCAGCTGAGCTACTTCCCGAGCTGAGCATTTTGCTTCCCATACAAATACGCCTAATTACGTCAATTTAAAAGAAAAAGAATACAAAAAAAGAAATGAAAAAACTGTAATAAATAAAGCCGAAGAAAACGTTAAGCGGCTCAAGTAAATACCGCTACATTTCCTCAAACCTGGTCTACTGCAAAACAATTCCAAGGAAAATGACGAGAGCAGTTGAGGACTCCAGGACTTAACGCTAGAGTGCTTAGGCAAAAGTTGGCTGAGCCCAAAGATGAGAGATGTGGCGAGGGATCAAGTAAATAACTATAAACTAGTTAAGGACTATTTCAATTAGATGGCCAAGCCAAGGCAAGCTGGCCATAACTGCAATTTCAATTAGCGGCTTGCGCTACTTTTTCTATGGCCAGCAGTGTTGAGCAATATTCACGCAACTGTGACTGCCACACTGTGACTGTGAAATTTCGTGACACACTGTGACTGCAAAGCTGTGACTGAGAAATATCGTGACTGCATTTCTAAAGTATGTTCAGATGCTAAAATGCACAGTTCGATTATAACGAAATATATATATATATATATATATATATATATATATATATATATTCAACTTGCAGTTGCCTAAAAAAAATTAAATCAGGCATCATTTCAGACTGCCTTAATTTACATAATTAACAATCACTGATATTGGAAAAGTAATGACTGCACCTGAAAATCATTTACATAATTGAGCATATTAACAGTGACTGATATTGGAAAATAAGAACTGTAACTGAAAAGTAACAATATCGAGCATCTCCCATGGCCTCCCAGGCACCACCCCGTTTGATATTGCTTAATTAAGCGCAGGCAAGTTCTGCAAATAAGGCAGGCGAAGTGACAGATAGACAGACAGACAGTGCTACGAATCGTCATAAACTCTTGGCAGACGTCGAAAGTAACGACTGTATTTTTAATAGCCAACACATAAAGTTGGGGTAACTTTGTGGTTGCTGTGTGGGCCAGCAGCTGTTTGCAAATTTTATGAGTTTGCGCTTGCTGCAGTTGGTCAGCAGCCAGTTTGCCAATTGGCCAACGTAACTTTGCAGAGTGGAATGCTTTAAATAGGCACCAAAATGCCACACGATTTCTCTATCTGCATATATCCGACAAAAGTTTTTAACTTTGCTTATCTAATCTAGCCCCCTACACGAAAGAACAAAAAGAATAAGGTGACATCCCCAACGGCAACATTTTATGCCCTTTTATTCCATTTGCTTAGAGGGGAACTTAGGCAGCATTTTTATCGCGAATTTTTATGTGAATTTCGTTCGAAACGAGCTCGAAAAAAACACACTTACACACAGACACAGACACACCTGGTAGCATGCGTCTGAGAGTCTCTCAAGCTCTTTAAAAAAAATAAAAAGCATATAAAACACATGTGCAGGATTAAAAAAAAAGAAGAAGAAAAAAAAAAGAGAGCGCTGAAATAAATATGGGGAGCATTACTTTGTTTTGTGCTGCGGAGCAGGCAAATTGCATTTGCTATAGATTAGGGTGGCACAATAATATATGACATTTATGGGAGTACATAAAATATGGCAAACAGAGAGGGCAGATGGCCGACTGTCAGTAACAATGTGTGTGCTGCAAACTGGATACAAGTATTAAAGTATTTACATGAAAAAAGTGCTCAGATTGTACAAAGCAATACTGTCAGACATAGTTTCTCTGAAAACAAATTTATACGTAGAACTTCTCGCTTTAATTAGTAATACTTGTCAGGGATTTCATGAAATTCTGCTAAATCGCATCAAAAATTTGTTTACTTTGCATAATTTTATTAAATGTGGCATATTGCACAGCTGTTGTAAGCAGAATATAAATTATAGAAAAGTTGACTGCCCCCTGCCACGAAATCATTTGAAGTAAGCTTATAATATTATATTAGGACACCCACACACACACAGACAAATACACACATAGACACACACACACACACACACACACACAACGTGCAATTAATGTGGCAAATATGCGTAGAGCTTTCCAACTGCTTTTCTTTAGCCACTTTACTGTCTGTTATTGCCTCAAATAAATTGCTAGCACCTACGCAGAGCGCAACCTACAAATATCCATCGTATTTCTTTGGCTTTCCCCGTCCCGCTTGCCACGCTTGCCACAATTGATGCTGTGCAGCTGTTGCCACGGCCAACTTCTAATGATAATTCCTGCTGCTTGCCTTGCCATATGCGTCACATTCTCGTACTGATCCGACTCGCCGGGGGGCCAGTTTTCAGTTCATGGAAATTTCGACAAGCTATAGCGAAAATAAAAATAAATCAAATTAATAAAATCAACAAAAAGAACAAAAAGCAGCAAAGATGAACAATAATAAGTCGCAGATGGAGAGGCGACAGTTCGTGCAATGCCGTTAAATGCGGCACATCCTTTGCCAGGCGAACGCGTCCTGCGCCCAGCGTCCTGTCTCCTGTTCTTAACTTTTGAACAAATTCTAAACGGAAAATATGAAAACGAATTATGTTGACAGCGGAAAAATCCTACAACTTCCTGTCGCACAGACAACAACCTTACAAAGGGCAAAAAGCGTGACACAAAAAGTTGATAACTGAAAAAAACACAACCGAGCACAAAACGGAAGTGTATTGGTGGAGCTAGGAACACGGCGAAAATGTTCACCACGGGATGTCGTTGACATTTCCTCGGTGCAGCTCCAAAAAAAAAGAAGCAATATTTTAATTATATTTGGGTTGGACAGGATAGCCAAAAAAGGAAAACAAGAGAGGCAAAGGCAAATCAAGTGGGCACCCCTGGCCAATTCCTGGAATTTTATTTTGGCTAATGCTTATTAAGAGATATTAAGGAATTTTTTTAGGAGCACGTGCCGAAAACATTTTACTCCAAATAATCGCCTTATGTACTAAGTATTTGGATTATTTTCTTAACTTCATTGGTTGAAGAAACATTTTAAGTATCCTTGAAATTGATTTTTTTGATTGGAGATGGTCTTTTTTGAATATTACACTATGTCTAAATATAATGGTAATAATTTATGTATGTGAACTAAAGTGGGTTTTAACAAAAGAGAGCCTGCTTAAGACAATTTATCTAAAATAATCGACAGATGTAATAAGTAATTGGATTACTCTTAATGGAATTTGGATTTGTTTCTTGTTGGAAATGGTCTTCTTCTGAAGTAAAACTTAGGTCTAATTAAAATTGTAATAATTTCATTATTTCTGTGTACTTATTTTGGCTTTGGTATTCAGCATTATCAAAAACCGTAAATAGGAAATGAATAATGCTAACTGTTCTTGTTCTTCTCTTGTGACCTTGTAGACACTGGCAACGCTAAGAATGCGACACACCCGGACAACAGCAGCAGCAGCAGCAGCGACAACAGTGAGGCGACACAAACAACGCGCCCCGACTCCGGCGAAATAGCCCTGTTTGTCATAGGCGGGCTCATTGTCGCAACTGCTATTTTTTGCGTAAGTAACAGCTATTTGCTGCGTAGCAGCGAGAGCCAGCAGCTAGACAACTAATTTGCATTTCTTTACTCGACAGTTATCCTACTGCCTCATCAAGAAGTATCCGAAGCCAGGCAATACGATGAACTTTGTGAATCCCTCGTACAATAAGACCACTGAGGATACGTTCAGTCTGGAGAAGAATGCGCCGATTAACCGGTATGCCTTGGCCATCGAGGAAGAGGTAAGCGGGTCAATAGTGACGTCAGCGACAAACCCAAATCCAAATCCAAATCCAAACGACTTTAGCTATGTGAGATTTTAAGCTGGCCGACAGCAAACAGAGTGTTAAACTTAAGCTAGAACTAAATGTTGTACATAGATGGATAAGTAGTCAATAGGGTTTAAGCCACAACTGCATTCGATCGGAGCGTGTGGTAGCTATTTAAGTTTTATTGTTTCGAACTAAGTATAAACTATGCATAAGTAAGTGAAGTACAAGTTGGCAACAAGCCAATATCTGAAATATGTTGTATCATAAATTTATCATACTTCTAAATATTATCTCATAAGTGTGTCTAAAAATAATATAAATGTGCGCTTATGTATGTATGGGGCTTAGCGAAATTAATAGGCAAGTTCTATTGGTGAAAGAGAAACCTTTAATAGAGTGCAGTTTAAACCAAAAAATGTTTCAATTAAAACAAAAGTAGTTAAAAAATATATAATATCGCAAGGGACGAGAGTACAGCAACATTTTATGAGTTTTCGATGGTTTTTACCCAATATGTTAAAATAATGACCTTAGTAAATTCTGCAATTTCTCCATATCCATTGTGAGTCTCCTGATGCCCTCGGCTAACTTATCACTGGCCATGACTTCTTGATTCATTAGCTTGATTCATAGTCATACTTTTTATCGTACCCGGATCATTCTGTGGCTTAAACTTTTTGATATTTATTTTGATAACTCTGAGATTAATGTTTCTTCAGCATCCGCACAGTCCGCAGCCTGAACTAATGAGAATAGTAGCGTCAGATTACAGTGTTTGTAATGTTATCTTTCCAGTATTTCGGCCACTCTTATGCCTTCCCAGGCATAAGGATAAGGATATGCATACGATCTCTTCTTATGCCCAACGCTTTATACAAGCAAACCAATTTTATTGCCTTCTTCACTTTTTGCAAGAAAGCCGTGCATCTATTTCTGTTGATATCCTGCCGGGAACTGTTTTCAAAATATCAGCTCACAACACCACGCATAAATAATCCAAGGCTTCCTCTACTTGATTGGCCATCGAGCCACCCTTAGTTTAACCATAGTTAACTGCATCGTTTACTAGGTATTAATAACCTTCATTCAATATAAGCGATGGATTTATTAGTTGCATCCGAGAGCTTGAGCAAATTAATGGCCTGAAAGGCATCCGTGTCGGCGACTAAAGTAGGACCTTTTAAGCTGTTCCAAATCTGACATTTTTGTCTGTCTTTTTACTACATTTTGTTTGCTTTATTTTAATTAATATTCCAATTATTTACAACCACGTTAGACACTTATAGCTAGTTCACTTGAATAAGTTAAGTGAGGTTGGTGCTCTAGCTTAGCATATAAAAATATAGATGTGTATTTAATCATTATATATGTATATATTCAATTACTCCTTGATTTTCTGTCCATGTCCAGCCATTCCAACCAGACAAACGCAATTAATGTCAAAGCTAAGTTGTCCAATATTCATGTAGTCTGATTACAAATATAATCAAATTCAAAATAGTGTTTAAACAATCGCAGACCAAAATATTTGACTAAATAATGGATTGCTGTGTAATTGATATGCAGTTGAATGTTGTGTTAAATGTTGCATCTGGAATGGTATTTAAACTTCGGCAGACCGAAGATGCCTTTCCTCCTTTCCTCTCAGGCCACTAAAAGCTATTCACATTTAATTAAGAGAATTATGCATAAATCGTACATGCATAATCCCGTTGACACACATGACTTCCCCGTATATTTATCCATATCCATATTTATTTATGCATTTTGCACGCGGCGAGCGAACAAAAAATAAATAAAATCATAGCCCCTAGCGAAAGGTATGTACAGTAAATAAATATCGGCTATAATTTTAATTGGTATTATTTTTTATAATTGCGTTTTTATTGCTGGATGATTTAATTTATGGCGAATTAATAAATCGACTAAAACCGCATAACACCAGCGTGGCCAATTATTTGTTGAAAACTAACTGACACAGCAATTCGCCGCCTCCCCTTGGGCCATGCCCCACAATTGAATGGCGGCCATAATGCAATGCAATCAAAGTTCGCAAATCAATTGGCCAATTTGGCAAAGGAGGCCAGTTTAAATGTGCCAATGGAGCGTCAAAAGTGCATTGTGCAGAATTTTCACATAATTTACTAAAATATTTAAATTAAATTGAATTTTACATTTTTGGCCACGCCTCTTACCATTTTTAATTAGCATGGCTAATTTTGTTGTTGGTAATGAAAAACAAATGAATAATTATGCCAAATTAAGCAAAATGTCATTAAACGAGATTTTCCATTGCGGTTGATTGCCACAGACATTTTCATGGAAATCAATGCGCATTAATGTAAAATCGGTTTTTTTTTTGCAATTAATTAATTTAAATGTTTATGTATTTTTCATTTAAATTACTTAATGTCAACAGCAGAAGATGGTGCTCCCAATTTAGTTTTTATCAATATTAATCTCCCTATACATATATTATAGTTTATTATAGAATTAAACACAGTTGGAAAATTAGTTTTCTCTTTTCATTAAATTTAAATTTAGAATTCATTTTTTGAGTTTAAAATTTCTGTTAATATTTATATATTTAGCCTTTTGGTAATCTTTATTTAGTTTATGTTTAACAAAATATTTTTTTTCAATAACTTCTCACTTGTAAAAACTAGAAAAATATTTCTAATAATTTTTTCTATTCTTTGTTTTCCGTCTCAGGCACCGTTACAAGTTCAAGGCACAGAGTGTGCCTGAAAGACACCATAAGCAGACCATATATATAATGAGACATATCCAAAGCTGACTGCGTTTATCAAGTGCAGCAGCCTACAACATTAACAACAACAACAACATGAAAACTCCTATTATCAAGTCCTTTAAGTTTAAGGCAACTTACTCAATGAGGAAAACACTTTTGTGTAGTAAGTAAAAAGAAGCATGCCAAAAAATAAAGACAACAACAACGTAAAGCGAACGTGCAACAGCTCAGAATATTTCAATTACAAAAGAAAAAAACAACAACAACTAAATATTATCATGGGAAAAAGAAAATACTCAACAAATTCAATTTGTTGCCTAATTTAAAATTTCAATTTAGCGTAGAGCACATAAGACACGCCCACATCAACACTCCCATAACTAATACACAACTATTTCTAGGCGCAACGTTTTGACATCAACTAACAGCGCCAAGAGACACACACACACACACACACACACACAGACATTTGTATGTAAATTCATACGCACACACACACACACCCCAATACACACGCACAGGAGCGAGCCGAAAGTCACACACAGCCCGAAAATCAACATTTTAATTGTAAGTCTTGAAATAAATTGTATAAAGTTGAAAATCAGCAAATTTTGGTTTATGAAGTTACCAAAAAAGGGAAAAAATACAAAATAAAAGTTGAAAAGGAATCATAATAATTTAAGTATTTGCAACACTAGAAATGAATATTGTACAATTTAGATAAATATATTTTTTTTTCTTATAAGAAATATGAGAAAATTAATTACAAAATAAAAACAAATTATTTATCACAAGAGTTGGTTCACATTTAGCAAAATTCTTAAGTCAAATTGTTTATGTACATACATTTTGGAAAAATAATAAAGAAAATACACAAAATTACTACACTAAGTCTATATATACATATATATATATATGTATATAGAAAGTAATATTTTAATAATTCACAACACGATTGTTGTTGCCTATATTTCGCTCGTTCTCTTTTGGGTATTCAGAACAATTTGCTGTGATCAGTTTTAATATATTGAAATACTATTTCGCAATTTATTTGTAATTTTTTAATTTAAATCCTTGAAAACGCTACTCATTTATTTAGTATGTAAAATATTTTAAAAATTCATCAATTTATTTATTTAGCAGAAAAATACAAATTTTCGTTGGTTCCTAAAAACAAACAAACAAAAATATGGAACTGAATTTGGTAATTGAGTAATATTTTAAAATAATTTAAAATATATACATATGTGTAATGGCTTTTTAAATCGTAAGCTAACAGGAAAAATACAAATGGTACATGTCAAAAATTAAATAAATAAATAAAAAAAATATTGTAAAATAATGTTTATTCAAAAATAAAGTGAATTTTAAAATAATAATTCAATGTGTTTAAATATTTTTTTATTATAATTGGGGGAAATTGGCACTCCGACCTATAAGGTCTATTGTGCCCCCTTACTGCGCCTACAGCTCTTCCATCTATACCAACTCCTGCACGAATGCCAGGATCTTGTTGGGTTGAGGGTTTCTATGTTCTTGGGCCTCAGGACATGCTGCATCTTTTCCTGATTAAGGCGACGCATTCTGCTAGGATGTGCGTTGAGGATGCCTCCTCATTTCCACAAAACCTGCATACATCGCTACTATAAATACCTAATTTTGTTAGGTGACTTCTCAGTCTACAATGTCCTGTCAACAGACCGGTGAGTATTCTGAGTCTATTCTTCCCCTTGTGTATCATTTGCTTAAATCGCTTTTGATTATAGCCACCTAGCAGACTTCTGGCTTGTCGAAGGCCTGGTGTGTCTATTAACAATTAAATATTCATTTAGTCATTTCAGGCAATTAACAATTTTAACGTCAGCCAACATTAAAAAATGCCAAAACATGACTAACATATAATTTATTTGCGCATATAAAGAAAATCGAGCTGACTACACTAAACTCCCTTCCGGGTAGAGAATAGTCAAGGGACATACAAATATTAAGGCGTTTTCGCTTTAGCTGTGATTCAGGCAATTTCCAGCAAGCTAACTCATCTGGCAATTGATTTCACAACTTAATAGCACTAAAAGCACGGCTGTGCCTTTGGCTCACACACACACAATCAGAGAGACACCCACATACACACAAATGAATTATTAAACGCCGTTGGACAACAGTGCCAATTATTTCACATGAGGGCGCATCAATACACAATGAAGACGCACGTCATTGAGGAGACGGGGGAGCCGGGGGAGTTAGTAACAGCTATAAATAGCCAAAGCAAAGTTGGCCAAAAATTAACAGATTGCATGCCATGCAAGTTGTAATGGCCATAACACAGACACACACAAAGCCATTTTGGACTTGCCCAAAACTATTCAGCAGTATTTTTAATTTTACCCGTGTGACCCAAACAGCCAGCCAATCAGAACCAATCGGAATACAATCCCCATCTCTTATGTGTGTGTGTGTGTGTGAACACTGGGGGCAGTCCACCAACTTTGGTTAATTTATGTGCGCAAATTATCAGCGAACCTTGGGGGCAAAGTCAAACGCAGCGATTTTGTGCCCAAATGCTATATAAATGCGATTTTTGCTCCACACCCTAGGCACAATCAAATTGGGCATGTGAAACTACATAGAGACAATGTAACACTCTGAAATTTCTAAATATTATTCAAGTTTCATAAAAATCGGTATGTGCAGATGAAGCCTAAAGCTACCTATGAACAGTATGTTAACAAGTATTATTCATTTTATATGGGTATATATAGCTTTAAAAAAATAAACACATTCTAGAGACAAGAAACAAACTGACTGCTTACAGGTCATCCGCGCGTCGATCCCTTACGCCTATTACACTCTTTTATCCTTATTTTTTGTATACCCACATTTCTTTATAGTTATAATTTATGTGCGGGCCTTCAAGCGGGCAGCATTATTTTTGTTTATTGTTTGCCGGGCGACAAGCGCCTGTCATCGAACATGCGTAGCAGTAAGCCGCTTACCGCAAATTCGTATGCAATTATATCGATGGGGCAAGCGGACCCCGTGTTAAGCTGTGATAATTTTATAGGCTGCTTAGCTGCGGTAGGTGTATGCTGTGTGCAGCGATATGGAGCGTACAACCGATGCTAAATCGCTGTGATATATAAGAGGCAAACAAACGTACGCTGGTTACGTCTACAATTCAGCCGGAACCGCATAGATTTTGGTCGCAAAGCACACTGTGAAACCCCTTTTACAGTTGCCAGCCACACGAAACCCAATGGGGCACAACATCTGCTGCTGTGACTGTGGCAAAGAATGTGACAAGGCGGCAAACATGGTCGAGCTTTGTGTGTTGCAACCATGTAACTCTCTGCGACTTATGGTGCAAGCAACGCAAGTGCCTCTGGGGGCAACTGTGGCACACACTGTTTAGTGATGGCCAGTCAACGATAACAAGTTGACTGAATGCCGCAAAACGAGTCGGGTGCCACAGCAATTTATCAAGTGGCAAACATAAGCTGCGCACGTTGCAAAAGAAAACCTTCGTCAAATATCAGTTACCTAAAATTATAAAAACTTGCCAGCGATAAATCTAAAAACTAAAATGATTATTTCTATAAACCGTTATTGATTGCAATTTATCTAGAAGGAGCAGAAAAATAAACAACTTAATCAACAACATTGCAAAATGAATTTCGTTTGAAATCTTCCAAAAGACTTGCATTGTCCGATTTTTTCATTGTTATTGCCACTTTTGGTGGCGGTTGCAGCGAATCTTAATTACAGAATGTCCCCGCCAGTTTTCGTTCCGCATATGCAGCAAGCTAGCTGCAAGCTGTCGAAGCAACTGATTGTGAGCCACCCAACTGCCCCATGCTGTTTCATGCAGCAACATGTTTGTGCAACCTTTGAATGCGCTCATGTGTATGTTGGGGTGAATGGGGCGAGTTGTTGTTGTCGCTGGAACCCCCGAAGCTAGTTGAATGCCGCATGCACATTCGCACACACTCACAAGGTTAGGCAGCAAGTTCATACACCAAATATGCTGAGGCCATGTGATGTCAACTATGTGGCCAAGAGATTTGGAACAGGCCGCTGCTTCTTACACGTAGCACAGGTTGTTGTTGTTGTTCTTGTTGTTGTTGTTGTTGTTCTTGCCGGACGAGTTGTTTGCACCACGTTCTGAATAATGGATATGTATCGGGGGAAAATTGAATGTCGTAGCTCAGTGGAGTGACATTATACGAGTTTAGGACTGCACCCGCATGCTTGAAATGTTTTCGGAATTGTTAATGTAATTACGCCTGAGAGCCTCCAGAAGCAAAATATACTAACTGAACACCGTCAACTTATCGGACTAGCCAGGTTAATCAAGTCAAGTCGCTAAGCGTCTGTGTGTGTGTGTGTGTGTGTGTGTAGGTGTAGGTGACAGAGTGTGTGTGAGTTTAAAACGAATTTTGGGAGTCATTGGAGAGTTTGGTTTGATAGCTGGGCAATTTGCCTAATTGCTGCTCGAGCCTCCCCCATTCATTGCGAGAGAGAGGGAGCGAATGTGGCACAGGCAGGAGGAGGCATGAGGAGGCAGTGAGACATGGAAATTTTCTAATCAAGCGACGAGTTTTTCTTCATTTTGACACAGTAGAAAATAACTTTGCAGACAGCAAAGTAGAGCGTGCGGAAAATTCATCAGCCCAGAGGCAACTGAATAAAGTCAACTGAGTGGAGGAGTAGGAGTAGGGATTCGGGAGTGGGGAGTTGGGATTGGGGAGGGGGGTGGGGGGGGGAGTAAAAGCAAAATGTTGGGAATTCGCTGAGCACTTTTTGTGCCGGGTGTATGACATGGAAAAATGGTTACAAAATGGCGGCAGCTGACTCAACAAACAAACATGCAGTCGACTTGATGTGTCTCTGTGTATATGTGTCTGTATGTCTGTGTGTGTGTGTGTATATATGTTTGTATGTTTGTTTTGTGTTGGACACACGCTGCCTCTTGGCCTTGGTGCAAACTGAAGCCCGTCTTTCGCGATTTCTCTTATTCCATCCCTCACAGCCCACCCCTCACACCACCAGCAACGTCGCCCACTCCTTGCTCTTCCTGTAGCTGTGCGTATGTGACTTAAATTCCACTTTTTACATGCTGTGTTAAAAAGTTTGCAATTTTTTATACTCTGCTCAAGGCGACCATAAATATTTTATTAGCTTGGCAGCGTTTGCATAAGCATGCAATACGAAATTATGGTATACAGTTGCATAGATGTGCCACATGATTTTTCTAAAGTAAGAAATAAATATTTTTGAGTAAAAGCAGCTCGGTTCAAATACAGTATTAAATTTTTGAAATCTTAAAAATTCTTTTATATTTTTTTAGAATTGTTAAACGAGCAAGAAAAAACATTTTCAAATTTGTTTGGGAATTAAAAACAATTAATAAATATTCTGATTTTATTATTATTATGATTGGGGAACCCGCACTGCGACCTATAAGGTCAATTGTGCTTCATCTAAGCCTACAGCTTCTCCATCAGCCCCAGCTCCTGCACGAATGCCAGGATCTTTGTTGTGTTAAGGTTTTCTATGTCTGATATATCTGGATTTTAGTGAATGAGAATGGAAAATTATCAGTAAGAGTCACTAAATAATATTTGAATATTGCCACATATTTGTGGCATATAAGTTGTGTTTAAGAGAGTATTCACGTTGCGTTGCGCAATTGCTTCAGCACTTTTTTCTAAGTTGTCGCTTGCTGGTGCCAAGTTAACCTCCCAAACACATACATATATATACATAATTCTGTTGCGTCTTTAGGTTTGCTTACAAATTTTCAACTTGAAACGCCAACGCCAGACGGAGAATCAAAACGCAGCGGGTGAATATTCTTTTAGTATCCAGTTGTTGCCACAAAATAAAAACAACTAGTCAAAAAGTTTACTGCGTTTGGCAGCAGCTTGCAGTTGTGCCTGGTGTGTGTGTGTGTGTGTGTGTGGGAGGTCTTGGGTGTCTGGTTTTTTCTGAGTGTGTGCGTCACCATTTTGTTAACATATTAACAAGAGCGTGACCCGATTTTCAGTAGCTAAGTCAAACAAAATGAGCAGCAACATTTTGTGTGCAACATTTCAAGGAGCATGCAGCATGCAATGCAAACTAATTAAACGCCATTGCTGTACAACTAAGCAAATAAATACACATAACTCGCATGTTAATCAACACATGTGTTTCAGGCGATTAATGAGAAGAACTGAGATAGAAATTAATTACATTTAATCCAGTGCCAGCGGGGAGCGTCAACATTCGTTTGCAAAAGTTATTTGGGCCAAAGCCGAAACTACAACAATAATGCTGAGTGTATATGTATGTGTGTGCGTGTGTATATGTATGTGTTTTTGTGTGGCAGATGGACAGTCGGCTATTTATGTGACATGTGGGTGAGTGGCGGAACAGCAGGTGAATTGCCCGAACAGCACATTTAATACCAAAATTGACATTAAATTGCTTGTGACCTGAGCCCAACAGCGATTTTGCTCCAGCTGCTGCTGCTGATGTTATCGACTTTTACGACAATTCCAATAAAGTATCAGCTCAGACGTTATCCAAGTCTGCCACTGACATCCAATGGCTGCAAGGGCCGGGAGCTTGGGGGCAGTGCGTGCTCCGAAAATGACAAAACGACTTTTGTGCAAATTATTGAAAGGTTTCGCAATTGTTGCAAGCTGTAAGTTGATATAGTGAGACAGCTTGCTAAATGCAATAAAATACTTAAATTTAGTCAGAAAAAAAGATATATAAACTATTTCGAATTATTCTTATATAATAATTTTATAAATGAATCATAAGAAATATTTTTTGCTTATATATGTTGTGCACTTTATCCATAACATGGCGGGGAATTTGAGATCAGCTCATGCTAAAATTGTACTATATATATTACTTATTACTACTTAATATACATATATTTATATATGTTAGATTTGGGAACGCATCATATCTTTAAAATTTTTAGCATATTTATAATTATATATTATTCAAAAAGGAATTTTATTTATTCTATCTATCTATTACCACGAATATAGAATATATATTTTTAAGCAACCGTATTTTGGAAAGTCTTGAAAAGGACATGGGTTGCCATGTCTTTCTGCCAATCTTGACAAGCATAGAACTCAATTATTGACGAAGGTCTCCAAGTAGGATAGATAAACTGACGGTTGAAATGGCATACAAATAGCATACACAATAGTCAATTATACTAAGTCAATTGGCGAACTCAAAAATATATTATAAATAATATAGAAAATAAAGAACAAAATTCGAACAAAACATTGAAGCTGGCCACACTGCACTTAAGAATGACTTAGGAGTGACAGGTGGCGAAAGTGTGTGACGCACTTGGCTAATGTTATTTTGTTATTACTTTTTGTGACATGGCACAACAATTGTCAACAATTGGTTGAGACTCAGCTCAGCTCAGCTCAGCTCAGCTCGTCTACCATTAATTTTGGCATTGATTTTGCTTTTTGGCCCAAAATGAAGCTGTTGATATTGTCGGACACTTGAACACGTGGCCACTTGCCCCAGCGCCCCACCGACAAACAAATTGTCTTGTATATTGGCATGTCATCGAGAGTGTTTTCGGGGCCGAATCGAGTGAGTAAGCGTTCTGGGCTCAAGTATGTCCAGTTGAGGGCTGCATGAGTTGAATTTCCTTTTGCTTCGCTCCTCTCTCGCAAATATGTTACGTAATTGTCATAACGGCAACACTCGACGTATATTCACTCCCAACTCTCCGCACAAACATCCAACTAACGACTGACCAAAGCCCCAAAACCCAGAGCTTCAACCGTCAAAAGACAACCCAAAATGAAATAGAAAAAAGAGAAAAAAAAGAAAAAAGAAAATGGGCAAAATTGTCAAGAAACAAAAAACACAACCAAAAACTAATTTAAAATGACCTTATAGTCGGCACAATAGACATGCCACATAACATGTGCGCTTGTGGCAGTGTTCGCTGCCCACACATACTTAACTTCATTTGTCAATACGAGTGGGACGCGAGAAATTATGAAATTTCGGTGAATCACATCCATATACACAAAATTCCTCGTTGCCATGCAAACATTTTTAGCCCGATTGGGTTTTTGCTGGGTGTCCCAGCTCTCTTGTAGTAAATGGCGGAACATTTCTTATATTAATACCAACAGATTAATTATTTCTTTATTTTTTTGTTTTCGACTTTTAATTTCATAATGCATTTTTAATTATTAAAAGATTGTGTTTTTATTTATTTTTTACTGATGAAATTTCACTTTTTTATATATTTCTATCTCTGTTTTTTAGCTGAAAACATTATTGGAAAGATCTGTTAAGTGACAATAGTATTTAAAAAAAAAAACCTTCTCTTTATATACATATATCAATATTGATCAATATTTTCATTTGGTATTCCATAATTCTCAAGACTTTCAAAACTTATAAATCCACCCACTTGCCTCGACGCGTACTTTCATTGCCTACTTTTGTTCTATATATTCATAGTTTGGACAACCACCCGCAACCCGTACGAACACCTTGGTTAGGTCGTCCAGCCAAGCGCCTTTATCTTAGTTCCAAAGCTTCCCCTGCTGACCGCATTGCCTGCTCTTTGGTATGGGGTCGAGAGTGGTCTAGGTTGGTTGGTTAGTTGTTTGGTTGGTTGGTCGGTTGGTCGGTTGGTCGACTGCCTCACATTGAAGACCGCCCACATTTAATGCTGCTATTTCACTGCTATAATTTTGCTTACGCTTTGGCTTGTTGTGCTTTACTCTGCTTTGGTCTGCTTCGCTTTGCTTTGCTTTGCTGGCTTTAGTTATATATTCCTTTTGCTATTTTAGTTTTCTAACCAACAAAACAAATTGAATCACGTTCGCTTGGGAGAGAAACGTGAGTATTTTATTTTTTCCCGTTAAACATTTTCATTTTTCTTGCTTGCCAAAAATAGAGAAAAAAAACCATTTCAGCCTTGCAATGCAAGTTGTTTTGTCTGATAATGATGCCGTGGGGCCAACTCCAACTTTGGTTGTTGTTGTTGTTGTTGTTGTCGCTACTGATCCCAGTGGCTGTTGAGTGTTGGCCACTAGACCATGCCCAACACAATCATTTGCTTGCTGTCATATAGTTGCCATGGTGCGTCTGTCTGTGTGTGTGTGTATTTTGTTTATTAAAAAGAGATTGGGGAGGGCAAAAGAGATTTTATCATGACCAAACAGAGATCCCCGCTCAGGACCATTCATCATCATTTCTGGCCTGATGATTTTATTTTGATTTCGGTTGCAAAACGTTCAGGGATTACCAGACTAATGATTTTATTATAGTTTTCATACCCAGCACATTGATTGATGGTCTGCGGATTCACAGCTCGGCTCATTGTCTCATTCAATCAGTCCTCCATTCATTGTCTGGTCGAGTAAGTCGTCATTTAAGTGTTGCTTCATTATATTAAAACCACATTAATGCTGGCCAATGCCATTGCTTCTCTCGACAAATATATGGAAATTCTTTAAATTTGTAATAAAGTGCCTCTCGCTGGGGGAGTGTGTCTAACAATGGCCATAGACCAAAAGCCGAAACGTCAAACAACGGCCAAACAATTTGAGACTAAAAACCAGCGCAGCTCAAGCAAAAGTTTTCTGTGGCGACACTTGGCTATTGTCTCGAGTTGTTTGAAAGGAAGAAGGCTGAGATGACAGCCAAATGCGCTGCAGCTGCACACAAATCAAAAGTTGGCTACGAGAAATGTAGAAAAAGGAAATGTGGCAGACACTTCATATTTGAGATTATTTTTTGAATTTGTTAATATTTAGCTGCCCAACTCACATTCAAACTCAGTCTAAAGTTGGTCTACATCAAAGAACTCCATCAGATTTAACCGAAAATCGTAGTATTAATATTATTTATAATATTTCACTGCCAAAGTTCACATCTAATCTAGCTTGGAAGTTGGTCAAAATGCTTTACTATTGATCTGGGATCTTAAATACAATATTGAATGCAAACATTGATGGATTTAGTTTTGATATATAACGGACGAACCGAAACACCAACTTTATTGCAGGGCATCGAGGGCCCATAAACTAAAGCAAAGCCCGCAGCATGGTGCCACTTTGACTGACTACCACGCCCCAAGACCCCCCGTAAAACTGTAACTCCAGCGACACTTGCTCGCTGCTATTTGCCGCACATAGTCGTAATTACGCGCAACTTTCGACAAGTGTCGCCAGAGAAATCGCCAGCGTTATTGGGTGCTACGTGTCCCTTGGGCGGCTGCAAAGTTTTCAGCTCGGGCGTCTTTTGATGTTGCCACGGGGAAGCGCCACAGAAGCGCACATGGCGACGAACGCAGTTTGCGGTGTAATCTTCTTTTAAATTGTGCCACCCGACCGAATGAAGCTCTACAACAGAATGCACTCAAAAAAAAATTGTATTTTGAATACATTTAAAGCAATATTAACAAAATTCTTCAATGAATTTTACACTGTTTTTGTCATTTTTTTATTGTTTTCCATTCTTTGCGATATTAATTTTAAACAGGTTAATTTTAATTTACGTCAAGTAACAGTAAATTTAATTAATTTAATTGAACTTCAACTGAGAGAGGTTTTCAACTGCTCGGTCATAATTAATAAGTTTTTGGATTTCTTTTACAGTTTAAACTCACACAACATTTTATAAGCCCAATTTTTGATTTGGGTTGTTACATGAAAAGACCATTAGAATATTAAATGTACAGCAAACATTTTGTTACTGTGTGGGCCAAAAGTTTGCCGCCACTTACACTTGATAAGTTAGAACAAAGGCGAGGCTGGTTTCAGCCAGCAGCAGCATGAGCAGAAAGGGGAGCTTGAAATAGTTGGGAATTCTTTGTGGAGAAGTCATTGTTACACTTTTGAGGCACTGCTGTTATTTTTCACTCTAATTAGCCATCATTGGTGTGTGATTTGTGGGCGTGCCCCACAAAACACCTGCTGAAAATTGTGCTGAAAGTTTCTGGCCAAATGCCATACAAACTGCAAACTAGTAATTTGCTGGAGATTTTGATTTACCTTACAGCACAAAAGGACCAGGCTCAAGCACATAAATCTAAGGGCCAATAGTATTCGGTCAGCTGCAGGCTTAACCACTTGACCAATTTCCAGCTTTTACGTATGCTTCAGTCATTTGACCCAGTAACAAGAAATACTAGCCACAAATAATTTAAAGCAAATGAGCTTGCCACAATTTATGTAGAACGGAGACCGCATTAACCATTCCATTCAGCACTGCCAGCGAGCAAAATAAAGTATTTAATTAAATAAAATCCAAAACAGAAACGGATAGAGAGAGAAGAGATGAAAGACAGGCCAACAGTTTCAGTACTTTTATGGTCAGCCTTTAAAGCTTTCGTAAATCATTTAAGTTCCAGAACAGACCCCAAAACGACAACCAACTAATGGGCAATTGTTAATGTTGCTGCTGCTGCCGCTGCTGCTGCTGCTGCTGCCTTGGCTCGTGCTCATTGTCCAAACCGATCACGCCTGCCATTTGTGTGGCCACATTAAAATAGACTAAAATGCACAGCAGCCTCTGCCTTTATGGCCACTTAATGTAAAACAGTTAATTAGCAACACACACACACACACACTCACACGCATACGCATTTACATTGAGCGAGCGTGGAAGAGACTTCTCATTTCCGTTCAACATGCAAAATGGCCGACATTTTTACTACCGCTGACACTTTCGCCATCTTAGTTGGCAGGTGGCTGCCCGGCCTTGTGAAGTGCCTGCAAATTGCCCTGATTAATGAGGCGCAGTAATGCAAGCAATATGCGATCAACAGCGAAACTGCGAATGCACTTACAAATTATTAATTGCTATTGATTAAACATTTATAAAAGTTGCATTAAGGCAATCACACACAACACAAGAATTAACTTCAGTGCAAAACAATTATAATAAAAAAAACGATGCCAAAAACATGTTACACGACAGTCTTGACCGTCTTTCTACAAAGTTCAAGCCTGCAGTATATTTTTCCACTAACGCCCGAATGATAAAAAAGAAATAAAAAGAGCAGGTTGGAATTTGCAACTTGGTGTCAGTTGCAGTAATCTTAAGCCCATTCCAAAAATAATGCCTTAAGTGCAATGACAGGAAAGTCGTTGGCATTTTTAAGTTTTTTTTTTCTTTTATTTGTTTTTGCTGCACTTAATTCTTAACGCTGATGGATGAAGAGAGCGCTTGAGGGGAAGGGGGGAGAGCTACTTTCATCTGTCTGGCAAGGCCTTTCTTTGGCATGTTACTTTTGGCTCCTTGTCCTTGCCGTAATTATGAACATAAAGGGCTACTCCAGGCGTGCTGCCAGCGCAAGTAGCTCCTTCAGTGCGATGCCGTCGATGCCATATTAAGTTAATATTTAATGGATATTGACCAAGCCGACACGCTCAGATTTTTTATTACGCTTATGTACAAGTGTGTTTCCTTTATTAATCATTTTTTCGTGTTATGTTTGCTTTATTTTACGCACAAGTCCATTGACTAATTAAATTATTAATAAAATGAGCAGCGGCTCAATCTCATCTGCACAGATTCTGTGTGCCATAGGCACACAATTCATTAGCTGTGGCTGCGCGGATAATGATAAGGCCAAAGATAAGGTCATGGCCATAGTCGGGCAGCTGCTTAAGTTTATATCAAGCAATAAACTTTAACAGCGAATTCATTTGCATATTCAAGGCATCAGTTGATACTTTTGGCGGGTGAGCGCATAATTAAATCTCAACCAATTAAATGGCTGACAAGTACAGTCAACTTGCTGCTGGACGCGTTGTTCCCTAGGCCAGACAGCTCTCATTAATGGACAACAGTTATTAATATGCATGTCTGTCGTCTGTACACCTACCTTTCTTTCGGTTTTACTTTTAAAACATGAATTGCAAAGCAATAACCTAAATAAATAAATATGCAGCAAGGGCGTTGAACTTATTTTACAATACTTT
The DNA here is from genome assembly GCA_035041605.1 of Drosophila atroscutellata. NCBI lineage: Eukaryota > Metazoa > Arthropoda > Insecta > Diptera > Drosophilidae > Drosophila > Drosophila atroscutellata. The sequence goes on along the minus strand of JAWNLA010000091.1, from coordinate 16,566,589 downwards.
AACCAAAAAAATTTTGAAATTCGTAATATAACTGATATGTCTTCGACAAAAACTATCCAATATCCGAATTACTTTCACCATTATAAAGGTGTTTTTATATAAATTAATTCTGCATAAGAACATTTTAAGATTTATTTTTTTAATTCAAATTTACACTGCTATATCTTTGCCAAAAATCATCCTAAATCCGAATTACTTTCAACATTATGAATCACTTTTTATATGTCTTAATTCTGCATCAAGCGTTGAGAAAATTTTTTAAGAGAAATGAAATGATGAAAAGACACGTAAAAGCGAAAAATCTTCCAGAAAAACAATTGGGTTTCACACGTTTTGTATCACAACGGGCCAAAATAAACCTAAGCGTTGCCGACCTTGGGCGGCAACCGTTAAACCTTCGTTAAACCTACGTTAAACCTACGTTAAAAAATCGATACGAGCTTATAATTTATGTAGCATACTTTTGGGTAGCACGGAATTAAAGAATTTCCCTTACACACAATATGATTTCAAAAGCTGATTACTTATTATAAGCTGATAGATATATTTGTAAATAAAAACACCCAAAAAAATATGTTTATTCTTAAAAAAATATAATAACCATTTTTGGTAGCCAATTTAGTATGCTTAATAACAATATTTAATATTAATATAATAATAATAATATTTCCTCATACGTTTTTTCTCTTTATTTTGGCTTAAGTTTTGATTACACAAACCCAATTCATAAATTAGTTTAATTTTTATGTTTTATTTTTTAATATTTTATATTTAAACATGTGTATTTTGCTTGTCGATTTGTTGAAAGTAGATTCGGTATTTTTTCTGGAATTGTGTGGTATTATTGCGGTTTGACAAACTGGTCACACTGTTAGAACACAAGTCAAGCTAACAAGTTGGCTGTCAGGCAGGCTAACGTGGGCATCAACCAACAATTAAATTATATATAATAGTAAATTAAAGTAATCGACAACGGCTGCAAAATGAACTCGTCACAAATTGTCCTGATGATCTGTTTAGTTGTTGGCGTCGCACAGACGGCACTGGCGCTTAAGGAGGACGATTGCGAAGGTGAGCATTGAGCTAGATGTAAATTGTGTGCCGACAATGGCCACGTAAGTAAAATGTTTGCCGAATAGATTTTCACCCAATGCAATTGCAGTTTGTGTAAAGACAGTGAGACGCTTTGCTGAAACGCTGGACGATGCAACGAAAAAGGATTACAAACTAATCGAGGCAGACTTCAAGAAATTCTGCAAGACACAGAAAAATAAGGAGCACAGATTCGTAAGTAGCCCAAGGCCAATTTGCCGGCAAACAGGTTGTGTCTAATCAAATCCAACAACAACAAAAAAAAACACCACGTATGTTCATTTATGCATGTGTGTTTTGTGTCTATCATGTAGTGCTATTACCTGGGCGGTCTTGAGGAGTCGGCCACAGGCATATTGAACGAGCTGAGCAAGCCTCTGAGCTGGTCTATGCCAGCGGAGAAAGTGTGCGAGAAACTGAAGAAGATGGATGCTCAAATCTGCGACTTGCGTTATGGTATGTCCTTGTTGAAATAATTAATTTAAGTCAATCAATAACTTGAATAATTTTATTAAACTGACTTTCGTTTTGTAGAGAAACAAATCGATTTGAATAATGTGGATCTTAAGAAACTGAAAGTGCGCGATCTGAAAAAGATCCTAAACGACTGGGACGAGAGCTGCGAAGGTTGTCTGGAGAAATCCGATTTTATTAAGCGCATCGAGGAGCTCAAGCCCAAATATGCACGCAATGAACTTTAAACAAACACCTGGCTCTTTACATGAGAAACCACACACCCACTCAATAATAAATCACACCCACATACACTTATATATATATATCTAAATATATATTTTAGTTAATTTACATTTTTGATAGACTTTGAGAGAAATAAATATATATATATTTTGAAATAAAAAAAAACATATTTGTGAGAGAAGTAGCACAATAAACCCACAATGACCTCGTACACATTAAGTTTTTCATATTTGTTTTATTTTTGTACGTGTTAACAATATTATTCTTTCGATACAAAAGTTACAAGCCAATTTCAAATTAGAACAAACATTATTGGACAGTGATAGAAATTGAATTGTTAAGTAATTCGATTGCACTTACAAATTCATTTACTTAAGCTTTAGTATTCGTATATGCCAAACGGGGCGGCATCTTTTTGTTTTTTAAATAATTAAATTACAGTTATTAGTTAAACATATGAGCTAATTACGAACATAAGCAGTTTTAGTATTATCAACTAACAGATAAGATGTACATGTAAATGTATGCTATCTAAGCCGTGAAACAATGATGTGTGTAAAACTGGCCATATATATAAATATATATATACTTGTACTATCAATTGATCAACGACGATAGGGCTGCTTGTTGTAACGTCCACGTTCGCTCTCCTCGGCCAGATTTGCGTACTCGCTGTAGACGACACACCAGCAATATGTGAGTACAGCTGTGAAAAGATAAACAGACATATTAATAAGGTAAAAGATAAGTAAGCTATGAATGAAGAGTTTGACAACAGCTTGTTTCAGAATTTGTGGGCGTTGTTGACTGCCAATATATTTGCTTGCAAACATTCATAATTCGTTCACTCTACAAGTGCGTTAATAGGCACATAAAATGCCTTTCACCTGGTGTTTCCTACTTTTTAAAATATTTAAAAACATAAGTTTATGATTTAAAACGTAGAGACTTAAGCCACAGGTCATTATTATATATACATGAAAAAATGTCATATTTTTCACTCAATTGCGTACAAAATTACTCATTTGTTATAGGCTGAAAAATGTACCAATATTTGCAATGCATTACAAAATATATTGCATACTTTTAGGCACACAGTAAATTTGTTTTGTTTCATCTAATATATAATGCAAAACATGTACAAAAAATGTGTTTGCTTCATAAAATACACAGTTTATTATATTTAATTTATAAAGATAGTTCACCAAACAATAAAGTATAACAAAAAACTATGTTTGTGTGTTCTACTCAAGTCTATTAATAACTAACAAATTTATCAGTTCCTCGAAACAGTAACCGAAAATTAATCAAAAAGTTCAAACGCATACAAGATAATCTGCCTAAGTAAAATGAATTGTTAAAATGATATTACTAAACTTGGTACAAATTATTGCTGTAACTCTGATGATAACTAGATTTCCCAAATGTATTAAGAATAACTTGAAAATGCCCAGTATAAGCGTGTTCTTCATATACGGATGACTACTGTCTTGCCGCATATGGCTATTTATTATTTTTGCCATTTGGCAGCCAAACTAATTGCGTGGCAAGCACTTCGCGCCTCATTTGTCCGCAGAGTGAATTGTGCCCCAGCTGTCCCCTTTGCTTTCAGCATGCAGGTAATCGACGCATAATAAATGCGTCAATAAACTACACACGAGTGGCATAAAACGCCATCCGGTGCTAAAAACCGCACAAGTTGAAGCCACCATTTGCCGTATGAATGCTGAATAAGCACTTACCACAACAGATCAGCCCAAAGATCAGCCAGAGAACGCCCGTCAGCAAGAAGCCATCGATGAAGAAGACGACTCCAGTGTAGATTACAGAAATCAACAGGCCAATGGCAATCATAATGCCCAGCACCACCCAAGGAACCATCAGATAATGATTTCGCTATAAGTATAAATTTAAATATATGTGTGTATAACTGCAGTTGGTGATTATAGCATAATTATAGTACTATACCTTGAGCACCCCAACAATCATGAGCAATGATATTAATATCGTCATGCACAGATTTATCACGAGTATGATTTTAACAATATCATTTGGTATAAAGTCAAAGATAATTGTCTTGAAATGGACTCGCGTCGTGAATATCACAACTATCGTGATTATGGATAGTATAATGGCCAAGGCGCCGGATATAACAGATCCATTCCTTGTCGACTGACACAGGCAGCAGGAGCCAACGAGTGGTTTCGGCATTTTGTATGAGATTTATAACTGGAAATAAATGAAGGAATTTATTAATATAACAAGTAAAATGTAGTATGCAAAATGACAAAGATTTTCAATATAACCATATTATTTTTTGTAGAAAGAGTTTTTGAGAAAAATTAATGTTTTCACTTAACAATTCATATAAATTTATTACTGAAAATTTCATATATTATTTCTACACTTTAGAAATATTTACCGTGGACTTAAGAAAAGAAAAACCATGGTTTTTAAAAGGACTCAATCAGTCAGTTTAGAAATATGATTTCTGAATAATAAGGTGAGTTATATTGGCGCTAAAAGTAACACAATTTGTTTCTGAGTATATGTATGACTTATTTTCTCCATTTCATTTCTTTTTGTTCAGCAAATCTAAGTTAATTTAAGATGCATTAATTATACATTATGTGGCTGATATATTATCGTTATCGAGACGATAAAGTTCGTCGAATTGTTTGCTGGCATCATAGCAGCATTACTAGTACACGATTTGTTGTGGCACTAAGATTATGTAATCTGTGACGTCAGTAGAGCAATTACTGCTTATTTAGATTTCTAGACTTGTGTTTTGCCTACCTTGACTCCGTTGGCTATAGCCAAAGGTAAAGAAAAACGGATGTCTGTGACGTCAACCAACGTTAGAACATTTGGTCAGCGCCAAATTGTTTATAAAACAAATCCAGTTTATATTTAGAAAAGCAAAATCACAAAAGCAAAATATTCAAATTTGATTTTGCCAAACACACAGTAAATATATATGGATGTGTGTGTTTATACATCAGATTGTTAAATATAGCTATGAAATAAATCAGCGAATTGAATCATCAACAACAGCTGAGCAGCGCTTACACTGTTTGCTTCTTTTTGTGAGGAAACATGTTGGAAATTGGTTAGTTGAATCAATTGAACAGCGCCAATTTCCCTGCAGGAGTTTCGAAAGCTGATATCATCCACATGAGACACACACACTCGTGTAAGCTATGCCTCATTGCATGCTGCCTACGGGCATTGTCATTAAATTAATCAAACGCTTAACATGCAACGCCGACAACGGCGCAGCTCCAATTTAATGTTGGCACATGCAAATTTCAGCCGGTTTGTATCCATCTATCTATCGGATGCATACACAGCTCGATCGTGCTAGCTAACAAGTTTGGGCCTGGGGCAATGCAAAGCTGATGAGATAATCACACGCCAAAATGTCTTGTCAAACATGGGAAACACTTTAAAACAGTCGCCTTATCCAAAAAATCACATTCAAGAAATTGAACTTCGCTTCTTTCGCAGTTGGATATCTGTAAAAATCACTTTTTATGGCTGGCCGTTAAATGAAACAAAGCAAATTTCCGTTTGCGTTTCAATTTGTTCGCACCTCACAAAAAAAAAGAAGAAAAAAATCAAAACAAAGCTTAAATTGTACAAATAAAAGCTCAACCAACAAAAGAGGAAGTTGCTCAAAGTTTGAAAACTATTTAATACTCTCCCATGGGAAATTGGTAAAAGAAAACTAAAATGGGCCTTGGCATAGGCATCATATTTTTAAATTCTATATAAACAAATAGTATATTAACATTGTTGACTTTGAAATAAAAATAGCTCAGTTAGAATTGTTGATGCAAGTTATTTCCTTCTCTTTGATACCGTTATAAAAATAACAAAAACTGCACAAAGCGAACAAAGCAAAAAGCGCTTAGCAAAGATGTGAAAAAGAATCTTGACGGACCAAAAGCAACAAACACACTAAACAAATTACGCAATTAATGCGGTTATTGTGGTGGGGGAAGTGTGGAGTGCTGAGTAGAGAGGTGAGCAAAGGGGTGAAGGCAGCAGTAAAATAGAATAGAATAGGAGAGTAAACTTTTTAGTGAGTACTATTCAAGCACGTTGTGCTTTAGCTGGGCAAACACACACATACATATACACATAGATACATGTACATTTGAAGTGAGATCGGTGAGCGGGCTTTGAATTTAAGCAGACATATGGCGCGTTTTTGACGCGTTTCGCTGGCGTCTTTCAGTAGTTGTGTGTAATATCGTGTATAATTTGAAAACTAGCTGCGCAGTTTGGCCGCAGAACATCTAGGTCTTCCCTCTCCAGTTACAAATAACGCATAAGTTGTTCATATCTATTGTCATACGATAGGCCGGCCTGTGTGGCAAGAGATTGCTCTGAGTGTGGCAAGAAAGTCTGTACAACACTTGAAGCTCTCGATGCGGCCAATTAGCTTTGGCACTGTGAGGCAACCCACATTCACAGCAATAGTGGAATGCCAACTATGCCACGTACACGTATCTATGTATGTTTTTGTATCTGTGTGGGTGTCTGCTTGACTAAGTGCCCTCGAATGTGACATGCACGCAACGTTTAAAGCTGTTCTCTTGGCCAGTTCCAGCTGAAAGCCATCTGCCAATAGACCATGTAATAACCACATTAATATCTAATGATGACGTTAACTTCCGCTTGCATACAATTACCATGTGCGTTGGTCATAAACAGCTCACAAATAAAAGCGAGAAAAAAAAAGCTCAGAGTCAAGTTCAAGCGAATTCGTGGGCGGACAAAAGCGCGCGCGATATGAACGCGTCTTGCTAGCGACTAGCGAATGAAGAATTTCCGGCTGACAACTGCTCTCAGTCAGTCAGTCAGTCAGTCCATGCGGTTATTATGTGTGGGCTCCAGTTGGAAAGTGTTTGCGTTTGTCAAGTGCAACTGGTTGCGATTGTCATTGCAGCTTGTTGCATGCATGTGTGTGGGCGCCGCAACGAAAACACCGTGAAATGTCGAAATTTGTGAAAGGTTCGCCAGATAAAAGTGCTTAAAAAGAGTTCAAGTTAACTTGAATTTGGATAAGAGTTGAAATATGTGAGTCTTTTCAGCTTATGCAGCTACCGAAATAATTAAGGTTTTGTGTAAATTGATATAAAGATACCGTTATAGCGGCAGCTGTCGTTAATATTCACTTTTAATCGCTAGCAACTCAGGCTACGCATTAATAAATTAACATATTCAACAATTGAGTTGTAAAATTCATTTCTTATGTATATAAGGGACTGCTTAAGTGGCAACAACGATTTCCCAAATATATTATTTTTAATTGTCAACTTTAATTATGTGTTTTCGAAACCCATCTTTAATTTTGATTAAAAGATTTGTTAACTGTTAAGTAATGACTCATAAGATTACCATATACTCAACAAGTTGCTCTTGACAAGGCAACCCGATTAGAGGATACCTTGAACCCTAGCTGAGCTATTAAAATAAAACAAGCTTGCTGACATCAGCTTTTACAATATGAAAACTTGTATAAATCTGTATTTTTTATGCGATCTTAATGAAACCCAGTTGCTCAGTAGTATATTAATTGGAAGGTTATACAGTTATCGATCAAATTGAATAAGATTCATCAGTGTATGGCAGACGTGAAAATATAGTTTCAAAATTTATCTTTTACTCATATGGAAGGGCATGGCTATATCAGCTTGGCTGTAAATGCTGATCAAGAAAATATATTTTTTTGAGTCGCAGATTATTTTTTCAGCTTGTTACATACTTTTGCACAACTTCAATATTTACCCTGTTTTATTGTGCTCAGGGTTTAATGACATGACGCATATCTTAGCCGTGGAACAAGACTCTTTCAAATTAAAGCTTGAGGAATGACTCAATCAAACGTTTATTAATCCATTCATGTTCAAATTTCTAGCTGATTTATTGATATATAGGCTGATTTATTGCTATATAGAATAGTTATAATATGTTAGTTATAATAATATAGCAATAAATCAGCTATCTTATGAAAATACCTTTCATAACTATTTTGTTTATGTTGAGCCATAATTCAAAGACCAACCAACATGTTGACACTTTCTATAACAATTTATGCTACAAATATTACCAAAAAAATTATAATATATAATAATACATAAATTAATCAAATCATGACCTATTTGTTGAACGAATAAACAAAGACTAACCGCAGTCATATTGAAAATATTGTCAATATAAATCATGTCAACTGATCTGATTATTAACATTCAGCGGGCATGGACAAGAAAACAAAAAAACAAAGAAATAAAGAAATAAAAAGCCAAAATCCAATTGCGAAGGCGTCAAAAGTTGGCCACTTCAACGAGCCAGCCAGAGGCAAAGACAATTTGCTTGTGCAGCGAGCACGTGTTCAGGTTTTGTATCTTTGAGATACCTGCATTCGTGTATCTCACATTTATCATTTCAGCTTCGAGCATTTAGCGTGTGCCGGGCGCCAATTGTTTACAGCTCTCTTTGTTGATTCAATTGAATCTTTTTGCTAAACTCTTGTTGCACACAATTTGTTTGCGCATCGACGCGTAATTAAATTTGGCATTTTTTGTGCCACTTTTGGCGCGGCACAAATGTAAAACTACAAAAAGTAGTTTTACAAAGGCTAATTGTCTCTTTTGTTGTGGCTGAAAATTACTCAATCTGTGATCGGTGCGAGCTGTGATCTGATCTGGCTAGTGGGAGCACATGTCTCCATACACTGAGCCCGGACAAACCGGTCAAAAATCGTTCTACCAAATTTGACAAGTTTAAAGCACGCGGCTTTTACAAAAACTTGAATTGAGAGTTTTTTGTTTTATTCACTGAACCCATTCACAATGGTTAAAAAGGGTATAATAGTTATGTGGAAAAGTGTGTAACACGCACAAGGAAGCATCTCCGGTTCGTGGTAAAGGTCAACAGCCTAGCCATGTCCGTCTGTCTAGACTGGTTAGAGACTTCAAAGACTTCAAAAGCAGATCAGGTTAATTTCCTTAGATACAAAAATCGATACATATTGATTTTAGATTTAATTTTACATATTAGTCAAATGTAAAGTGTTCATCAAGATCTGTGAAGAACCACCCAAGTTAATATCCAAAAACGGTTTCTCACATCGATCTCATTACTAACATCAGTACCTGTGCTTGCCATAAGAAATGAGAGTACTTCCACACCTGCTTACAAAGCTTTTTGCTGTGTTGTTGGCATTTCATAGTTGAGCTCTCTCGCCCACAGCCTTCTTACCTGTTTCCATATACAAGCTAAGAAAACTCTGGAAACCCTTTCCGACACATATTGTTTTTGGTTATATTAATTAATTTTGCTGACCCAGAAATTGACTAGCCATAGAAGGCACAGACCTTTCTAGCTAGAGTATTTTAGTATTTAAATAACATTTAACAACTGTGCTTAAGGTATCTCATAGTCGAACCAGCTCGCCCACAGCATTCATACTTGTTTTTTTAGCGTCTGGCTTTTGGGAATGATAAAATTTGCTATATACGTTTATTGTTTGTTAGTCTTTCCGCTTGTTGTTGTTGTTGTTGATTTTGCCACGGCTTTCAATCACTTGAGTTGCTAAATGCCACAAGTATAAATCAATTAAATTTGTTGCAGCTGCAACGCTCAATTGCCGCCTTTGAAGTTGCTGGGTGAATGGACGCCTTTTTGCTCACTGAATGCTTTCGCAATTTTCAACTTTTAGCTCAAGCACATGACGCTATTTATCTATGAGATACTATCTCTTGCGCTATTCTATATTCTATTATAATCTATTTTATATGATGCTTATCGTCGGAGTCCGCTGTCAACAGCCTGATGGTCATGGATCAGACATTGAACGCGTTCAACAACTAAATCGCATTTGGTTCGCTTGGATTTTCCTTTCGCCAAAGCGAAAGTGAGAAAATAATAAAAAAAAAAAAAATATTAAAAAAAATTTGGCATCAAAATGATTCATTTGAGCAACAAACAAAACGCACAAGTACAAAAAATTGTTTATAAATAGACGACAAGGTCGCGAGAGTTGTTCTCTCTAGAATCTAGAAATCTAAATATGTACTTTGTCGGACAGTCAGCTAACTGAGAGGTGTAATTAAATGGAATTATTTTATACAAGGTGACTTAAGAAATTCTTAAATGTTGTTAACATCCATTTTTACTGTGTCGATAAACAAACAGCAAAAGAAATTGATGCAAACACTCAAATGTTTTGTCTCCCCTTTATTCAACCCTAATGTGTATCCATCTATATCCCTTACAAGATGTTTGCGTCCCACTGTGCCACATTTAACGCCCACTGTGGCGCACGTAGGTGTGTGTGACTGCCTCATTTATGGGTCTAGAACATTTTTCTAGAAATGTATTCCATTTAGTGTTGCGCTATTTTATCTTATTGCCGACCGCCTGATTGCCTTGTAAATTTTAACCTTCACGTTTTGTTGCTCTTTCTTTTTGGCATTTTGACGATATACTCATTAAATTTACAGTTCGAATAGGGAGTATTCATACGATATAATCTTGGATATATTTATCATTAAATATATATGAATATGTACATATGCATATATATTTGTGTGTTATATTTTTTCGCACAAATTCCAAAGAGCATTTGCTTGATAAGAGAAGTATAAATTTCTTGAGCACTTTTTGAGTATATACACTTAAAAAAAAATTGCCCTAAAAGCTAGAAAAATGTTCTATACATTTCTGAATAATAAGCTGAGTCAGCTTATCCACATTCGGATAGATTTTTTCCCAGAGTGTATATACATATGTATAAGTTTTCTTCTATGCAGAGAACTGTGCTCTTGAGTTTAATTTATTGTTCATTTTAATTGCTTTTAATGTCAAAGCGTCATTGAACTCCACTGGGAACTCAATGGGCTGTACTAACGTCGTATATATATATATATATATATATATATATATCCTTAGGAATAAAATAGTCAACACATACGAAACAGGTGCTTCAAAAGCATGTTTAATAATTGGCTCAACTTTATTCGCAACTCGTCCCCTCAAATTGGGTTTGAACATGATTATTATTGGGCATCGCTGACTGGCATGGCTAAAAAGTGGACCGCCGATCGCATGTTGCTCTTTTGTTCTGTTTGTTTTGGCCTAAAAAATGATTACTTATGCGCATATTACGTATACGTCATGTCCACGCAGTGAAGTGTGTCAGAATGTTCTGCACGACTGAATGCAATTTGTAGATTCGAAAATGTTGTTGAAGCAATTGTTTTTTTTTTTGCAATTCGTCTGCCCAAAAAAATGAAAATACAAATTCAACTTTGCAAATTCAATGTCAACAGATGATGAAGCTGACATCATGCCGGTGAATGTGCAATGTAGCAACCAGCTAAGGAATGACTACATATATATATATATATATGTGTGCATATCTGTGTTTGTGTGTGTAGACATGTCTATATGGAGCGCAATTGCAAAAGCAAAAAACGCAAAAACAAACAAACTGTTTTGTTTTGCTTGTAATTTTTCATCAATGCCGTCAACAAATTGGGTCAGCAGCCGTTGGATATGTGTATGTGGGAAGGCTGTGCGATCATATCCCAAAAAAGGGTAGTCAAAACAAACAGTAGCTGTTATATTTAATTGTTGGCTCCTCCTTTGTTTCGTTTAGCATATTAATCATAATTGGTTTTAGGCTGTTGCGTTTTGCAGGCGCTCAGAAATTTGCTGAGCTTTGAGACGCAGTCGTCGTAGTCAAGTGGTGATGATCATCATTTGAATATTGAAAACGACAACAACAACAACAACAACCAAGAGACAGCTGAATGAAATTGAATATATTTTGTATAAAAAATAAAAAAAAATAATAATAAAACAACACACGACTGCGACTGCGAATTGTGACTGTCAACGGCAGATCGCCTCAGACTTTTGGGGAGTGTGTGGGGGGGGGAGGGGGGTGAGCTATTGGGGAACTGGGAAGTCGGCTAGCTGCTCCTCTGCCAGCTAAAAAGCTGCACGCCTGTTATTTCAATTTCGCGGCGATCGTTTATCACTCGATTTGCATTTGGCGTTCAATCTCAATCAGTCGATCGACAGGCTGCCCAGACACAGAAAATTCAAATTGCAGTTGCATTCGTTTGTTTGCCAATTTGATTTGCTGATAATGTCAGCAGACTCTTGGCATTTGCATTGGCATTTCTTTCCGTCAATATGTCGGCAGTTAGCCAATTTCACTTACACTTTCTACTTTGACGCACAATTCACCCTTTTTTTTTGCTGTTGTTTCTTTTTAACGATAATTGAATGTTTCTTAAAGAATTTTATTACTCGCGACTTTTGGCACGGTTTCGCGGCGCGCGTTTTGCGTTGTGTTTGCGGCGAGTTTCACGTAGCGACTGAAAACGCGCGTCGCACTCGAGAGTCGCTCGCATCGAGAGTCGCGATCGTTGGCAGCAGACAGCAGCGAACGCTCTCAGCTAGCTGCTGCTGGGCTGCTGCGACGCTGACGCTGACGGGGACAGCGACTGCGACCGTGACTGCAACAGCGACTTCGATTGCGACGGTAACAGCGACAGCGACTGCGTTAATTAAGTTTTCTAAAGTTCTAAGACCTAAAAGGTTTTTTGTTGTTGCTCAAGCTTTCGTCGCTGAGAAGCTTTCTCTGCTGCGCAAGCTTGTTAATTGAGCAAACCTGTTATTGTTTTTTACTTTTTGCGCGGCACAAACTTATCAAACAAATGAAGTAAACTAACATTGGGGGACCCTTATTAGCTTTGCGCGATATCAGTTACAACGTTTTGCACTAGCAAACCGAGCAAATCATTAAAAGTTGCTCATTACTTGGGCAGCAGCAACTGGTCATCATTGATGTTATTGTTGTTGTTATTGCTGCTGCTGCTGTTGTTGTTGTTGTTGCATTTCCAAGAAGCCTACTAGCTAGCTGTAGTTCCACTACCAGTCTCCGAGTTGGCATTGGCATCCGTATCCATCCCATGGATCCATGCGGCTACGACCAGTCATTTAAGATACGCGCCACAGATATGATGCCACAACACGCTCGCCTGTCGCCCATTTTTGGTTAGTTTGGCCTCTTTGCCAGTTAGTTGTTTATATTTCTCTTTTTTTTTTCTTTTTGCTTTTGGGCATTTCACCTATGTACGTACAAAATGGTAAATGCTAGATTCAACTTATTGGCAGTTGGGTTCCTTTTGGCTCTGGCGAGAGAGTTTCTGCTTGTGGCCAGTTTGTTGCCACTTTCATAAATACATTTATCGAATTATTTATGTCGCTGTTGATTCCCATTTCTTATAAGTAATTTTTTAATTTTGACAAATTAGTCTGTTTGCATTCCTCGAAACTATATACTCAATAAATGTATGTGTGAAGTCAACTCAAAGTCATCCGTTTTTCTTGTCTTATTTTTCCTACTTTGTTTTCTGACCTACAAATTATCCATTGTATGCAAATTTGTGCTTAGCATTAGGTCGGAAAAGAAAATCGCCTGGAAAGTTCAACGAGGTGCATTGATGGTGAATGTCTTTCTATTTATACCCTGTACTCATAAAACGGGTATAATATGTTGACTTATATAAATAATTAATATGTTATTTTTTCATCAAATTTACTCCTATCTACGTTGTTTTTTATTTGTGAATTGCAATGCAAAAAGGTCTACATTCTATAATAATATCCATTATTGAAGTCATATAGTTGAAAAGGTTTCCTTTACTCATAAAAATACTTAACAGAGAATGAACCATACTGGTTAAAATTAAGAAATTTTGTATGAGTAACAGGAATATTTTTAAGATGATTTCATTATTAATCAATAGTATAAATAACTAAAGCAAGCATATAGTTGGATAGCAAACTGATCCCCACTAAACCTTATATACATACAATTTTTGTAAAAATTTACAATTTTGTAAATTTATCAATCTAATTAGTAACTTTAAAGTCTGATTAAATATTTGAATATCGTATCTGACGAAAAGTGAGGCCCCACAACATAAGAGGGTGGTAGATATTTAAAAGGTATGCGAAGGTACACATAGATCTGGTTTGTTTATTTTTTGAATGCAATTTCAATCCGATTTTCTCTCTCGACCACTTAATATCAATTTACGAGCTATTGTTTTACTTAGGTACAAAATTACAAAATTACAATACACAATTATTTAGCGATATATATTTTGGTAGTTTTGGCTGTATATTGTTTCATATATGTTTTATTTGAAAATTTATATATTGCACACAGAAAATAATTTAGTCAGGTAAATATAGAAAAATCATATAGAAAACTGTTTACTAGTGTTGCATAACATTTAAGAAAACGAGACTTTATCTGTTGGGATGCCTAGCTATTAATAATCGTTCACTTTTTTTGTTGTTGTAGCGCAATTTAACCAATTGATTTACATTGACTGATCCAGGAGTCGAACAATTTGTAGATCTCCGGATTGCGACTGTTGCTTGTGCTGTGATCTTGTTTGCTTTATATATATATATCTGCCTATGCCTAACGAAACTGTTTGAGTGGCCCTACGACGACTGCACGGATTTGTGTGTACGCTGGCTCTTCTAGCTGATGGATGTCTGTAAACTGGAATTAACCTCTTCTTCTTCCACTTCTCTATTTACTTTTGGCAGCAGCAGCAGCTGCAGCAGCATCTTCCTTTTTCTTTTGCTTCTCCCGCATCACATCAGCGTCCCTGCAAAATGAGTGTGCAATTGAGAAAATGGTTTTTTAATTTTGGTTTTCCGTTTTCTATTTACCTGGCTTTACGTTGCTCCACGGTGAGGTCATCGGTTCGCTTACCTCTGGTCTGATCGGCCAGCTTCTTTTGGTTCTTGGCGCGGGCCAGGTCTCGTTGATTGCCGCCTGTCGTGTGGAGTACAAAAAAACTAAATATTTCATTTGCATGCAATTGATATTTAATAGTAATAAAACTAAAATGTTCTGCATTTGAACTTGCGCCAGTATAGCTTCATATGCCCCTAGACTGGCCAAAATCAGCATGTGAAATATAGGTTAGAAGAAAATTCGCCGTCTTGAGTAAACTCAATTGTAGTTGCAGTTGCAGGTATATAAAAACGAGGCTCGACAATCTATTTATAAGGCAATATCCCAATATAATAATAATAATAATAATTTTTAATGTCCTTTGACTTGGATTTTATAGATTTGATGAAGCTGATTCATTTCTCATCTCTTACTAAGTGTACAATGAACAAACGAACAACAAAGAAATCGTAAATCGCTCAGCTCGACTTCTGTTCACTTACGTGTCATTTTGTGTGCTCCTTGTTGGGCAGCTCCTTTGTTTATATAATTTTGATCCAAGTGTTGAATATTGTTTGTCCCTTACAATAACAATTTTTTTTGTTTTATATTTGCTGTCTTACAGTCAAACGTCAGCAGCAGTGTGAGGCAGTTTCGATACTAAGTTCATTTTTCTGGAATTTATCAGTGAAATATCGTTACTGATTGCCTATCGTCCACCTATCGATGTTTTTGAATTTAGCAAATAGTAAATAGATTACATGGTAATATTTAATAGTCGTAATAAAAAAAAAATATAAATGTTAATTCATAAGTAGTTGCTAAAATATTATTGAAATTCCTCAAATTGCGATATTTATGATTAAAGCCCTGAGTGTTGAAAGATGCGCAATTGAACAAAGGCATTGCCAGCATTAAGCAGTCATTTACCGTTCATACAGTCGCGCGCTGAATTTTTGTAGGAGTAGGCAAAAATTTCATTCTTAGTGTTTTGGATCGTTTCGCTCAGCATGGACGAGTTGACGGACTTTTTCGATCTTTCGAAGGAGTTCAATCGTGGCCCTGTGCCAAAAGGCTGTATAAGTAGTGACCCCAATGCATACACAACAGCATCTAGCGACTCAAAGCCGATCAAACGAGAGATAATCGGCAAGGAATATGTCAATGAAATTGTGGAAAAAGAGCATCAACTCATGGACAAAGTAAGATACACATTCTAATTCTGCTGTAACGGCACATTTGCACTGGTGTGTGCGTGAGTGAGACAGAGAGTTTGTTTGTAATCCGAAATGTGCTTTGATTATATTTTCCTAAACAGCTCGTCGATGGGCAAAGCTATTTCAAAAGAAACAAATCGCTCGATGGACTGGAGTGCGATGATGATGAAATGGAATTGGATGAAGTGCTCACTGTGCGCTCAGATGAAGCTTTCTACGAAAAATATCGTTTCGATTTAAATCGCAATCAATCCCTGCCAATTTATGCGCAGCGCGAACAGATTATGAAGGCCATCAGAGAGAATCCGGTTGTCATATTAAATGGGGAAACGGGCTGCGGTAAAACGACACAGGTGAGTTTTACTGTTAACATTTCATCTGTACACAGAAAATTTTATCAGCTGGTTTTATTATGTTTATGTTTTAAAATTTAATTATTATTTAGAGTTTAAAATCTAATCTTAAAATATCAGGTCTCTAATCACGTCCTCTGGCAATTTGCGCTTGAAGACTGTCGCCGCGGACATGCGTCGATCGTGTTGATCAGTCGATGACTTTTCCTCTTCCATTTCCGTGTCCTCCTTCTCTTGCTCCGTATCCAGTGTTTCGTTTTCCTTCGTTTTCTTAGCGTCATTCCACATGGCTTTCTGCCTAATGCGCTTTCGCACATTCAGTTGATCCGAGCTGCCACCGGAGGAGGTTGTCGCCTGCTCTTTGTCCGCGAGCTGATCGCAAACCTCGACAAACATGTCGCGCAGCTGGCTGAAGATGTTTGTGGCCGGGAACGAGGCACGATGTGGTTCCATTTGCTTGTTGTATTCCGCCTCAAGCTGGCAAGCGGACTGCGCTTCATGCGCCAATTCCGCAGAGCTGTGCAGCTCCTCAGTGATGCCGACATCGCTCAGTTTCAGTTGGTGCTTTAAAAGCATCGTTTTATGTTTGCTTTTATGCGATTCTTTAAAGCTATCCAAGCTGTCGTATGCGGCCAGGGCATCCAATGCCTGACAGTAGTCCAATGCCGTATAGCGAAACGCCTGAACCTGAACCAGTCGCCAGAGTACGTAGCTCACCTGCTGCGTATCCTTTCGTTCCGGTTCCACTCGACGCAGCTGCTCTACATAGCCGGTCAGGCACTGCCATGTTTTTTGCGAAACTTCGATTTTGATAAAGTGCTCCGTCGGCTGTTTGTTGTAAATCGCATACAACAGATATATGGCACCAATGCGCTGGGCGCGGGTCGCCTCAAAGGCATCGCCGTTGGTGCGTCGGCCGCATGCAACTCGCTTGGCCACATGTAGTGCCGCCATTGTCGTGTCGATTACTTCGATGTAGTTCGTTTGCGCCGAATAGATGTGCTGCATTTGCAACGCATGCCACGTTTCGCAGAACAGCTCAAATTTGGCATCCTGGCAGGTGGAGCCGGCTACAGCATTGTCAAATCGTTGCAACAGCTGCCAACAGTCGCCGTAAACAATTCTCTCCATGCTATATGTCTTCTCTCTGTTTTTCTTTGCTTATCTCCATGCCACCTGCGATTAAGTGCATATCGATAAATCGGCAACGTTCGGATGGCACCATTCAGTATCGATATTTGCGGCCGCTATTTCGATTCAAGTTATGTTAAGTTAAGTCCTGTTGCGAATGTAATAAATTATTTTATTTAAATTGTCAACACTGAAATGAATTTTCAATTTTTTATATAAAGTTAAAATCAATTGTTGCCATTTCGCATTTGCCTTTGCATTACGCAGCGTTGCCAACTGTATTGAAGTGTTGTTCACTTTTTATTCGCCAGGTGCCGCAGTACATTCTGGACGAGGCTTTTAAAAGGCGCGAATTTTGTAATATTGTTGTGACACAGCCACGTCGCATTGCTGCCATTTCGATTGCGAATCGCGTTTGCCAGGAGCGACGATGGCAACCGGGCACCGTGTGCAGCTACCAGGTGGGCCTGCACAAGCAGTCTGATCTTGCTGACACGCGTCTCTTGTACTGTACCACTGGAGTTCTGCTGAAAAATCTGATTCGGCTGAAGACGTTGACCCACTATACGCACATTGTGCTGGATGAAGTGCACGATCGGGATCAGGATATGGATTTCCTACTGATTGTGGTGCGACGACTGCTGGCACTCAATTCGCGACATGTCAAAGTCATTCTGATGTCGGCGACAATCGATACTCGCGAGTTCTGCAAGTATTTTGCCAGCAACAAATCGATCCCACCGGTTGTGACTGCCAGCCATAACCGCAAGTTTCCGCTAGTCAAGTACTATCGCGATCAACTGAAGAACATCAACTGTAGGAGTGAGCAGCAGCAGCGGGAACCGGGCATAACCAGTGAGGACTACAACGATGCCGTCAAAATCCTACTGGTCATCGATAATATGGAACGAAAGGCAGTGGGTCAATCCGAACAGTCCTACGAGGAGGCAAAGCGCACGGGCTCCGTGCTCATCTTTCTGCCGGGGGTCTATGAGATCGATACGATGGCCGAGCACATCATCAGGGTCACGGGGGAGACGTAAGTGATTCTCAGATCTTCCCTAAAAGACATAATCAAATCAATCGATTTTTCAACCAGTCCCAGCATGAAAATTACGATTGTGCGCTGCCATTCGCTGATGTCCGATTCGCAGAATGATGTCTTTCAGCCGCCGCTGCCTGGCCATCGCAAGGTCATACTGACCACCAATATTGCGGAGAGCTCCATAACTGTGACAGATGTCTCCTATGTGATTGACTTTTGTCTCGCCAAGGTGATGCACGTTGATACGGCCACCAATTTCAGCTGCCTGCGCCTGGAATGGGCATCCAAGGTGAATTGCCGTCAGCGTGCTGGGCGTGTTGGTCGCTTACGCAGCGGTCGAGTTTATCGCATGGTTACCAAAGCTTTCTATTTGGAGGAAATGCAAGAGTTTGGCATACCCGAAATGTTGCGTTCGCCACTGCAGAGCTCGGTGCTGAAGGCCAAGGAGCTCGACATGGGTGGACCAAGTGAGATTTTAGCACTTGCCATGTCGCCGCCAAATCTCTCGGATATCCATAACTCGGTGTTGCAGCTGAAGGAGGTGGGCGCCCTTTACACAACTGTCGATGGCGTCTACACGGAGCTGGACGGCGATCTCACCTTTTGGGGCACAATCATGTCACGATTCCCGCTGGACGTGCGCCTCAGTCGCCTTGTCATACTTGGATACATTTTCAATTGCTTGGACGAGGCGATTGTTATTGGTGAGTGACTAGCTTCAAATTATATTGTGATAGATATAGAAATGTTGAATTTTTAGCTGCTGGCTTGACTGTGCGCTCTTTGTATCTCTCGGGGCACCATCGGGGAACAAGCGATGGATTTTGGATGCACTACACCTATGCCGACGGTTCCGGCTCCGATTTGGTTGCCATTTGGCGTATGTATAAAGTAAGCAGCAGCGGCAGTTGATAGACAAAATGAGCCATTAACTATTGAATTTGCAGATCTATGTGAACATCTGCCATAATTGTCCGAAAGGGGATGCGGACGTGCAGTGGGCACGTCGCTACAATGTCAACCTGCGTTCGCTGAAGGAGATGTATTTGTTGGTCCAGGACTTGCAAAAGCGATGCGAGTCCCTTAATCTGTTTTCGCTAGCCGTTGGGCCCAGCCAAATGTGGACTGATCGCGAGAAATCGATCATTTTGAAAGTGATTATTGCTGGCGCCTTCTATCCCAATTATTTTACGCGCAGCGACAAAACGATGCCGGATTATGATCGCAGCCTGTACCAGTCCATTTGTGGCAACGATCCGTGCCGCACCGTCTACTTCACGCAGTTTGTGCCGCGTTACATGGGCGAATTGTATACGCGGCGTGTCAAGGAACTTTTTCTCGAGGCGAAAATTCCACCAGAGAAAATCGATGTCACCTTTCAGCATGGCTCCGAGAAGATATTTGTTACGTTCAAGACCGACGACGATGATGATGAACATATGGAACAGGTTCCGGGTCGCGTCACCACCAATGTCTACAAAGCCATTCTGATGCGTCTCAATAATCCAAATCGTTCACTGCGCGTCATGGAGTAAGTTTCAACAACACAATGTAAGCACATTCAGCAAAAGTAACTAATATTATCGTATTTTATATTGCAGTCAAAGCTGCGCACTGAAGTACGTCCAGCAGCATAATATCGGTGTGGTCCAGGAGTGCAAATGGGTTCCGCCTTCCAAGCAATGGAATGTGGAGTTGCTCGTGTTGCCATCGGTCTTTGACAAGAATATCACAGGCATCATCACTTGTGTGAGCATAGTTTTCAAACCAAGAGTTACCATAAGTAGTTTGTTTTATAATTGCTAATCACAGCTCGAAATTTGCTTTTGGTCAGGGTTTGGACAATTTTATGGTTAATTGATACAGCAGTTTTTTTTTTTAACAATTCCGTTCCACAGACCGTCAACTGCGGCAAGTTCTACTTCCAGCCACGATTGCTGGCCGAGCGCATTGCCAGCATGACGGAGATATTCAATGCACCGCAGCAGCTTGCCTGCAAACTGCAGAATGCGAGCTCCGTAGCGAAGGGTCAGATGTTGCTGGCGAAACGTGGACACATGTTTCAGCGTGCTGTGTTGCTGAAGGTGGACCCGAAATTAAATCCGTCGTCCCCGTTTTTAGTGCGTTTCATTGATTACGGCGATCGGGCATTCCTGGCCATGGATCAGTTGCGTCTGATGCGGCCCGAACTGAGGCGCGAATTTGAGCAGTTGCCGCCGCGCATGTTTGAGTGCCGATTGGCACTTGTGCAGCCATCGTCGGTGATCAGCTGCAACAACCGCTGGTCCCAAAGGGCCAACGAAATGTTGAGCCAACAGGCCATTTGCGGTCCTATCGAAATGGAGGTGTACTCTCTGGTGAACAATGTGGCCGCTGTCCTCATCCATTCGCGCGACGGAGTGCTCAACGACAAACTGGTAGAGCACCAGTTGGCGCGACGTGCCGACGAGGATTACTTATCACGCAATGATCACGACTCCCGCATACGAAAGCAGGAGGCGAGCCATTATGTGCCAGCCGCTGAGCAACAGCATATCAACGAGGAGTATCTACGCTTTGGCCAGATGCCACAGGATGCCGATTTAAAGCCACCGCCGCTGGATCAATGCACTACGATCATACGGCTGAGGGGACCATTTAGTCCGCTCGAGCACAACATCAATTCAATGCTGCGTTTTGGCATGTACAAGTCGGTGACCGTTGAGAAGGAGTCGGTGAACGCTGTTCTCTTGGATGCAGATCCGCAGGATCGGCACCATCGAATGATTGTCGCCTCCTCGGTGGCCGAGGCGCAAAGCAATAACAATTTAATTGCTCGCGGCACAACATTGATGCCGAATATACATGGATTTGGTGCGCTTATGGCCATGCTCTTTTGCCCCACCATGCAGATCAAATGCAATCCGGAGCGTACGAAATATGTGTGCCTTTTGGCCGGCCTCGGCTTCAATCCGGACACTATGCAACCGTATTTTGAAGAGCATGACATGGTCATCAATTTGGATGTCGCCATAAACAAGGATGATATTCGTATTGTAATACAGAATCACACGTTGTATTAAGTTTATCTCTTATCTTATCTTTCTCTTACATTTCAGATAAATCAAATGCGCTACAATATCGATACTATGTTCTTAAATTTCGATGCTAACGAATCGCCTGCGGTTGGTTTAAAGGATCGCGTTTTTATATTTAATCAATTGCGTACTTTGCTTACTCGGTTTGTACGCAGTAGAATGACAACCTTAGATAGTATTTTAATGAACTATATTTTCTTAGACTGCTTAGCAAGGATCGCAGCTTCATTGAACGAAACTTTTCGAATTCGGAATTCGTTTGGGAGGATATGTCAGACTTGGAGCCGCCACCCGCTCCGTATGGCAAACGTACCATATTTCCCATGCATGGCTCCTATGATCTAGAGAGCGAGAGCATGGACCGTTTGCTGGCCTTACAGGAGAATTGCAGTGAACTGTACGACTTGCGCAAATTGTAAGTGTTCCATTATCTCAATGTGATTTTTCAATTTCTAAATTCGCAATTCGTTTGCAGTGGTGGTGTTATGCGGCCCCTCAATTGCAGGCTGTGCAACGAAACGCTGGAGACTGTGACCCAGTTACGTTTGCATTTGCTAACCCAACTGCATCGCGATCGGGAGAAGCAAGTGGGCTGGAAGCATCAGTAATAACTCAGACAGTTTTTCAGCCATCATTTGACGCCGAGTCTGTGCCTTTGTCACACAGACTGACATTAAATAATTAGTTTATTATCTATATACGTTTAACTTGAATTATCCGCCACAATTTGGCATCTTTTGTTTGAATATCGCAGAAGCGTTTCACTATTTCAAATTTAACATTTTTCTTTTCATTTCTATTGAAGTTTATGATTTTTTCAACACATTCCATTCAAATAAATGCACATAATAATAAGTCGTTTTGCAAATTGCTTTAATAAGTAGCCTAATGCATCATTTTTGAAGTGGCAGTGTGAATGAAATTAATTTCAAATTTGAAACCAATCACTTTTTAGTTATTTTTGGCTTCTGTTAAGAGTATGATTAAATTAGTTTCGTTCAGAGCGCTGAGCTGTACATTTATTTGAGCTACATTTTCGTGTTTTCGTCACTTGCATACTTTTTAAACATCATCCTTACGATACAACTACTTCATCTACATTCGCATCAGGCGTCGGCTTCGGCGTTGGCGTCGGCGTCACGCTCGCATCCTGCTCGCAGAGCGTATAGTTGTGCATGCGATTGAGGGGCCTGCTGCACAAACCGCACATCTGATGCTTGTAGACGCCATAGATCTCGAAATTGAAGATGTTGTACATGTCAAACTGAATGGTGGCCCCCAATTTGGTGCACTCGATGATCAGCAGATTTTGCTCGTTGAGTTCCACGCTGCAGCCGAAATGGTTATTAATGAATCTGTGAATTGCTTTCAGCGCTTCAATACTTACCGGAAGGCATAGTCACTCTCGTCGATGGGCCATTGATATGGCTTGAGGCGCACATCATGCGGCGTCTGCGCTTGATTCACATAGATGAAGACGGGCTCCTCATCCAGCTGGCTGCTGTTGCCGGCACGCGATCGGAAATTGAAATAGTTTTGCCCAATGTGAACGCGTAGTCCGTAATTGCTGCCCAGGGTCTGGGCATTTGGCGAGGGTGTTAGGAACACAGCCATTTGGGGCTGTGGCGAACAATCGGCCACCAGCAGCGTCAGACAATCCGGCTGGGCGGCAATTTCGCCCAGATTAATTAGATAATCATCGAACGAATTTATCATGCCATTGATCACCGAACAGGAACGCCTAAAGCCCGAATCGTAGCTCAATTCGTGCGATGCATCAAACTTGGAGTCCAGATTATACAGGAAGGGTATGTGATATAAACGCCAAACGACTCCATTCACCTCCACAGTCCGCCAGAATTGATCATGCGGCGTATGTATCGAAATATTAATCTGCTCATTCATGTGCAGGCTATCCACCTTATCGGTGGACAGAGCAGAGACAAAGTGATCGAGACGCGTGGACCACAGATCAAACCAGGCGGGCATCTAAAATGAAGAGTGCATAATTATTCAATTATTTAAGGATGTGCAAATATGGTAGAAGATCTGCCTCCCAATCATCCTCTAATTTAGAATTTATAAATTTGTTAGTTAAAACTAACTTAGCCTTTTGTTTAAATAATTAATTAGTTTATCAACTTACATTGTTAAACTTCAGATCCATGTCATATTGCGTTATGGATGTGAAGTTCTCAAAGTTGCTGCGCTTGCAATACTTCGATGTGGGTATGGGCGAAAACTTGAGCACCTCCTTGGGACAGAAGTCGGTGTCCGTGAGCGATGTCTTATCCGAGCGAAGGAAGGCTCTTGCATGTTCCGACGGCTGTAGTTTATGTACATGTATAGCTTTAACCCATATACAAATTGTTGCAACTTATGTGGTACTTACGCCTGCGCGTGCCGCAAACTGCACCTTGGAGCCGTTGTCCGGGCATTCCCCATCTTCGGCAGCCAGGCCAAAGACCACATAGCCATTGAGTGTGTGTGGGCGCTTGGTGAAGACAAGCGGTTCGTATGTTAACTTGGAGCAGGCCTGCAATAGACAGCACAACAGAAAGTGAGCTCAAAAGTTGGCAAAGTCGCTTTCAAGTGCCTGCCAGTGACGAGCGCCAAGTGCGCTCCTTAGGCAACACCTGCACCCTGTACATACACTGTATACAAATACACTGCTGTTCACATTAATAGCATCAGCGACTTGTCAAGTAGTAAACAGTTTCTAAAATCAATAACTAATTAATAGAATTAATACGAAAATTCAAATAAAAATTTGAAAACTCTTTCTGATAGAGTTTTTTTTATGAGATTATGAGATTTGATTCACGAGTTGCAAATAATAAATCAAAAGGATATGAACGAATATAAATAAATTAATAAAATATTAAATTAAATGCTTATTTATATTTTGATTAAAATTTCAAAAATTTGGACTCCGACTTGAGATTTAGTTCTGCTTTTTTATTCACAAAGTTGCAAAACGTTGGTCAACAATCAGGAAAAGCAATTTTTAATCTTGTTGCAACTATTTTTATAGCTGTATGTATTAAATTGCTGTGTGTATGTGTGTGTGTGTGTGTGTGCGTTTGTGTGTTAAGTAACGTTGTTGGAGGCACTTGTTTTGGTTGCTTTTAGTTATGCGAGGCGAGGGTGGCGGCTCCGATTACCATGACAAAACAGTGGGGCATGCGACAACCACAACAACTGCGGCAACGATTAGCCTGCACATATCCTGGCTGGCTGGCTGTCTGTCGACGGCTCTGCCACACGCTGCATGTACTTCAGGCTGTCTGTCTGTCAGTGTTGTCTGTCTGCGTGCCACTTTATTATACAACAATACAATGCGGCAGGGGAATACGAGCTCAGTCTGCCTGCCACAATTGCTGTGCCACATTCACATTCCGGGGCAGGCTGGTGGGGGGGAGAGGGGACAAGCAGGCTTGGCGTTAAACGTAGTCAGTTTGATCAATATGTAGCAGGCAGGCGTTTTATTTAGAAAGCAGTCAGCCACAATACGCTTCAGACGCATTTCTCAATCCGTAAATTCAGCATAAAATTCAATTTTGTTTGTTTTTTTATTTTGTGAGTAAAAAAATAAACAACAAAAAAATCAGAAGGCTCCTTTTTGTGTGCGTGGCAGCCGTTTGTCAGCTTGTTGGCATTTTGATTTCAAGCATTTATTTAGTTGTGCGTTTATAAATTTTGGTTTATTTGAATTCGGTTCAGCAAATTAAAAATGACATCGGTAAGCCTTGGGGGGGGAGGGGAATAATATCTTTAAATTGTAATTGATTTGACTTTGCTACTGCCCCAGATTGAATCAAAGCGTGTGCAATATCGCAAGTACCTGGAGCGTGCCGGTGTCATTGATGCACTCAGCAAGGCGCTCATCAAGCTCTACGAGGAGCAGAACAAGCCCGAAGATGCCATTCGGTTTGTGCGCAAATTCATGTGCGAGAGCTGCCCGGACGATGCTCAATACGATCTGATGAAGAATGACCTGGAGGAGGCAAAGACATCAATAGTTCGCTTGGAACAGGAATTGGAGCGCTTGCGTGGACAAATGTAAGTATTGAGAACCAGAACGGGGAATATTCATTGGCGGCTTGTCGTTTTACAGCAAGAAATCACCGGAGGAGTACCAGGAGCTAACCTTGGCTGGCTACAAGTCGCTCATGGATGACGAGGAGCACATCAGCTCTCTGCTGCGTAAATATCTAACACCGGAACTGCTCGAGGAGTATATGCTGGTGACCACTGCATCGCCAGTGGATGCCTATCTGTTTGATTGTGCCGTGTCCGGCTTCGAACATCATGATTCGCATGTGGGCATCTATGCTGCAGATCCCGAGTCATACGATGTGTTTGGCAAGCTATTCGATCCGATCATCAGGGAGTACCACGGCCAGGAGGAAAACGAAGGCGATGTGCTCCAAAAGGACATCGATTGGGGCAATGTCGATGAGATCGAGAATCTGGATGCGGAGCGCAAATATATATTGTCGGCACGTATTCGAGTTGCACGCAACATCGAAGGGTTGCCGTTCTTCCCCAAGCTGACGGAGAAGCAGCTCGTTGAGGTGGAGGAGAAGGTGCGTGGCGCAACGGAAACATTGGATGGGGAGCTCATTGGCAGCTATCTAACCCTGGCCGATATCGATACCGAAACCCAACAGGAGATGGTCAAGCGACACATACTGTTCCAGCGTGGGGATCCATATCTGCAGACAGCTGGTTGCTATCGCTTTTGGCCCACCGGACGCGGTGTCTACCACAATCCCGCGGAGACATTTTTGATTTGGGTCAACGAGGAGGATCACTTGCGCATCATATCGATGGCACAGTGCGGCGATTTGGGCGATGTCTATCAGCGTCTCGTCAACGGCATTCTGGAGCTCGAGAAGAATCTGACGTTTGCACGTCATGCCAGCTATGGCAATCTGAGTGCCTGTCCCACCAATCTGGGCACCACACTGCGCGCCTCGGTCCACATCCGCCTGCCCCTGCTCAGCAAGAGCGAGGACCGACTGAGGACAATGGCCGATGAGCTGTCCTTGCAGATACGCGGCACTGGCGGCGAGCACACCGCCATCGAGGATGGCGTCATGGATATATCGAACAAGCGCCGTTTAGGCTTCACCGAATTCGAGCTGGTCAAATCGCTGCAGGCTGGCATTGTGGCGCTTATCAATGCCGAGGAGGAGCTAGAGATAGCTGGACAGGAGGGCTAAGGACAAGTCGCTCAAACATAATATCAAAAATATATATACACCAAATCCGGGGCATAAATTTATGTGCATGATGTACACAAGTGAATTCCCATGTCATGTCCAACCCCCAAAATGGATTAATGTTAAATAAAAATTAAATAAAATCTGGGTTTATCAAAATTTCCCTCAACTACTCTGTATCTGTATCAAGGAAACGCTCACCTTCCAATCATCCTGGTCATCTTTGGAGTTGCGCTGCACCTTGCCCGTAACCTTGAACCAGTTGGACTTGGTTGACGTCTGAACATCCAATAGGACATCCCATTTGTGCATCGATTCCAAATTCTGTGTCTCATCCGTATGCTCCATTGTGAAACCGATCTTTTTGCCCTTCAATTCCGATGTCTTAAGTACGTCCTCAACGAATACATTGCCATCAATCTAAAAACAATTAATCATGCTTTTAATAGGGGTACTCTCTGGGCAATGTACAACAGATTTCCGAGTCTTTAAATTAAATAAAACAAATCAAAAGAATTTGCTGATTTGCTTCAATTTGTTTGCACTTCAAGATCTATATATTATATATATATATGTATATGTTTGGCTTACCCTTGTAGCATTCTCATTGTAGATCAGCAAGGTAAAGTTTCGATCATGTCCCAAGTGTATGGAGCTCAGTTGAGTAAAGCCAAAGATGTACATAATCAGACTGACGACCATGTTGCGAGAGAAGCCACTACAAAAGATTGGAATGTGAGACTTAGGAAGCATTGTTTTGTGGCTGTGGTTTACTTCTCCATGAACTCGGACTTGAGCAGCATGCCCCGAAATTTGATTATCTCATTCAGATTTATGTTGAGCTTCAGTTTGACGCCCAAGTCTGGAATGGCATAGCTAAAGGGCTGGAACTGCATGGAAAATATTTAAAGCATTTCGAATGGAGCACTTGAATACAACAATGTATATATATATATACCACTTCGTTGCCGCGATCTGGATACATTATCTCCTCAAAGGGAGCCGCTGGTGTCTTTGTCATCAGGCCACGAGTTGTGGTCACAGCTCGTGACTTGAATGACAAGCCACTTGTCAGATTCTGGGGACGAGTGAAGGTGAATCGAGGACACCAGCCGCTCTCATTTAGGGTCAGCTCACTGCTGAACGGAATGTAGATGAGGAAGCCCTGCTCCCGATTGATCTCATGATCCAAATTGAGGAACGGATTATAGCTGCGACTGCGCACCGAAGCATACGACGAGTAGCGTGCATCGATCTCCAGTGTGTGCTTCGTGCTCGGCGGCGTTCTATGCTCCGTTATGTTGCCACGCAGCGATGTCAGCACCGTTGTCTGCAGCAGCACATCCGAAGAGGTGCCCAGCACCGTGGGCACCGAGTATTTGTTCATGAAGGGCCAGCGCACTGTCTGCATATTAATGTGGCTATCAGTGCGGATCAGCAATTGTATACGACCCAAAACTAAACAGGCGATTCAGAAATATAGAACAAAATATGATTAGAAATATATAAATATATATATATGATATATTAGACGGAGTTTGCAATCAGTGATTAGAATTAATAAAAATATAATTTTTCTAGTTTTCTAGTTTTGAAGTCCAACTCAAACTCACTATTATCATAGGTCAGCTGCTGGAACATGCGCTGATTTAGATAGTAGGAGAGCACCGTTTTGCCCTCCATTTGCAGTATGAACTCAAAGTGCAGATTCCTTGAGTTGAGAATGGGGGCCTGGAGCATGGACAGCAGGGTCTTAATGCTCTTCAATGAGAAGGGCTCGATGCCATTGGCCTTGGACTGCAGCGTCTGCCAAATGGCATCCGGCAGACCGCGAGCCTTGATGTACAGCTGCAATGGGGCAATAATGCAATAAGTAATTAAAAATCCAAATGACCAGAATAAGTTGGTTGGCTAACGCACCGCAAGCTGACCCGTAAATTTGCCGAGGGCCTCGGAGTCAAATTTGAAGAATGCCACCACGGGCATATCGGACTTGGGATCGCCGACAAGGAAGGTCTGCAGCATGGCACCAATGCCGAACTTAGAGTCACGATAATCGAATATGTAATTGCCGGTGACCCAATAGCGCGGCTCTGGCTTCTGGGGCAGATGGCGATGCATATAGGAAAGCAGGCGACGACTAAACAATGAATGAATATAATCAGCAATTGGGAGTTGTAATCCAATAATTATTATTGATCTCTTACAGGTGCTGGTAGCATGGATATGTTGTCTCCGATATGCTGGTGACCGTGGTGCGATAATAGTTGATCAAGTGAGGATCTGTCTCGCTTTGGATGATCCTATGAATGCTGATCAGACGCGCCGCAGTCGGATTCGAGATTAGAAGCAAGGTGACGGCGGCAACACGTAGCTCCAGGCTGGCATTGCGGGACTCAAAGATGGGCCAGTAGATCTCGTAGATGCGCTCGGGCCGCTTGTGGGCCAATGAAAGTGTTGTCCAGGCAGCCATAAATCTGAGATCCTCATTGTCGCCGGACTGCACAATGGGCTCCAGATAATTGGCCACATTGCCCATCTGCAAATTGCTGAGTCCCTGCAGGAACAACATCTTCTGCTCGTAGTCACGATCGTCTGTAAAAGTTTGAATCTTCTTTTAGACAAACGAAATTATTGGAATAGAAGAAGAATTCCATTTCTTTAGATTTGTCAGCACTTACTCAAATACATATTGAAATACTTTTGCACATATTCCTCAAACTGATCCTTGTCAATGCCATTTGCCACATAGACGTTGTAGACGAGGGTGGCAAAGCTCAGGATTGCTGCCTGCCGCACATCGGGACGATCGGGTCCGATTTTGAGGAAATCCTCGCACTCCTTCACCAGCTCCGCGGACAGCTCGAATATGTGAAAGGGCATTGGGATGAGCAGCTGGACAGCAATTTGTGATTTGATGGACTTCTCTACGACCAGGTAGCGAGTTAAGAATACTGAGGCTTTGGTGCCAATGCGTGGAATGATCTCATGGAAGATTTTCCGAATCGTCTCCTGTCTGTACGATGTGCCGATGTCCACTTCTGTGTAGAGTTTCTTCAACGACTCAAAATCCATTTCACTCAGCAGCCTTATCGTATCGGATAACCTCGAGTCGTAGGGCTCATTGAATTTAAAGTCTGTGCTCTCCAGTGCCTCCGCCAAGCTATCCAGCAGTCCACCTGCAGCAGAGATCAGTGTCTCCTGCGGCTGTGGATTGCGTCCGCCTGTGGGATCATTAATTTCCAACGGTTGCAAATGCAAACTTGACACCTCTGGCGACATCGAGGTCTCAATATCAATGGGATTAGCAATTCCTGTTTCTTTTTGAAAATTGAGCAGCAGTCTGTGAAATGATTTGCGATACTTAAAAAATTCTCTTGGCCAATACACAAAGTAGTTCAACTTACTCCGAGTTGATGTATTGCGCCTCACCCGTCGACTCGAAGGTGTGAATCAGTGTGGTGCCCTTGGCATGCGCCATGCTCAGAAAGTAGCCGGTCTCATTGTGCGGCAATATGCCGTAGATGGCCTCATTGCCAATGATGACGCTCTTCTGGTGATCAAACTCGCACGTGTTCGGGTGCACATTGCTACGGGTCACGTGCACCGCCTCCGAGTACGGTTTGCAGGTCTTCAGTTCGGGTGTCTTCCGTATGGATATATAGTTGGTCTTGTTGGACACAAAGTACTCCGTCTGGCATTCGCCATGGATGCCCGTCTAAAACAATATGTTGATGATACAATTATGGAACATTCACTTGCGAATTTTGTGGATCACTCACCTCATTCACGACAAAGGCGCCGCTGGACTTGATTTGAAATTGCAGTGTGCTGGCAATGGCACGCTTGAAGTTCATCGACCAAATGGGATCACCCTCCTTGAACACCACATGCGATATTATGCCACTTTTCGTGAGTATAATCTTAAAGGGCTTGTACGGCGGATACATTTCCTTGTTCTGCGTATACTTGTCACCCGAATTATTGAGCGTTACATCGTCTATGACCAGCTAAATTACGATGAAAGAAATGAGAAGCTTTTAACTAAGGACCTTTACCAGTAACTAATTTGAAGGTTTGTTGCATTTAATTCTCTCTTTAAGTACTCCCGTTTTAAGAACGCAAATATTTAATTAATTAATCGAACCTAAAGATCAATCAACCTTATCAAACTTAATCTTAGGGGACTATTAAGATTGACATCGCAAGTGTTGATTAGAACATACTTCGTAGTTTTCAGTTTTTTTTTTTAATTGTCTGTGTACATCTACATGTATCTGTGCATGTCGGGAAATCCCGGAGACACTGTAATCTCTAGCCGCTCTCAGCTCAGCTGTCTGGGCTGCGTTTATCTTAATACCAAATATTAGTCAGCCTCGGCGCGGGAAGCGGGAGCGAAGCGAATCATGAGCCATTTTACATATGGCAAACAGATGTCTACGTGTTAGGTCCATTGATAAGCATAGCGCCGCTTTATGATCCCCATCAACAACAGCACCACCAGCAGTAGCACCACCAGCACCACCACTACTTCCACAGTCAAAACAATCTAAGCTGATTGCTTCGCGTATATAATGTACTACATTGAATGTAGTTTATGTGTATACGATGCTACCAGTATATATATATATATATATAAATATATGTATATATATATATTATCTGTTGCGCTTTCAATGAAAGAAGTTCACAGTCGAGTTCAGTTCATTGTGCACTGGGGGACTGGCGAAAGGTTAAATTGTTTTTAATTCATCTGCGAATTCTTTTGCAAAGTGTCTGCAAAAACTTGAGCTTGAGACTGCTGGTCAGGAAAAGGGGGCATCGCCGGCCAGTCTTGCGATGTATTCGCACTTGATTGAATTGAATACAAATTGATCATGAAATCAATCAATTTTCTATATTATTCTCTAGTTTTATTCAATTGATTAAATACAAGTGGAAATAAACATATATATGCATATCATCATTCATACGCTTCACATGCGTTGTAAACAAAAACAAATATTTTGCAATAATTAAATCATGATTAGAATTCTGTCCTAGTATTGGAATCACAAAAACCCCAATTTTTCCACTTTAGAAATAAAAAACATTCCAATTTGCGAATGTTCATGTATAAGTATATTAATACATATTAATATATATATATTATATATATTCTTGTGTGTACCAGTCGGTTGCCTTAGTAGACAGCTCTATTTAAAATATAGTTTGATAGTTTATAAGTATATTCAATACAGAAAGTAAAATAAATAAAACGAATCATGTAACACCTCAAATTCCATTTTTATAGTTATCTTTTGATAAGCATTTTTATATATTTATATTTATCAATTAATCGCCTTAACTTGTTGAACATACCTGAGACACTGTTAATAAATTTGTTTTCTTAGATATTTTGATATCTCTTCAAATATCAAAAACATAAAACCTTTTTGGTTGACTTACCGCAGCGGCCATGACCAGTTCGCTCTGACGCTGGAGCGTTAGTTTGCCGCGCACAATCCAACCTGTGGTTGGTGGTGCTGGGAGTCCTTCGTCCTGGGGCTTGGAGCCAACGAGAACATTGCCCACATATTCGTAGAGCATTTGCTTATTGATTCCAATTATGTTGAATGCACGACCGACATCGATTACCAAAAATAGAACTGAAAATTGAAAATGGTGTTGAGCATTTGCATTCAACAAGAAATTGTTGTGTGTGGCAATAAACTTTGTGACATCCCGTGCCGGGGGCAACAGCATCCAATACACTTTATCAATTGAATTTTGTCTATATACTTGTCTGCATGTATGTTTGTAAGTATGTACATATGCAAGTATATACATATATATGGAATATATATGTATGTATGAGATTATTTATGTGGTCATCACAAAGCGCAAAACGGTTTAATCAATATTATTATTAAATATATACATATTGCTAGTGTTTTTTTGTTTTTATTGTTTTTTGTTTGAACTGTTATTCAATGAAACATTACGTCATGCTCCTGAATAAGTATATACATTTTTGATATGTCCCTGGGGTTTATCAATTAGGTTATTTGCTACTTTCTACATACACACAAACACGGAACACTTCAGTCGCCGCATGATCAACTGGCAAAAAATTCTCGTGAATATGCCGATTTAATAACGATTTACACGACACGTATATATATATTTATATATATGTATATGTATATAATAGATTTATATAATATATGTATAGTATATATATCAACTATAAGTGTAATTAGAAATGTTTTCAAAGAAGCCGCCGATTTGTTCTTTATCACCAACGAATCGCAGAACGCCTTTCGAATTCCACGTCTGCTTAGCTCGCGTTCCGTACTCGAACTGAAAGCTGGCTCCGCATTGAAGCCGATGCTCTGGCCTTGCTGGAGGTTCTTACTGATAAGCGGCGACAATCTCCGACAATTGCTAAGAGCGGCGGCTCTCTTCGCTGCCAGATGTCGTGGATGCTCTTTAAATCTAAACGGTAACAATTGGAAGTGGGTAAAAGAAACAGAGAGTGAGAGAGAGAGAGAGAGAGAGATAGGGGGAGAGAGAGCTCGACATATTTTCGTTATTTTATAAAAATTTAATTATGTGTTTATTATTACAATATAATGTAGGAATCAAAAAGCAGCCCATCATGCACAACAAGTGCCACAAATCACATGTAACAACAAAGAAATCAAAATTACGTCTAAATTCTATGCCCTATATCAAAACTGCCAATTCTTAACGTGGACCACCATGGGAGTGACCCGTTCTAAAGTTTGTTCCATTGCCCGGAGCAGTTGGCGGCACCTTTGGTCGCTCTTCCGTTTCGTCCTCCGTTGCGCTTTGCTCGGCATTTTGATTTTTGAGCTGCTGCATCCACATTTCCGCATAGATGCCGTCGGTCCGCTCAAGCAGCTGCTCGTGCTTACCACGTTCCACAATGCTGCCCTCCTGCAGGACAATAATCTCATCGGCGTGTATTATGGTGGACAGCCGATGGGCGACAATAATTGTCGTACGATTCGCACAGACGCGCGCCAATGCCGCTTGAATGTTACGCTCTGTGTGCGTGTCCAGCGCCGACGTGGCCTCGTCCAGCAGCACTATAATCGGTGACTTTAGCAGTGTTCGCGCTATGGCCACACGCTGCTTCTCGCCGCCACTCAGACGCAAGCCCCGCTCGCCCACTTTGGTCTCATAGCTGTCGGGGAACTCCAAAATACGGTCGTGGATGTCCGCTGAGCGTGCAGCCTCATAAACCGAATCAGGTGTTGCCCCAATTTTGGCATATTCAATGTTGTAGTAAATGGTGTTGTTGAATAGCACCGTATCCTGAGGAACAACACCTGGAAAAGAGATAGGCAGATTAGTTTAAGCAGATCAACCAATTCAGAAAAATATACATCTATCTAGTGTTCTACTTCGCTTACCGATTGCCTTTCGCAGACTTTGCTGCTGCACCAGCTTGATGTTCTGGCCATCTATAGATATCGCACCCGTTTGCACATCGTAGAAGCGGAAGAGTAATCGCATGATGGTACTTTTGCCAGCGCCTGAGGGCCCAACAATGGCCACTGTTTTGCCGGCGGGTACAGAGAAGTTGACATTGCGCAGCACACACTTCTCCGGCGTGTAGCCAAATGTTACATTCGAGAATTCTATGCCGCCGCCAGCCGTTAGTAACGGTGCACAGCCTGGCGCATCCACAATTTCCTCGTCCTCGCGCAGCAGGTCAAACATGTTCTCCATGTCCACAAAATTCTTCTGAATGGCACGATAATAGGTGCCAAACCAATTCAGGGGCATATACAAGTCCATGAGATATGTGGAGAAGAGCACAAAGTCGCCCACTGTCAAGGTTTGATGATGCACCACCAAATACACGCAGAGCATTGAGCCAGCCAACAATCCCAGACATAATATAATGTTCTGGGCAGTGTTGAGCAAATTCAGCGTCACCATCGATAGAAATTCCTCCTTTTGGTACTTGAGTATTGCCTCCCGGTAAGAGTCCACCTCATAGCCCTCGGCTCCATAGTATTTGACGGTCTCAAAGTTCAGTAGCGAGTCCACGCTTCTAGCACGCTGCTCATTGTCCGCCAGATTCATGCGTCTCTGGTACTGGGTACGCCATTCCGTAATGGCAATTGTGGAGGCTGTGGAAGAATATTCAAGTTAATTAGCGTTACTATCATTGTGCACAGATGACTTACCTATATACAGGAACATGGTTAAGAACACAATGAGACCAAACCACCAGTTGAAGGCATATATGAAGAAGACGACAGCCACAACAAGATCCAGTATGGTGGGCGTTATGGAGAAAACAATATAGTTGAGCAGATTGTTAATTGAGTCCGTGCCGCGATCCATGATGCGCAGCACCTCGCCTGTCTTGCGCTGTAGATGCCAACGCAACGAGAGCTGATGCAGATGCCGGAATAGATCAATCTCAATCTCGCGCGTCGTATACTGCTGCACACGAATCCAGAGGAAAGTGCGAAGATTGTTGAACAGGCCCATGCCGCCGGTGCCGCCGCCTTGTAGAAACGATAGCAACACATACATCAGCACAAAGTCCCAGCGAAACTCGATAGGCTCAATGGTCAGGCTGTCGACTGAAGGGAACGAGAGAGAGAGAGAGAAATAGGGAGAATTTTATATTGAGGGCACTCATGACAATTGCTAGAACATGACCTACCCAACAGTTTGCGATAAATGGGCAGAAACAGTTTGATAACGCGACCGGCGGCAAGCAACACGATGCACACAACAACAGCAAATTGCAGCATGGCATCCTTTTTAGGCCACAGATATGGGAATAGTTTGCGCAGTTTGCGCCAACCGTTGCGGAAAGCAGAGCCCGTTTGCACACTGCCTGTCGAATCGTTTGATGACTCATTTTCCAGACGCTGATGCGGATTATATGGCGCCATAATGCCGGGCGCCTTCAGGCCCAGCGTAAAGATGAGCAGCGAGCATAGGGCGCGTGAAACAAACAAGCCCATCTCAATTTCATCCTTGTTGCTGTGGAGCACATCAAAGGATGGAATTAATTTGATATGCAAAAGAAATGAGTGAGCATGTCGACATACTTTTTCATGTGGAACCACCAGTCCTCATGATCCATATTGACAATGGCGAGCGCTTCATTAATCAATGCCAAGGTCCAGAAGAGCAGTAGAATAAGTCCATGCCCACGTGTGGGCACGGAAGGCAACTGATAATGCCGTTCCTTGACTATGAGGCAGATGCAAAATGGATACGAGAAGCACACAATGCATGTGTAGAATATCTGCAATAGACAAAATTAAATGAGTTAACCGAAGGTCAGAGTCCATACATTGGCAATGCACTCACCATATAGCCATAGATGGCCCCTTCGGGATAGATGCGAGCATTCAAAAAGAAACGCAATAGAGCCAGCACTGGAACTAAAATCAGCAGCAATATTTGCAGTGCATACAGTCGCGACTTGGAGATCTGTGTTGGATCCGTCGGCGTGGCATATTTGCGGTACATTAACAGCTGAATGCTGCCAAAGAGCAGCAGGAATCCGCCACAGACAGCCGGTCCCACGGTGTCCATAAAACAGTGCGAGATGCCATGCTTCGTCCAAATCTCATTGAGTGTCACGTTCGGCGGACAGTACAACATATTGCTTGCCCTGCGATTAATCGAATGTTTAAATGTAGTTGTTAAGTGAATGCATATAAAGTTCGCTTGAGACCTTAAACTATTTGTGACAATCACTTACAAACACACAAAAGGCGTGCGCAAATTGTGATAAACTGCAATGCGAAAACAGCACCGGGTGCACAGACTGACGACAGAACTCGAAACAAGTCTGGTATTTGGTAGATTAAGTACAATTTATAAATTATCTACAGCAAATAGATATGCTTTGTATATATTTTATTTATTTAATGGGCGGCTATTTTTCGGCTAGTTGCTATTTCACAATATTGTGTCATAGAAAAAACTGATCGAAATTATCGGCAACAATTTGTCCAAAATTACTGTCCAGACTGATATCCATATACATCAAAACAAAACTTGCAACTCATCCTAGTGCTAATTTGCATTGTTTATTATGCAATTTACTTTCGTATGTTTTTCGGATAATATATTCATATTTTTAACGTAATACAATAAATTAGCGTTCATTTACCTTTTACTTTCACTCGCTGCTAAGTTTTTTTTCTGGACTATTGTACAAAGAAAACGATTAAATCAATTGTTTATTAAGCGCAGTACTCAGTTCGATGAGTAATTTGGGCGCACGAAAAACTTCATCTGAAAATAAGTCGTAAAACAGCTCGCGAAATAGTTTACAGCGGTCGGTACGCTGAGAAAATACTGAAATCCACACTGTTGACTCACTGTTAACCTGTGTGGATTGTGTGAACAGCTGTTCGTATTTTGCTTGTGCGGTTCTCAGGAAATTAAAAAATTATGATCTTTGGTATCAATAATTGGTTGAAGTGCTTACTTTTCTTGCGCCCAAACTGTTTTTCGGTCTGCTTACTGGACTTTAACACCAGCAGCTGATTTTTCACTAAAAAAAAAACAATTTTAAAAACACAATTTTAACATACTATTGACCTGTGTGGATTCTGTGAACAGCTGTTCGGCGGTGTTTAAATTGATATATTTTGACGGCAGTTATCGGCAAACCACCATAGTGTGGCTGTATGGAAATTATGAATGAAAAATTAATTTAATCGTTAAGAGACAAGCGCATTAATAAACGCCGTTAAGGTGAAAAAATTAAAAGTAAACTTTTGCATCTCAAAAGGCCTTTCTGTTTTTAAGTCACACATACGAAATATATAGTAATCTCGGTCGCGAAATTTTTCGGCGATCAGTAAACAGGGCTTAAGTGGAATCCATATGGTACGTTATACTCGAAATGACACTGTTAAGTAAACCAATCGAAAATTTATTGAATTCAAATTTGGTAGAGCTATGTATTATGATAACTCAAGAGAGTTGCAGCTTTCACCTTGACAACATTTTCACAACTGGAATTATTGGTATTGCATCACTTTATATTTTATCTGGTGTAATAATTACAGGATTTTTATTTTTTAAGTGTGTAATTAATCAAAGCGATGTCAGAAGTATTTTATTTAAATAAATAAATATTTATTTTTCAACGTAACTGTTTTTTTTTTGTTGTTTCCTTTCTTTTTAATACTTTATAATTACATTTATATGAAAACAGTATAGGTAATCTTAAAACTGATTCACATTGAGTTTGTTGACGAATATTCAAAGCGCCAGAGACGAATCTATCAGAAGTTAAAACTACATTTGAAATCTTTAAAATATGCATTTACATTTATTGGAGTTTTAAAAGTCTATTACCAAATTCGCTACTTAAATAATAACATCATAAATTTAACTTCAAATTTAAATTGTGGTTTAAATAATCTATCAGTTATCTGTTGCAAATCTCTTAAATTTCTCTTAACATTTTTCAGATCGTTTCTAATGAGTTTTTTCTTTTTAACTTGTGTATATTATTAATTTGAATGCATTGAGAAAATTTGCGAGCTTAAATTGTCGGAATATACTTAAATATATATATTTATTTCAAATGATTAACTCCTACATTGTTCAACTTGGATTTAAACTAATTATCACAAAAAAGTACATTTAATATGCATCATTCCGAGTACTAGGTACTAGAGAAGGGTCCCTCAGACTTGAACGGATCCTGGGTCAAATATGAGTCTCAATGCTTACAGCTACGAGTTGATTTTGGCCAACAGCGGCTGCGTTACGGTGCTGCTGGAGCCGGCTCCACGTGCAGCTACCGGCGGACGTGGACACTCCTCGGCCAAGGAGAGATCATGCCCATGTCCATGACTATTCGAGACGTTTGCGGGCTTGCAGAGCAGCTGTTTGTAGTTCTTGACTAGATAGCCATATGGATTGTCGCTGGTTGGGCTTGGAATGTTCTGATTGCTGTAGCTGCTCCCACTCCGCTCCAAATTTGGGTTGACCATAGCTGCCAATCCAGGCACTTGCTTGCTTAGCAGTGGAGTCTCATCGCAGACTGCGAACTTAATTCGCTGCCCACTATTGGCGCTACCCGTATCTGAATTGCTCTTCAGCAACGTTGAGATCGTGGGCGATGCCCTCATGCGGCTTCTGGCTTGTGGCTGTGGCTGCAGTATGCCGCTCAAATTGGAATTGGAATTAGAGTGGGTATTGCTCGGGGCCAGGCAACTATTATGATTGCGTAGCATGCCGCTCAACGGCAATCGAAAGTTGGCCAGCTCCCAGCTGTCGCCGTCAGCAGCCGCTGAATCCCCACCAACTTCAACGCCTCTCAGCGATCGACTGCTGTAGATATCAGAGGGTATCTTCTGTTGCTGCTGTTGTTCGGCATCCAAATAGTAATTGGATTCAGTCTTTTCATTGTGCTCGAAGCAGTTGCCATTCAGCTTGGGTGAGCTGGAGCTAATCTTGCGCTTAACGCGCAGATTGGGTGACTTCTCCTTGTCCACAATAGGCAACGCTATCGCTGGCACTGGCGGTGGCAACACATTGTCCACAACGCTGACCAGCTCCGAGTATTGTTTGAACAAGGCATGTGGCTGAGGAACCTGTCGCTGGGGTTGCTTCAACGATGAGCGCCGTGTCAACATCAGCTTGCTGGGCGAGATTAGGGCATCTGGCTTTTGCACCTCACCCTCCAGCCAATATGTCATCATTTCACCCTTGCCCTTCATGGGCACCAGGCCTCTTCTGGTCGTTAAAAAGCTGCCAAACTCATCTAGCGCCAACTTGGTCGTCTCACTGATGTGAATCTTGAGCGCCTCGCCGTTGGACTCCATGCGCGAGGCGGTGTTTACGGTGTCACCAAACAGACAATAGCGCGGCATCTTTTGGCCCACAACGCCGGCAACACAGGCACCCGTGTGCAGGCCAATCCTCAGCTTCAGGCGGTCGTCGGGTCGATGATGGATCCTGAAATTGTGCACAGCCTCCAGTAGTGCTAAAGAGAGGCGGGCAATCTCCCGGGCATGATTATTCCCATTGCGTATGGGCAGGCCGGAGACGACCATGTAGGCATCGCCAATCGTTTCCACTTTGTACACGTCGAAGTTCTCCGCAATCGAGTCAAAGCAGGTATAGAGATCGTTGAGGAACTGCACCACTTGCATCGGAGTACTCTCTGCCGAGATGGCAGTGAAGCCAACGATGTCACTGAAATATATGGTCACCTGGTCAAAGGTTTCGGCCACAACTGGCTGCCCACTGATCAATTGGGCGGCAACGCTTTGTGGCAGCAACTGGTAGAGCAGCTTCTCGCACTTCTTCTTCTCCTCGAGATAATCCTGGGTGCGCTCCTCGACAAGCTCCTCCAAATTATTCGCATACATTTCCATGCGCTTCAGCAGGTTGTCCACTATATTTCCAGTCTCGTTGTCTCTGTGGTTGCAAAAATGTGGAATATATATATAGAATGAGTTTGGTATAATTATCGGAATTCTTGTTATATTCGTTAACAAAGATATTCAAAATTAAGTTTAAAAGTATGTATCTTTTTCTGACACTTCTTATTATTAAAAAAATATCATTTATATTTTTATAATCCATTCAAAATAATTTAGAAACTGTAAAAATATGTTTAAATATAACAGCATCGATTAATACTAATTTATCGGTACATCGATTAATGTCTAAGCTCTGGTCACACATGTATTGTGTTTCTCTTTCGCATTGTGTTCTAAGTTGAGTTGATCTCTATTCTTCGATGGGTAAAGACGCACTGGCGCAAATGATAACCCTTACTCAGAAACTGCGTTTGACGCTTCATTAACCCAAGATAATTGCTGTGTGCTATAATAAACATGAATGAACAAGATGCATTATATACCATCGATAAGTTGGATGACGAAAACTATGCGGTGTGGTCGATTCAAATGAAAAGTGTGCTGGTGCTTAATGATTTGTGGCCAATTGTTTGCGGAAGAATTGTGAAATCGGAAAATGCAACTTCTGCTGAAAAAGCTGAGTTTGATACGCATGACAAAAAGGCATTAGCGAGCATACGGCTGGGTGTAAAAGCGTCACAAATAAGTTCAATTAAGAACTGCGTTTCTGCAAAAGAAGCTTGGGATAAGCTAGCCGATGTGTATCAGCAGCGTGGACATGCCAGAAAATTTACGTTGTTTCGAAAATTGCGTCGGTTAAGCTTGTCAGAGAATTCGTCTGTGCAAAATTACATAAATGAGTTTTTCGATATAGTGAACAAGCTAAAGCAAATTGACATGAACATTTCTGAAGACATTTTGACAATTTGGTTGCTGGCGGGACTTGACAAAAGTTTCGACAATTTTGTCGTCGCCATTGAAACGCGAGAACAGTTGCCCTTATTGTCAGACCTTAAAATCAGAATAATTGGAGAAGACGAGAGGCGGAGAATAAACAAAGAAGAAGCCGACAACAGTGTACAGCAAACGTTTGTGTCGCGTACAAAAAACAGAGCATGCAGAAACAAGCAAGGAATTAACGGAGCTCTGCATAACAAAAAGTGTTATAGATGCGGCCGTGAAGGTCATTTTATTGCGCAGTGCAAAGAACGCAAAAAGGACAAAGGAAAAGAAAAAAGCAACGACGCTACGGGAAAACCGTTGCATGGCTACGTCGACGCGTATTGACCGCAAATCGTAAAGTGGATTCGTCTTCATTTGGGCAGGCGGCTCTATTTCGTGGAAGTTTAAGAAGCAAAATCTGGTATCCTTGAACAGTACTGAAGCCAAGTACATTGCGTTATCAAATGCGGATAGAGAGGCGATGTATCTAAAAAAAAATTGAGTCTTAAAAAAAATAAATCTGTATTATATTGGGACAAACAGAGAGCACATTGTCTAGCTAATAATCCAACGCTGCGTAATCGTAGCAAACATATTGAAGTACCATCATTTTCGAGAGTTGTCTGCTAACAACGAGATAAATATTGAATATATATGTACAAGCGGTATGATGTCTGATGTAATTTGCAAAGAACAAACATTGAAATGTATCAACTAAATGAATTGTTATTAATCTTGGTATGTAGTTTAGTATGTAATCATTGAGAGTGTTGAAGTATGTTTAAATTTAACAGCGACTATTATTACTCATGTATTGTTACATCTATTTATATCGAAGCTTAGGTCGCACATGTATTATGAATTGTATTCTAAGTTGACTTGCTCTCAATTCTTCAATAAGTAAAGACGCACTCGTGCATAATAAAGATAAGCATTATTCTATTATTCTTCCCGAAAAGGAATGGCGATCATCTAAATTTCAGGGCTATTTTTTTCTGAAAGTGATTGGTTAAATAAGATCTTACTTGTTGAATTTGCGTATCATGGATTTGAGCGTATTAAAGTCGGGTCGCTCCAAAGGATCCTCAGCCCAGCAGCGCCTTATGATGCCAATGACATCCGCCTTTGTATCACCGCCCGGCTCCAGTTCTGGACGAAAGGGTTTGTTCTGGCTCGGCTTGTGGCGCTTAACCAGCTCGACGATCTCTGCAGGGGAAATGCAAACAGAGC
The DNA here is from genome assembly GCA_035041605.1 of Drosophila atroscutellata. Classification (NCBI taxonomy): domain Eukaryota; kingdom Metazoa; phylum Arthropoda; class Insecta; order Diptera; family Drosophilidae; genus Drosophila; species Drosophila atroscutellata. Next base: position 16,524,406 of record JAWNLA010000091.1, on the reverse strand, counting down.
ACTGTGCGTTATATTTCAATCAAGTTACTAATTTATATATTACTAGTTCCAAGTAGTAATAAGAATCACAAAATATTCAGCCTTGAGGGCCCATAACTACATCACACTGATACACAATAACAAACTCACATGATTTACTTAAAGTCGAAATATTTCATACTCTACTTATGATGCGCACGGATTCGTTCAAGCGGCAGTGGAATTATAATATTGGAAACTTTGGACTGTGTCAGCATAATGCCAGAAATTGTCTGCTCCTCACCTTCTTAAGTGACCATCGTCAGAGCCAGGCCGAAATCAAGATATTTAATTTATTGAAGCACAATGCAAGAAGCGCGAGGAGTATTCCAACAGACAGGGTTTGTCCGAAAGGTTAGTGGATATCAGTACGATTATCAGGAATAATCTCGCATGCTTAGGTCCCACAGATGCTCAGATTATATTTGGCAACTGTGATTGCGCAAAGTTGTTCTGCAAGCGTGGATCTTGCAGAAGCCGCTGGCATAACTCAGGCATTCAGTGGCTATGGGAATTGGAGCACCAGTCCTGGCTGCAGCCAAGTAGGCGCAGCAGATTATCAACAATTGAATCGAATAGTGCGACTAAGGTGCGACATAATGACAGAAATGGCTGTTGGAGCTGGTTGCTTCGCAGCTGTGGCTATGCCTCCGATACGGAGAGCTTGGATTTGCCTCTTACTCCAAGATCTTTAAGTGTGTAATTTACCCTTTTCGTTAAAAATGGGATAAATAATATATATATATATTATATAACTATAATGAAACATCAATCACAACATGCGCAAAGTGAGAACTTGGAGATACTTCGCTTCGAATAGGTCTACCCCTTTAACTTAACAAGATATATTCATTAAAAGATAATGTTGTACATGGGTAATGAAAAAAAACACATCATTTTGTAAAAATTGACGGACAGATCACTGAGTCGATTCAAGAATATATTCATATAACATTAAGGGAATGTTTACACATTTTAAATGGCTGCGAAGCTTACTTGTTTTACTTCTTACCTTGAGGCGTTTTCTCTGGTGCACACCTGCCCAAGTAAAAGGGTCCTTGTCGGGTGGTTATCTCGTGCACAATAATGCCAAATGAATAGACATCGCCCTTCTGGGTGCCTTCGGGTGACCGCTGATGCTCCAGCCGCAATAACTCTGGCGCTGTCCACAGGTGTTCTGAGAGGAGACAAGGTTACAAATCATTAGGAGCTTAAAAGCATTTGCTCAAGTATTCTATGGTGGTGAGTTAGTGAATTTTAGGGCATCTAGTTTTTCTAAGTGTAGGATTTTAGGTTAGCAAACTTACTCTTCCAGTAGGCATGACTATTGCAATTCTCAATATCGCTCTCGACATCATGATGAGTGCGCCGCAGAGTGTGTAGTCCAAAATCGGTGATTTTGAGAACGAACCGTGAGTCGACCACACAATTGGAGGACTTGAGATTGCCATGGGAGCGAATGTCAGAGCTGTGGATAAACTGCATGCCACGGACAATGTCATGCATCAGCGACAGCTTGAACATCCAGTCCAGCTGGAACTGTTCGTTCTCCAGTATGTCCTGCAGCGAACCCTTGGGACAGTACTCGGTGAGTAGGAAACTGCGACGTTGATCCAGACAGGCCCCATAGAACTTAACCAAGTGATCGTGCTGCAAATCCTTCATGCGCTTCAACTCCAACATCAGATTGCGCGACAGCACGCCCTGCACATTGTCCACCTCGATGGGCTTGATGGCCACCTTGCTCTTCTTGTACATGCCCACGGGTATGAAGATCTGGCGATCGCCATTGATGGACACCATGTCCTCGGACATGAGCGTCAGCTGGGAGCCCTGTTTGACCAGCGAATGAAACGAGCCACGCATTAAGTGATCGGTGCCATCGCGGAACATGACATCTTCCAGCGATACCTTCCAGCTCATCGAATTGATCTCCGCCTCGGCAATATAATGCCGATATCCGAAGAAGAAGCATACGGCCATCACGATCACCATTGTGCCAAGAACTATCGACAGTATGGCATAGCCAGGCAGTGCTATATTGAAAGATTACATTATACATAGTAATTATAATCCTTGTATTTAATAACACTGAGAAAAAAAACTTAAAATGCAGATTTAAGAGATTACTTCAAGTACTTTACTTCTTAAGTTGAGAACTTTAATTCTAGAATGAAATTGTTTGAATTTCGTTTCTCTCTTGTTACTTAAATCTCAATTGAGTCAATTGATTTGTAAATAATTTTCCTTTGGAATCAAAGAACAATCTTTTAACTCCCTCCACTGATGGAAATTCTATTAGGGTTACATAAGACCTCCATTTTATTTTAATCCCTTCACTAAATTTTCGATTAATCTATATGTGTCTATCAAAATATTTCACTTAGCATATCTATCAATATATGTCTCTCAAATCAAATTAAATCAATTTGATTGTTCTACTTGCGATTACTTACAATTGTCCGGGCACAGCGATCCATCGTAACCACAAATGGGACGATCGGGTGGCGCCACTTCTCGTCCCCCAGCCCAATGTATCTCTTTCTCGGACTCAAACTCCAATCGATTGTGCAGAAAGTGGGCGACAATCTCAAATCGGCCAGTGTTTGGATTCATGTCGAGCAGCGAATATGCCGAGATGCGATCCCCATTCGAATCGATAGTCACATTGCCAGTAATCCCAGTAAAGCTGCGATTCCACATGCGACGGACCATATCGGTACCATTGATGGGTCTGGTCAGCATGCTCGGATCCTCTCGGATGCTCTCGTTCAGCGCATTGGCATACAGCAGGACACCATCAAAGAAGGAGGTGACAAATGCGGAAATTGGTTCATTCTCGCTAAACGTATAATTATACTTAGCCGAAGCTATATCTTTGATCTGTAATTAGAAATCAGAGCACATTAATTACAGCCAGCAGTCAGATGTTTCCTTCGCTCCTAACTGCCATGCGACAGCTTGAAATGTCGGCTCTGGCAGCCGTGAAATTGAATTATATTGACGCTACTGGCGAGTCGCTACGCCACAGTTAAACGTCAACATCAATGACAACAGCAACGACAAGTTTGTGGCAGAAACCCTTTGGAAATTATTGTCTGCCTCGCATTGCCAAGTTGTGCGTGTGGCAAATCCACCATTTGCAACCCAACAACCCAACTAGACAACTGGGCGGCTTTTACCAAGGACATTTCCATTGCCAGCGGATAGCGCATATTTGCTGTTGAAGTTGCACGCTGACTTTTGAATGGGGTTGCAAATTTGCGACTGCGGCAGCCTTTCAAAATGTATTCTTAGGCAGAGCATGTCGTATACATCAACATAACAAACGACAAGCCTCTTAGCAAAGCCCCTCAATATTTTCAATTTTTTTTTGCTTAAGCCAGATTATTGACAAATTTAAGAATTTATACGATTTAAATACTTGGCTTACACCGACTGAATTAAATCAAATAAAAAAGATAATATTAAAATAAGTATTAAGTCTGCATAATCGAAGTACATAAGCAATATTTGACTAAAATACTTTGACTAAAATCGTTCCTTTTGTGACTTAGGGCTTAAAACGCTGTCAGGACCGAATTAAAGTGTGTTTCCTTAACAAATATTTCAGTTGATTTTGTAAATTTGGTTTTAAGTATAACAATTTGAGATAAATGTATAAATTATGTCAATGATAAAAGCTGTCAAAAGTTATCATTAGCCTCAAATGATTGTGGGATGAACAAGTGCCAAGTTAGACCGACATGACCAAGTTACTAGTTTTGTTACAAAGTTGTGAAACAATTCGTTGGATTAATACATTTACAATGTTGTAGACTTCTGACACTAAGCAGACAATATAAAATGTTTTGACTAATGAGTTGCTTTTACAGTAGCTTTCAGTTCCACTGGCAAATGTGCAAGAACAACTTTTTAGAAATGCAGCTGCAGCATGGACACAAATTTGCTGCTTATCAGTCTGACAGCTTTGCTTCAAGTGTCACTCAAAAGTTGGCCAACACAAATATTTTCAGGCGTTGTCGTTTAGCTTCTTCTTGCCATATCCTGGGCCCAACAAATGGTTGCGATTGCAAAACATGACAATTAATATAACGGAGAAAAAGGAAAAAGGCATAAGCAAGGTATATTTAGACTCTTTATGAAAAAACTTAGAAATCGACTGGCTTTTAAATTGGTATAGCAGTTCCTCTCTCAATAAAATCATTATTTATTGTACGCAGAACCAGGTTGCTTCAATTCCCCTCTCTTTAATATGCACCCGATATGAATCACTATTTGCATATGTATTTGAGGGGCATGAAACACAGTTGTAGTAGTGGGGCAGTCTTGGCTAGAGAATTCTTGCTTGTTTGTTTGCGTTGGTATCATTAAAATTTGCAAGCGTGATTACAAAAACATCATTACCGGCTTGCAGAGGCAGAAGTATCTTTCAGGTTGGTGTGTCTGTGCATGAGTACTGTAGAAACATATATATATGGACACGTATGCAAAATAAGCTTGCACCAGGCACGTGCCCTGGCATTGGGAATGTATGAGTCGGCAAACAACAAATTGCAAGAGAAGTGAAAAAACAAGAAGCAATGGATATGAAAGGCGAGTCAAAGATTAAATATCCTTCCAGATCGGAGTCCATCAGCTTACACCGAAATGAGAAATTCAATTTAAAAAACTGACCAATAGTTTCTATGGCTATATTGGTCCCGATTTCTGTGGGATAATAAGACTCATCACTACTGAGTTTATTAAAAATGCTTCACTAGAGAGTTGAATCTAAATATGGATCTGTCTTAATGAGTGGTAGTAGAAGTTCTAATATTTGAGGCATACTAAAAGTTGTAGCTGTTAAGTTTAATACGAATATTATATTATGCTTCAAGATTTAAGTTGTTGACTTATATGTATATTTATTATGTAGCACTGGACTGGTAATTTGGCTATGTTAACTAGCATTACTTTCTTATCAGGAATATATGATTTTATTAGTTTGTTTTTCAATACATCGCAAACTTGTCGACAAACATCATAATATCCCTGACATGTCCATAATAACCAAGAAAAATGCTCCAACAGAAAATGGACGAAAATAACTGTGGAACTATACGCTTTTTCCGGGCACTTCAATTTCATTGCGATGCAAGTTGGGGGGAGGGGGAACGCAGCTTCCGGCGTCGGAACTCACCTCGTTGGATACCTTCGTGTAAGCATCGTCATTTGGCTGCTTGGGCGTCACGGTTAGCATCGCTGTGTAGGCCTTCTTGGCGCGTTCATTGTTGAAATCAGTATCGTTCTTGTCATACCAGGGCAGAGACGTCATATACGGCACACTGCAAAAAAAGTTTGATACTAATTTAAAGATGCGTGTGTGTGTGTGAGTGTGAATGTACTTAATTCGAGCTTCGTATCTGCTTGCGGTTTGCGCTTTTGGTTTTATCAATTGAAATTGTGCTTAATCACAGCTTTTTCGTCTGAAATGCGTCACGAATTGTTTATAAATAGAAATGTAAATTGCAAATTGCAAAATGTAAATCGATTTCCAGTTATAGCTTACATATGTCTCTGTCTTTGTCTACGCGATTACACATTCCAGCTAAATTGTGTCAATAAGCGATAGCGTACACTGAGCGACTCAAATGCCTTCCTTAAAAAAAGGGCATTTGTTTGAAAGATTCTTGGGCGGAAGCCACTTCAATCTGATCTTAAAAGCGCTTATAAATGTAGTTATGTATATATATATATATATATAATCATGGAGGCAAAGGCCTAGATAAGTACTCTCTAATCAGACACTTAATCGCCAATTAAATGTTCTAATTTTGTAAATAATTATTTAAGTTTATAAATAATATATACATTCATATTTTGTTGCAAGAAAAACTTGTCTTTTAATTATCTTCTTTTCTAATCCTTACTTGCAGCGCATACTATTTTAAACTCAATCGGAAATCTCGTAGAGAAATCTCTAAAGAATGCTGCCTTCTCAAATGTGATTCTTTTGCTTTAAGTGTAGATGCTGCGGTCGATGTTGAAGTGAACTATTTGAGGTGCAGAGTACAGTAGTACACAGTGTAGTTGCATGTACTTGTTGTTATCAGTTGCAGTTTGTTTGTGTTGCCAACTCAATGTCAGCTTTTCTGTGGCTGCTGCCAACTCAGCAAGAGACACTTTGAGCAAATCGATTATGGATAGTAAACACTTTACAATCTCGCTGCTGAATCTGCTCAAGCATACATATTCTAAATTGTACAATATTTAGCATAAATAGGTTTCTCAATTCTGAGATTGAACACATGGCTAAGGAGATTTGTCTGCCAATTACCTCGATACCTTACTGATTACCAATTTCAATGTATATCTTAACACTCAAATTGATAGTTAAATACTTTTATATAAATGCAAATTGGTTTTATCGTAATAATAATGTATTTATACATATATCATCTATGGTTAACCGCTCTCAAGTGTGGCCTTCAGGTTAACAGCTAATGTGTATTATAAAATAAGCTAAATTTACTTTAAATAAACATTGAATATTTATATAAATAAAAAGCGAAAGCACACTAGTTGATTTGTTTAAATTTACATTTTAATTGATTGCTTCTGAATGAATTTATTTCCACTTAATGTATAAGAACCATTTATCGTCTTCGGCTAACCATCAATTAAATCTATTTTCGCGCTGCTCGGGCGAATTACGTATAATTTTGAATTGATATCAGGAAATGCTTTAGTGAATGCACAAATAGACATCGATTTATTTATTCATTCGCTTTATTTTACATTGATTACAAGTTCGCAGAGGTTACAGATTAGACTATATTTACGAGCAAGTGCAATAATAGTTATTCCCTCTCAGCGAGAGACATCACCAAGTATCAGCCCTTCTAGTTCTCTCTCTCTCTCTCTCTCTCTCTCTGTCTATTATTCGAAAATAAATATTTGCTATTTGTGTAATCCATTTCGAAAACTATTTACGTATTGCACATTTTTTCAATGATCCACAATTGATATTAATGCCATTGATTGCCCCGGGGTACAAACAAAGGTGTTTAGATTCGATTCTTTTAATATATTTATTTAGTATTATCCTAACCTTTCATAATATATTTCCGATGTGGTTCAATAATGGGTCTCTTTTCCTTGCTTTTCTTTTGCTTGTGATTTGCTCGTGTTATTTAAGGTTCTTTAGAATTTCATTTTTACATCCTTACAGAATGGGGTCCCAAAGATATTTGATAACATTTTTTGTACAGTCTTTGGTGATACTTTAAATTAGCCGTCTAGTTTAATTTTCAGAAAGTGGCACTCTATTGAACAGAGTTCAAATATTCACATGCATAATTGATCAAAGGAATATAAATTTACTGCCTTGATAAAGATAAAACCATTAACTTTCTTATAAAAATCGTTGTACACCAAAGAATCAACATATCTAGAATCATAATCTATAATCAATATATTTGAAAACAATTGCTGATGAGAACCGATTTAAAATTCAACTAAATACTTTTGGTGATATACATAGAGAATAATATTTGAAAAATGAGATGAAATCAAACTAAATGAATATCTAATTTTATTTACATAATACTAAATCTAATTTAATTTACCCAATACTAAGTGCAATAGAAAAATGATTAAAACTAATCCACTAATCATCAACTTTGAATGTCTTCATATTATTAATATTGTCTATTTAACGGACTAGACGAGAGCTTAAGCTTTCGACGAACATATTAATAAACAGCAAATTAATATGCATACATATACACATGTATGTATGCATTACTAATTTGGTTACTCAGTGAATCATTAGTCTCAAATCGCCAAGTTAGTCAGTTAACATCTGGGCACAAATGTATCCAGAAGCAGAGCTAATAGTATGTGGGTGCGAGGAAGCAATGACACGGCAAATTGCAGACATCATCGTAATTACACAGCAGCTATCCACCAGAGAGAAGAGGGCGGGGCGGGCGGGGAGGCAGCATAGAGTTTATAGCTCAGCTATTTGTTTTTTGTTTGTGTGGCATTAGAGTTAATAATGCCGAAGTCAGACATGTGTCCAAAAATCGGAATTTCCTCGTTTTAAAAATAGATATTAATTGCTCAGTGGTCAGTATTTTGGAGTCGCTCGAAAGCTATTTTTGTTGGTAAATTTGATAATATTTTTTTTCAATAACCTTGGCTAATAAGTATTTTGCGCACTTTGTAAAGAATATTCAAAGTGCGCGTGTTTGCCAAAGTGAAAGGCCACAAACTGTAGCGATTGCTATAAATGATCACTTTTGTGTGTAATTGTTGTTATTGCTATTATTGCTATTATTATTGTTGTTGTTGTTGTTTGTGTTATTGTTGTTGGCTGAGTAATTTATATATTGATTTTGTACTTGTGTAGTTAGAGTACTCACCGCGAAAATAATTCAATATTGATGAAAACATATTCACCGCTATCGATCATATTCAACTCCTCGGCTGTCAGCATAATTTGACGTATGGACTGCGGATCGGCGCACATAATGACAACTGCAAAATAGACACAAAAAAAACGAAAAGAAATCAATAATATATATAAAACACAACACAACAAATTGCGAATTTCAGTTAAAGAGCTTCAATATACCATTTTTGGTGCTACTCTTCGTCCACATTGTCTGTCCACATTTGGCTTATAATTAAATATAGAAGCAGCCCTCCAGCATCAGAGGCTTGATGCTGACTCTTGTCATTAAAAATGTATTAATTTATTTTTAATGTGCACACTTTGTTATTAATGTAGTTAGGTTATTTTTTCTCGATTTGATTTTTGTTTTTTCGTCAGTTGCTTTGACGTCAGCAGATAATTTGGTAGCGCTTGATATATGTATGTGTGTGTGTAGTTGATCTGACTCAATGGGCATGAAGTACCTTCTGAAGTAGTCTGTGGAAGATTGTGACTTGACTTGACAGTAGTACTTGGGGATATTATCCTAGCAACGAAAAGATAAAAGTGCGATCCACAAAGACAATAGAATAATCATCAGAAAATCTACTAAGCCTATTAATAGTCTGGGGTTTTTCTCACTTGGCTTGCGGGATTTCCCTAATGCTTGCCATAAATGGTTAACTATTTTACATTTTAAACTTAAAAACTTCTATTCATTTGAAATTTTTAAATTATTAATACATTTCTAGATGGAATAATAATAAAAAATAAAAGAAACTACTTTCAGCTGATTAATTATTAATGTGACATTGGCCTGGCAGCCATGATGCAGAAAGTAATTGCCACGGCGTGCCACAAATGATGCAAAATGCTAATGAGCGCAACGCATTTCAATGTGGCGTGTTTATTCTTTTGCTAAACTATTTGTTTAATGTTGTTGCACTGCCAGTTTGCACCCTTGCACACATATTTCATCAGTTAAGACTTGCTTGTGTTGCTCTTCTGTTGTAATTGAGAAAACATCAAAAACAAAACAATCTTTGATAATTGCCTTTTGCAAAAGCACCTTTTTTAGCTGACTGAGAATGAGAATTAGTTTAATTATTTAAAAGCCAGTCAATTTGGTAAACCGAGACAAGGACTGAAATGCCCAAGGGATGCGCGACTTTTTGTATACCCTGTAGAAAACGTAACAAAAAAAAAGAAGTGTGGTAATGTATGTTACAGTTAAAAGCATAATACATACTCTATATACTCTATATACAGATATATATGTATTAATGATCGGTGATTTTCTATCCGACTCTAATCGAATTTTAAAGTGTAGAACATCTAAAGGAAGTATTTTTTTTTTGCAATACTATATATTTTTAATTCTTATATATATATTTAACCCAAACCATATATTCTTTGCGAATAAATTCTGTCGCTGTTTTAGAGTTTTCTATATCTATAAGCTATAGGGAATCAAACGGTCGCATATTAGCCCCAGCTTCAATCAATGTCAAGTTCAGAACAAAAGTCGGACTTAATTTGATTGTACAGATATGCCAAAATCAAATTATGCAATGCAATGTTGCACATGTAGTTAAATATGTAAACATATGTAGCATGTGTGCTGATTATGCATTAGAAAAACTGTTTATTGTTCAGCTGATGTACATTTTATGTTCATACTGTTCATAAATTATTTTTATGCATGTCTGCTTACAGTGTTTGTGTTAGGTTGAAAGGTCAAATATGTTCTGATAATCCCTTGATTCAGCTAACAATAAATTATATCGTATATATTGGACTTATGCGGTGTTAATAAATTTGTCAATCTGTATTTATTTATGGCATATACTTAGTTTTTGTATTCTCAGAGGTTGTATTTTCAGATTACATTGTTAATATTCATTTCAAATAATTAATTTTTAATCAACTGCATTTGTATACACAACACATTTAATCATTTCAAATAATAAATCAATTTTTAGCACATGTTTTAAATTAAAAGTTCAAATCGTGGGTCAAATCAAGAAAGGGATCTTCATTCAAATATGGAATGCTTTAAATATACTCTTGATAATTTTGAAATATATATTTTAAACAATATTAAATGAATTCAATTATAAACATAAGTTGCAAAATGGGTAATCAAATAGTCATGTACATATCAGATAGTTTTCAAATTTTACCAAAAAGTAATCTTAAAACGATTAAATCCATTTTTTATTTGGACTGTCCTTGAACTCAAAGGATACTTTTAGCTTCGCTCCGCAGTACAAAATATTTCTTTTGTCGGCTTCATAATGGGATGAACTATTCAAATCGAGTTTGTGAATACATTAAAGTGTAATAATGTCTCCTACTGGGAGATCGGAAATATACATTTTTAATTGTATTTAAAGGCGCACATTAATAGGGAGAATAATCAAAACATTTGAAACATTCAAAACTTTTGTAGTCGCTGGATTGTTCATACGAAGGGACAATAACCCATCTACGCTGCTGTTCATATTTATGGATGATTAATGGTCAGTTCGGCACTTATTAATTGGTTTTCTAATTTTTGGAAGCGCAATTAAAAAACCATTCTCATTGAAGCAATTGCTTTTACTCATTTTTCTATTTATTTTTTATATTTTTATATATATATTTATAGCGCCTATTAAAAGTCAATATGCATAGATCTGTGTCTGCATAGCAATTTGCATTGTTTACTTCGTTAATTGCAAATAAATATAATTAAGTGCGTAGTAAAAATTGAGTTCTGCAATCGAATATTCAAATAATTTTCAAGTTCTGTTAATTGTCTTAAACTGCGTGATGTTGAATTTCAATTAGTTGATATCGGTTACCATTATAATATCTATATCTATATCTATATCTATATCTATATCTATATCTATATCTATATCTATATCTATATCTATATCTATATCTATATCTATATCTATATCTATATCTATATCTATATCTATATCTATATCTATATCTATATCTATATCTATATCTATATCTATATCTATATCTATATCTATATCTATATCTATATCTATATCTATATCTATATCTATATCTATATCTATATCTATATCTATATCTATATCTATATCTATATCTATATCTATATCTATATCTATATCAATATCTATATCTATATCTATATCTATATCTATATCTATATATATATCTATATCTATATCTATATCTATATCTATATCTATATCTATATCTATATCTATATCTATAACTATATCTATACCTATATCTATATCCATATCTATATCTATATCTATACCTATATCTATTTCTGTACCTACATATATCTATATCTATATCGGTACAGGGCATTTCTTAGTTAAGCATTCTCGACTAACGCACTTTGCGGTTTCTATAGTCTGTTCTTGGTTGCACAAATGCAACTAATTAACGCAATTGCGTTCAATTTAAATGACAGAGTGCAACACAGTTCAGGGTATTCCCGATTCGACATGAAAGCGCAATTTTATCAGCCAGACAAGGTTCTTTTGGCAGCGTGTTCGCGACATTGAACGAAGGCCAATAAGTAGTCTGATTAAATGCAGATGCGAACAAGCAAATTCAAGTGACATTTTCTTGTGAAAACTATAATGAATTTTATATTTAACATTTAGTTAAATATTTAGACAATGCTTTTGTGTGTAAAATATTACTTTCATTTAAATAAAACAAACCTTGAAAGTTTCAAAATATTCAATAGGAACAACAAGACGATCAATCGTGAGATAATTCGTTTGTAAAATTCTTTTTTCGTTTAAAAAATTTAAATATTTATTCTTGAAAAAGTTGAGAGTTTCCAATAAAAAACAAAACAAGCAATTTATATTTACACTGTGAATTCCTGCTGAATAGTAAAATATGTCAACCAAAAAAAGGGCATTTTATGCAAATGTGACCCACAACCCAAGGGCTGCTCTCATCCACTTACTTCTTGTTCGCATGGCCACATTCCGGAGCAGTCGTATGATGTACCCCTTGGTCCAGTGGGCCGTATCGAAGCCCAGCTGGTAAACCGATTCCTTTTCGATGGTGTCATGTATGGCAGCCAGGCACAGGAAGCAGACGGAGTTGCCCTTGGTCTTGGCATTCTCATTCTGGTAGATCAAGGCGGTGCGTGTCCAATTGTAGGTGTTCAGAAGGGCGCGAACCATGTTGCCCAGATTGTTGACTTGAGCGCCCTTGAGGCGTGTCAGCGTTGAATAGCTCTCCGCCTTCTTGCTGAACTCACCGGCATTGCCGCCAGTCGTGAGCAACGGAATCTGCCAGACATCGGCATAGCGGGAGATGGGCGCTAACACATACTCGCAGGGCAGGCCAAAGATGGCGTTCATCTCCGGCCACTGGGTGTAGATCTCAAAGAAGCCAAGTGGCCCGTATGTGGAGGAGCAGAACGTATCCCGCGCGATCAGTGTAATATCAATCTGAACGCCACCCACAAAGCCCAAGCGCTGCACATGGGCAATACCCAGCTCCAGCACTGGCAGCACCTTGGGCATGATGCAGTCGTTCTTGTTGTCCGACTCCACCGTGGGTAATAGTGCCACGAAGACCAGCTGCCGACGGCGCACCGGATGTGCATCTCGATGGAGATGTGGATGATTATAGTCTTTGCTGGTGCTGGGAAACTGTTGCACCAACTGTGTACGCTGCGATTTGTGGGCATTTCGCGTCTCGGGCACGGTGAAACTGTGCACATCCGTAATGGTACGGATGCTGGCCACGCCCGCATCGCTGGACACATCGTAGAACCAGGCGTAGGCGGGCGCAGGTCCTGCCCTCTGACTGGGCACCAGGAACAGCAGCAGCAGCAACAGCAGCAGCACCTCGTGCACTTGTTGTTGTTGTGATTGGCTTTGTGGCTGCCGCACAATGTTGCTGGACATTCTGCGACAGCTCGTCGCCTCGAATTGTCTCCGATGTGTTGCTGTGGCACTTGCAGTTGCTGCACTTCCTGTTAATCCTGTTCTGATGTCGTATTTCCGAGTTGATTTCATTTGATTTTCTGCTCGAGCGAAACGTAACACTTTATTACTGAACTCGATCTCATTATTTATGCAGATTTTTGATTTTCTTATTATAATTATAATTATTACTTCTTTTTTTTGGTTTCTTGCACAATTATTTCAGCATCTTCATTTTCGTTTTATTTTATTTTAATTTGTTTCAAATTTTAGACGTTGCCTGCAAGACAATAAGTCGCATTCATTTATTTGCACATCTGTTTGTACATTTTGTACATTTTCTTAAATTGTATTTAATTGTTTTATTGTTTTGCTCTCAGGCCTCAACACGTTTTTCATATCATTATTCGGTTAATTGTTTGCAACTTGAGTTTTTTCGAATTTATTGATTTTGGTTGCACATTTTATTGCACTTGTATTTGTTCTTTATTTCGATATGTTTTGTGTGTTTGACAAGTATTTATACACTGTTCTCCAATGCCGAGAAAAAAAAGTTGAAACAATGTATTGAAATTTGCATACAAAAACACTTGTCTTTCGTAAATAACACTCAAACTTGGCTATTTTTAGCACGGCTACAATTTAAAGGTGATTTTTAGATAATTTGCATTTAAATTGGGCATAAATCAAATAGTTAATTTTAGATCAATAAATTTGTTGCTAAGACGCAGACAAACGAAATACATTAAAAGGAAAGCACAATAACCATATTATTTATATCCCATATATATATAAATATATATATTTTTTGTTTGGGTTTAACAAATTCAAAATCAAAGGGGCTATAAATAAACCAGTTACGGCGTTTACAATACTTTTGACCTTCACTTTTATTTGGTTATTTGGGAAATATTATTTAAAAAGCTGGCAGGTATTTTTTAAGTGGCTTACAATGTTAACAATAAGCACGGGATGTGGATGGCAAATTTCAAAACGAATAAATCTTCTCGAAAGTGCGAAGACTGTATATGTGTGTGAAAGACAGTGAAACTTTATATCTGTTACAAATTGGAATATATGTATGTGGCCAATTTAACGGCCATTACCAAAGTTAAATTTGGCCATGGGTAACAAAGGGAAGCGAATGAGTTAGATGAAAGCTTCTTGTTGCCCAAATACGGTTTATTGAACCACAAATGATTGGCTGGAAAGGTGTAGAAAAGAATTCAGCTTAACAAATTAAATACATATACACATACAATATTATTTATTTCCGATGGCAAACTGTCTCCCTCCATTCATTCACACAATGATAATCTTTAGCTAAGTCATCAAAAGCTTTGGCCAAAAATAGCCTCAACACAAAATGACCTGAAGCCATTGAAAACTGGCCACAATAAACAAAAGAATTAATACAATAAGCAAATAAAAAGCGTTGCAACAACAGAGAAGCAAACAGATATTCAATGATGCCCTGCGGCATAGAAGTTTGTAAGTATTTTTACTCCTAGCGACACATTCAGAGAAACCACATTTAAAGCCTGTTTTTTTCTTATTGTTATTTAACTTTTGTTATCTGTTCCAGAAGCTAGAAACATTATCAAATTAAACAATCTGGTTTTTTTTTTCCAAATTTGTCTGTGCAAATGAGTGTACAAGTCAGAATATTTACATAAAGTGTATATATTCCAGCTAACGCTAGAGACTTCAATCTTAAAAGCATATTTACCCATATAAATGAGGTTTAAATTACTTCAGCCCTAATGCAGTTCAAAACTCCCTTTAGACCAGAAACCCTCAACTAGTTTATTTTCAAGTAAATTACATTCTTGGTTGTCCCAAAAATAACGTCAACAATGATTGAAGGCTGCAAACATTTTAAAGACTCAATCGTCCATCATATTTTGGGTTAATTTGTTCATTACTCAGCGTCAGTTGACCAGCTACCAGTTTGTGGGCCACATTTGTATATCTTTTGAAAGAGCCAGACACTCGATATGGGTCAAATCACTTGAGTCGCATCACAAACTTGGTCTGGGACCCTGCAATGTGGATACAGGCAAGTACAGTTCATTTGCGTCTTGAACGTTTGTTGGCAATTGTTTGTTGTTGTGGTATTGGTATCTGAACTATTTGCGTGTATAAATGTTGTGACGATCTTACAGTCGAGTCTTATTTTGGGCCGCAGCCGATCTTAAGAGCTTACACGTGCTGTGGATTAACAGATCGATTGCCGGGACAGCCTCACAGAGGGCGGACAACAGTCAACAGTCAGCAGTCAGCTAACAGCTAAGAGGCAACAACTCAAAGCCAACAAACAACAGGCAGCAGTCATTAGAGTTGGCTTGTTTGTTTGCCGTTAGATCTGCAGACAGTTATTGACAGCTGAGCTGCTATATAATTGTTGTTCGCACCATGATAATGAATTATGGACTTTTAATACATAATTCCCACCTTGCCATATATCATATTCGTATTCATATTCATGTTATTATTCACATTCACATTCACACTCACATTCACACTCACATTCACATATCTATTCTTAGACTATTTGTTTCTTCAACGCCTCACCAACGAAGTGAACGCAGTATTAATCGGTTTTGCCTGATCAGCATGAATTGTTATGCCGTGAATTTTGACCAGCCCCTTTTTGGCATACAAAAAAGCAACAGAAGTTGGCCAAGTTATCGCTTTAATCAGCTAATGGCTGGCTTATTAATTGTTCAGATATGGTTTATAAGCGTGTATTATCTGTGTTCTCGTGCACCTGCCAGAGGTAAAAAATTAAGCATAAATATAAATACGTCTATCACAGCTCAGGTTAAAGTTTTTTTTTTTAATTTCATATGCAGCACAAAGATTAAAAAACGGAATAAAATTCTCATATTTCAGGTACTGCATTTTAATAGGTATTCAAAAGTCGTTTAGACCCTCTGCTAAGCATTCCGCACTCATTACTATTGTCATTATTTGTGGGCTAATATTTTTGTTTGGTTGGGTTTGCTGCTTAAGCAAATGGATTTCGCTTCTGTCTGGCCTTTTCAGTGAAATATGAGTTGAATACTTTGTGTTATTTTTAGCTGTAGTTGAACAATGTTGTCGAGTACCGCAATACGTGCAGTTAGGTAATCAAATTATTAATAAGAGAAGAAGAAAAAAGAAAGAAATAAGAAATTAATTCAAAATTGTCTCCATTGTTGCAGCTTCAATTATGTTTTTAAGCTCTAGCTGTGTCGATATCATGTTTAAACTGAAATGATAAGTAAAATCCTAACTAACTGAACAAAATACACATTTTAAGCAACGCTCAAACATTGTAACGGTTGATTGATTGACAATCTCGATTGATATGTGGTTGAAAAATGAAAGCAAAGTCTAATCGTCAAAATATTTACTTAAGAGTTCTTTTCCCAAAGAATACGCTTTAGATTTTATAACAGTCTTCTAATATTAATACTCAAATTCAGAACTCATCAATGAATAAAATTTAATCTTTGCTGCATTAATAACAATGCTTAATTTAAATTAAATTAAATTTAGAAACATAATTTATTTATGAATTGATGGCGATTGTAATTGATTCAGAGCTGTGAATTTGGTTTGTTGCACGGCAAACAGAATCGCAAAAATTACAATTACCAACGAAAATATGTAATATAATTCATTAGATTTAAAAAGTCAACATTTCTATATTAACTGTTAACTAATACATATGCAAAATGTCTAGTGGAAAATTGCATTTAGAATGCTTTGTTTGAAATTGGTTTTATTTGGATTTGTGGATTTATTAGTGAAACTGAGATGAAAACAAACAATATTTATGCTGTTCTGATGAATTTTGTCATTGATATAAACACAATATGCATTATGATTATTGTATTTCAAAATTTATTCAAATTTAGAATGAATCACAACACGAAAATGCAAAGTGTCAGTGGGGAAGCTTGGGGGCAAACGTAATTAAATTTTGGATTGGTAAAGGTGGATAAATTTGAGTATGAATGTGCCCATAATGAATGAGTGAATGATAATGTCAAATGTGGATTCATTTTTAATCTATAATATGTAGTTTAACATATTGATTGCAATTTATGTATCAAAATTGGATTACGCTTAGAAATCAAGCACACAGAACTGCCAAAAAATGACTTTTGGCAAAAATAATAAAAAAATCCAATTAGCAAGAGTGCTTACATTATATGTGTATATATAAACAAAAACGATACAAATTCCAATTAAAATGAAATGCTTGATAAGACCCAATTTTTGTTTGCAAACAAGTTCGTCGCGACAGAAAAGTTGTTTTTAAATAAGCTTGTCTGATCGAGCTCAATAGAAATAAGGAAAATTGCTGTGCGAAATAATGAAATTAAGCTAAGGGTAATTGAAAAGTCAACCAAAAGAGTAAAACATTATACACTTCAAATTTATCCGTATTCAATTTGTGCCCCAGCCAATTTTGAATGAACAGGCGAACGTGATTCATAAACTTATTTATGATAGATGCCGAACTTGATTTAGATCAAAGCCAGATATGCATACATGACAAAGCCAAATAGGTCCACAAATCACATTTATTGTTCACACCTGGTAGAGATTTAAGGCAAACTGTGGCAACAACACGAAAATATAATTTATTTGGGGAACTCGGCATTTTTAAACAATTATTAATTGAACATAACAATAACAACATAAAGCTATGGATAACTGGTAAATCTTTATCACACCATCAGAATTATAATTAATTAACGAGTGTCAGCGGCTACGCGTGGCAAGTGTTAATTGTATTTAAAAATCCCCCGACATTGGATTAATCTTATAACAAACACTTTGAATGAATAAATTATGCATTTGAAGATAACAAATATATATCCAAATGTGCGAATGAACGTAAGTTCATAATTGAACAAGATAAAAATATGCATATATATGTGGACAGCATTAATGTCAAGTACGTTGTGTGGCAGATAAGAACTCGATCGCACTTGACTATATACATATGTATCTCAATTATTTTCAATTTCGTTTTCTAGTTGGCACAAATCGAAGGCTATTTATAAAGACAAATTTAAGTTGTTTCCGATTGGATGTTTTTTTTTTTATTTGTCTTTGCTCGCTATTTATGACATTTACTTTTATATTTAGCACTTTTCATAAACCACTCAATGGTTTCCATGAGTTTCAGTTACGAGTACATTCACAATGTTTTGGAGCATTCCAAAGCCGTCGCGTTTTTAAAATAACTATTTTGCCGAAGAATTCAAAAAACGCGCGTATTATGTGCCGATGCGTCGAGTCTCGAGTCGAAAACCGAACTGAACGCACGAATCGTCTCCCAGACTCACCGGCCAGACGCACCGACGCGCCAGCAACGCCGAAGCTGGACGCAATCGAGAATGTGTGTGTCTGAACGTGAGCGCCAACGTCAGCGCCAGCGTCAGCGTAAACGTAAGCGCTGCCAGCAGCGTAAGCGTCGCAAGCGCAGCATGATCCATGTTAAATGGAGAGCAAAACGTAAATCGCAAAACGTAAGCGCAAAATGCAAATGTAAACAGAGCGAATGATAAATAGAAATGCACACATACACGCACACACACACGCAGGCACACTTAGTGTTTTGCTTACTCTGCTAGCAACAAAATGTTTCTCAAAGACATCTTGTTGATGGAATTTATTCGTATTGCTAATATTTAATAATAAATTTTTTGACAACGAAAAAAATGTTTACACGTGTTATAAATGTTAATATTTGGACACTGTTAAAATATATGTATATTTATAAAATGTTTGTATTTGTATGTAATAAATGCATATGAATATAAAAAATAATAATTTTAGAAAAAAATACACTAAATTATAATTTTTTAAATAAAGTGAAATATGTTTGTAAAGCTTAAGCTTAAACTGCAAAGTATGTTTTCTATACAAAACTTAAATATATTTCTAGTTTTATATTAACCAATAATAATTTACATTAATTACTTTCACAATTGGACTTGGTCAAATATTCCTTTGTACACAAATGCAATCCCTTAACAAAAATTCATTAAGTTCATACTTAACTGTAGATTTAGTGTTGTGTGTTTGTTGCCATGTTTACATTTTGGTTGGGCTTCAATTTGAATTTGAGCTGCATACGGAAACAAGACTCTCCTGCTCGTTTCCTCTTATTAGTCTAATCACACACACACACACACATGCACATGCACATGCAGATATTACGTTTTGGATGATGTGACATAATGTGAGCTAGCTTCTGCGTGCAAGAGTAGGATTTAATTCTGTGTCTAGCTTGCACTAGTGTGTAATTTTGCACGATAGTTAAACTTCATTAATTCAAACGGACGAGCAAGAGAGACAGCGAGAGTGTGATGGAAGAGTGGTTTTGCGATTGAGTGCCATCTGCAGCATGTATGGCAACCCTGCACATGTGTGTGCATTTGTCTGTTTGTGCATTAAGCTACACTTGTTGCCCATCACATTCCACTAACTCATCTCTCTCTCTCTCTCTCCCACTCTCTCTTCTATCTTGTCTCGGTGTGCATTTTTGGGAGTGTTGTTTTCTGCATTGGGTTTCAGTAATTGTTTGCCATCAATTCACGTTGTGTTGCCAGCTTATACAATTTATTTGTACAATGTGTGAAAGCGTGAAAATCGAGACAGTGTCTGTTTCACTTTAAGTTGGAACACAACACTTCCCCGGTTCTATGTGCACTCGCCACATGGGAATCTACCATAAATCAGTGTTGCCTTACTTGCGTAAATACAATGGAATCTGTTTGTTCTCCTGAGACGAAACCGTCAAAATGTGTGACGGATGTGGGTAACAGATAAGCATCACTTGCACCATGGAATTCTATGATTCAAGGATAGTCGACTGTATCTGACGTGTGAAAGATGCTAATTCGATGCAAGCTGTCATCTTAGCGACTCGTCCTTCCGCTCTATTCACATGTATTAGTTGAGCTCACTCACACAGGACTCACTCACAGGACACCTTCACAGCTATATACGTATATTATATGCATCATCTTCAGAATTCAATTTTTACCATTCAGACCGGATTTTAAATGTGTGATTGACATTATATTGAAAAGGAAATGAAATATGGAAAATCTTTATTATGTTGAAAATGATTCAATTACGGGGTAGGAAATATTTCCATGATGTGCATTGAACA
This sequence comes from Drosophila atroscutellata, assembly GCA_035041605.1. Taxonomy (NCBI): domain Eukaryota; kingdom Metazoa; phylum Arthropoda; class Insecta; order Diptera; family Drosophilidae; genus Drosophila; species Drosophila atroscutellata. The sequence continues at coordinate 16,503,855 of JAWNLA010000091.1, read as the reverse complement.
TTGCACGATGTAATAATATTATTTCATTATTAAATTCTTTTCATTTCCTTTGTTGGATAATCCTACACTGCCATTAATCCCAATGTGTAGATCCTTATTCTCTATAATATACGCTTATGGTCTCCGTCATATTTGCATGCCAGCATGTCAGTTTCGCACATTTTCTCGGGAAATTAGTTGCAAGTAATTCATGCAAATTGTCAATAAGACTTTAAGTGAGTTAAGTGCTTGGTCAACAGAAATTGAATGTGTTACGCGTTAAATATTCATTTAAATTACTTTCTTGTCCTGATTCCGTCCCCATTCGAATAATGGTCTCCGCCTTACGCTGGCTGACAATACAAAAATGTCATAGCCAAGAGAATGTCCTGAATGGCGGAAGAGTTCCAAGAGGGAGTAGTGCTAAGTGCATTTGGAGCTCCAGTGGATAAGGACAATGACTTGCTATAAGCCATTAAACAATTCACGCGTTTACCTTGTAATGACCCCAACTATTTCCAAGTGCATTCATCGATTGGAATAAATGAGCTATTTTCTCACTTCTGCTTTATTGAGTCTTTTATATTGTCAGTAAACAATGCTTGGAACTGTAGTCCAATTTACTTTAGTTTAAATATAATATTTCATATATTCATAGTATTTCAGTGCATATAAATCAATGCAATCTAATATCAAACAACTGTAAACTAAATGATTGAATTATCTACAAATATATTATACATACACCAAATTTTTCTTCCTTTCTTTTTTTTTTAGGTTTACAGACTTGGCTTGAGCTACAAAGGACAGGAATATCCTGTCTAACAGCATGTGAAAAGTTTTATTGTGTGCTAAATGAGATTTGCATGTGCCTAGTTGGCATTCTCTTTGAAATTGCACAACTAAGCTGAAACTTTTCAATATAATTTGTGCTGAAGTCCGTTGGGCTGCAAAGGGACACTGATTCTTAAAAGTTTTAATTGTCTGACAGCAATTTGAAAAAATCTCAATTTTAACTAAAATCGACAAATACAGTTCAAATATACCATGACCAACTGCAGTTTCAACATTTTAAATTGTACGAGTCCGTGGAGAGACTGCTCTGCCAGCAACCAGTCTTCTTCTGAAGTTCAAAAGTCTCTTAACCGCTCTGCAGGTGTCAGTTAGTGAATCGAGCCAACAACTGTTTGTGTGTGTGTGTGTGTGTGTGTGTGTGTGTGTGAGTGACTGCATGTGGCAATGAGAGCCTGTGGTATTTGCAAAACCAAATTGAACCAAAACCGCCCACCAACATGGCTTTGTGCATCTGTAACATACAATTTTCTTGCTTCAACTTGAATGTTATGCAACGAATAAGCCTTGCCTAAGGAGATCGGTCTATTTAATACATATGTATATATGAGACGTAGAACTTATTTCATTTATGTATATTTATATAATACATAAGAAAAATAAACTAGGTCATTAAATGAATTTAATCTTAAGACATGCATGTACATAACTACAATCAAATAAGACAATCTGAAATGTTTAGCATAAATTTTCTTCTTCTTTCGTATATGTCATATAAGAAATTGAAAATTATATATGTTGATAACGGATAAGCTGATGTTATAAGCGTAAGTTTCGTATAAAAAAAATGAGCTCTAAATATTTATTGATAATTTTTCCATCCCTAGAACATATGCAAGGATATTTCTTTCATTTAATTAATTTTTGGTATTTTATTAGTTTATTTATTTAATTAAAGTAATAAATATAAATATATATCGCTATTTCTTAAATTATACAGTTAGTTAATATTTGATGTATTCTACGAATATATGGATCCGATTTAAAATCACGTAATAGACATTTTCTCAAAACAATCGAAACGTATAATATTGCCACCAAATTGCGTTTTCTTCTCTCTAACAGATTCAAATGATTTGCTTGTGTTGCTCAAACACTTGCCCCTGCCACACATCAAAGCAAAGTTTATTGTTTGACAGCACGTAATTTGCAACTTGTGCACTCTCAAGAATAAAACGATTACAACTTTAATTAAAATGATGTTGAATAACTTTTTATCTAACCTGAAGCAGATGGTAGACCAATATCAGGTGTCTGCTCTTTGCCACCTATAAACTCTACTTTGGCGTTGAACTTTGACATCGATTTTACATTAAGGGATCTGGGTCCTAGTCGTGTTCAACCAAATTTTACCCGGACTATGCTAATGAAGCACTCGCACTTTGGTTGACCTGACCACCAAATGGATTATGCAACATTCTGCCTCTCTGTGCCACTAGACTGCATGTGCAGGTGACGCAATTAGTCGTTTCTCCAGTCCACAACTATTAATAACGAATTTAAAAAATATTGATTTTACGATAATGATATATGACTCATATTAAACACGAGTTTTCAAACTTTTTCCATTTTTCGTCAGCTTTATACGTAAAAAAGTTTTTCCGCTATTGTTTTTTGGTGTAAACAACAATTAATAAAAACAATTTTGCCGGATTTGGCTTTAACTCGCAAATGGCCTCGCTGACAGGATGTTAATTAAACAAGATAAATGGGAAGCATGCAACTTTAAGCTAGATTCATTTGAAATGATTATCTTTTGCCACAATCAAATTAACACTCTTAAATGAAAAACAATTAATTGATTTTTAAAACTCTATTAATTGACTACTGGAAAAAATGATTAAAAATAAAAACAGTTGTTTGAATGGTTTTTTTTTTAAGTGACATTAAAAGCAATTATCGTAATTAACATACTATTTATAGTTGTTGCATGTTCTTAAATTTTTCCAGTGACAAAAAACTTACTTAATTAAAATGTATGCAAATTGTCAGAGGTGCTGAGCATGCGTGCTCCGTGTTGCAGATATTGATATCCTTGATTTCTGTAATCAAGCTTAATTGGGGCCATTTATAGCATTTACTCACACTCACATGCACACAGAACATGTGTGTTTGCAAACTTCGTTGCACATGTAAAAGGGGCAATTAATATTGGCATGTGGATAATGAATGAACCTTACTTGTAATTGGTTCGACACCAAAGTCGCAGTTTGGCTACAATTTGTGACTCATTGTAATTAAGAAAAACTCGTTTAATTCGAACATCGATCAGCTAATGCAACAGTTAACAATAATTCCAGAACTGGTAACTAATTAAATACCACTTAATAATGCATAAACAACTTAATAATGTAAACAACTAAATCGAAATTGAACAATTGCAATAAATTCTTAGTATATTGAATGTGTGTTAACAATGTGAGTTAACAATGTTCTACATCTTTTTAAGAATAGTTTTTTCGAAAGTAAGTAACTTCAAAAACATATTAAAAGTGTTTTCCTTTGATCGAATATTCATAGCACATTTATTTGCATGCAGCCATTTAGTCTTAATTTGAATTAATGTGCATATTTATTCAGTCACATGCCGGTGAAACTACAAAGTTGGTTTATGTCGCCGACGCCGCATTTTAGTTTAATGCTGTCTAATCAAAAATGATTAGTTTAAAATGAGAATACCAGCGCACACAGAGGCAACTGTGCCTCGGGCCGATGGATTAGCTGCATTGTGTTGTCAGTTATGAATATTTTCATAATGCGATTATTGCAAATTAAAAGTCAACATCAAGAACATTTTTATAATATTCATATATGCATATGTATATATATTGGAACATTAGTTAAAAGTAGGTGAGAGTTGGAATACACATTCCATATCTCTTCTCATCTATTTTTAACTAATATTTGCTAATTTTTAAAATAATAATAGTATTATCAACATCAACATCAACTATTTCTTACTACTGTTCATTGACTCTGATCCAATCAATTTTATCTAACTACTTTTTGCCAAGCTAATTGAAAACAAACATGGAAATGATTTGCATTTTATTTCTAACTTTTTGCATTTAGCTTGCAGTGGCAGTAGAAATATTTTCTTTTGATTGGTTTCAATTGAAAAAGTAAGAGATGTTGGCAAATTTCTGTTAGCTTGAATTTTATTTGTGGTTTAATCAGAAAACTTGATTTGCCTAACCGCAAGGCTGAGAAATTTGCAACATAAACACAATTAGTTGAGCGCCACAAATTTGAAGTTGTCGCCAAGTTTATGCCACCAGTTCGCTCGAGAAAGGCTCGCCACAGCTGTGCGGTCTGTGAGCCAACTACAAACTATTTTTTTTTATATTGATTTCCAGTTGTAAGTTTTGTTAACGCTGCGTAAACTGAAAAGAACTCTCGAGTGGAAAACTATTGAAAACTGCAGAAAGGCATGCTCATCAATTTGCATCATTAGTGGAACTCGGCATTGCAATTCTTCTCATTTAGTATATAAATAAACTCTACAGTTAGAGTCCCAGCTACAAAGACCTATGCTAAAAAACTAGATTTTGTCCAATAGGTTGCCAATTGAAAGGAATTTGCGGCAGTCGTCCATAAAATGTGGCTTGTGACCAAAACTTTCGGCTTCACTAACTATTAGGATAATTATATTGGTGAAGGTGAAGGGTATAGGAATGAATATGAATAGAAATCAGAAAACCATCACTTTATTTTAATTTCTATATAAAAATTATAGAGCAGAGATGCTATTGTTAAAGTATTACCTTAAATTCGATAAAGTTGTGCAAGGTTATGTAAAAGGCAGAGGGAAGCACATCTGACCCAATTAAGTAGACATGTTTTTGATCAGGATCAACAGCCGGGCCAATAGCCATGTCCATCTATATATGAAAGCCGATATCAGAGATTATGATTGCTAGAGATTTGAGATTCCCAGTCGAGCTATTTGTGTCATATTGTGAAAAGTTATTGAATTGCATTTATTGAAATCATTGAAAGCCAGCATTAATGCAGTTCAAATAAAGAATCATAAAAATCATTCAGTTAATACAATAAATCCGTAACAAATAAATAAAAAAATATAAAGTACGTTGCCAATATGCTTGCAACACACGTAACAGGATAATAAATTATGTTTAATACATTTTTCTGGCACACTTCGCGCTGCATTGTCTGGCATAAAGTGTGTAAGTGCCTGCGGGGCAGGGTATGGTATGGTGTGTTGGGAGGGGAGTGTGCACAGAGCTGGTAAGCTGATGCCAGGTTAAACCATCAGTAAGGCGGCACAATAAAAAAAGAAAAGAACAATAACAATAAAACAATAGCAGAAGCGGCACTTGCAGCAGCAATTGCAATGGAACAAAAGAACACTTGAAGTGAAAAACGAACTTAAATGGCATCTACATTTCCCATATCCCCAGCCTGCTGCTGCAAATTGTTTATATAGCCATCATTTTTATAGTTATGTGAGAAAATAAGACGAACCCAGCAGGCACAGGACATGTCCTCCATGTTAGTTAAGTTTGTGCGGCCATGGAGGGTAGATCATGAAACATAATAATGGATAATGAAAAAAAAGAAGCAATATAATAATGCTTATGGAAGGATGGCTGCTCGAAAATGCAATTTGAAAAGAATTTGTGTTCGTCATTATTATTGTGTGGCCATGTTGAAAACATGGACAATCTTCAGTGGTCTGTGAATTTCTCTACTTAATTGGAATTTATGCTAAATAGATTTTTGCTGCAACCAATTTGATTTGAAATAAATATCATTTCCCACTGAATATTCATGTGGAATCCAACCAACTATAACTATGAATTTTCCGTTTTTACTTGGCATACTGCCTACGACAATATTCAATATTCAATTCGTAGTTGAGCGAACTAATTCCAAATTCTACCACATCTCCCTAAGGAGTTGACATTTTTTCCGCAACATGCACATAAATAAATAAGTGAATTATCGTTCCTAGAGAATATTTAAAGGCCGAGATAGAGTACATAGTTGGCAAGGAAATAGAACTCGGTTCATTTTGAGACAGTGGTCAAATGGCAAAATGCTAACGACAGTCCTGCAGGACACCGTTGCACACACACACACACACACTGCTCAAGCAAATTATGATGCATAATGCATACGGCTCTCATAAACAATGCACAATGCACAATGCATTCAACGAAAAGGCGTAGCAGCCACAAAGGCTGAAAATGTCAACTAAATGGGGTTAGCTGGTTGGTCAACAATGCTAGGCAAACATCGGGTCTGTTTTATTGCCTTTTAGCGTGGCCACTGTTGCATGCGTGGAATTGTAATTCTCAAATTTACTCGGCAGACAACTGGAAAATGTAAGTTTATGGTCAACAGAAAAGTTGCAGGCTTTTCAAATAGTAGTTAAGTGAATAAATCAAGTTTTGCGTCACACAATCGAGCAGTTTGTAACATGTGCAAATACCTACGAAAAGGAGTTCGTTTGCCACAACTTTTATATATTATAAATAGTTACTAAATTATTTAAACTCGATTTCTGGCCGTACTGGCATAGGCTTCATATGTCATAATATGAGGGTAGATTTGCAAAAAAAAAGAAAGTTTACTAACTGAATTACCAAAAGAAAGTTTGCTAGTTAGCAAACTTTATATGTAATGCAGATCTACAATCGGGATGGAATATTTGCGACATCATTTTAGATTCTCAGAAAAATATAGTTTTGAATTTTATAGTTTCATTTTATTCGTTTGTTTCCACTTCATATTACGAAAATGTTTTCTGGTTATTATTTTGAGCGCTTCTTTGAAAGCATAGGCCTTGAAGTCCCTCTTAAATTTCATATCATCCCTTAAAAGACAGAAAGATAATGTTTTTAAATTAAACCAAATCAAATTCACATTATAAACAGAAATGTAATGCCGCATAAGCCAAACAGTTCTACTCCCTTTAATAATTACGGATAAATGTTTGAAATCATTTTCCACATCAACAAATTATGCGGCAAACTCGCGCGCAATTTCACACAATTTTTCCTTTTATAAATATGTATTTATTTTTGATTAATAGTTGGTGCACAATTTTATTTGTCATGCAATGCGAAATATGATTTTACACATTTCAGTGCTTTGGCCATTGTTGCACTTGCAACATTTACACAGTTGATTTATTTTAATTGTCATACACAAAAGTGGCAATGAGGTTTCATACAAATTTATAGTTTAAAAATCAATTCAATGAATTTTCTATTATCACGTATGTGATCGAATGGATAAAAATTAATTAGTTGCAAAATTGGTGTTAACTTTCTTTCGATCAGATCAGCCTTAGATTAGCCTTAGGCTTTTTGTTGCAGCTGTAACTATATTTTCATTTACAAAACATGTTTTCGAAGTTGTCGTGTGATTTGCAACTTTTCCGGTCATGACAGCCAAGTTACATCCACACTGGCCTCCCATTAGACAAAATTTGCATATGAAAAACGTTTTTACTATCATCTGTGTTGGCCACATGGGATCGACACAGGCACAGCATAAATAGAACTGAACTGGAAAGTGGCACTGCGCTTTTATCTGTGTAGCAGCAACCAATGTCCCGTTTTTTTTTTTTTGGCTTTTGGTTAGCACTTTTTGCATGCGAGAGCTGTGCGATAAATGAATTGGTGCATGCCCCTTTCCTTTTAAAATATGCTGTGCAACTTGTGCTTTTTCATGAGTTGATCAAATTAAAACTTTGCTCATAGCGTTGCACTTATTAAGTTGGTGCGGTCTTTGCAGCATCGCTCACTCTCAAACTTTTCTGCAAGCACCAGCGCCAAAAATGGCAACAGCAGCTTTATTAAAATTCTCAAAATTCTCAAAATTCTCCATTCATGTGACACACTTATTATCTTCACTTGGCATCCGCTTGTCTTATGGATTTCTTTTAAGACTCTCGGTTTGGCTGGCCAACAGCCAAGATTTGGGTTCATGGGCAGCAAGAAGACCAGCACAGCCAATGGCATTTTATGCTATATATATAAATATATATATACATCAGACGAAAAGCAATTTGTCTCCTCTGCTGATTGCTTGATAATCGCCTATATGTAAAAACCCTTTTTGAAGCAGACAAGTGATGTATGGAATAAAAAAACTCAATAAATAAACGATTCCAGTAGAAATGGCAATGTTGTCAAGCCAAGCAGCTTTTAAGATGAATTTAAAGAATTTAAATACATTTTTTGTATATAGTTTGTTGAATATAGTATACTTTAGTTGTCAAATAATATCAAATTCCAACAGAAGGACATTTAAGTGCATTAAAAACTTAAACGTGTGGAATATAAAAATGATGTAAAAATCCTTTAAACTTTTCTGATATGTTTTTGGAAAGATACTCCAGCAAAGTTCAAGTTCAGTTAATATTTATATTATGCAGTGCTACAGTTCATGAGATCTGCATCTGCATATGTTTCGCCATCCTTTTGAATACCAGCTGCTTCCCAAGCGCGTGTCCTTCTGCGCCGTTAGTCATTTGTCATTTGTCATTTGCCCGATGCTGTGTCAAACGATTTTCATTTCATTTCCTTTGCATGCATAGTTTGACAGAGAAGTTTTCCTTTTCTTATCGTCAGCTTAACACACAAAGAAAACACACTTATAAATGCTTCCAGCAATTGAATGGCAAAAGTTACCAAGTTTGAAGTGTAGCTTAAGTTATAAGGAGTTAAGTTATTAAGATATAAATTGCATTTGAATATGAATTTCAAATGGGTATAAATTTGAAACTATAACATGACGAAGAACAAATATCTTCAGTATGCCAAATTATATACAAAAATATGTACTTATCTACATATGTATATAGATCTGCTACTTTTCATTCGAAAAGTGTACTTTCAACCATGTCATATTTCTAATATATGATGAAATTCCTTAGTATCTTAAAATGTAACTAGCTTTCTCTATAATCACATCAGCTTACTTGTACAGAATTTCGAGCCAATGTCAAGCATAAAAAAATGCCAGAGTAAAAGTGTGCAATTGAAATTGAATAGAAGTATATCCAATTTATTGATACACAACATTGTAAAGGCTTCCCCATTAACACTGGCGCTGATAAGTAGGCAACCAATTGTGTGTCCAAATATTGACCAGTCGGATTCGCATTCAGCGAGGAAAATACCATTGAAAATGCTTTCATCGTGCACACTTTGCACTCAGCTGCAAAATCATTTCAATGGCTAAAATGTATTCAGGTTTTTTAGCCCAAATTGGGGTGTGTCCTTAAGTACTTTCTTGTTGAAATTCGCTGCTTAACAGCTTGCTCCCACCTGCAGCATGCCTCTGCGCGAATAGAATACAAATACAAATAAAATTGTTGCCCCCCGCTGTAATGGAACAGCATTTTATCCAGCTGTCCCAATTAGCGAGCACAATTTAAGTTGCTTGTTGATTTTTTGACTCAGCTTTAGAGAGGTCAACCGCTTGACAGAGCACATCTTATTCAACTTCTAGTTTGTTTTCTTTTGATTTTTTATTGCCATTTGCAGTTGGCTGCTTGAATTGTCTATGGCTATAAAAAACTTTAAGTCGAATAGCTTTTCGCTTATACAATGCATTCAAAGACCTTCCATGTTGTGTGTTCTTAAAGTCACTTTGTGGCTTTAGCCGCAAGTTCTGATTCAGATGCAGCAACTAAATGATTTTCCAGAACCCATATAAATTTCACCACAGCTAACAAATACTTTCAACAGCAGCTTTGTTTGCTTCTACACAGTTTATCACACGCAGCCGGGTGCTGGATGAGACAAACAATTTGCAGCTGCAAACGAAAATGGGTCAAGACTTACTAGACCAAATATTTTGTTAAGCGTATATATATGCACACAACACAATGGTAACCCAAACAATACTAATCCAATTGGGATTTCGCAGTTTGCTAGACAAAGTTTATTATTTTCTGATGTGTGAAGTCTTGCTACAGTTGGTTATAGAATATCAAATTGATTATTGCTTGAGTTATGTTTTATAAGTTTTGAAAGAGACATGCAACTGCATTCAATTGTATTTAAGAGCTTACAATTTATTTTCATTTTCCTTAGAATATTGCCTTAAGTATCGCACAAAATGTTTATTTCAATTGTTATGCCTCAGTCTCAATCTTTTTCAAATCTGCTGCTCCAGTTAGACACTCAATTGGTTAAGAGCTAACCACTTACGCAGACAGGTACTTAGGTAAACAGGCAACAGAAAAGTGGCAGCATTTTCATTTGCATATAAATAGCAACAGTGTGCAGCAAATAGTTGCAGAAATTGCTCGGATTGGAAACTGTGCAATGCACTTGATAACTTGAGTTACGAATTTGTTTGTCTGGTGAAACTGTGTGGAGAGCTGCAATCAACAGCTACTTCTAAAGCGAAAATATGTGACTGCAATTTAATATTGTTTTTCATTTTTCACATTTTAGTTTAATTAATATTTGCATAACGGAAAAGCTATCCGTTTTCATTTTCTAAGTTCGCGTCTGGATGCTCCCATTTGGGAAAATGGCAATTTATCTTTATAAATTTACCACAAGAATGAAAAAAGTTATTTTTGTGAATTTGAAACTCGAATCGCTAATGAAATTTCGCGCGAAATTCGCTGAAAGATTTTGTTCGTAACTTGGCGCATGTTTTAAGTTGTGTTTCATGTTTAGCTGAAGAAAGTGCAAAAAGGCATTAAATTTTGTCTGCCACTGCTGTTGGCAGTTGCCAGTAGCTGGTATACGACCATGCACCACATTGATACCGCATAATAATACCATTAAGATTGTGACACTCATAACAATGTAACTGCATAACAATGAAAGCCCCGCCAATGGGGTTGGCAACTCATTGAGCAGCAAAATCGTCTGCTGGCGAGCCGGTAAGCCGGAAATGGGAATTGCGAAAATATGTTTCAGAATTTAGACAAATATAACAAGTATATAATATATACATAAAATGCATAAGCCCGATAAAGAATTACAAAATGAACGATTTGTTTTTGTCCACTTTATCAGAGGACAGATTTGTCCTACCAAAGTTAACCAACTTTTAAATTGGCCAACTTGATTTGACAATACCAATCACAGAACTTATTTTTTTTTTATTTGTTTTTAATTTTCGCCACTCTCACTTATTTGCCTTCCGTTTTTTAACTTTTCACATTTTCGTAAAATTTTCTACTTTTCAATTTGATGAGAAACGAGAATCTTTCTCGTCCGGTTGAAGGAGTCCGCACTTAACGGTTTATCACCGGCTTCTGGCGGCGCCAACTGCAACCAGCTTCGAATACGGTTGCTTTTCGATATCGAAACTACAGCTCTGTGCATGTGTGCGTGTGTATGAGTAAGCTTGTATGCATTAGTACAGCCGGCTTTTAGCCAGTTGCATTGGTGTGTGTGTGCGTTATCAGCTGTTCGATGTCCCTTTGGAAAAAAGCGTACATCTTAGAGCTTTGTGTGGGCAGCATTTTGGGTGGTCTTTGTTTATGTTTTAAAAGAGGTTGGTCAGAGAATTTTACAGAATATTAAACATAACTATATAACAACACAAGTAAAAAGAACTTTCAGCACAGGTTTTTATAATATTGTGTTTATAAAACATAACATTTATATTAAGATAATGTAATGGTTTAACATTTTCTGCAGATTAATTTTTGTTTTTTAAGTTCTTAGACTATCCCCGATGAAGTCCATTGCTTGTTATCAATGCTCAGTTATTAGTTTTATTTATAATTAACTTAAATATGAAAAAACAACCAGAAGTCATTCACATATTAACAAGGCGCAATGTTATTAACAGTTGTGCGTTAAAAGCACAGATTGAAATGTATGTGGTTGTTTTCTTTGCTAAGGTGTTGTTGAAACTTTTATTAGCAGTATGCTGTTAGCTGGCAATGTTAGCAGACAGCACAGCAGCTGCACTGTCTGTTAGTCTGTTAACAAACCGAGTTTCAGTAGAAACTAATATTATGAATGCTAAAAGTATCCACTTACTTGAGTGTTTGTTGCCAATTTCGCGACGCATTTCCTCCATGCGATTCGTGTTATTTGGCTCGAGCGGATATTGTGAAAAGGTCATATTTTCGTTGCGCATCTGCTTGCCAAGGGACTTCATCATCAGAAAGCAAGTGTGCAAACCTGCCACATTTCGCTGACCGTCGCGTTCGTAATAGAAAATGGAATGGGACCAATTGTGCCTGTGGCGGCCGAAATTTTCAAGAATGGTTGAAAAATATTTCAAAATGTACAGTTACTGTTACTTACTGTTTCATCACATTTATGGTCAGCTCGGAGATGGACTCAAAGCTCAGCATACCCGTCCGGAGCAGCATATAGAACTCATCGCCGCAATCGGTTTTTTTCTGCTCAAAGTCATAGGTGGAACCGCCCACGGTGATAAGGGGCGTGCCCTCGCTGTTAAAGTACTTTGTAATGCGACTGACTGCAGCTGAAATTGGCATTGAATGCGATTATAACGAGTGCTTTGTGCCAGCAACATAATATCCTTAATACATCGACAACCTACACTCGCTTAAGATACTATTCAAAATTCAATAAATTAGAATGAACTGAAATGAAATGTTACACAAAAATAATCAAAAATCTTGAAGCAACTTTCACAGGCTCATTAACTATTTTGATATTAATAATATAACATCAATACTTATTTCAAACTTGTTTAGTTTATGTTTAAGTCTTTCTGAGTAACTTTCATAGAGTTTAATTCTCGACCTTTCCGGTCTGATTATCGTTCTTAAAAAAATCCATTAAAACTTCAGTGACCTCGACCCTTAAACGAACTAAAATACACAAGTTTTTTGAGTGTGTGCACTTACCCAGTGAATAGTCACAGACGGGTCCAAAAATGACCTGTGCACATTGCTTAATGATGCCGTCCATGGCTCTGATGACGCCCAGGGAGGCATCGCACTTGATGTCATTGGCCAGCCACTCGAAATCGATATGTGGCGGTATCAGCGCAGTGGCACGGATCTGTTGCTCTGCAACCTTAAGGATGGGCAGCACGCGATTCAGCGATGCCTCGTAGCCCTCATCATTGGGAAGCAGGACGAGAGCACGGATGGAGCATTTGCCGCCATTTGCATCGCAGATGGCCTCGCACTCGCGAGCCGGCTCGTCCCGGCATCTGGCCAGGCAGCTGCCCCAGCAAAGTAGGCACATCAACAGGAGGAGTTCATGCCGCATGCCTGCACAATTTATGCATGGACGTTGCCACTGCCAGGCTCTGAGGTGCCACACTGCCTCCGTAATAGTTTCAAGTGACTTGCAACTTTCTGCACTGGCATTCTGTTGCACTGATTGCCTTCGCATTGGCGTCAGCTTGTTATTGGTTCGATTACTTTGTGGCCTGCCCTCAATTTTCCAGCGCATTTGCTTTTCCTGTTGCCACTTTAAATTTTGTTTACACACAGCACTTAATGGCTAATTAAGTTTTCACTGATTGCTCGCCTTTGACCAGAGGTTGCCAGCTTAAACTGCATGTTGCCGCTGAAAGAGTAATTGAAAAAAATCATATAAAAGGCTTACCCATGATTTAGTGTACTATTCCTATCTATGTGAGTTAATATGGGATTCACTGGAACCCAACACTGCTAGGCAATTTGTATATATCTATAAACAACTAAAGTTGGCCACACTTCACACTATTTGTTAATCACTCTCTTCTCTATCTTTATTGCCCTATTTATTTTTGAATTTTTCATTAAATTTATTGATTCTTCACTAATTTTAATCTAATTATAAAATAATTTCTTGGCATCTAAATTTAGCACAAAAAAGTCGAGTATAATAAAAAACAAAGACTTTAAAACTACCAAGAAACGAATTTCAATTTCCGCTTGTATTTGTTTATCACTATAAGATATTGCGTAATCAATCAATCGACTTGAACTTATCGTCTATTGAACTCCAAAAACAACGAAACCAAATTAAAAGTGGGTTCGCGGAATTCGCAGCGAAGAATTGCTAATATATGTAATATCTTTTTGGGCAGTCATTAGAGATTCGAACACGATGTGGATCAATATATATCCACCCATAGCAACAAGTTGCAAATTGCCAATGTGCAATATATATACATATATATATATATTGGATAATCATTCAATTTCTATGCTTTCACAACTAGAGTAAAATTTTGCTGTTGATCTCACTTAATATATAGCATTACATATAGCATTACATATCAGTTTGCAAGTCAGATATCTGATGTGTGAGTGTTGTCTTGTGGGGCTTGGAGTTTACTTATGCAAACAAAATACCGGCAATAAGCCAAAATGAACACATATCTATTAATAGGGGGAACGGAAAAGTGTGCTTATCAGAATCGGATGTGTCGAGGCGCCATAGCTGCCCTTGGTGGGGGCGTTGGAAGGGCTATTAGCTGATAGTAGCGTGATGGCCTAGTAGTAATTAACAAGAATTCATCACAAACATTTGACAGTGCAAATAGAAGGCAAATAGAATTGCAATCTAGAAATCGAAATGCCAACGATACCAAATACCAAATCGTTTGGGTCATGTGCTCGATATCAACTGCTCGAAAACCTCTCATTATGATATGGCAGGCGACAACTATTTGCTACATGAATACGGAAAGCCCCACATCAATCACATATTGAAGCATGTTAACATTAGCTGCTGGGAGAAAATATATATATATATACATGTAAAACAAATATATATATTTATAACTGACCGATTGTTAACATGACAGTTATATCATAAAGTTGAGCAGCTTTTGTCAACATTTTAGTCTATATGAGACCTTAACTTTTAACTGATCGTTTTGAATATTTAAAATAATTTCAGTTATTTTGAACTCTATAAATCATTTATGTTTCAAATTCAGATTCACTGCTAACAATTAAATTTATAGCACATTTTCTATGGTTTATTAGCCTTAGACATGTAGTGGAACTTCTGGGACTATCTACCTATATAAATAATCTAAATTTATTATTATTTATCAACTATCTAACGTGAACATATTCTCCATTCTAGTTTATAGTTTATTGTTCAGTGTTTAGCTTCGACATTGAAAGGTAGGCTCAAATGATTCTTGTAAATATATTGACTGCCATATCCATATCTGAATCATTATCTTATTTTCACACAAGTTGCACCCGACGCGCCGAGCAGAGCAGCACTTATAAATAGAAGAAGTGAAAAATTATAATCAAATAAATTATTGACAAATTGTGGGCTGGAACATCGGAAAGCTAATCAGTTGGTGAACGTCAACTTATTTATAGTCCGTCAACAAAGTGAAATAACTGCCGATTGATTAAGATCGGCCAATATGACAGTGCCCAATCGGGCCAACAACTGCAAATCGAGTGAATCAATCATATTTACTCATGGCTCATGGCTACACGGCTACATATGTATGTACAAATGTGTACTTATGGGTATGTATGTGTATATAGCTCAAAGCTAGTACTTAGATAACTCAACACATGTTCACAATATATATATATAAAAGTAGCAAAAGCAAATATTGTGCATTTAGCGTCGTGCTGTTCTCGCATTTGTGGCTCGTGTTGGGCTTACTCGATTTGTTCGCTTGCCTCCAGCACTCAACTCTGAAGGCAAACATCGAAATATGAATTGCTTTTGCCTACATTTAATTGAGTAAAAACTGAATAATTGCGCTTTATCATTTATTATTATTTGTTTTTAATCATTTTGCTTAGCGAGCATACTTTAACTATGTTTATCGGTGGCTTCAGGTCAAGTGTTTTCATTTTTTAAATTCAGATGTTATTCGTCAGTTATGGATTTTGAAACTGATATATAGATTGAAACATAAATTTGGGCATTTCCAGATCTAATAAATTAATTAGATATATAATTAATTATATTTTTTACTTAAATTGTAGATATGTGCCAATTATCAATGGTTTTGAAAGTTATCCATGGTCAAAAAATTAATATTTTAAAGAATATTTTCTCAATTACTAAGCTGAATATATTCAAAAACATTAAGAGTTTTCCAAAAATGTCTAAATAAATAACAGTAATATTATTATTAGTTCATAAATGTGTCTGAAAGAGTCTGAATAACTATTATTATTTGCATTTGAATAAATTATACTTAATATAAATAAATATCAAAGCTGTAGTCTCGCCTCGTTAACGGTTTCATATATATATTATAAAGCTGCTTTGGGTAACTTGTTATTAACAAATTATTTTCTAGCTATTTTCTATTTATAAGCCCACTTGCTTCATTGCCATTGCCTGAGTGCGATACTTGTGATAATGTGGACAAAGCCTTCGCAAGACACTTCTATTCGTTGTGATAGCAATTTTTTTTTTTTTTTTGAAACTGAAAATCCGTGTAGCAATTGTCAAGACAGAACGTCTGCTGTTCAGTTTAGACTATTTATAGGTCTTTGTGTATTTATAGTTAGCAATCAAAGAGCTACGTAGTCTGATAAGATTACAGAACGTTCAATTGTATTTGGGGAAGTTTATAAGATACCAAGTCTCATTGATGCGACACCGTTGGGAAGCACTTTAGCGAAATTTATATAACGACCCAGTCGTTTTCCGTCTTCTAATGATTTCGTTTTAACAAATCGATTTTAGATCTAATAATTTGCATGCAACTTAAATGTCCATTCATCATTCACACAACGAATTACCGACCGGCTTTGCCACATCTAATTTTATGTTATTTATGAATTTTTAATGCGTGCATAACTCCAGCCAACTCCAAGCCAACACCGCCAAACACCCTTCACCGATCCCAACCAGATAGGAATGTGCTCGCATTTATTTTCCATTCCCAACCCAAATCCATCTCCCCATTAATATCTGCTAGCGGGCAAAATGACACTTTTAGTTTGCCACATTCAATTTGTTGCTGACGCTGGTACGGTCAGAAAAGCCAGAAAGCAACATCAATTGCAGCGCTTTTTTTTACCAAGTGGAGTTACTAATGGTTTTTTTTTCTTTTTCATTCTTTTTTTAGAAATAATCATTTGCATTTGAGCAAATAAAATGTATAAATTTTAACTTAAATACACAGCGCCACTCTACTGCATTTTTTAGTGTAGCAATTTAATTTAATATTGATCAACCTGAAAGGTTATATACATAATAACAGGGAATTTAAATTCAGTAACATATACAGATAATCAAATATAACATTTAATATAGCATTTGTTGCACATTAACGGTACTATTAACGCCCAACTGTCCAGAGGTTGCTGGTGTGAAGGCGCTTCAAGCGTCTACGGGTTGTATTCGACCCCAGTGAGCAAGCCCATGGGTTAACATGGTTATGTAACCGGTCATTGTAACGACTTGTCTGTCGGTTTATTTGACTAATGACTGTCGGTACACAGAAGTCGTCAGCGTGCAGCGTTATATTGCTCACATAGGGTGGGGCACTGGAGATGTCTCTTAGGACCTTGTTCTGCACAACTTGAATGTGGTTCACCCCAGATTTTGCCGCTGTGCCCCAAAATTGGAATCCCATATGTCCATGTGGGCACGCTGATGCTCCTGTACACCAGCAGCTTGTTGCTCAGGTTGAGTTTCGCCCTTTCAGATCTATCTTCAACACTTACCTATATATATATATATATATTTAATTGACTTTATAATTGGAAATGAAACACAATAATCAGCGTTCTCCAAACCAAGTACTAGTGCCTAATTTATTATTTTAAAGAGAAACGTAGCAAAAAATACATTTTAATTAAAATTATAATAATAATTAAGTTTAAAATGAATATTGCCTCCATTAATGACTTCATTGCTTCATATTTTTATAGTTTCCATTTTAATTACATTTTTCATTGTTGCAATTTGAATGAAAAGCTTAAAAATTTAATCACTGGTGTCCACAACAGATTCGTAATTAAATGGCTTTTAAGATTCATGAATGGTGGCAAATTAATATTTCATGCATAAATTAAAAGAGAGCAAACAATCAGGATGTTTTTATCATCAAGGACATTTGACTGAGTAATGCAACTAATGGTGGCATGCACTCAGCAAAGTTTGAATACTTATGCAATGGAAACTTAAGATATGCAAACAGTGTCTGCAACTTAGTCTCAATTATTTTAGTTAAGGCTTAGACAGAATGCAAACAGAACAACATACAACTGCAGGACATACGTGGACATAAGTTTTGCAACATTGCAGGTGGCAGCTTCTTTACTTTCTACAGCATCAATCTCAACTAAATTGATGGACATAAAGTGGTCGTGTCAACGGGAAGCACTTTGTCAAAGCAATGCCAGTGTTAAATGTGTGAAACCTTGTTTGCCATATGGAGTCAAAATCATTTAAGGCGGCGTAAATAGTTATGTAAATAAAACACAATCAATATGGAGGCATCCGATTTCGATTCCATATGCTGCACATGTTTACACATGTGTAGTAAAATACAATATAACTAAAATCCCAAAAATGTCTCTTGTCTTGTGTGTGCTCGACAAATATTTGTTATCGTATTGCCTCTCTTGCAACGTTTCGCTTGCGGCATTGTTTAAGTGGATTTGGCAGTGGCAGCAAAAAACCCATAATAGTAAATGTGGCTGACAGTAACAGCAGGTCGTTGCGTCCTGTGTGCCATACGAGTGCGCTGGCATGCACACAAATGCATAACAACATTACGTATACGCGCAGTGTGCTGCATACTCGGACGGTTAACCAGATGTCACAAGCCATTGCGATGGCAAAGTAACTTTTAAAAATGATTGGATACGTGCGAAACCAACGAAAACATTATACAAAATAAGTCTGCTTATTAAGGTGGATTTTATATAGTCAAAAACTAAAGAAATTTAAGCAAGAATCATGGGCACGTCGAAGACAAACGAAGAATGTTGATCATTGATTTGGTATTTAGTATCTTTAATATTAATATTATAATAGTTATTATTATGTTGGTGTATTATCCTTAATAATACTCAAGTTTGCTTCGAATATCCCTACAAAAACTCATCTTTCGATCCATAGTTTCTACGCTCTCTATATGATATAGTGATCATATCCGACCTACTGCACAAAAGTATATATATTCAAAGTACTTGATGGGGTCAGAGAGAATACGCTAAAATTGTCATGACAAAATTATTATACTTTCAGCAAGGGTTAATGATTTATGTTTGGAGAGCAGCTCAGTTTTGCATTGTAAATTAAATTTTTATCGCTGCGCGTTTAAGTCAAAAAATTGAATTTTCACACTAGAATGTGCAAATAGGTCACGGGAAGAGTTTCCCATCTAAGCTACGATGAAGAACAAACTACTCTATATGCATGTGTACAAATAAAACATTAAACCAAAAATCGCTCATTTTATATATCTTTATTATAAACTAAATATTATTTGTTGTGAGTCTTTGACTCATGAATTTCCATTAAACAATTAAACAGTAAGTCAAATGAAGAAGTCAAAATTGAATTTTGAGCTTAGATATGCGTTAGGTACTCTGTTTCCAAAGTGCACAAACAATTTAGACTGACGTCCAATCTGAAACAATATAGAAAAAGGAGTGGCTGAAAATAATATCAATATCGGTGTCGGGCAGCACATGACTGAGTTTTGCAATACAAGAGCTGTCGAGATTGTCAAGCAAGCATGGAAAATTGAATGAAATGCAAAACTTGTAATAAAAAATATGTGAGATGAGTTGCACAGGGATACAAGCTGCAATTGTATGCAGAAGTGACATTAAAGTTGTGAATGATGTCGAATCAATGCTTTTCGATGAAGAGAGTTGCGCCACCAGAGTTCAATATCTGCCCCAAAGGGAATACAAATCTGTCTTAGCAGTTGTGGCTTAACAGCAAACAACCCGTTAGACAAACAGCTTTGCTAACGGGTTGTTTGCTGCGCAATTATTTGCCATGCCTCCAAATGATGTTCAAGTGGGAAATTCATGGACTACTTCATGGCATTTCTCTCGGTAATCCTGTCACTCAAAACTTTGTTTGTCTTTCTCTCTTTTTTTTCTTGTTTTGTTCCTAACCACTTTGGCACACAACGGCTGCTGTTTGTGGGCAGATTTTACTTTGATGGCTCTGCGTATTTGCGTTTGAGGTAAACAATTTTGTAGACTGATAAGCCACCCCTCTTTTTTTTCAAGCACTTGAGTTTGTGGCACTTTTACAGACTGCAAACATTATTTGATTTAGCTATTTAGCTATTTATTTTTTATTGATGATTCATCAAATTCAAAGAACTTCTTGTCACACTTTAAGCGTTTGCGGAACACAAGTGAAATACTGATATCAGTATATCACAATACCACTCACAATCTACGCGTTCCCGAAATTATTTTTCTTTTTTTTGTTATATATATTCTTTTCCTTTTTTTTTTTGACAATTCACGTTACGCCGCCAAAGTTAACCGGCACGCGCGCTTCTCGCTAAACTGTTATTTTTCGACTATTATTGAAAAGATATTGAAAAGCTTGACGCGCCACTTGTCCACATTGCCGCATTTCACCAATGCCAAGAACACAACACAACAATGATAAGAAAGCTCCCGATAACAACTAACATTGTGGCACTGCTTCAGTCCACTTTACAGTGGAGTTAACAGAGCGACTGTTAGCGACTGTTGGCGACTGTTAACCATGCTGTTATCTTCTGCTTGGTGCTGATAGGTTCTTCAACAGCGCCTGCAGCCACGCCCCCAAATTGGCGCTTTGTTTGGTTTTCTAATAAGCATTTGTAGTAATTTCTCGCTTGTTTAGATAGTTACTGTTAGCTAGATAAGAATCGGTATTATGTTAAAAGCTTTGCGATTGGTAAACACTGTAAAGGAATTGAGGCAAATTTATAATGTAGAAAGTGTTATTCTTATACCCTCAGCTCACTCCAAATTTGAAAAGGCTGTATATATATTTTCTTGGTCAGCAGGCATCCCTCTGTTTGAAACAACCGATCTCATTGACCATATGTGCTCTAGATTTGCAGTATAAGTTCTCGTTCACCTTTAGCATTTACGGTTGACATCTATTTATTGATAACTGCGTCCGTTTCGCGAATATTGATTCAAATCCATCTCCGGTAGCAGAAAAAGACAATTATTGAAATATAGCCTTCAAATATATATATATATATATACCTTGACATATTCAAATATCAAACAAGTAAACCTTATTTTGATATCAGCAAGTTTACTTTGTATTTAGCAGCTGAGTGCAGGGAATTTCCTTTTACTCTGAATTGCTCAGAAGAATCACTTAGCTGTTTAATCCTGCAGTCTAAAAAGGATTCTTATGCTTGTATAGGAATATAAAAACACTTAGTCATTCTATGCTTTTCCAGAAACCGGCATTCGCACTTATTTGTGGTCAAATAACATAGCGTATACGCAATTCCAACATTGCGGAAATTGCTCATACGCCGCGTAATGTTGGTCGGGGCACTTCTGAACTGCAGCCGCACCTCTTTCACTAGGTGCAGTTGCTGTTGTTTTAAGTACACACAATTAATAGCATTGTAACGCCCATCTGCGGCGCTATTCATAATTCTGCAGCAGCCACTGAGTGTCGCTCAAAGTACGCATGAGTCTATTGTCCTTGTTGTTGTGCTTGGTTGTTATACCCTTAACCGATGGAAAATGTGCAAAATGGGCTTGATGAAGTTTTGCCAAAGTATGCAACAAGCCGCAAGAAGCATTTCCGAATCCTCGATCAGCAGTCGAGTCGATCTAATCAAAATATGAACTTTATTTTAATCGATTTAACATATTTGACAGTTAGCTGCAGGGTATCTCCTAGTCTAGCTCCCTCGCGTAAAGCATTCTTACTGTTTTATTTTATTTTATTTTTTTTTTCTTTTTTAAATATGCAAAGAGTGGAAATTTGCCAGCATAGCTGTGTCTGCGCTGGAGTGCGATAGGAAATGGATTTCAAGTGTGGCTAGCACTTATTCGTAATGTGTATTTAAATGCTCGTGCATCTATCGCACACATACATAGTTGCTGGCATTTATTTGCATATACTTGTGCAGAAATCTGTGAAATCTGAAATCATTCAAATTTGCATGAATTATACTCTATGGCAACTGAGAATTGAATTCTCTTTACCACTTGGACTGTTGAATACATTTTGGAAAGGAAAGCGTAATTATGTTTATAATAATAAGGTGGAGCTTATATACTATAGTTTTCAATCATAAGCATCAAGCAATCCGTTTCCAGTTTCTGTCATGCTCTTAGTTACCATATCTATAATCCATCTATAAGTCTGCTATCCATTTTAAATATTTCATTTGCTAAATTCACTGTTTTTGTAAACTTTTTCAAGGGTTGCCGATACCTGCTCTCATTGCCCAGTCAACGCCCACCAAAAAAGCGTTCCAGGACATATATTGATACAATTTGCAAGATGCAGTTTTACGGCTACAAGCGACCTTTTCACTTTATTCGTATTATTGTTAAGTGCTTAAGGCTGACAATGGGTTAAAGCTTTACAGAGCAGTATGTGCGTGTGTGTGTGTGTGTGTCTGAGTGTGTGTCTGGATGTGTATGTGCATTTGTGTGTGTTGGACTTGTACTCATAAATAATAAATGAAAGTAGCTAAACATTTATCATTAAACATTTATTTAAAGCTACATAAGCCGTGCCTAGCATTTCAATGTGCATGCTACGCTCTCTCCCCTTGTGCAGCTATCCCGCTCTCTCCGTCTCCGTCTCCGTCTGTCCGTGTATCTGTTGCTGTAGCTGTCTCTGTCTAGATGGCATCGCCGTCATCATTGAAGCACCTGAACATAATATCATAGACGTGATTGACCAGCTTAGTCCACGTTTGCACTTGACTCTCGTTTAGATTGCAGGCAGCGGTGATCACTTCCAAAACAACGTCCTTGAGATTCTATTAGCAAAAGAGGATATATATAAATATATATATATTATATAGATAGAGGATATGCTTACGTTGTAAGTTGCCTTAGATATTTTTCGTGGTACGTGGCTAACGCCAATTTTGGTCCAGATCTCTTCCAGCTTCTCCTCAGCATCATCCTGGCCGAGCACCCGAATGGAATCGTCGAACACACGAATTATGCGACTGGCATGTGCTCGAAAGCGTGAATTGGTCTACAAATTGATTTTAGCTTAGTTTCGTATTTATTTGGAATTTAGTAGTTGTGCTTCACTTACGGGCAACTCGGCCAGGGGCACATCACGAAATGGAAATATCTCCAGAGCGGACGGATGACGATTGAAGAATTCTGTCAAGATAGCAGCTCCCGATTCTGTTGGTGTCGCCACGGGTATTTCCCAGGTCTTCTTGATCATTTGCACCTCATCGCTGTTCATATTTGCTGCTGCTGCTGCTCTTCAAAATGTAGCCTCAATTTTTTTTTTTTTTTTTGTTTTGGGTTTTAAGCTGCGAAGATAAACATTTATGTGTCGTTAGTTTGTAAGTTTGAGCTCTGTTCTTCTTTTTCTTTAATCTCTCTGCACTCTGAGTCTCGTTTTTTTTTCTTGCGCTCTCACAGGCAATTGAGATTGACAGGCTTACATGGGAATTGTCAGTTGCCGGGCAAACAATGAGCGCTCAAGCGCTGAGCTGACAACAATCGAAAATCAAAACAACAAGAATGCTCAACGCAAGCACACAGTGGCTTATATAAATATGCGTACACCGCAGCCGAAAAGTCAATGCCTTCGCCCTGACAGCAACCAAATAAGAACAGCAACAACAACAACAACAACAATAATGAAAACATTCTTGCATCAATTAACGTTCGTATGTCAATCGACCGAGCGCCCAGGTGGCAACCAACCGCAAACCCCACCCTCCAATCCCTCCCTTCGTTGGTATTCATGCACAGCATAACATCATAATAATCCACTCCAGAGATGAGCGCGTGACTGACTTGTCGGCATATTTCAAATGTTGTTAAACAACAATAATCAAACATAACTGCCTTTAAAATGATGTTTACAAAATTCGGCAGTTTACCAACTGCAAGTGCGTTAAAGTAACTCAATCGAAATATATATCATAATAAAAAGCAATTGAACTAATAAATAAACAATATAATCAAGAGTACTTTTGAATAACTTTATTTGTTTAAAGTTTGATTTCAGCAATTGAGTGCCCAATTGCACAACAATAAGTTTCGCATGTGAAATCTGTAAGCCGACGTTTTGCATTGGCAGCTGAAAAGTGTGCAGCTCTAATGGAACGACGGCCCCTGCCACGCCCCGCCTCACTCAGTTGAGAGCGCTGTGCTCTCGTTTACATAAATGCGGCTGCCACTTGATTTTTGCATTGTGAGCCACTCACTCAGTGCTCGTTTGCGGCGAGCATAGAGATTGACGAGAATGAGAGCAGAGCGGGCGATGGGATCAAATGCGGAAAGCGGAAATGTAAACAGCAAGAGCAAAATGTACACACACACGCACACACACACACACACACATACATCATAAGCGTGAGCTTATAACCAATTAAATCGGAAATTCGGAAGAAGATTGGCAAAATTAGTTTGCAAAATATGGCAAATAAATGTTGCTTAAACTTGTTCAAGAACTTTTAACTGAAAATATTTAGAGTTTGAAATTAAAATATAAATTGGCCAACTTTGCTTCAATTGTGGCTCATTGCAATGCAAATAACAATTGGAACTCAATTGCTGCACACTAAATATTTATGAAGCATTTTGTGGACAAATTCATATTTAATGAGCATTTTATGAATAATAAGTGGCAGCCACAGACAAAGCCATGGCATACGCTATTTTGCATCTTTTTTATTTTTGATTTAATGACAAAACCACTTAAGCAACAAACAGCAACAATAACAACAACAACAACAAACAACAGCAGCAACAAAGACATCAAGAGCAACCGCAATAGCAAATGTAAAGTATAAGAAAAATTCAAAACGGCAACAGTAAAAGTAAACTGAAAGTTTATTAAAAATTTACAAGCTGACAGACCAGCCGCAGGCAACAAACTTACACACATTTACACACACACACACACACACACAGAAAGATATCATGGGGAAAAATAACAAACAGATAGCATAACAGTGAAATGGACTCAAGTGCAGCCGCAGCAGGTGGCCATCATGTTATTGTTGCCACAATGTGCTGGAATGCGGTGAAGGAGGGGCGGAATAATATACTACTCTCAACTGCAACTCGACTTACAGACACCCTGTAGAAAGAACATATTAACATATAGAAGACTTCTTGTAGAAAGTTCACAGTAGAAATCAGTGAATTATCAAAGTGCTGAGCAGATTTTAATAACTAGAAAAATATTTAATAATCTTAGTTAATAATTGGAATAACCGTAAACATTGATCTTTGTTAACCCTTAAGAACATTTCAAATAATTTTTATACTGATCGCTGGGAATCTCTCCCTGAAGATGTATTCTGAATGGATTCGAAATATATCAGAATATTAAACTAAAAATACTTGAGCAGCTAAATATATATTTTAAATTTAAAATTTGATAAGTTAAGTTATAATAAATATTATTGCGCATTGTAAAAAAGGATAGTTGAAGATAAAAAAGAAAATACAAGTTAAGAGAGAGGCTCACTGCCTCATCTTAAGTCAATACTAATAAAAGTTATTATGGAGAACTCTTTTCACAATTTTAAACAGCCTTTTGCTGTGCGTGTTTTCCATTTTTAAAAAAAATAATACCAATACAGAATAATAAAACGAGTTAGTAGCTTTGAGCAGTAAAACAAGTGATTAATTTATGGTTTTGTTGGCCATTCACACAAATCCAAAAACTCGCCGCAATCGATTCGTGTGCAGGGTGTAGGAAATGTGCCATCTCTGTGTAACCTTGTCTTGAAGCCCCTTCAGGCACAAAACGTTGGAGCAACCATCATCATCATCATCAACGACAACAACAACAACAACAAGAACAACAACAACAGCAGCAAGCTACAAACATACATAATATCCTTCATGCCAAAATGTCCTGTGGCTTTTGTGGTTGATGTCGTTACAGGCCTGTGCCCCAATGCATACATATGTATATATGGAATAGATATATATGTGTATCTGTATGTGTGTGTGTGTGATGCAGTCAAGAGTAAAAAAGCAGCAACAAATCAAGCGTTGCCTCGCTCCTGCCTTGCGTGTATTTGTGAGTCGTCTGTAAGGACATTGAGCGCTTAATTAAATTAAGTCAACTTGATGGACAGCTACTAGACAACGAGACGCAGGCAACTGCCACCAGGCCTGACAGCCAACCAGGCCAACATGGCTAACATGGCCAACAGTCCCCTCCCATACCCCCTACACTCACACACACACTCTCGATACTGCTCACATTAAAACTAACCAATCATTCAGGTGTTGCTAAAGTGCCACTTTAGCCTTGCCAGCATTTCACAGTGTGTGTGCGTGTGTGTGTGTGTGTCTGAGTGCGTCAGTGCGCTGTCACTCAAATGTCATCGAGTGTTGAAATTTTCTATAAAAAAAATATATATAAACCTTATTTACTTCATTGCATTCAATTAAGGATTGTTGCCAAACGGTTTCAGCTTTCAACAGACTTTAAATAATTCGCTTTAAACTTGAATTAGGCAGCTTCGAAAAGTACAATCTAAAGTTACAATAATTGAAGAAAAATCCAAAATAATAATACTAATTCCCATCAAAATTGCCCCCCAACGGTAAATTATGATTTATTTGAGGTTATACTAAATGCCAGATCAGTCTCTAAAAACATTTTGTGGAGAATAAGCATAAAATAACACAAATAATAACAACTTTTCAAAAAAATTAGTTATAGCATATACAATAACAATAATTCAATTCAAAATCTTAAACCATTTTTTGCATTTTAAAAAACAGCATTGAAATATTTTGGGTATTTAATTTCAGCAAAAACGCTGTTAAGAATAACTGTAGTAGGAGGTATTTTGTATATATTTAATTTTAGCAAACAAATGTTCTCTTTTATATGCACAGATAAAAATGAAAGAAAAACAAATAAAGAACAAGCCGTTCCCATTCAATTGAAAACAAATAAATCAAATAAATCTTTTAGTACATTGAAAGCTTTCACCTGTTTATCTAAACTGTTTCACCTGTTTGGCCAAATCAAATCAAATGTGATTTGTGAAACGCCTTAAATGTGCCCAGAGGCGTTTAAAGACACACACTCTCGCAGACACACACAGATGCAGAGAGACAGCTACAGACATATGCTCATCGGAAGCATTAACGATAATGACAACAACAACGACAACAACAACAGCAACAGCGAAACGACACTTGTTCGCAAGGACACCCGAGAAATCCATAAATTTAAAGCATGCTTTTGTGCGCCAGAGCGCAAACAGCAAACAACAACAAAAACAAAGAGGAAAAAAAAAAGAAATAACGAAAGAAAAAAAACAGAAACAGAGGCAGAAGCAGAAACAGACAACTTTAAATCAGCTGTAGCCTGTTGAGCAAGCGCGGCACATTTAAAGAATCAAAAATCGCGAACAAAAACAAAACAAATGCGAAATGCGTTCAGTTTTGCTCAAAGTTTTGCAATTGCATTTACAGTTACAGTTACTATTTTATAATCGCACCCAATTCTTTCATAATTCCGCAAGCGGGTTCTACTAAGCGCTTTCTCTTTCTTTTTGCTCAAATTGTTTATTTTTTATATTTATTGTGGGTTGCGCTGCCTGCCGTCGGCGTCGCTATTCGCTATCGTCGACTTCGCTGTGAACCGCGCGCGTTGCGTTCGAATGAGACACTGAGACTGAGTGAGACCTGAGCGTGGCGTCGACCAAACCAAATCATTCGTTCAAACAGCGCTCTCTGCCGGCAAATACACTTGGCACACGCTGTGTGCTGTTGTTGTTGGTGTTGTGTGCGCGCCAAAAACGTACACACAACAGGGAGAGAGAGAGAGAGAGAGAGCGGGAGTGAGCGCACAGAGCCGTCGCTAACAGGGGTTACGTTAGCTAACTGCGTATTATACGCACATTCATTCGGCTCGCCTCCGATTGCGTATGCATGTCATGCAGAGACGGCAATGCTAATATTCAAAATGCAGCTGCACGAAGAACACTCGGCCACCTGTAGACCAAATGAGCTTTCGTTACTGGCAGCTGGCTATTGTTGTTGTGCCAGTCTTAAAAAGCTTCGAGTCGAGCTTTTGTGCTGGCAACAAAACCTGTTACCGTTTTGTATTTGAAGATGCATTTTTTGGGTGAAATTTCAAATAACTTTGAAAGCAAATGTACAAAGTTATAGTTGATAATAATCAGTTGATAAGGGCACATTTAAAATAAATATATATTATATGCAATGCATTTCAATGTATATATAATTTCATTATCTACAAGCTAACAATTTGTGTAGTTCTGTTTCCGCATTATTCAAAGCTTAATTATCTCACAAATCGTTAGTTTTTTTTCGTTGTGTACTTGTTATCAGGCAATTGACGAATGCACCAGAAATTGGGACTAATAGCTTAACGATACTTAGCAACAGCAAGCAGTAAAGTTATGTGGCATTCAATATACACGAAATCGAATATAATCACAGCACTTAACACTTTCTATGCATAAGATAAGTCATGTGACGATGGACATCATATCAAATTACAGTTGCTATGCATATGAAAATATTATTATTATGTTTTTTTTGATTATTAGCACAACTCACTGTTTCTTTTAACACCGTAGCAAGAACCACACTCAACACCGTTAAAATTCAAACTGAACAGAATCGCTTAAGCGAGCGGCTATTTAAGCGATTCGCCGAAGCAAACGCACACAAAACAAACAAAAACCAATGTGAGAAGAACGACTTAAGCGAAGACGGGGCGAGAACAACAAACAGCGATAGCCGACGTCGGCGCCGACAACAATCTTATCACTAATTAAGAGTGTGCGGGGGGTTATCGAATTTAGGTATTCGAAAAACATTGAAAAAGAACCTATTTCCTGTTACAATGGAAACTGAAATGATAGCGTCCAATAATCATTTGCATATATGTAAATATACATATGTATATATATGTAACTATATATGTATGTATACATATTTTTTATTATTAACAGTCTCTCAATAGCTTCGATGGCAAAGGCCAACGGGCCGAAATTGTATGTTAATTAAAAAATTCTTTTCATTTAATGCTGACTAACTGCCAAACGAGTTTGTTCGTCTTATTCCAATGTATGTGTGTGTTCTTAGAAGTTTATATTTTCAAATAGTCAATAATTTCAATATTTCTATGGGTCTTGCCTAAGTGTTAGATTATATTCTTCGAGTGTCACGAGATGTTCTAATGTATTTTGTGCATGTTTTTTGTTTGTTTTCCTTATCTTTTTTTTTTTTTTTGGTTCTCATACATAAAGTGAGACAATTTCTAGAATTGATCACTTCTCGCCTTACTTCACAATTTAGCCTTCTTTTGATGAGCTAACAAATTAAACTCAAACAACGTTAATGCTTTCATTGTTTTTGGGTCTTTTCAAATGAATCATATATAATTAGTTAATATTTTAGAGACCAAAAACATTTTAATAGTTTCCACTCGATGATTTTGAGGTAGGAGTAGAAAAGTGTATTCACAAGTTATAGCTATAATTATAATCAAGAAGAACTTAGAGCCTTGGATCAGTCCTTTTATATTTAAATTAAGCCCACATATTGCACGTAATAAAATAAAGTAATGTTGGGTAACAATTGGTGACAATAAAAAAAAGAATTTTATATATTCGACAATCATTGTTTGCTAATTATTCGTCTAATTCAATTAACATGCAGAGAATATATTATGCGATCGCCTGAATAGAAATTTTGAGTATTCAAAAAAAGAAGAATAAATGTTATGAAATCTTTTATGTCGTCACCATTTCCTCTGGTTTATGGCGCCAATTGTTTATGCCGAAATTGGCGGTCATTAAAAGCCAGTCGAGACCTAAATACAAATGAAATCTCTCCAAAACAGGCAAATAGTGTTATGTGGATTATTATTTCACTATTGTTTTTTATTTATTGAATATATTTTATTCTAAACAGACTTTGTTTCATTTTCAATATCCAGTAGCTCGATATACGATGCAAGTCACGTTGGCCATTGAGGAATGATGAATATATATATATTTGTTTATAGTTTGTATAAGTGTTTAGCTTTAAGCAAATGTAAACATTCGATTATTTATGGTTTGTGCACTGGACATGCCGTTGACTAGCCGGAATTTCAAAGCACATGGCAAATATGTACAAACGAATATATATATAACCAAAATATATCAGAAAACACCCAACAAAATATAATACGAAATTTTGTTTTTGTATCTTTATCGCTTTGGCAGCTGCTAGAATAGCACATGTTATTTATTATTTACTAATAGTAATTACCTTTGCAGAGAAGCAAAAAAAAAAAAAAACGCACAAACAGCAGCGACCAAAATGCAAATGCAAATGAAATGAGCAAAATACTAAACAAAAACACAAAAAACTGACAGATGTCTCCCCAGAGAGAGAGAGAGAGTGGGAGCCCGAGAGCGCTGAATGTAGAAGAGAGTTTGGGTAGCGTTTTGTTTAACCAAATTTTCAGTCATATTCAGCGCGAGAGTCACACAGATCACAGGCTGCTGAAGCGGAGCGTAACTGTTGCTCTCAGCGGGCAGTTTTTGACAGTTGATATTGGCCCGTTGGAATGGCAAGATAAATGCGAAGCTGCAGAGAGCGATCCAAAACAAAGATAAGCACAAAAAACTGTGTGGAACAGAAGCAAATGTTATTAGATAATAATGGAACAGCAACCAAATCAAACGAGCAGCAAATGTGACAGCGACAAATGCCAGAAACTAAAGAGATTTGTAATCATCGGATTACTGATCACCGTTGGCATATTGAGTTGGCATTTCTACGGTGCGTACGGCACACACACACGCACAAACAATGACTAATAGAAAACTTACACACATTTACACATACACACTTACAGAGTATTTCCATAGCAAGCCGCTGCCCAAAGCGCCAGACGATGTGCTGAATTTGTCACAGGCGCTCTTCGCTGAAGAAGCGATCACCAATCCGTATCTCTACAAGGTGAATCTCCAAGGCAAGACAAAATCTGGAGCTCACGATGATCGGGCATCCCAGCCGTAAGTAGCTGAATCAACATGTGTCATATTCAGCTATATGCATTTACATTTATGTTTGTCAGTCTGTTTGAGCTGCACAACGATCTGGTCGTGCAACAAGGCAACTCGACAACGTCACTCTTGCTGCGCCTCTTCAACAACTATGAGCTGGATGTCGCCGTCCCAGATCAAATGACACCCGAGCACGAACAGGAGCAGCTCGACTTTCTGCGTGCCGTGATGAATACGCGTGTCATGAAACTCTCAATGCACTTCCTGGTCAAAAGAGGTGAGCTGAGCAGCCAAGCATTGAAATAAGTTTGAAACTGGTTTTATAGATTCAAAATTCACAGATTGATTGAATTCATAACTCTGATATAGCTCAATCTATCAATGAGATGAGAAGTGTAGTATTTAGATTCCCAAATGAATCAACCATGTCTATCTAAGCATCTCTTTGCAAGTTTTTAAGTATAAAAGTACTTGAACTTTCATGGCCAAGTTGATTGATAAGAATATGCATCTCTCTTATCCGTTAATAATTTCCAAGGCAACACAACAAAGAACATTTATAGAACATTCCTTTAAATGATCCACATAATAATCAGTTACTGAATATTTTCATCAATTTTAATTTTTCAACACACAACTTTTTGCCTAGTTTTTCAATGGTTTCTTCAGTTCTTGAAAGCCAATGAACAGAATTGGAAAAGTTAACTTTATACCTGTGCTCATTACCTTTTCTCCTTCACCTGAAAGGCATCGTGAAAAGCGACTATGATGCACAGCTCAGCTTGCTGCAGGAGCTCTGGTTTACACCGTATTCGCGGGGCAAGGGCATTGTGGGCAGCTCCAGCTTCGAGCATGTGTTTATGGCGGAACTGCGGGATCAAAAGGTGCTTGGCATGCACAATTGGCTGTACTTTGCCGAGCAGGAGCAGCAGGGCCATGTGGACTACAAGGGCTGGATTAATCGCGTGGACACGGGCCGGGTAAAAACCAAAGATGTGGAAAATACTCTGCCTGCAAAATTTCAATATTCTCTACACTTGCAGCACCTGCAATTTGCAATGGCTTTTCGCATGAGTTTCTATGGCATACAGAAACCCTTCAATGGCTTCCTAGTGGGCACCTCGCCAGAGCTGGAGATGAGCATATACACGGTCTGCTTTCTGGCCAACGCCGGGAAGGAGCCATGCGAAATACAGTTGGGTGAGGCCAGGCTGTCCATCATATCGCATGCCTGGGAATGGAAGGGCAAGCGACTGATAGCATCCAGTTATATTGAATTGCACAATGATTAATTACTGAAGTCCCCCGATAATTGACACAATTCTGCTGCAAAAAAAAAACCAGTATTTTGTTCAATCAATATTCCAATTTCTGCGCTGTAAGTCAACTCTAGCTTGACTGGAAGTACTTACAGCGATCCATGCTTGTATTTTTAAATTGCACATTTTGTTAGACCTTTATAGATCTGAAGCACATTGTTAAAGCAATATTTTGTGAATATTAAATGGGCTGTTGTTGCTAGCTTAAGTGCGTGCCAACTTCAATTTCTGTGGCTGTCAGTCATTTGGCTCGCTTTCGGGCAAGTTCGGCTCGAGTTGAGCGCTTTTGACAGCTTTGCATGGTATTAAGACGTTTGCCGTTATATCATCCACTTGCTTATTAGTTTTAACGTTTATGTTCATCGATTGCTTGCAGCGGAGTCTTGTGACCTCTAATGTTTTACTTGTCATTGAAACTTTATACCTTAAACGAACAAAAGCAATTTACTATCAAAATAATTAAGCATTATTTATAACACCAAACATTGTCAGTCACTTTTCGACATTGATTGATCGAACTATAATTGCAAATGTCTTCGATTTTTACCAGCAATAATGCGTAGAATCGGAGCCTATAGATATACCTCGATATACCACTAAAGTCTTTGCTAGAATCAAAAAAAAAAATCAACATTGCCTGTAAATTACCTTAAAAAGTTCATATCTGAAATATCTCAATATTTTCGGCAAAAAAAAATATTTTTAAATTATGTTCATAAATTTAGATTATATTCATGGTTATATTAAAAAAAAAACACACAAATTTGAGTGGGTTGATTGAGTTATTTTTGAGTTTATATTGCATCTCAAATTTGTTAAATTACAAAAACGATAATATCAAATATTGGTTAATTGTAGAAAAAATTCCAATCCGAAACATATGAGTAGAATATTTATGATGGAAGTCTCCCTAATGGAGTAAGTTGGACTAGCAACTGGAAAACTTGTGCTTACAACTACAATCTGTCACGTTGGTCACGCTCAACGATCAACCCGCTGCTGCTGCTGATTCTTCTGTTCCTGCTAATGCTCCCGATCCTGTTTACCTTGTAAAATTATCGTCTCGTTGAGGTCCTGCTGGACCACAGCTGGCGCACTTGCTCGCCGCACTGTGACAATGGTAGTGTGTGCTGGCGATAGACTGGCATCCGAGTCGTCCACCTGCAGGACAAACGTTTCACTCAGGTCATCACAGGTGGCATCATCGTCGAGATTGGAGGCATCGCTGGAGCGCATCAGGCTGGGACTGCTAATGCCAAACTCAAGCTGCAGCGGATCGAGTGGCGTGAGCTCCGTGGACTCAGGACTCCAGCTACTTCTTGCCGGCAACTGCCGTGGCAGACTGTTGTGGCAGAGCGGATCGGCCGCCGGTGATGTTGCCACCTGCAGCTGCTGGCCCCACAGCTCCGCTGCTCGGGCGCGATTGTGGTCGGCTCGCTGCTGTTGCTGCTGTTGCTGCTGCTGCTGCTGCTGATGCTGCAGCCGCTGCTGCTGCTGCTGTTGGGGCTGTTGTTGCTGCTGCTGCTGCTGTACCTGCTGGCGTTGTCGTCGTCGTCGGTGTGGCTGCTGTCGTCGGTGGTGGCGATCGATTGTAGTCCGCTGTGGACTGATATGGCTGCTGGCTGTTGGCTGTGGCTGCGACCGGCGCGGCATCATACTGATATCCGGACTGTGCATAGTCCGCTCCGCTGTAATCGTAGCCGGCATTGGCGTCATAGCCATACTGCTGGCCATCGCCATAGGGCTGCTGGGCATAGGCGCTCGGATCGTAGGCGCTGGCATCATACTGCTGCTGATCGTAGGCACTGTAATCTGTGTTGTAGGCGGCCAGGTTTGCGCTGTCGGCATTCGAGATGCTGCCATCGCCAAGGGGTTGTTGCAGCTGCTGCTGTTGTTGTCGTTGCGGCAGCTGCTGCTGTTGTTGTTGTTGCTCGGGCTCTGCATTGCTGTAGCGCCGCTGTTGCTGTTGCAGTTGTTGTTGCTGCTGTTCGGCTTGTTCACGTTCACGTTCACGTTTCTCCCGCTGCTCCCGCAACTGTTGCAGCTCCCGATCTCGCTCCTCGCGTTCCCGTTCCCGTTCACGTTCGCGTTCGCGTTGTCGCTCCCGTTGCTGTTGTTGTTGTTGCTCCAGCTCTTGTTGCTGCTGCTGTTGCTGTTGCAGTTGCTTTTCGCCCATGCCAAGGTTGTCCTTGAGATTTTCGTCATCGTTATCGTTGAGTCCGTAGCCGTTGTCATTGCTGATGCTGCTCTTGCGCGCTGCTGCAGCTGCGCCAGCAATTGTGTTGCTGTTGCTGTTGTCGATGGCTGCTGCTGCTGCTGCTGCTGCTGTTGCTGCTGTTGTTGCTGCTGCTGCTGTTGCTGCTGCTGTTGTTGCATCGTAGCCGTAGTCGATGTCAGCGTTGGTGTGTAGTTGTTGTGGGGTGCTTTGTATGGGTTCAATTGTTGTGCCATATGTGGACGGCTGGTAATCGTATGCGGCTGTAGTAGTCACAGAAATTTTGATTAGTGTTTGCAAGCCAATTCGGTGCAAGTTTTTTGTTGTTGCTGTTGTTGTTTATTGTGTATTACATATACATATATATATAAGCATGTCTATATATATATATATACATATATCTATATATGTAACTGTTTAGCTAAGCTGTTGCTGCAGCTTCCAAGACGCTAGACGCTGTTGCACGCACTGTCGCTGGACCAGGCTCAACTGCTACGAGTATCAATGAAGGCAATTAGATACACAGATACACATTTTGGCTTAAATTCAAAACCTTTTCATAATAAATCACTTAAAGTGCATAATGGAATTCAAAGTTATTTAAAAAAAAACACTTCAAATTAATAATTGTAAAAAATTGACTCCAATTTTCAAATGTTTAAGTTAAACTTCAAATAAATGTTTGTTAAAGTTATTGTTAAATGTAAACGTAGATAAAATCTTTTGTTTATGAAACTCTGAGTATTTTTATAATTGTTTTCGTAATTCAATTTAAGGGTAGGAGAGAGAGAGAGAGAGAGAGAGAGAGCGCGATATGGCAATCTAAATTGATAGTGGTTAACTTATTTTGAAGAATTTTCAATAATAATTTGATAATTCATTTATAACTATTTTTTTTTAATTTTTGTCAAGCTTCTCGTCTCTATTAACAAACAATAAACCAGAAATTATAAATTTTCGAACTATAATAACGGTAATTAACTGAATAATTAGGTTGTATTCAAAATAAATAAGATTGGAATTGCACAAAAATCGCAAAACACATATATTATTGAGCGAGAGCTATGTTTTGTATATCTACAGATGTGTGTGTGTGTATGTATGTATATATGCTGCTGATGGGCTCTGTGGAGATCAAAGTTCGAGATTTACCTTTGCCGACGCCTAAGCTAGTATAATCATGTGCGGTGGTATCTAATTTACTCATATGCTCCTCATTGCTCAACATGCGATTAGACAAATATTCTAGATTCGATTGTAAAGCAGATATTTCCTCTCTAATCGATACATATGCAGAAAGTAGCAGTAGAAAGGAAAAGAGAGTTAGGAAGAGACAGAGCAAGAGAGAGAGAGAGAGAAAGAGGAAGAAAAAGAGAAAGAGAGAAAAGTTTGTTAGTCAAACACAAGTTCTTCGTTAACATTTACCTGTAAGGGCTCTAATTTGTGCATCTTAGGTGAGAAAATGCAATCGTCGTTTGCCGTTGCCTCCTCGGAGCTAATCTCATTAGCGCTATTGCCATTGTGAACTAATTGTGACTTGTATTTAGACCAAATTTGCCTCAAACGCGCCATAAGCTGTTCATTTGTGGCACGTAGTTGCTGTTTGTCCTGACTGCGAAAGTTCAATCAACAAATTGAAATGTAAAACAAAAATGCAAATTAAAATATAAATAACTTATAATATATATATTATATATAAATATACATATATATATATATAT
Source organism: Drosophila atroscutellata (assembly GCA_035041605.1). Taxonomy (NCBI): domain Eukaryota; kingdom Metazoa; phylum Arthropoda; class Insecta; order Diptera; family Drosophilidae; genus Drosophila; species Drosophila atroscutellata. Next base: position 16,467,667 of record JAWNLA010000091.1, on the reverse strand, counting down.
ATATATATTTTGTTCTTGAATGAAACTCTTTTTCAAGTATAAAATATTCTAAAACTCAAATGTCTTATGATTGAATATTTTTAAAAAATAAATCTTAAAATGAGTTAAACATTTTTAGTAAAATGTGCTGCAATGTACTCGAGAACGTTTTCATAAATATTTGGTTTTTAGTTAAGAGGCTTTATAAGTTTAATATTCTTAAAAGTTTAACTATCGTAGTAAAGAATATTTTTTAAAAATTAAATATTCTTTTCAACTGTCTGTTATATAAGCTTAAGATATATAGTAAAATGTTCACAGTTCTCCTTCTTGATTGATGGTTGCTTATAAGGATTCTTCTACGATAATAAAATATAATATATAAAATATAATATATATATATATATATTAGAATCGATATGATAAATAAATTATTAGAAATCTTAAAAGTTTGTAACTTTGTAACGCAGATTAATCAGACTCAACTTCAAAATAACGCTTTCGATCAAAATCAAAAAATATAATAAGCCTTCTTCCCTTAAAAAACAAGTTGCAAAAGTAAGCATATAAATAAATATATGCTATATAGAAAGAACGTGACTTAAACTACCCGAGTACTCAATTCAATTCAAATTAATTTGCTACACTGTAAAAATAATTTGTGTACTATGAAATCTATGAAAATTGGAAACTAATTGGGATGCTGTTTGCTAAAATGTTAGTTTGTGATAGTGTATTATTATTATTGTTATTATTATTATTATGTTTGGTATAATAACATTATCAAAGTTTGGTGGCCTGCTCCTCCTGCTCGTCATCGTCATCATCAGCCACATCCTCGAGCTGGGCCAGTTGCTCATCGATTTGTGCCAATTCTGGCGTTGTGTCCTTCACAAAAGTCTCGTTCAGAGCATGAGCCACTTCGTCCAGTTCTTTCACGAATGTCTCATTGAGTGCGCTGACTTTTGGCTTTGATTGTTTGGGCACCAGACGCACATTGACATCCACTTTGACTGGGGGGCGTGGCTTCTTGTGGCAGCCATCGCGCTGCAACAGTTGCTCAAAGTAGAGTTGCGGCTTAATGCTGGCAGTCAGTGCATTGCTCTGGCGACCTTTGCATGTTGTTGTTGTTGTTGCTGCTACTGTTGCAGCTGCTGTTGCAGCTGCTGTTGCTGTGGCTGTTGCTGTTGTCTCAGCGTCCACCGTCAAATGCGTTGTTTGACATGGGGGCTGACAGCTATTGGCACTGCTGCTGATGGTCTGATTCAAAACCAGATGCTGTTGCAGCCAAGGCAACAGTTCCGTTTTGCATGGATGCCAGCAACTAGTTGTTGCTGTTGGTGCAGTGCGATATTGTTGCTGTTGGTGTTCGTGGTCGTGGTGTGTGTCTAGGGTGAATTCATGCGCGTGACAATGCATGCTCTTGCTGTGCGTGGTTTGTGTACGCGCTAAGGCTGATGTTGTTGTCTGTTTTCCACTGCTGCGATGGCGTTGATTGCTGCCGTTGCTGCTGTTGCTGCAACATGCAGTTCGCTGTCGCATTGCTGGCCTCGTATAAACGTGTTCATGCTCGTGCTTGTGTCTCATAAAACTGGGGCAAAAACATTTCGGCTTGGCGCCCATTGATGATGTTGTTGTTGTTCCTGTTGTTGTTGGTGTTGCTGTTGCAGTTGTTGTCTCTGTATTGTGGTGGTTTGCTCTGTGCTTTTTGTAGCTTGTGAATTTTGGCAAGGGTGGCATTTTGGCCAGTTCCTCAGCCAAACGCGCATTGCTCTTAATTATGTTCTGCAGTATCTCATCACCATTGTCAACAACATCAGCAGCAACATAATCAACATGGCCAACATCAGCAACATTATCTAGAATATCCAATTCAGGCAGCAAAGTGAACGCGTTTGCGCTTTCGTTTGTTGCTGCTGCAGTTGCTGCTGATGTTGTTGTTGTTGTTGCTGCTGCAGTTGTTGTTGTTGTTATTGGCATCGTTTGTATGGCCATAGGCTCGTTTATTGCTGCTGTTGTTGTTGTTGTTGTTGGCATCGCGAAATCGCACACTGGTTCTACATTTAACAACATTTTCAGGCAGTCAGGCGGTCAGCACAAAGGAGGCGGGGGGAGGGGAGGTTTGAAGAAGTACAGCGTGTTAATCCAGTGTCAAAAGCTCGTATAGTTGTTTGTTGTACTTGTTGTTGTCGATATACATATATATATATATAAATTTATTTTTTTGTGGTTTACGGTTTAAAATATAAAAAATAAATTGCACTGCGTGTTGGCAAAACGGATTATGTAAAAACAATTGATTGAGGCTGGCCATGAATTTCATATTGCGTTGTGTTTCAATTTTCATTTGCTGTGACTTGGGTTGCTCTCTAAATGGGTGATCATTTTACACGATTAATTAAACTAACCATACACTTGCCTATAGATATCGAAAAAATTGCACAAAACTAGATTGCAATTTGTGCCGGGGCGAGTAATCGAATGCAGGAAATAATGTTGTAGTTGAAAGATGCTGGTTATAATTACTTGTGCTTATAGGTTGTATCCTCTAATTTGCCCGTTAACGTTTTACACTCATTCGTCAGTTTATCCATGAGTTGCTTCTGAGACGTTATCATTTCTTCGAGCTCATTTACAGTTTCCGCTACAAAGAGTAGACAGACAGACAAATTGTTGGTGGGTTATTAGAGTGGATTGCAGGTGCGAAATATATATATAATATATTGTATCATTCTGGCAAGACAACAAACTCATGGATAAACTATTGACGTTTTGCTTCTTATCGAATGTAGAATATCGGATTTTCAAGATATCCACTCAAAGTTTCGGTATATTCAAATTTTCCACACACACACACACACACAATATGAAAATCAATAGCTTAACCAGAGTTCAGAGAAATTGAGAAGATAACAAATAATTAAAGTGCTTAGGAAAAACTATCTAAATAAGTGTGTCAAAGTGAGTGATTGACTATGTAAAAGATACAACTACAGACACATACCATGCTTATCCTGCATCTCGGAAATGCGTTTGTCCAAATCCTTTTTGGTGGGTCGAATTTCATTCTTCAGCTCACCATAAGCTAGCTGAAAATATTATTTAAGTAAACAATTTTCAATAAATAAGAATTCAATTTAAATTTCAGCTCTCCCAGACTGAGATTACCTCCTTTTCCAGATTTGCAATCTCATCGTTCAAACGCAAAACCTCTCGCTTCGAGTGGAGTATGTCGGCATCGCCACGATCCAGGCGCTGGCGCAGAGAGTTAATCTCTGCGGTTAAACGAGCTGCCTCCGTTTTGGTCTCGCGGCCCGCTCGATCCAGCTGCAATCGCAACGCGGTAATCTCCTGCTCCAGGGACTGCTTCTCGGCGTTCGCCTGCGCCATGTCTGCGAGGAATGTGGTGCGATTTCCGCGCAACTCCATCTTCAGCTCCTCGATTTGGGAATTGCGATTGGCCACATCGCGTTTCAGATCGGTCTCATAGCGCTTCTGGCGCTCCAGCTCCAGCTGCAGCTTGGCCACCTGCTCCCACTGACTGCTCAGATCGCCGCCCAGCTGATCCACTTGGCTATTGTAACGCCGTTCCGCACTTGCTCGCTCATCGGCCAAGCGACGCGCCATCTCATGCTGGAGTTCCCGGACTCGCTCGTGCTGCCGGTCAAGCTCATCCCGCAGGTGACGCACCTCCAACTGAAATGAGGCCAAAAGGTCAGTGTACATGGCACATTGGGCTGAGCTAGCTACAAGTTGCATCAGAACTTACCTCCGCCTGGGAGCGTTCCATCTGAACCAGATCACTGATGTAGCGCTTCGAGCTGTTGGCGCTGTTGTGATTCAGAGACTTTGCTTCGTCGAGCATTCGTTGCAGTTGGCGCACCGATTCCTCGAGAGCGGTTTTCTCCTGTTGCAGCAGTTCCAGCTGCTTGCGATGAGTCTCGCAGTTGACACTGCCCAAAATGGCAACGGCGCTGCGAGGATCGGTGTGGGCCTGCTTCCGTTTGAGCTCCTCATTCTCGGCGCGAACACGCTTCAGATCGATGTTGGCCTGCATCAGCTCCGCCTCCAGTTCACTGATGCGTGCCTCGTAGACAATGTTGGGGGCACTGGCGTACCGTGGAGATTGCACCTTTATGTTGCTCTTACGTGGCGTTGTTGGCGTCTTACGGCCGGCATAGAGCAGATGCTCATCGCTGTCCGAGGAGGGACTGGTGGTGGTCTGCACCATGGGCTTAATAGTCCCAGTACCGGTGCCAGTGCCAGAGGCACCACCAAGAGCAGCCAGCTCGCTGCGAGCATTCTCCGTTAGATGCTCGTTCTCATTGATCACGTCCTTGACCTTGCCGAGCAAGTTGGTCAGCTCGTTGCGACAGTACTTGGACTCCTTCTCGAGCTGCTCAATGTAATCCTCCTGCTTTTCAATGAAACTGAAAATCTCGACCGGTGCCTGAACGCTGTCCGTGGGCAAAGGGGGAACGGGCACACTGCTGCTCGCATAGAGCGAAGGATTCGCGGCCAGGTTCTCCTTGGAAGCGGAGAGATAACCGGAATTGTAGCTCTTCTTGGGACGATAGGAGCTAATACGCGACTTCTGGCTGGGCGACAGATACTTGGAAATGTCCGTGAAAACAGGTCGTTCAATGACCTACAAAGCAAATCCATAAGCAATACAATAAAAAAAAAAAAACATGGAATAAACCCACCGATAAATTATCCGAGAAATTATCGCCAGAGTCCTCGTTGAAGTTGCGCAAATAAGCCGACGGATTGCTGACCAATTTGGGCGTGGCCGTATAGGAGTTGTCGGCCAGCATTACTTTCAAGCGGCCCACTGCCTCGTTGTAGGCATAGTTAGTATAATCCATGGTCTTGCTCTTCTTGCTGATGCCCTTCGAGGACTTCATCGAGAAATTTCTAAAGTCGCGAACAACGAGAAACGCGAGATTTGAGCACTTTACATCTGTAATCGATCACATCCTACAATACGTTTCACTCTGCCACAAAAAGTGTATCCCTTGAAAAGCGCACTAAGCGCGAGTTGGCCACAAACTGAGGCTGCCTTTTTTTTCATTGGGGTGACGGACCATGAACTGGTTGCCGGGACAACGATTTGGCCAAAATACAAATGTGTTCAGTCCTTTAACCCTGCTGAGAGTACACACACACACACGCTAACCGTACTTTT